>OZ038481.1:91140701-91308201 GCA_964036315.1 Acanthosepion esculentum | reverse complement strand
CAACCAAAAGTTAAATAAGTAAAATAATGCTAGAAAGAATTAACTCTGAACTAAGTAAGAATTTAGTAGTAAATTTGTGGAAAAACACATAAGCAACTATAGAATGGTTCTACAACCTAAAATCAAACATAATTACGAATTTATATAACTATATAAAATTTCTATAGTAGAACCCATGCTAAATAAATTTATCTCCTTATCTCAAGAACAAATAAAAATAGACACAAAGTAAACATCATGAAACACTCCTAAAAATCACTATTATTTGACAACAAAGGTGCATCTATAAAGAAGGAACCTTTGACATACAGTGGGAAACTTTGATGGTGCAGAAACCTGTGGGCTTATAGGTGTACATTTACTACATAAACTAAGTAAAATAATCAATAAAAATGATATAGACTTCTACAGGGATGTCAGTCTCATACTTCTAAGAAAATGTGATAGACAAAACAGGAAAATAATCACAAAGATTTTTGAAAATATGAAATTCAACATAAACATAAAAACTAACCTAAAAGAAGTATATTTCATAGAGGTCACATTCAACCTAAGAAAAGGTACATATCAACAATCTAGAAAACCCAACAATAAACCACTTTACATGCATACATCTTCCAAGCAACCACCATCAATAATGAAGCAGATCCGACAATCAATTAACTGCAGGTTATCTGACAATTCTTCCAGTAAGACCATCTTAAATGAAGCTAAGAAAGATTATGAAACATCCCTAAAAGATAGTGGATTCCCAGCAATACTCACATATACACAAAAAAAATAGCTAACATGAAAAGGAACATTATATACCCACTGTACAACAAGAATGTAAAAACAAATGTAGGAAAAATATTCATTAAAATCATACCCCCCCATGAAGCACACACCATGAGATATTCATCAAAAACACTGTAAAAATCAGCTACAGTTTGTCCAAGATCATGACACAAATAATAAAAAAGCAGAAGAGGAAAACAATCAACAAACCACCCACACAAATCAAACCCCTGTCTAACTGCAGAGCAAAGAACATTGCTTGCAAAACAATATAATATACCAAACCACTGTAAAATCAGTAAATAACGAAGAAAAATATATATAGGTGTAACTGAAGGACTCTGGAAACAAAGAAACTACATGCTCAAAATATCCTTTACGAATAGTAAATATGTGAACAGTACAATGCTTTCTAAAAAGATATGGAAAATTAAAACCAAAAATCAAATTACACCAAAAATATCATGGAAAATAAGGAAAAGAACATCAGCCTACAACAATAAATCCCAAAACTGTAAACTCTGCCTGTATGAGAAAATAGCTATAATTACATTCCCAGACCAACACAAATCCTAAATAAACAATCAGAACTCATTTTAAAATGCAGACATGAACACAGACTTTTACTGAGTTACTTAAAAATTGAAAATTAAAAACTAATGCAAAAAATGATTAAGTAAAATAAAATAAACAAAAACTCTAAATCAATAAATAAGTAACCATATTAAATAATTAACAAACTACGAAGGCACACATAAGTAAATGTATTACTAATCAACAAAAAATAATTAAGTAATCAATAATAAATAATGAGTAAAATAGTTAATAAGCAATACTATAAAATAGCTACAAATAACTGCATTTGGATCCACAATTATTTCTCCTCAAGAGACTCTAAAATAATTTGAAACATGACTGTTACCATCCACCCACCCACACAATAATCATTAGGATAGTACAATAAACCTTCTACCATTGACCAGCATATATAGTTAAGTCAAAAGATAACACCTCTGACTTGAAGATTGTGTTTAAGCATGTAACAGACTGTCACCACTGGATGTTTACCTTAATGTTCACTTATATTTTTAATTTATATATAAGTTGTTTATTTAACTTGTGGTGTAACAGATGGGATTTATTAAACAAATACATGAAAACTTTCATTCTAATGATTAAATATATAGTGAAAGTAAATACTGGTGGTGGAGGGTAAAATGCAAATAATCATATTTTTATTTTAGTGCCAAAAGCATTTGAACCATGGGTATGTGAAAGCTTTCAGTATTTCTTATCACTAGTTACTGACTTTCTCTTTTAGTTATTTTCTGTGACAAAAAACTTCATATTTTTGGTGGTAGAAGAAAAACAATTAGTAATTAAACAATGAATTTTTCAATTTTTAACTTTTAGCCAGTTTCTACACCCAGTTTGTATGTTGTTCCCTGACTCATGACTTTTTCAACTTCCCTGGTTCTTCCTTCCCAACCCAAATATATCTCTTCTCCCCCTATTAATTTCTATTTCTAACAGATCAATGTCCAACATGTTTTTCCTGCTCAAGAAAATGATATACCTCAGCTAACAAATATGTGGACATTTTAAATTAACAAGAAAGGCAAGGATCCCAACATCTCTAATTACCTTTTGAATAAATACATCTGGCAAACATCAGAAGAGGAAATCCCACCTGCTCCCACTGACCCATTTCTCTTTGCCAGGTGTCCAGCTTTCAGTTTATTTTTCATCTCTTTTGGAAGCCAGAATGCTTCCAATGCAATAATGCCATCTGTCACTATCATAATAATAAAAAGAGAAAACAAAATTTTGTTTGCCATTATCTTTTCCCATTTTAAAATTTTTTTTCTTGCAACCAATATAAAAATATTTTGTCAGCTAAAATCTTTGTCCATTCAACAATCAGTCAGGAAGGCAGCCATTGCAAAATTCTAAAGACCATTGTCATGATTGTACTTCGTATCTGTAGATATACTACATACATCCACTCAAAGTTGCCCATGAGCTATAGTTATAGCTCTCTTTATGCTAATTATCTATTAGCTAAACCAATCCCATTACAGCTCCATGAATCTTTTGGATTTTATGCCCTGTGTGGATCTACAGCTTCTACATTCTTTCCCCCTCTCACTGGTTTCACAAATATTTCTCATTATGGGGGACATAGATCTAGTTCTTTTATTCTCAGTGTCCCATGTTTTGTACTCTGAGTCTTCCAAAGAACTTTGATCATCCATTGATTCCTCTGCCTTGCTTTCTTGTTCATCTACATAGTCATTCAAACTAGCTTCACTTTGTACTTCCTTGTAATTTTGGCTGGCTCTCAACTGGTCTGCATGGGCAACAATATTTTTACCATTCTTGCATATTAATGCCATGTTGTATCCTTTTTGCATTATGAAATTTGCCTTTTCCAGCTTGTTTTCTTTATTTCTTTTGTACCATATGTTTTCATTAATAGAGTAATACATGGTTAATGGAGCTCTAATCTGTCTGCCCATTAATGCAGACAGGCTCTCTGATCTGTCAGCATGTGGTATCATTCTGTAACTCAACAATAATCTTGGTAGGAAAATTTCAATCTTTTGTTGCTGAGAAGAAAATGCTTTCAATTCCATCTTTATTGTTTGGACCATTTGTTCAGCAATCCCATTTGATTGAGGGGGGTAAGGAAGTGTCTTATATGGGACACAGCCAATCTTCCTTAACCATGATCATAGACTTTCATCAAAGAATTGAAGAGTATTATCAGTTACTAATGTTTTGGTATGTACTCCATTTCTAGCAAATATTATGCGTAATATTTCTTTTATGGTAATAGATTTTTTATCCAGAACTAAAAACTTCATGGCAGGCGGAAAAAGCGTCAACCAGTATTAGAGATAAACTTACACAGTTAACTTGTGCATGATCCATATGAAATCTAGACCATGGATCTGTTTTCTTAGGCCAAGAGTGTAAATTATTGTGGCAAAATTTCTTTATTTTGGCACATTTCGGACATTTATGTATATATTCTCCACATCTTGGGTGTGTCCTGGCCACCACATTTCCAGTTTTAACTGTTTTTATATAGCGGTTATCTCACATCACACATCATCATGTACACTTTTAATTACTTTTCTACATTTTTTTAGTGGTACAACTAAATCCCCTCTACAGATTAGACCATTTTCTATTGATAGTTTGTGTCTGGTTACTTCGTATGGTCTTTCTGCGTTTGAACAATTACTTCATTTATTGTTCCTTTTCTGGATAAAATTCAGCTTAAGACTGGATATTGTAATGTCTATTCATGGGCAACACATCCATTTCCACCCAATGCAAAAATTCATCCTCAATTTTTTTTTTTTTTTTTTTTTTTTTTTTTCATTTTGTTCTTTTTCAAATTGTAGTCGGGACAATGCTTCTATGTGTGGTATCATGTTTCCCTTCATGTATTCTATATCATAATCAAAAGCCATTAATTTCATAGCCCATCTTAATATTCTGGATGATGTAACTTCAGCAATTCCTTTCTAGGATGGAATATAAATTCTAAAGGCTTATGATTGGATCTCAATAAAAAGTTTTTCCTAATAAAAATTGTCTTTCTCTGGTCATACAATCACAAGTGCTTCCTTTTTAATATTAGAGTAATTCAGCTGGTGTCAATGGGTGTTCTTCCTGGGACAAAATTGCCAATACAGACTGGCCACTCATATCTATGGTTAATGTAATGTCCTTTTTTGGGTCAAAAATCTTGACCATGGTTTTTTTTTAGATAGAGCTTCTTTTAATTTCATGAAGGCTGTTTGATGTGTACTAGTCCATTCAAGCTCCTAATTCTTCTTTTGCAACTCAGAAAATGCTTCAATTCTTTCAGAGTATCTTGACAAGAATTTGCTATAAAAATTGGCTAATCCGAGAAATGATTCCAAATTTTTTTTTATTAGTTGGAGAAGATACATTTAATATTTTTTGTATTATCACCGGGTCCTGCAAAGTAACGTTTTCTGAAATTTGGTAACCCAAGAATGTTAATTCTTTGCAATTAAATATACACTTATCTTCATTTATCATCATTCCTGCCTTCAACTTATCCATTACAAATTTAGTTTTTTGGTTCAGTTCTTTTTCAGTGGCTGCACCAAACATATATCATCCTGATAAATTATAATATTTTCTACTCTTCCTGCTAACAAATTTTCCATAGCTTTTTGAAAAATCGAGCTGGCGGTCATAATTCCAGATGGTAAGTGAGACCATCTAAGTAAGCCTAAAGGAGAGTTTATTGTTGTGATTTCCTTAAATTCATCATCTATTTGAATTTGATGATACACATTTTTTTAAATCAATTTTCATAAAATATTTCATTCCTGCTAGAGAATGTAGTATATTTTCTATGTTTGAAACAGTGTAGGAATTCGAACAAATCTTATGATTTACACCTGCTTTGTAATCACCTTAAATTCTAAGATCACCATTAGGTTTTCTTAAAACCACGATAGGTGATACCCATTTGCACCTCCAGGTTCTCCATATTGAAGAATGCATTCTTCCACCATTTTTCACAGCTTATCAACTACCATTGGCTTTATATGAATGGGAAGCTTACAGCTTTCAAAATATGATGGATTGATATTTCTTTTTAACTTAAGGCTTGCTTTATAGTTTTTTTTAATGTCCCAGTTTCAGGACTTCTTGTATTCATAGCATTAATTAAACATGTGTTATTAATATTTATCAAATCAGTTCCTACTAAACCATGTCTTTTTATACAGTCTATGACCATAATAGTGGCAATTTCAAATGTATTTTTTGTTTCAAATGTGCCTTGAAAGGACCTTAATATTTTTATACCCAATTCATCAAACTGTCTTAATCTTACTAGGCTTTTCTTTAATTTTGGTTTCAATAATTGTTACCAAAAATTCTTCAGAATAAGGGTCACTACGCTTCCAGTGTTAACTTGCATTTTTAAGTCTACACCATTTAATTTAATATTCATGAAGGTGTTCTTTTTGTTTCTCCTTTCTTTTTTCATCGTTGTGTATTCAACAGTTTTTACATTGGTATCTTGCCATCTACATACAACTTGAAAGTGATTTTCCTTTTTGCACTTATTACATGTCTGTCCCCATGCTGGACATTTCTCTCTCTTTGATTCATGTTTATAGTTGCAATATCTGCATCTTATCTTTGTTATTTTTATCACATATGTGTCCATAAGCTCAGATTTGTTTTCATTTATATAAAATTTTTCACTTAACTCCTCTTGTTGTATGAAGTCAATACAAATTTCTAAAGTCATTTGGTTTGTCTGTAAATGTTCTAAAATTTTTACTCTATGAGAGGTGTTGTACAGTCCTTCTACCAATCAGAGTTGAATTAATTCTTCCTCTGTGCTTATTCCTTGTTGTCCTAGTTCATGAAATTCACTATATCACAATATGCTGCTATCTCTTAACCTTCTTATATATTTCCTTATAGGCTCCCCTAATTCTTGTTTCAATGCTAAGGATTTGGTTCATTCAGCTATGACCAATCTTGTCTTTGGTTGAATATTCTCAATATTATTTATTTGACTTCCTTAAATGTTAAGTTTTCAATTTCAACCAGGTAAGTCATTAAGGAAATCAGCCTAATGGCTTTGTATCCCACAATGGCCAAAAATAGATCCGTGATTTCTTTGTCTTTCAGGCATTTGGTCATCTCATAACTTCTTTATTCTGGCACATGCCTCAAAGCATTTTATCCAAATCTTTGTTTTCAGGTTCTTCTGTGTTCACCATAGCTCCATCAGGTGATGCCATTTTGTTATGATGATCAAATTTAGTAGCTGTAGATATACTACATATACCCACTCAAAGTTGCCTGTGAGCTATAGTTTTAGCTCCCTTTATGCTAATTACCTATTAGCTAAACCAATCTCATTATAACCATACTAAATTTCAGACACCCTGGATCTATTTCACTTCTGCCTTTCTCTTTTATGCCTTACTTAATCTATATTTAGTAATTCTAACCATTAAGTCATTGTAAACTTTATTCCATTTTTTGGTCCTAGTTTTGTTTCTTATTCTTTGAACAACTAGAAATAATCAAACTTCCATTCATAAAGCTCTGTAGATTATATGGTAGTTTTCTAAACATAGCTTAGATGTAGCACAAGGCTTAAAGTATGGGGAACTCTATGAGGATCAAACTCACTATTCAGTCATAATTGATCTAGGAAGACAAGCTTGCTAACCATTACACTATGTCGAAGTGCTCCATCTGTAGACGATATGAATATGCATCTAGATATAACTAACTACTTCCAAAAGATTCACATGAGCATACGTAATGACAAAAATACTCAAGATTTAAAAAATACAAAATGTTATTATCAAAATATTTGTTATTATTAAAAGGAAAGACCAAAGGATTTTTTGATTATTAAATTATATTTTGTAATCCTTTTTAGACTTTCAATTGCAGTAATAGATTGACAGCAAGGTCTCATTTAGCAGGTGAAATGGCTACATCTAACCATAAGTTCTAGGCTAACATTTTCTTCTCTCACACTTTTCACTTGTGGAACTCTTTTCTAGCTTCATCGTCCTGGGTACGATGTTAAACTGCATCCAACAGCAAGGCCTCTGGTCAGGAGGTTTTGAGGAAGCATGGAATCACCTCTTAATTGCTGGTGTTCCCAGGTCCACCCTGACCCGGGGTGGTAGCACCTGTTGGGGTCCCAGCTATGGGCAAATAGTGAACTTCCAGGTCTTTTCCAGCACATTTCTTTTTGAAAAAATATTATTACCAGCTATACGTTTTTGAAAAAAATATTATTACCAGCTATACTTTTTTGAAAAAAACAATATTACCAGCTATACTTTTTTGAAAAAAACAATATTACCAGCTATACTTTTTTGAAGAACAATATTACCAGCTATACTTTTTTCAAAAACAATATTACCAACTATACTTTTTTGAAAAGAAAGAAGAAAAAAAAACAAAACCTTTTCAGCATTAAATGGTCCAACAAAGGTCGATATGCTGGTTAAACAAACAAACTATCTAGCTTCATGCTTTTCAGTCAACTTTCCATTTAAATTTCTAAAGATCAATGTCAGTCATTATCTTCTGTTTTCTTAATCCCTGTTATTTTAGTGTTCTCTCATTGATAGTGATTTTTTTCTTATATTCTCTCACTTGGTAACTTCCTTGTATCTTATTGGTTTTATTGACTTGCTTGAGGTAAATGATTAAAAACATAAAAGCTCCAAGAAAGATTTTTCATTTTTAAAAATTCATTTTAATCATTAAGTATTACTTTTCATTGGAGGTACCTAGATATAACCAACTTAATCCTTGCTTAATAACTGAATATTTATTATATATGTCTACAAACTTATCAATTTTCAGTATCTGGCTATTGTATGGGAAAATCAGCATTAAATAACCTGGAAAAATAAAAGTGAATCCAACAGCCTTAGCTGGAATTTGAACTCTCTTTTGCCAGTTCCATTTAGCATGTCAGTGTGCCCCCCCCACACACACACATCAAAAATATTAACATATTTACATAATGAATTGTATTGGATAGGTAATGTGATGAAAGATTTGCTGAAGGTTTCAAAGATTTGTCTTAGATTTTAAAGAGGAGCCAAATATTTTACCAATAAAACATTTTTAATAGAAAAGATATATTCAGTACATGAAAAAGAAAAGCAAATCTTAGCATACATAAATATTATATAGTGATTTTCCAAGCATAGCTTGGATGTGGCACAAGGATGAAAGCATGGGGTACCCAGTGAGGATTGAACTCCCTACTCAGTCGTAATTGTTTTAGCAACACAAGATTCCTAACCATTACACTACCTTGAGGTGCCCATGCATAGATATTATATAACATTCTTCCAAAAGTTTAAATAGGCTCTAAACATTAAACAGATTTTCTTAGCTGATATCAGCTATCTCGTAGATCCAGTAATCCTCCACCTCATCTTCCATGAAATCCTTTGATATACAACACAATTTACCTTTTTACTGGAGTCATCACTGTTTAATGAACTAACTGCACTCCCTTCTAACCTGAAGCATTTTTATTTTACCTCCTCCTTCAACAAACCTCAAGTAGGCAGCACGGATTACTCTTTTCTGGAGCTTCACATTATTTAAAAAGAAAAGAAAACAACTGAATAACATCTTGTGTCTATAATTCAAAAACATGTATCATTTCTACAAGATTTACAGTAAACAATATAATAAATAGATAAATGTTCACCAAAATGAGCTTACTCTGATCAAGTACAAATTGTGGTGAGAAAAATTGTTTCACTAATTTTCCACTGGAAGAACACCTGTCTTGAAAATTACAAAATCCTGTGCTTTATCTCAACTTAACCACATACATAGTATCAATGAAATATACAACTACCTCAGTTATCAGAGCATGCCATATATATACACACACACACATACACACACACGCACACACAGAGGGTGCGATTGTTAAATTGTCGCCATTTTATATTTTTAATTTTGCACATGCATGTTGTGTGTTTTTTATTTTGTGGACTGCACAGTATAGTAGGATCAGTTGGGCACCATCTGTGAAAGAAAGAGCACCATGACATAATTCAATCCACCAGAAATTTGTAAATGTCATGTTGTACTGCTTGACATTTGCACCAGAAGCTCCAATATGAACATTTCAATGCAGAGAATTCAGAAAGAGTTGGACGAGTCTCATGGTGATTATGAAAGTGTTTAGAGTAATCACTAGTAAGAGCAACATTATACCTCCATTCATCTTCCCACAGGGCCTTAGACTCAACACAGAGGCCTACATAAAGTGCCTTCCTTGAGGTAGTAGTGCTACTCTGGGTCAAAAGAGTGGCTGCTGGAAGACCCTATGTCTGGCAACAGAACACTGCCCATGCCATACAAGCAGGAGAGCCTTGTCATGATTGTCAGACAATTTCTGCGACCACATCACCTCCTATATCTGGCCACCTAACTCCCCAGACTTCAACCCCGTTGATTATTATGTGTGGGGTGCAGGTGAGCAAGAGACCAACAAAACTCCTTGTAACGCCACAAATGAACTAAAGGCAAAGATTATGGCAGCATTCACCAACCTAAACTAGGAGACCGTCCAGAAGAGTTGCAGAGATTCCAAAGTTGTCTGGAGGCCGTGGTTGAGAAAAAGAAAGTATGCATAATAAGAAAGATAGTAAATATAGAGGAAGGGATAATGCTCTCATGTGTTTTAAGTCTGCTTTTGTGAAATGTAAAACATTGTCAATTTTGAATCTTTTTATTTGTACCCTCATACTTCTTTAAATAATGACCTGCATTTATACATATGATTGTTGTTGCAATGTTTTGTTAATGTTGTAAAATATTTAATGAGACAATAGGTGAAATTGCATGGGTATTTTATAGTCATGGAACTTGCAAGAAACTTATTCAATCATTAAATTAAGAATTAAGATTCAAATAATAAAGCCATTAAATTTTTATGGGTATTATTAGTATTAATAAGTTTCTTTAATTTGTCCTTTATGATGAAAACAAAGATGTTTTAACAATCAGTTCTTTGCGATGTCATTGAGTTAACTTGACCACCACAAATGCAAAACAGATTACAAGGCATATGTCTCTTTCTATTTTCTAAATATGTCTAATAGAAAAACAATGAGTCTTTTGTGGATGACTCATGCCACCTGATTCAGTTAAGATTGAAATCAACATTTGTATGTTTCTATATCTTGCACTGGTGATTAGCATTGCTGGCTATGAATATCTGCAGGTGTGACATTTCAAGGTATACACCCTTTCTGAAAAACATCTTAACCCCTGCATTCATATCTGTAGTACATTTTCATCCCACATCCTTACAAATTCCACTCTTTCAATCTTTTTTATTTCTCTCTTTCACTCTTTTTACATAGAAAAAAAAAGAAAGAAAAAAAGCAAATACTTTTTGAGGAGAATTTTTCCAAAGGTGATAATGGAGGACATTTGGTTGCAATTGGTTCCTCCTAGGCCTTTGTCAGGTTAAAGATAAGAAAAAGAGTATTTCAAATATTTATACAAAGTTCATTTGGCCATTTTCATCTTTATTCATTGTGCAAGTTTTGTTGTGAAACACTGAAGTGATAGCTCTCTGGTTAATTCATTGGGCACATGGTTACAAGGCTTTAAGTTACAAACTATACTGCTGCATTGATGATGTTTATTGTTATTTCAGTAAAATGTAAACTTTGATAACATAACATAGTCACCACAGCTGATATTTGTATTGCTTATTAATGAATAATCCTAATCTTGTATAATAATGAACAGGGCAACTTTCTGTTTAATTGTTTCTCTGTCTATAACAGCCAACATGCAAAAAAGTCAAAGAGAAAAGGGATACTGCAAATGCACACACAATGAACTGCTGTATTTGTATCTTCACAACTGTTGCCAGTAATATCACTACTACAATTATTTCTTCTATTGATGATGATGTTAGCATAGAAAACAATTATAGCTATTTCTGGTGTTTAATGAATAAAACTTCTATTTTCTCATTAAAAAATTGTTTTTATCCAATTCTGTTGCTTTATTATTTTAAAATAATTAAATAGCAATCTGTATAATTTATGTTTTATATTCTTTAAAATGTTAATGTTATTTCCATACCTACACTCTGGACTCTTGTCATACTTTTCAACTCTGACTAGGTGGTAGTGTCTGTAGATATTTCTTTCCACTCATCTATTAGGTAAGAGTATTTACAGGACATCTTTCTGGTACCACTGTACTGATTGGGACTCATTTTGTGATTTTCATTGTGATACTCCTTTGAGTGAGATTTTTCAACCTTCCCATTGAAAATTGTACCACTGAGACCAGTTAAGTTTTTCCATCACAATCTTCTCCTTGAATCCATCTTGCACATTTATAAATCTACCAATTGTCCATACATTGAATATTGCTGTCATATCTGATCTGGTGCACCAGCTATATAATCTTGAGATTCTCAATAAAATTCAAAGTCTGTAATATAATCTATCCTAACCTGGCTTACAGGAACTGATGTCAATATATTAAAGTCACATACTCAAAATTAGAAATTAACGTATTTGATGATCTACAAGATACATCTATTTCAGGAAGGAGTATTACTAAAAAAATTGTTGAACAGAACATTCAATGTTACTAGAACTTCATCCATTTTTCCTATTTGGCTCATCCTACGTATGACAATAAATTACATCTGGCAGCAAGGCCTCTGATCGGGAAGTTTTGAGGAACTACCTCTTGTTCCAAGGTCCACCCTGATCCAGGGTGGTATTACCTGTTAGGATCCCAGCTATGAGAAAATGGTGAACACCCAAAGCTCACAAGAAAATAAAATTTCAGCATTAAATGACCCATAAGGAATTGATATGCCATTAACCAAACCTATGTGGCCTTTTTCAAGCATTTATTACAAAATTATGAAATTCTAATATCTATGTAGAAAAAATCGTTCTTTTCTGCCATTACAGTAAATTATAGAATAATATGAAATAGGACGATTTAAATATTTGGGGAGTAAACGGAGAATCAATATTGTTGTAACATTTATTTAGTATCTTCACATAACATCACTACCCCACTATCATTACCTTTAACGTTGGAACATGTTCAACTTTGATGTGATGATTTTTTCCTAACAAAATAAGCCCCATCTATAATTTTCTCAATGATTTACTTGTTGCTCCAAGACACATTTCCATGCAACAGAGGGTTTTATAGTTTAATTAAAATTCTTCTCTTTCTTTAATAAAACCCGAGATTTTACAAATTTTGTCTCAATATACAGAGTAGGAAACTTTTCACCTAATTTCCTTTTACTAGCTTTGTACAAATTATAATGTCTAATATATTAGGCAAAAAACTTTGCATGTTTCTCTCTGTTTCTCTGGACTTAAATTTCTTTTTTTATATGCAGAAATTTGAACACCTTTCATACACATGAGGAAAAAGAATTTCATTCAGTATCTTTCAATTATTTTCATATTTACACATTTAGGTTTTTGTTTTTTAAATATCTAATTTTAATTAGGATCTGTGGGTAGTATGACAAATATTGGGATAGACAATGGAATTGGTTCAAATGTTGGCATAATCAGTTGCATTCACTTTCACACTAATACACTTGGCAAAAGCAGGTATTCATCTCTTCTCTCTTCTCAGCTATGGATTAATTAGTAGGATAGACCTGGCTCATTATTCTTAGATAAAAGAAAAAGCAATCTGGGGAATCATGATCACCTATCTCTGTCCTGAAGAAACATGGCATTAAAAAAATGTTAAATATCTAATTTACTGGTGTTATCCTTGTTAATGTTCCATGGTACTTTGTTTGATATATATATTTTTTTAAACTTTTGATGCTTTTTATGCCACCATCTGGAATTGTCTCAAAGTCCTTGAATGCACTGTCAATGAACTTTGTTCAGTGTAACCTCAAAGGGCCTACAACTTTATAGATTATGGCTATCATTATTTGTCTTTATCATGACTCTTGAATAACATTCTTAAAAAGCTATCTGTTTCTCTTATCTGGAAAAGGTTTAAAGTCAATTTTTACTCAGGTTAATTTTGGTTTTTATGTAAGTCATTAAAGAACCTAACGTTATGTTAAATAATGAAAAAAAACTCTTTGCATAGTTTGGTAATATTCAAACACTGATAGTTTTACTTTATATGTGATTTCTAAAGCATTTCTTAATAATAATTCTTTAATAATAAATTTTATTTTTAAAAGTAACATCTTTGAAAAATCACTCTGTATAAATGAAAAATCCTTTCTTATGTATTCCTAATGTAAAAAAATAATAGAAAAAATATAAATGCTATTTTAAAAGAAAAAGAAAGAGGACTGCTGAAAGCATTTCTAATTTTGCCACATTACAAAGAAAAGAATATTAAACGGTTACAGTTCTTCTATATGGCAGTGAATTCTGGACAATCTCCTCACAGATTAAGAGACTTGTGGCCACAGAAATGTAGTTCTACAGAAGGATGCTGAGAACACCATAGACCAAACATGTGAACAACAACAAAGTTTTAGAGAAAATGGAAACAAAAAGGTAACTTATACTTACCGTCACAAACAGTTGAAATTTCTAAGGCACATAATGAGGAAAGAGAGCTTGGAAAATTTGTTACTCACATGACAGATTGAAGGCAAGAGGGACAGAGGATAATCTACCTAGCAAGCTTGAGTAAATGAATGGTGGAACAAGGTTTAAGAGAGATAAAATTTATTAAGAGCTACAAAGGACAAGAAACTGTGGAGATCCATGGTCACCAACATCCTGAAAAGACACAACACATTGTATTTTGTTGTGTATTGTTGTAATTGGCACATGGAAAAGAGTCCAACACAAATACAGCCAATCATATTGATTAGATTCTTGTCATTTTTTTAGTGGAGATATTTTCTGTCACTTAAATATTAGAATGTTGGCAGGAAACAGCTGGTCATATGTTGAGAATATAAAATCCTTGGGCACATTTCTGAAAACTTCTTTATCAATACTATAGATTTTTTCTGTTTTCTTTCTGTTCACTAGATTCCCTATCCTTTGATAGCCACCCACTTCTGTCTCCTCCTTTCCACAAAGATTTGGCAGATTGGATCTTCTAAAAGTCATGTTTTGATTCTGCCAAGAATTTCTGCCAAATTCTTTCTCTATGACAACACTTCTACTGTTCACTGAATTTTCTTTTATTCCTGGTTTACAAAATGAGTTGTTCATTACTAAACACTCCTTATTTTGTTTCAATCTGTGAATTCATTGTCAGGTGACCAAATGATAGACTATTCTGAGTGTTTATTGGTACATTGATGAGATTGTAAAATAGATAGAAATATAATTGTTTTTTTTACATGCCTTTCTATAATAGATTATGTAACCCAATACAAACAATAAAATATTAGAACAAGTAGCCAAGTCAAACCTGTACTGATTATGTATTCAGTTTTAATATGTGATACCTTTTTGATACTATGATTTTTTGTTTTGCAGTGTTAACTCTATCATGTAATGGTCATATGTAAGGATTTTCTTATTTTTTTAAATGGAGTATACAAAATGGGTGCTGAAAAGTTCTTGACCTTATCCACTTCCCAAAAATCTGATCGATTAACCAAATCACAATTTTGGAAAACATGGATAAACACGCCCACATTAAGACAGAGTGTCAAGAGGAAACGTTTCTTCCCATGACACCACATTTTTCACTACCTTCACTCTTCATCAATGTTTATTGTTTTAAAAAGCAATCGTTAGAATTGGAATAAGAACTGAACGTCTGAAAGTGAATTTATACATTTTCTTTGTTCGTGAGAATTGACAATAAAAATAATTAATAAACACTTTATTTATTAGATTATTTAGACTATTTATTTATTATAATATTTATTGGAATGGTTGGCAAAACATTGGCTAATTGCCAATTGATTCAAACTTTATAAAATGGTAAATAAGGATTTACTTATAATTGGTTCACATTTTATAAATGTTTATACATTTATGAATAAAAAATTGTTTCCAAATTCATTTCTTTATAAATTTGTAAATGATAAATATTGCATTACATTAGTTCTAATTGTATTAGTTTTTAGAATGTTGTAATTATAAAATTATTCTTGTACATAAAACAATCTAATAAATAAATAATGTTTAATATTTTTGCTGTAAATTCTCAAGAACAAAAAAGTATAAATTAACTTTCATCATGTGTTTAGGTTTTCAATTCTATTCATCACTTTTTAAAACCACAAACATTACTGAAGAGTGAAGGTAGTTAAAAAATCCATGTGACGGGAAAAACGATTCTTTTGACACTACATATTATTGCGAGCACGTTCATCCATGTTTACCACAATTTATTTTAATCCCTTTTTGGTCAGACTGAGAATTTTTCCAGCATTCCCTTGTATCAGTTCATAGATTGATTTATTGATTCATTTTTCTACAGCTTATCAACCTTTGCAAGTTATTTAAAGCCAGAAAATATTCTTAGAGTGTAAGGATTTTTTTAGATAATAATGGTTTAGTGATACAAGTCTTACTAATTAGCCCCTAGCTGGGGGGAGAAGAGTTGGGTTTATACCTTTCCCAAGAACATTTGTGCATAAGTGAATATAATGAACCCAGTGGGAATTAGAACTTGGCTCTCCAATTAACAATTCCGAGCCATTATCCATTATACTACCTATGCATCCAAGTTTACAGCACCTGGTATTCCCAAGTGTTACCCATCTGGGTACTGATCAGCCTCAATGTTACTTAACTTTGGTGATTGTTTGGGAACTTGTGAAAGTTGAGTCTTTTTGTTTCTTGTTCTTTTATCAATTCCCAAAAATTTTGTTTGGGAACTTGTGCTTCAATGTGACATGGCTGTAAGCCTCAGTCCATAGAACCATTGGTCTATCAATTTTTGATAATGATCAGAAAATACACTTTTTACAAAGAAAACCCTCCAAATGAGAAACTCTGTCTCGAAAACTTATAAATAAAATTATAGCAAAGTCAGACAATAAAATGTTACATGTATATTTTATATAATGTTTGAACTCTATCAAGGCTGGAAAGTGAGGATTGAGCTAGAGGGAGAAGAGATGGATTCATGCCTTTATCAAAAGCATTATTGTGAAGGTAACACAACAGACACTGTTAAAATTTGAACTCTGTATGCCAATTTAATTTTCCATGCTGATAATTGTTTTACATATAACACATTCTAGAATAAGTTATAAATTATTGGGAGATAGTGAAAGTTGAGTCTTTTTGTTTCTTGTTCTTTTATCAATTCCCAAAAATTTTGACCAGAAGATAAAAGATGAAATAATCAGTATATTCCCCATTATTTTTTTTTTTATTGACACCATTCACTTGGGGGTGATGGTGGGTACTTGCTTTTCTTGTAGATTAACACTGAAAGAAACCAGTAGAATGACCTGTCTGAAACATTGTAGTAACAACAGAAGGTGCACACAAAATGAGTTCAGTAGTTTGAACAGATTTTAGAATGATAATCATTTTTTGCTTTTTAGTAAATTATGTAAGGTATCTTGTGGATGGCTCATCCATCATCAAAGCACACTTATTAATCTACTATCATTTTGTGACCAAACCCTTCTCAATTGGGGCAAAGTAATGAGAACAGAAAAATAAAATTATAAATTGATATGATAGAGGGTTGCACATATCCTTCAAATATTTTCCGATATCAAAACTTGTACAATGTGGGATAATCAGAGACAAAGGTGATGAAGAGAAAAAGAATACGGATGAATTTGGCTAGATTGAAAAAATATTCTTTCAAAAAAAAAATTCTTTCAAAAATTTTGAAACTACCAGCATCTCTCATTTCATGCGCATGTAACAACATCAACAAAGCCCAGTCCGATGAAATCAAAATGCATCACAAAAACTATTTTCCAATTTGTCATACTATTTTTCTAAATACTGTTTGTTGATATACAAAATTATATATCATTATGTCGCATGTGAATCTAAAAGTGTGTGTGTGTTCACACAAAATGGGTGGATCAATAAGTCTATTTTGATCTGAAATTTTCATCATCATATTAAGTTTATTATGCTGAAAAATAAATATTTGTTGTATAAAATATGTGCTTTTTTCAGAATTAAGCTACAAACTTATTAACATATTTGTATATATGATCTTTTGATTTTTCCTTACACTCTAATATTAGGTAGTGAAAAGTCATGAAATATATATATATATATATATATTTATTAATTATACATGACTGAAGAATGCTTGAGGCATGAAACTGGCAATCACTATGCAGTGTTGATTCCAGTGTCTACAGCTACAAATGATTTTCCTCCATAAATATAGCAAATTTATACATTTTATATATATATATATATATATATATATATATATTAAATTTTCAAATATGTATAGAGTAATTCGGATATAAATCTTTACATATTATATCTATTATTCTTGTATAGTTGAATTACAACCTCCTGACTCCCAAGACTTCATAAATCTGGCATTTAAAACTTCAACTCACTAATTACAATAGGGAACTAGTAGCCAGGGCATCTCAGGTTCTATCCAAAAGACTAAAAATTATACTACAATTTATAGTATATACAACATTTCCTTTTCCATAACAGCACAGATACTTTTATCTATCTGGCATCCTTATTGTTTCTCTTTGATACTAACAATGAGCTATTGTCGTAAGCTTTTTATTCATTTAGGTAATGTAAAACAGACAAAAACTGCTATTTAGAATAAGTACTCTAGGCTTGTTTGCATTCCATGTGCTTCTTCCAATTCTGGCATAATATACAATAAGCCTGAAAGTAGTATTTCTTTCCAATACTCATTAATGAATTATGAGCCAAACAAATTAGGCACTTGATCAGGAAGAATAGGGAGAGGCACCTTGCATAAGTTCTAAGTGTACATATTAAAGGGCAAAAATAGACACTATCTTGTGCCATTAAATGCAGGTAGAGTACCTGAGTTAAATTTAGTAACTTCTACCTCAAAAACTAAGAATATCCAATTATAGCATAAGCCATAAGAAGGATGTTCTTCAGAAATAATTTCATATGTAGTCAAGTGTGTATGTATGTTTTTATATATATAAAACATGTTTCTATATGTGTGTATACTTACTTCATGCAGTCTACAAAAGTGTGGCTTTTTAATATTTTACATTTCAATCATAAGATTGTACTTTCATTTATAAATCATAGATGTATTCGTTATCATTTTAGGATTTTCATGTTCTATTTTATTATAGATACTGGGGTAAATTTCCAACACATTCTTTCAAAAAATATACTGCAAATATGATAAAAAAGTAACCTTAAAGATATTCAAAGATTGATGTATTGTATTAAAATAGCTGTTAACTACAGAATTATATTCTTGAGTAGGAAACATTTGATTTTTAATGTTTGTGTTATAGTTCTTGAGGAAAAGTGGGAATAATAAGGAATTTAATAAACAAGATATATTCACTTTTTTGTCATAGCATAAAAGTTCTTATCTATTCTGCTAAGTAAAATAATGTAGGGTTCATATTTCAAATATAAAAATATTGTTGAAGGTAGTGAATGTAAGGATTTTGTCAATTGAACTTTATCCTTTTAATTTTTTTTATAAATGTTCATTTAACTAATAATTTATGAAGCAGTTATGTGTCTAACTGAAGACTTATCAATGTAGCAATTCTTTGCTCCTCTTTTTAGTCATTTTGGATTATATTTTCCAACATATAAAACCATCCTTATTTTAATGTATAATATTTTTGAGTGATTTTCTCCATATTTTAACTATGCCAATTCATTTAAACAGACAATACCATTCAGCATAAATAAAAACATTTTATATTTGTTATATTCTTTTAAGAATATTAACAGATTTTCATGGCACTTTGATATGGTATAATGATTGACAAATTTATCTTCCTAGATCAATTGGATGCTCCATACTTTCAGCCTTGTGCCACATCTAAGCTACACCTAGTAAATCACTATCAACCATGTGATGTGATGTGGACACACTGAAATATCCCTTAACAGATTTTCAAGGTTACTGAAAAACAACTTTCTAAAAAAGAAAATCCCACTTCTGGACTTTCATAAAAAAATAAGTAAAAAAAAAAGAAAAAAGGAAGATAATCATTGAAAAACATGTAAACTTTTCAGGTTATGAACCCAATATCAAAATGGTTATGTGTTTAGAGGACTTTATGTATTTTCTTCCCTAATTAATGTTGAGTTTTCTTTTTAAATGATTTTTATTGCAATTATAATTTAGCCAAAACAAATGTTTTCCTTTCCTCTTTTTGCTACAGAAGTCTTGTTTATTTCATTTTCTGAAAAAGATATGATGTTGGTTAAATTGTTTTTAAGTGTGATTTTTCAACAGTGATTGTTTTAAATGTATTCATTCTTTACAAAAATAAATCCCCTTTTTCTAATTGATTATTAATCATACAGTGAACTTAGATTATTTAAGTAACTCATATTTAGTCTTTGTATTTTATGATCTTATTAGTTATACTACAATAGCAGTTCAGTGGATTTTTTTATTATCTAGTTCAATGTTTTTAAACATTGAGCATCACAATATATAAAATACAAGAGAAAATATTTCAATATCATTTTTAATATGACAACGCGTAAATATTCAATTTTGATAAATTAATTTCCTTAATATCAGTAAAAAAATTTTCAAAGTCATCTTAAGTATTCAAGGAATTACTTGACTCTTCTCTCTCCTTGTATTTATTTTTTTAAGAAGTCTTTTAAGATAAAATATTCAAGCAAAGAAAAAAGAAATTAATGATATTTGCTTCAAATATTCTTGATGGAATCCAAAGATTTATTCAGAATAAAATTCTCCTCTTTTAAAATACATCTTGGGTATGATGAGAGGATTAGCTACAGACAAATTCTTCACTTATTGTTGATTTCGCAATATTAATATTACACAACAATATAAAACATTGTGGTAATCATAAGAAAGTTATGCATTTGGCCTGTTACATGAATTCCTCAAATTATTATGGAAAAATAATTGGAACAAATAAAATTATGGTTTTTATTTCATTCTTCCAAATTTACTGAGGAAGGAAAAAAATGACAAAAAAGAGTAGTCATGATTCTTTTCTTTTTCTTTACTGCCATTTATTAAGTTCTGTTTAATAACTTTCATCATAAACCATGTAAAATGAAATGTTATCTCTAACGTCAATATTTTCCCTTATTTGAGAGATATTATTTACATATCTGCAGATTCAATTAAAAATCTCCACTTTAATTGACTATGTAAACTTCCTGAAATTGAAAAAGGAACTCACTCAGTTCACATGATTTTAATTTTGTGTTAATCTTCCCATTCTAATGGGGGAAAAACAACTTTTCATTGTTTCTTTAATATTTCACTTTTGTAACAAATTAAAATCTATACAAATCCTGCAAATATTAACAAACACCAAATACATGTTTTCACAGTGTGTGTGTGTGTGTGTGTGTGTGTGTGTGTGTGTGTGTTCTTATTTTTCTTTTTCCTCTTAGCTTGTTCTTAGGATGTTGGTGTTTTTTATAGGGTGTGAAAAATGTTGTTGGTCAGTATTATTAGGTACTTACATTAGTATTGGGAAATAAACTTTCCTTTCTTCCCAGGCTGCAGATGCTGGGACGCCCAGCATTGCTTTTCCTCCTCATCTTGTTAATTTCTGGACTTCAACTGACAACTTTCCACAGACACTGACACTAGTGGGCTAACCAGCGGCAGCAGTAATGATGGTGAAGATGATGAGCCACAGAGGCAGCTGGCACTAGGAAACATGTTCCCTTGGCTTCTCCTCTTCCACATTCTTTATTACACCTTTTCTCTTTTACTCCTTTCTCTTTAAAACTAACTTTAAATCACACAACCTTCTTCACAACTGTCACTTTTTTTCTCTTTATTTTCCCTTCCCTTTGAGTTTTTCTTTCATATACTTAAGTTCATCTCTTTTTGCATCATTAAGTAATTTTCTCTTCATTTAAATTCTTGTAATTTATTTTGCTTCTGTTTTCCATTTTCTGTCATCATTTCCTTTTCTTTATTTCATTTTGTTTCCAATTTCTAATCTTAATTCTATTTTCTCATTTGTTGTTAACTAATTTTGTCATTACATTTTCACTTTTTCATGACTTTTTCTTTTTCTTCTACTCTTTTCCTTTTTGACTCTTTTTCTTTTCTACTAATTTTACTCAATTTTTCTATTCTTCTCTTTCTTTTCTACTTTTCTATTTTCCTTTTTCTATTTTTTCTCTTCCTTTTTCTATTTTTTCTCTTCCTTTTTCTATTTTTTCTCTTCCTTTTTCTATTTTTTTCTCTTCCTTTTTCTATTTTTTCTCTTCCTTTTTCTATTTTTTCTCTTCCTTTTCCTATTTTTTCTTTTCCTTTTTCAATTTTTTTATTTCCTTTTCTACATTTTTTTCTCTTTTCCTTTTCCTACTTTTTTTCTCTTTTCCTTTTCCTACTTTTTTTCTCTTTTCCTTTTCCTACTTTTTTCTCTTTTCCATTTTCTACTTTTTTTCTCTTTTCCATTTTCTCTTTTCCTTTTTCTACTTTTCCTTTATCTGCTTTTTTCTCTTTTCCTTTTTCTTTTCTCTTTTCCTTTCTCCATTTTTTTTCTCTTTTCCTTTCTCCATTTTTTTTCTCTTTTCCTTTCTCCATTTTTTTTTCTCTTTTCCTTTCTCCATTATTTTTTCTCTTTTCCTTTCTCCATTTTTTTTTCTCTTTTCCTTTCCTCATTTTTTTTCTCTTTTCCTTTCCTCATTTTTTTTTCTCTTTTCCTTTCCTCATTTTTTTTCTCTTTTCCTTTCCTCATTTTTTTCTCTTTTCCTTTCCTCATTTTTTTTTCTCTTTTCCTTTCCTCATTTTTTTTTCTCTTTTCCTTTCCTCATTTTTTTTTCTCTTTTCCTTTCCCCATTTTTTTTTCTCTTTTCCTTTCTCCATTTTTTTTTCTCTTTTCCTTTCTCCATTTTTTTTTCTCTTTTCCTTTCTCCATTTTTTTTTCTCTTTTCCTTTCTCCATTTTTTTTTCTCTTTTCCTTTCTCCATTTTTTTTTCTCTTTTCCTTTCTCCATTTTTTTTTCTCTTTTCCTTTCTCCATTTTTTTTTCTCTTTTCCTTTTTCTACTTTATCTCCAACTATTTGTTTTCTCTCCCTCCTTTTTTTCTAACACTGGCCAGCTAGTTAACCATTTCTGTCTTCTGTTAAGTTTTCCCCTCAAAGTATTTTTAGTTTTATGTCTTACTTTCTCCTCTTACAATGATGAACATAACTGATGTTCACATTTTTTATCACTGTAAAAATAACAAATCTTCAATTGTTTATTTGCCCTTCATTTGCTAATTCATTGTGTCTATTTTAAGATTACTAGGGATGATTTCTTTCAGCTGTACACATTACAAAAATGATCTATATACAAATAATCTATTCCTTTTTAATCATTTTATTGTTTTTATTTATTGATTATTAATATTGATAAGTGAATAAGTCTAGTAAAATTATCAAGCTGTGCAGGTATTAAAATAGCTGTAACATTGTGGATGCAGATTAACTAATAAACAGCCACACAGGTTGTTAGAAATATATCATATTTCTGAAATACAATATTTTTGAGTCAGTTGACAGTTGCAAGTACTACAAGGAAAAAGGAAAGGTAGTATGTGCCAGGGTATCTTGGTCTAATCAAAAACTAGTGACAAATTGAGATTTCCATGAGAAAAATAAAAAAAAATAGTTCCATCCTCTAAGATGCTTCAATAAAGTTTTGGCTTGAGAGCAAGCAAATGGGGTAGGTAAGTTCTCTTACTTATTGCATCCTCTTCATCACTGACAAGTGGTTGGCAACATTTCCCAGCAGGAGACAATAGAATTGGTCAACAGAGACCCCATTGCATTGTGCCATTTATTATTACAACAAACCTTTTGCCTGGTGAAAAGATGGCTTTTTACTTTCAGTGAAAAATCATGTTAGTGTGACTCTGAAGTATTGACCTGAAAACAACTAATGCAACCTACTATGAAGCAACAACTGCAGTTTGCCAAATACTAGTTTAAGCCATGGAGAGTGTCATGACAATACAACATGGCATTTGATAATCATATATTATATTTTAGTGTAAATATAAAGGCCCATTTCCAATACTATAAATTAAAGTCATCTTCAGCTTAAAACAATTTCAATTTCTAAACTCATACAATTATATGTGTATGGTTCATCAGCAAAAGGCTAACAGCTAATAGTTTCTCTTCACACACTTTCTCAAGATAAAAAAAAACTTTTAAATTTAAACATAAAATATTTGCTTTGGCTGTTAGGTATCAATTAAGCCTAAAAGAATAAATAGTGACATATCTTTGTTGGGTTATTTGAAAATATTTAACTGATAATGGTTTGGATCTTTCTGATTCAATAAATTAAATAGCCAATATTTTTGTTACTGAATTTTCATAAAGGGTTATTAGACATAAATTAGAATAGCTAATAAAAATATATCAGTGAAAATATAATGCTGAAAAAGACAAACATAATGGACACCCTTCATAGGTAATTTATTTAGTCTTAAAGAAAATTTAAATATTTCATCTGTACAAAAATTGTCACTTTCTTTTACATGATCAGTCATTCATTTGTAAATTTCCATATTAAAATAACTGTTAAAAATTGTAATCTTAATTAATTAGCTCAACTTTGGTATAAGATAACATCCAGTTTCCACAAAGATAAACTGACTGTTAATACCTCACATTAATAGCACACCAATCACTGCACAAGAATTTTGATATCTGCAACTGTTCAATTTGTATGAGAATGCAAAGATCCATCAGTTATATCTGTCAATACCCAGTAGCATTTTTATAGCATTTTCCTATATCTTGTGTTACTTTATAATTCACAGTATATCAATAAACAGATTACAAATGCTCTACTGTTTGCGATATGATTATGTTCCAAAGAACCCAATGTAAAGTAAAAAAAAAAAATCCTAAGTTGAAAATTATACAATTTTTATTCTCTATCAAAATAAGAGCTTTTTTATTTTCTCCCCACAAGCAAGAGATGGCAGACATGTGAATAGGCTTTGAAAAAACAGTAAAAAGAAAAAAAATTACTATTTTGGGGATAGTAGGCTTTAATGGATTACAGGTAGAAACATATAATTCCTGTTTTTGTTTTTTTTGTTTTGTTTTTTAAAAAATATAATTAAGGCCACTTTATTTATTTATTGCCCCCTTGATACACTTGAGTGTTTTGGCAGGCATACGAATAGACTTTGAAAAAACAGTAAAGAGAAAAAAATGATTGTATAATACAAAGTTAATTCATTAATGCCAGTGTCCCATTTAAAAACCTATAATTAATACTTTTTTTAAAGATATATTTAAAGATGCTTTTTTTTTTCCTTTTAGAAACCTATAAATAATACTAGATTCTTTTTTTTAGAAACCTGCAAGAGCGGCATCAGGAAACAGCAAATAAGCTACCTAACAATATATAAATAGATGGCAGAACAAGGAATGGTAATAGGACAAATATTACTTAGACCTACAAAAACAGGAAGTTGTGGAGAGCCATGACATCTGAAGGTATATAGCACATTAGATAATCAATACCAAATTTTTATTTTTATGATTAATACCAGATTTTATGTTGAGCATCAATCAGTTAAACACTAGATGTTAATGCTCATGAGCACAAATGATGCTGGAGTTTAGGTGGATGCTACTGTCTTTTCCCAACATCAGTAAAAAAAAAATATCTTAAAACATTGCTACTAAGAAAGAAATTAAAATTTAATAGTTTTCTAACTCTTTAATGATAATCATTATTGTAGCATTATAAAATGGAAAAAATATAGGTTTGGCTATAGTAAAAATAGGAATATCTCTAATTATTTTGTTCTGCCCTGTATATTTCTATTTGAATGTTTTCTATAAGTTGTGAGGATAGAGCTTTTATATGTGAAAATAAATATAGCATCTTAACTCTAGTAAGGACTGAAATCTTATACTTCTTGGTCTTTACCCTGCAGAGGAATTAGCTTTCGCATATACACAAAAAGAGTGGCCACCTTATGGACAGATACTTGCAAATTCTAGTCTAAGCATGACCAATGTCTACCTGTATAAGCATAACCAATGTCTACCTGTAGGTACGAGCATAAGTGCAACTGATGTCTACCTCACGTATGACAAAGAACAGATTTTGACTTTAAATAGCCCAACAATTGTTGTTATAAAATCCATCAACCAAATCTAATCCTTAATCTTTACAATCATGTACTATTTAATGCTTTTCTTTTTTTGCTTTCATAATTCTATAGCATGCCAATGAAGTCTGCAACAATTGATTATTATAATGTGGTTGAATTATTTGTGAAATATTTCTTCATCTTTTAACCCTTTTTTGCCTGAAGCAGAAACAATTTTGAGCCAATGAACAGATTAGTCTATAAGCCAGCCTCTGGGGCAAATTAAGTTTCTTAGCAACTGACAGGACACAACCAATTTATAAAATGTTTTTCACAAAGATTTTGTCAGTTTGTTTATTTGACTTCTCTTTCCTGTGCTTTGAGCCATGGTGCCATCTCTGCAAATGAATGGTTGTGACTCCAAGCAGCAAACTCTTTCTAAAAGATGAACATGAAATAACCATTTTTCAGTACCAGCTGCCTTTATAGAATCTTGAGTTTTGATTCTAATCAGTTTTTTCCATTCACTGAATATTTCCTATTAAACTGTAATGACTAAGAATTCACATGAATAAATGTATGTACACAGACGTTAGCACAACTAAAGTTATATTATTATGATGTACACATTAATGTTTATATTATAGTATTTTGTATACCCACACACTCACACACACACACACACACACACACACACATATATATATATATATATATATATATATATATATAAATATATTGTAGTATCATGTGTATACAACAAATAGTCACTCATTTTGTAATAAATCAATTTTGATTATTTTCATGTGTTTGAGTTAGATAATACATATATCATAATCTCTCTTTGAAAAAAGAAAAGAAACAATTCTTTATTACATTTTATGTGCTATATGAAATTAGATTCTACCTGATGCCAAAAGCTACAAACTATCATATCTGGCTGTTTAAAAAAGATTCCTGCCTAAAAAATGTTAATAAAAATAGAAAGACTAACAATACTTAGGTACTTTTGTCTCTGATGAAATATCTTAGAACTGACCTTGCTGACCACATAAAATAAGTACTTCCACTTTTTTTGTTTTTATAGCAGAATATTATATTTATTGACAATATACCTATCACTGTTTGATTTACAAATTAAATCACTTTTGTATCCAGTCAAGACTAGGTAGCCATTCATCCATACATTGAATATTGCTGCTACATCTAGTCTGGTGCTTCTATGTTTTTGAGGGTTTTTTTTTAATCATTTCACTCCAAGCAAAGCAATAAAGCAACTAAGATGCAAGGGGTTACAGAGTGTTAGAGTGTATGAAAAAAAATAAAGAAAAATGCTATTAAGGAGAGAGAATAATAAAAGAACAAGAATTAAGAAGACAGAAAATAATGATTGACATTACATTTATATTTTTGAAGGTCAAAGTTAGTAAATCGAAAAGAGTTCCACAAGTGAAAAGCATGATCTAGAAAAGTCTATTAGCATAGAACTTATGATTATATCTATCCATTTCAACTTTAAAATGATAAAACCTTGCTGCAAATCGGGTACTACACTTAAATTCATAAAATTTAGGTACCATAGAGGAAAGTTCATCAGAACAATTACAATGAAATTAGTTATAGAAAAGGCACAGGGAATCTACATTACAGTGTTACTAAAGTAACTAAAGGTGAGATGCCAGGTCAGGACCAATAACATTGTAGATTCTTCTTTGGATTTCATCAAGAATCTCTAAATATATAGCAGGAACACCAGGCCAGATGTGGCAGCAATATTCAATGCATGGACAAACAGTAGACTTATAAATTTGTAGGATAGATACTGGAGAGAAAAATTGTCTAGTATGACATAGTGAGCCAACTGTGTATTCAGAGAGTCTTGATAAACTACAAAGAAGAATCTGCAATGTTATTGGTCCTGACCTGGTATCTCATATGTGGTTCTACATATAGATGCTGAGAATACCATGACCTAAATATGTGAGTAATAAGTAGGTTTTAAAGAAAATGGAAACCAAAAGGGTGCTTGTACTTAGAATCAGTTGAAATTTTTAGGACACATAATGAGAAGAGAAGGCTTAGAGAATTTGACACTCACAGAACATAATGAAGGGAAAAGAGGCAGAAGGAAATATAGAGTAATCTGCCATCTTGAAAGGTTGAAAACAATTCATCACCCACAATTCCGTGTAGACACTTTTTTGGACTCTGTCAAGATTAGAAAGTGAAACCTTGGCAACTCCTGCCTATCTATGGCAACAGTACTCACTTTTCAGCCTGATTTGGCTCTTGTAAAGGTACAGGATAGCTGGAGGAGTTAAATACTTACTGGAGGGGCTTTATGCATGTATGCATTCCACTTGAGGTTTGGGTTGAGCTTAAGTCCTAATAGGTTCTTGAGGTATGAGGCCTCCCTGAGAGGACACCCATTTATAGCGATAGGTGAATATTCAGGATCTCTTTGGTGTGACAGTGTCTAAGGATGTCTTTCTTGGTTAGGCAACCAAGAAAGACATCCTTTACTATTGATCTATACACATAAAATCAAGTTATAATGTTAACTATCTTCACACAATAGCAAAAAGCCTCAAAGTTGATGAAATGTCATTCACTGATCTGAATACACAATGTACTGATAAAGAAAACCTTCAGTCTTTTATTTATTGGTAATTAGGTTATAGAAAAACTCTAGGCAATCACAAATTGAGCCAATGAAGACAATTGACAGTACAAGAACACACCTGCTTCTGCAACATAATCATATAAAAATAAATTCCTTTCTAGAGAGTCTCAGGTTTTGAAATTCCTGTCTGGTTATGTTCATTGTTACTTCTCTCTTCAGGTTCATTTTCATGCTGATGGAAATTAGTGGAAAGATTCCAACCCACCTGAATTTGAGGAATATCTTTGTACCATTTTTCAGTCTAATTCTTTTTAAGGACTGCACATTTCTTCCAATTCTACAGTGCCTGGATTCTGACAGAAAATGTAAATCATCCACAAAGTTCATCTCCATCATATGCATGTGTGCATGAAGCTATTTGTTAGAATCGTGTTTCTGTTTCCTATATCTTTTTGGTGAACTTTGAAAAACAAAACTCAACTGGGTCAATTACTCAACTTGATTTGAAAATAATGCAGATGGTATACAGTTGTTTAAAAGAAAATTTTTATAAATCAAGTTAGGATTTTGTTTTCTATCAGTTAAATCTGATCTGTTTTTTTTAAACATTTTTTTTTCTTTTTCCCACCAGATTTTCTCTTTCTGCTGGAGTAGAAAGGAATTTGGAATAAAAGAAAAATTATTGTTTATAAATTCTTTAGAACTGCTGTTGGCATTTGGGCTGAAAGCAA
Organism: Acanthosepion esculentum; assembly: GCA_964036315.1. Lineage (NCBI taxonomy): Eukaryota > Metazoa > Mollusca > Cephalopoda > Sepiida > Sepiidae > Acanthosepion > Acanthosepion esculentum. The sequence goes on along the minus strand of OZ038481.1, from coordinate 91,279,268 downwards.
AAAAAAAACATTGCACAAGAAACATTTAACATATTTTTTGATTCCAGTTAATTCTTCTTAATGTTGGAAATACATTTTTTTTATTCAGCATTTGGCTATTTTATCAAGTAAAAGTATTGTGAAGTAAAAATCAAATAAAAACACCATTGGCTATTACTCAACATATTTGGTAAAGCAGAAATATGCTGAAATCATAAGATAGTTCATGCTTAGCATTAAATCTACAGGGTTAGGTTTTGGGATCAGTTTTGTATCATATTGCTTGAATCAAATTCTGTTAACAGATATTAATTCTGTTGATTAATTGGCCATGATTAAGTGTAATCAGCAAAATGCTTAACAAACGGAATTGACAGAGTTCTTAATAAACAATAAGAAAAGGAAGAAAAAGAACAGGGCAAAATAACACGAAACAATATATATGCAAGACAAAACTATGCAAGGCAAGAGTAATAAGGCAAAAGATTCGCAAAGAATGGTGTTCACATGCAAAAGGGATACAGACAAGTGATTGTAGCATTCTGACTTCAAAACAAGAAAGAACAAAAATATGGCAGATGAGACCAAGAAGTGCTCCATTTTTATTGGTTAGGAAGAAATCTCAGCATGCATCTGTATGATTTGTCTATAAATTTTGGGATGGGACACTTTTAGCAATCATTCCCTTAGATTGAGACCAACAAACTGCTTGAGAATTTTAATACTAGTCTTTTCAATGACAAATGTCTGAGAAGATGTAAATTTCTCCTTTGTATGATAATAGAGAGGTACAGGTATTGTTCCTTATTTAATAACTCTAAAATAAGATGTTAAAACAGGTTTTTAATTTTTGAACAGAACTCAAGTTGAGCACAATTTGAGTTTCTAGAAACTTCTTCCCACTAACAACAATATTTATGTAGAACATTGTATCAAAACTGTTGTTGATTGATAATCAATTTTTTTCAACAAAGTATATAAATCTTGCAACAGAAATGTTTGTCATTTGTATCCAATAGAGAACTAAAATTGTCCTACAATCAGTATTTTCTTTATTTTTTATTAGATGCAGTATTGTCAACCATTATTATTATTATTATTATTAATTTTGATTAGTATTGACTTTATTTAAGAATTATTCTGGTTGCCAGTTGAAAAGGTCCAAACTGAAATCTCTTTTAGCTCCTGGGCAAAAATGTCATCAATGAAGCATTAGAAGTAAAACTAAAACCATATATATTTTTAGTGCTGACAGGTATTCAAGTAAAGTTTTCAAAGATCTGAATGATCATAGATTTGGGTCTACTTAAAACTTGTTTTACACAATCTTCATTATTAGTTTCTCTAAACTTCTTTTTGTTCTTTAGACTCCTAGCTCCTACTCTCATCAATCTCTTCATCTCTTTTTTCTTTTGTGTTTCTTTTGATAATGTTTTCACTATATTCTTGAAGCAAAGATATATAAATATATATCATCTAGTTCACACTTCAACCCAGTCTTTTTAACAAGACTAGAGGTTTATCCCTTCTTCCTTGTTTAGAATTGGGTTTCCAGTTTCTTCTAAAGTCTTTTCATTCTCTTTCACTCCCAGTAGCCCCTTTCATCTTAGTGGCATTATCACCTTGCTTGAGATGAATTAAATATATAATGATAAAAATATACTTTTAAGGTATGTTATATTTATGAGTTAAAGTGCTTGACATTAGGAGTAGAGCATATGTAAATATAAAAGTGAACATTGAGGTTAACACCCAGCAGCAACAGTTTGTTTCATGCTTAAGCACACTTATCAAATATATATATATATATATATATATATATATATATATATATATATATATATATATTATGCACACATGGCCAATTTGTCAGGAACATGACATCTTGATGTTATCAGTTTGGGTAGGTGATCTCAGCATGCACCACCTTTGAAAAGTGTCTGAATACTATACTATAGGTTGACCCAAGCCTCATGAGTGAAATTTGGTAGATGGAACTATTTGGGAGCTGTTGGTTGCACTAGTACTTAGTCACAAGTCATCATGACCAGGGGTTTGAGAATACTGGCCTTGTTCAGACTGTTGATCATGCCATATAATGCGCCCTCTAACCAGAAACTGTAACTAAGGTCTGCTCAAAATAATTACAGCATAAACCACAGGTGGGCTCTGTAGGTATTGAACAAACACAAATATACCTGAACAGGCATCTGCAACAAAGATTGGTTAGCTGCCCTAGTAGACAGACATGCTCAGATACAATCAATCATTTTATATATATATATATACATACATACATACATATATACATACATATATATATATATATATATATATATATATATATATATATATATATATATATATACTTCCTTCATTTTACATTTTCTTACCTCTTTTGAGAGAGCAGAGAGGTTTCAATGCTTGGTTGGTTAATATGAAGATAATGCGGAATCATGTGTCAGCTGTTGCCATGTTCTTGTGAAATAATAGTTATTTGATCTGCTTTGAAGATAGACATATTTCTGTGGTCATGGAATGCAATACCTGGATTATCTAAAATCAGAAATGACAGTTTGCTGTCCAAAATATCTACAATTTTGATATTTCTGATTTTTTCTTTTTTTTTTCTTTTCTTCCTTCACGGCTGTCATTTCTAAATCAAGATGAAATCGGTCAATGTGTAATTTTGGCATTTTCCAAGAATTACTTTTATACTTTGCTGGTCAAGAACTTGGAAATCAGAATTTGCTGTCATATCTATGATTTGTGTAATTTTGCATCATTTTCAACTTAGTTTTGCTTTATAATCATGGACAAAATGATTCCTTTGAAGAAGGGTGAAATCAGTCTATTCTAACACAGAAACCATGTAGTTTTCACATTTAACACATAATTTCCTGTACTCCCTGAATTACCAAATTGCACTTGTACCTTGGTGGTGGAATTTTGAACTGCAGATCATAAAATCTTATGTTCTTTCCTGATGACTAGTTATTGTATCTTGTTACTATAAAATTGTTCATTTCAGATAACCTCTGATGATAAAACTTGCACAAATAAATACCATAAAAAGTTCCTGATGCTATTAAACTATATAAAGCACATTCAGTGTCATCCATGATGAATTCAACAAAGCTCAAAGTTTCATCTTTATTATTTAAAAAAAAATTTTTTTTTAAAAGACTTAATAGTTCTCTACTATATGCGTATGTGGTATCTGGTTTCACTAACAAAATGTCTTACATAAAACCTCCAACTTTTATTTGTATTCCAGGATTTCTGCATCTGAACTGAATACACAATTAATGTTAGTTTTTCTTTGTTAAACGTTGGGCTTCGTCCCACAGAAACATAAATTTAAAAAATGTCTATTTCAGTCTGTAAGAATATTTATGTCAGGTATTTCTATAGGACACTAGAGGAATAAAGCATTGATTCATAAATTTGATGCCATAGTAATTGCGAGCTCAATCCCTGAGCCAGGTAGTACAATTTCAGATTCAATTGAAAAAAAGACTAAAAATAAACTGAGCAGTACTAAAAAAGACAAGATATCCTTAGACATACAGTAGAGAAAGAACAATCTGAGCCTATAGGTTAAATAAAGGCTTCTGTTCGAAATTTACTAAAGGTTACTCAGACAGGAGAAAGCCATAAGGCACAATGATTAAATAATTGTGATAATAACAATAGAGATGAGAATCTTGGTCTGGCTGTAAGTAATGTAAACTTCTCATGTCAGAAATTCAGACATGAAAACTTGAAGCTTCAGGCTTGGAGCAGGAATGCAAATCTCACAATAAACAGATTGCCTAAATATCTCTCATATATATATATATATATATATATATATGGTACGACAAAATTATTTGACACAACTGTGCATTTAATAAAAGCAAAATAGAGTAAAGAACAAAAAATTATTGCCATTTTATTTTGTTTTATTTTTAAAATGAAATCAGTCAAGTGTGTGCCGTTACTTTCCACCATTGTCAAAGGCATTCACGAAAGTTGTCCATAACTCGACAGGTCATTTTATGTGTAATAGAAGCAATTTCTTGATCAATGGCATCTTTTAGTTGTTCAATAGATCAAGGGCTTTGATTTCAGGTATTCCCACAGAAAAAAATTGCATGGGTTCAAATCAAGTGATTGGGTAGGCCAATGCTCCTTGTGTTGTAGTTACTGATTTGTTGTTCTTGATAAATATTTCCACAATAAAAGTGCAATGCTCACTCATCCAATTTCTGTTGGCAACTGAAAATGAAATGAAACAAAATGGCATATGTACATTTTGAAAATAAAAATACCTTTTGACACTGAGAAGAAATTAAAAGAAACAACTGGACAGAAGCATTGAGAAAAGCCCAGAACTATGTACAGTGAAGGATTGACATCAAAGGCCTATACTCTTTTGGGAGTAAAGGGGAATAACATCAATAACTATGATGAGGATAGTGGTGCTAGTGCACAGTAAATATTCATACTATGTTGACTTAAATAACATGATTTTTTTTCACTGCATTTTGAGCAGCTAGGTTTATGTAGACATTAAATATAGATGTTTCTCAACCAAATTACAATCATATTTTATAAATTTGATTGAGCACAATAAAAAATAGAAAAACAATTTTGGTGACATTAGTGAAAAGTTTGGTAATATATGATTGTTTTCTTTTATGTTAGTACAATGTGAATGAAAGTTATTCACAAAATCCAACATTTGCTCATTTCAAATTTCTCTTAAGTTCCCATATGTGTGTAAGTTATGTTTCTGTGACTTAATATCCCACATTATTTTTCTGATATAAACTTGATTTATCCATTTGTTTTTTATTTTATATACCTGTGTAGCTAATAGAAATTACTCTTTTGTTCATTTTTAGTGCCAAAGATAAAGCACCTTACTGTGTGATTTTCATATTTTTCTCAAAGTTTCTCTTTTGTAATTCCTAGGACCTGCTAGGATGTGCAGGTGGTGTAATGAATAGTGGTTTGCAATGAGAAATTGGAGAGCTGAGTTCAATTTCCAATCGCGTTTGTTATATTTAATTACATGCAAATACCCCTGGGAAAGATATAAATCCATCTCCTCCGCTCATCTATGGATTAAATAGTAAGACTTCTATTTGGAAAAATTATTATTTTAAAAAAAATTGTTAATGCAATATTAATTTATAAAAAAGGAAAAGAATTGTTCTTACTGTTCAAAATACGTTTTGACTTTAAATAACCCAGAAAGGCTTGATAAGCCATAAAAATCAAATGAAATCCTGAAATTTGTTTATGTACACTATTTATCAGTTTGTTGCCTCATAAATACTGAAGTATGGCTTTCTGTTTTGCTATGAAATGCTTGTCATTATTTCCTTTACCAATTGTCATTGTTTAATATTTTCATATTGCTTTGGTATTTCTTTCAAGAGTATGTTTTCATATGTGGATTATGTTACTTGCTTTAACAATCTGAGAAAAATGTTACATTTGTATTTCACTTGTATATGTATTGATTCAAATTGAGTCTTGGCTTATGACCATATCATGTTGAAGACACCAGTTCTCCTCTAATCACTGAAGTTAAGCAATGCCAAGCCTGATCAGTACCTATATGGGTAACTGCTTGTGAATACCAGGCGCTGTAAGCTTGGGTGCGTTGGTAGTGTAATAGATAATAGCCTGTAATTGAAAATTAGGGAGCCAAGTTACAATTTTAGTAAAGTTCATTATATTATATACAAATATACTTGGGAAAGGAATGAATTCACCTCTTCTCCCCCAGGTATGAGTTAATTAGTGGGACTTGTTTCAGAAAATTATTATTATCTTAAAATAAAATTCTTCCAATCTCAAAATATTTTCCCACTTTAAATAACATGCAAAAGGTTGATAAACTGCAAAAAATCAGCCAATTGTATTGACTCTTGTTTTGTTACTTTAATATATGTTTGAAATTCAATGTTTCTCCTTTTCCCTGTTTCTTTGACTTTTCAAATCACAGCACTACAATACTAGAATAATCTATCCTCTGGTTCACACTCTACTCTGGGTTTTTGAACAGGATTAGAGGCTTATCCCTTGTTAACTGTTTAGGATTGGGCTTCCAGTTCCTTCCAAAGTTTTTTCATTCTCTTTCACTCCCAGTCGCCCCTTGCAGCTTAGTGGCATTATCAATTTGCTTGAGATGAATTGATTAAAAAAAAAGTTTTAAATAATAATATATAACAATATGATATTAGTAAATAGTAATACACTACTATAAAAGTATAGTAAGGCTACTATTCAGGTTCTTTAGTTAGACTGCCCGACAGACATGATTCTATTTGTTTCAATTTTTTTTGTAATGACTTTTTTGAAAGCAATATTACACATCTTAAAATTCAATCTTTTTTTCTATCACAGTCATGCTTGGAAATAATTGTAAATATTTATTAAATTTTGAATCTCACAGAATTTACAAAGACAATAGATATTGTTATTTTATTTGAAATCAGTTTTGTGTTTATTTAAGTCAGTTCAAGATTTAAAATCTTGTAAGTATCAGTTTACTCATGTGTTTATTAATATTATGCTCAGTGAAGCTAAACTTGGTAAATATCTAATTGTTAATCAAGTTTTTTTTTCAGTCTCTTTCCCACTGCTGTAAGGTTGCCTCCCTGTGCCTTTTCTATAAATACTTTCATGGTAGTAGTTAAGACGAGCTCTTTGCTACGGTGCTTTGACTCTTTGAATTTAAGTGCAGTACTAGACTAGCAACGAGGTCTCATCAATTTACAGTTGTCTAACCATAAATTCTATGCTAACAGTTTCTTTTCTCACACTTCTCACTTGTGGAACTCCTGGCTCCATGCTTTCCAACCAACTTTAAACTGCAAAAATTTAAATGCTATATACTAAACTCCTGATTACTCTTGTTTTATTCTCACTCCTTAGCAATGTTTCTAACTCTTTCATATCCATGTGTCTCAGTGGCTTTACTGCCTTGCATGGGGTGAACTCAATTAAAAAAAAAAGTGTTGTTGTTGTACATTTATCACTTAATGAAACTTGTATCACACTCTACTTTAAACTGATAGTCGTAGGGATTATTTTATGATGGGCAGTATAATCAATTTTTTTTTTTTTTTGTTGTTCCAGCTGGTGGTCATTCTTTTATGATAGAAGTGGGAGATGATCATGCAATTAGTGGATGGAATCAATAGAAGCATAGAAATTCAATTATTTGCATGTGTGTGCACATGTAATACACAGACTTATCTACACCACACACATATATATGTATGTGTGTGGTGAATATGGTAGAGGGGTGAAAACTTCCCTGCCAAACTGTAGCAGTTTTTGCCTGGTCATCAAAAACAAACAGTCTAGTGTTATTTTGATATAATATTACACTTTTTCTTTTGTAACTGATTCTAGATACTTTACATTAATTACTGTTGTTAACTTGTCAAGTTCGGAGGAGCACTTGTTTAAATGAATTGTTTACCATTTTGTAAAAAGCTCATACTAGTGTATTTAACTGACTTCTAGTTTCACTCTATACCCAATATCACCATAATTGGATGAAAACCAACTTTGTTTGTCTTAAAGCCTTGCAGAAGGAGTTTTTGATGGTCTTTTAATGATGAAATTCTTTTGGCCAATATTTAATTTTTGCTATAATATAGGAAATAAAATCCTTTTTATAATGGATTTCATAACATTGTTGGATTATTATTCGATATCATAAATCTTTTAAACTTTTTCATAACTCATGTGGGATTCTACAAATATTACTCAGCTCTGTTTACTGAAACAAAAATTAAAATAATAATAATGGTGATGACAACAATAAAAGTAAGATTGTGTTGTGCCAGTCTTTCAAATAGGTCTTACAGCTTTAAAATTTAAACTAAAACTTACTTTTAGCTGAGATTGAAAACTGACCTTTGGCACCAATAGGGAATAAATATTATTTCAAGTATGAAGCAATTCTAAATTATTTACTAACTTTGCTTAGTCTGGCATAAGACTATATTTAGATGAGGTATTATGTAATCCTTATTAATTTTAGTAATTAGTTTAGTATTTCTTTCATCTTAATTTTAGTAGCTTTGTGATTGTTTATTTTATTTTTTCCTATGATCAGTCACATTTATTATTAATGTATCTTTGGCCACAATTTGTTGAATGACCAGAAACTTTTGTTAGAATTAAGTTGCAAGTCATGTACTGAAATACTGTTGGTGGATTTTTTTATTCCATTTATGTGGAAGCTACACATCAGAATGCTTAACATAACCAAGTTGGTATAAATAATTTTCAACATATGATTTGGATATTTTGAATATATCATTCATGGTGCCATACCAATGACTATTGGGGGCTAAAGGGTGGTTCAACTTTATCACTTTTTGCCGAAACTAGAAACTAAACAAATGACTAAATTTGTTTTCTATAACAGTAGTATTGAGCTAAGCTGTATTATTTGCTGAGAATCATTATGCTTATGACCATATCACACTAAAAAACTGTTTCTCATCCAATTACCAAGGTTAAGTAACATTAAGGCTGGTCAGTACCTAGATAGGTGACCACTTGGGAATACCAAGTGGTATAATGGATAATGGCTTGGAATGAGAAATTGGAGAGCTGAGTTCAAATTCCACTCAAGTTTATTACATTCACTTATGAGCAAATAACCATGGGAAAGGTATGAATCTATCTTTTCTCTCCTCAGCTATGAATTAAATAGCAGAACCTGACTAGATCCTATAGCCTTGGTTGGCAACTAGTCTACTGCAGAAAGTAACAGCAACCTATTGCAGGAATAGTTCTGCCAAGAATATCACAAATTGAAAAGAGACATGATGACCTCATCATGCATGGCACCTAAGGAAGAAAATCATTATTGCCATTGGTTTTAAAAATAAATAATAAAAGTTTTTTTTTTCTCAATCCAAATCCAGGGCCTTCTCACTCCTGTTAGAAGATTTATCCCCCTCCCTAATTGACCATGTCTTCAGGGATGTAGCCATTTCAGGTTGGTGAGGCTATTTAACCCATTGTTCAGATGGATGGGTGTTGACTCTGAGGAGTTTATCTGCCCTTTAAAAGCTCTTGTTTTTTATGCTGCTGGTGTTCCACTTACCCTCCTCACCAGACCAATGTCTCAGAATATGCATCAAAATAGAAAAAAATGTGCATTCAGAATCAAAAAAAGGAAATATTTACTGTAGGATAATAGACCTAAAACTATTTCATTTAAATGAGAGGATAAAAAATAAAATAGGGTATGAAGAATCTTGAAAACATCTGACTGAACCTCCTTTCACTTTCACTTTTAATATTTGATTTTTATTTTGCAGCAATGTCTTTTATACCATATACTTATTATTCTCTTTGTTTTATTATTGACTTCAACTGACTTACCTAACAATGGAACTTTAGTCAACAATCTCCAGCATGAAACTACACAGATCCCGTTTACAGAAACTTTTCTATAAACTGCACAAATTCACAAAATAAAAAGCTTAATATACCAAAAGTCTTGCTTATTTTATTCCATCTTCAATATTAGGTTCAATAAACAAAAATACATTCATTTACACAATTAAAAAAATGCTAATAATGACATCTTATAATGTCATCTTTTTTTAATGAAATTAAAGCTAAATGCTTTTAATGTCATTTCACAACATTAAAAGAACAAACTTTTTGAGCTACCCAGTATGATTAGAATTATGATACTAATACCCTCAAGACACATTTAAACCTCAAACTTATTTCTGTTTCAGTTTTTTCATAATGAAACTTAGTTTTATTCAATTTTATATACAGACTCTGAATCTCCAAATTTGAACATTCTATTTATCTTTGAAGTATTCCACAATGTTTAATGTTTTACTTGATTTACATGTAATAGCCACAAACACTGAATTAACATTTTTTAAATAAGCATTGTATGCAAGTGTCTAAAGGCCACTCTGATTTTTCTTATTTTTGCAAGTAGAAAAAAGTAATTAATTTTTATTGTTTATGAAGTGTGTTACTTACTGTTGTTCATATATTAATCTACTTATATAATAGAAAGGTAATTGTATTAAACAAAATTAATGAATCAGTGGTAGATTAAAATACTGGTAATTGATGCAGGTCCATGGTTACAGTTATGATAGTACAATGCATTTAAGATTATTTCAAACATTTATCTTAAAATTATAATATCCATGCAATAGTCAATAAATTATATAAAAAAATGTCGAATTGATTTATCTCTTGACTGACTTCAGAGTTTTGCATAACACTGCCCATCAGGGTTAGAGGGTCTGATAAATCTCCTCTTTGATAAGCAGTGTTATGCAAAACTTTGGAATTGGTCAAGTGATAAGTTGCTTGAATATTTATGAAAAACAATCTTTTTTGAATGAAATTATAGCTAAATGCTTTTAATGTCATTTCACATTAAAAGAACAAACCTTTTGAGCTACCCAGTATGATTAGAATTATGATACTAATACCCTCAAGACACATTTAAACCTCAAACTTATTTCTGTTTGTGATAAGTTGCTTGAATATTTATTAATTGCCTACTGTCACTCTAGCTGTCTATTGAGCACTTTCTTAAAAATTCTGTTAGCCTGAAAATGTTATTCTAATAATTTTTATGTAATTTGATAGGTTATTCTTTACACCATTTATATTTGAACTATTGTTCTCATCTTTTTTGTTGTTTTCACAACAGTTCACTAGTTGTGCTGTCCAGCCTTCCTCATGTGTTCTGAACTGAACCCTCTATTTAATCTATGGAGATAGACTGTTCTCGGTCCATTACACATGTATAGGAATATCCTGGCTAGTTCTTATTTATAGTACAACTCAATTATTGGTTACCCATTTTCACTGAGTTCAATTACACACTGCCTGGCCCAGGTAATTTTTAAACATTTTAATGGAATTTGTTTAAAAGCAAGTTAAGATTTTCATCAAATGCTTCCAAGTTATTTTTAAGTATTTTCAATGTAGTTATAAATATTAATTTTTATTCATTTCAAAAGATTTTTCCTCTTTACATCATTGCCCAAACATTTTCTTTGGGATTCATGTCTGACGACAAATCAGGCTACTTCATTACAAATGAAAAGTAAACACTGAAGTATGAAACATTTGACTTTGCAGGATGGCAACTCACATTATCTCACTGCAAGATCAACATTTTCCTTTCTTTTCTGTTTATTAGTAGTTTCAGGATTGAGCTATGTTTTCACATCTCTTAATACTGAAGTGCTGTCAAAGTTCTGTTAACAAAAACTAGACAACATATTCCACATCAAGTAAAGCCAACCCAGACTTAATTTCTTCACAGGTAAACTTATTCTTTTCAATGATTTTCATTGTAGATTATAACAAAAATGTTATAATAGCTAGGCTCGTCAAAATTTAAGCACTTTTCATCTGTTCAGATCAGGGTTCTCTTTGAGGATCATCTCTGCCAACTGGCATCTGTGTGGCATTTACTCACATGTGGTTTCAGCTTAGCTCATACAAGTTATGACAGTTATTAGCCAAAATTTTGTAAATGTATTTCAATGCTTGCTGTATGTGGCTTATTGTTTGTGCAGTTTTTCAAAAATCTTATGATAGATTTTCTGCAGCATCTCTTACAATTCATTGTCTAGTCTGATTGGAAATTTTAATTGATTGTTTCCTTGCTTCTCCATCAGTTTCAGGATTCCTCAAAAAGTTGTGGATCACAATATTGTAGACAGAGATTTTCCTAAATTTTGTAGAAAGAGGCTTTGCAACATCCAGATGAAAGTTGGGGTACCATTATTATCCTGTTTTTCTTAAAAAATACTTTCTTTTGATGTAAACAAGGAATCTTCCAGCCTTTTCAGAGAATTGTTTAGGGAGCTCTTCAGCATTAGAATTACAGTAAATATCAAATTCACAAGTATTTTTATGGAAATCAGTCATTCACAAGTATTTTTATAGAAATCAATCATTTTTTTTTCAGTGCTTTTATAATTTCTGGGTGGAGTGTAGACAACTATGCATTTTATAGACCAAACATCATTTCTAATACTGAAAGTGTGTATGTATATGTTTACATTGTCGTAAATGTATATTTGCCAAAATATATTCATTTTTTGTCACTTTTTCTGCAGTTTCATCATTATTAATTTATTGAACATCCTGTCTATTTTACTCTAACTTTGTCATACAGGTTATTATTCAACCTGATAGTGCTTGGTTTGTATCTACAGCAGAAGTCCTTTTGTAAAAAGCCTTGAACTATGTACATGATCTATCTGATTAAATAGACCTTGATCGTCTTAAGCTAGAATATTCAAGAAGAAACACAAAAGCCATATTTATTCATACACATTGTTAATTCATTATTTTTATATGTAAGATAGGTCTTCTATATGTATCTTTACTCTTGTTCTCAATCCTCTGTAACCCCTTGCGTACTAGTGGCACTCCTGCCTTGCTTGGGGTGAATTGCTTAAAAAAAAAGAAAAATATGCTTTGTCCCTTCAGAATGTGGCTGATCATAGCTCTCCATAATTTCCTATTCTTTGTTGTCCTTAGCAATGTTTGTCTTTTTACTAGCTTTCCCACTCCTTTTTCTGCCAGTCATTTACACAAGCTTAAGTAGGTTACTTGCTCTTGTCATCTGCCTCTCTTGCCTTTAAAAGTTTATGAACCGTAGAAAATGATTGAATGGATCAATCAGTCTCTTGCCTTCAGTATGTCCTATGAGTGTCAGATTTTCCAGGCCTTTCCTCATACGTCAGAAATTTCAACTCATTCTAAGTAAAAGTCTCCTTTTTGTTTCCATTTTCCTTGAAACTTCATTGCTTTCATGTTCTCTTAATGATATTACTAACATTTTTCAGTAGAACCACATATCTGTTACTTCAAGTCTCCTCTTCATCTGCAAGGACATTGTCCAACATTCACTGTTATGTAGGAGGATTTATATTACATAGTAATTCAACACTATTTTCTTTGTTTCCTATTTCTTAATACTTTCTTTAATGCAATCCCCACTTTACTATGCATGGAAAGAGAGGAAATAAACAGATTTTGAAATGCATCCTCTTAGCATTAAGATAATTTTAGAAGTCATTGTAAGCTGGTTCTTTGGATATCTTTGGCTGCTTAAGAGGAGATAAAGAGATTTTCTGCTACAGGCAACTATCTGCTGGCTGTATACATGGCTACTTCATTGATATAACAAGCAAACAAAATTGCTAAAAGATTACACACAAGTATCATGCAAACCCTCACCCTCATTTTGGCTTATGATTCTGATACAAAATTTTGCTAATGTGCAGGAATAACTGTGGTTATACTTTGGGGGGGGATGGGGGAAATTTTTGTTACTGATCTTTATGAACTATTCTATTTACCTTCCTAATAGTTTTTTTTTCTAACATATGACTACATGTATTCATCTAACTATGTTTATAAACTATTAAGCTAGCAGCAATTGAGTTTTGGTTTCAGATATTAGAAACAAGAAAAGAATATCACTGATAGCACCACTCATCTTTCTCCTTAAAATATGTAAAACAAGGATGCGAAAGATCCTTGTCCTCTGTAGCAATGCTTAAGGATGAGAGGGATAAGGCTATTTGTCCCTTTTCACAAAGGAAATACATGGAAACTGCTTAGAATAGTCTGTTTAATCTGTTTAATGTTCCATCAAGGAATCACTTGCCTATTGATAGAGTTGAGTGCATTTTAGTGGCAGTTTCTCTCTTAGAAATGGTTGGATGAACATATGACTTTGCTATTTCTGTCTTGTCTCTATTTATGTAATTTTTTTTTTTTTTTTGGTTTATAACATATAATATTTATTTTCTGAATTCTCATTTAATATAATATTCCAAACTATTAAAAGCATGAAATGAAATCAGTACTGACATCTGGAAATAAAAAATCACAGAAGATTAATTTACAGTGTATTGTGGTAATGGTAATATTAGCCATTTCCTTATATGGAAATATTTGGCATTTATTGACCAAGCAGCAATTACTACTGTTGGTTGAAAAATGATACAAGTTTATCAGACCAAGCTAAATTTGAAATGAAAGTCCAATGCTTCTAAATTTTGTATCTCATTTCATTTTGTGTCAAAAAATAAAGATGAAACAGTTTATGTTACTAATCAAAAGAAAATTAATTTAAAATTTACATTGGGCTTTAAAATGTAACCAAATTTATTCATCTCTCTGTTGTGAACACTTCTGGTGACATAAAAAACATGTTAAACACACAAAAATATGTTTATAGTATATATTTGTTTGTAAATTTTTTTTTTTAGTATTTATTGATACTGTTATTGCAACAAATACTAAAATATAATTTTTTTTTAAATCTAGAAAAGGGAGACAATTTCAGGAAATGTTTTGCCTTCTCGAGTGAACCGTTTATATTTTCTATTCTCAGGAACCACTTTTCACCAATTATCTTTTCTCTTTTCTTCCAGCTGGGTACAATAAACTCAAGTTGTTCCTCAGTTTTGCAGTTGGTGGCTTATTGGGAGATGTTTTCTTACATCTGCTACCTGAGGCTTGGAGCCATGTCAACACATCTGGTTAGTTTAAGATTTCTTCTTTTATTTTTTGAGTTTTTTTCTTTCCATTTTGAAGTTTTCATAGTTCACTGGTCCAATACTGGTTATACTATAAGATTTACATTTCTGTACTATGATGTATGAGTATTGTTAATTCATCTAAGAAATATGAAAGCCTAAGTGATTTTCAAAGGAAATCTCCTCCCCAAATAAAGATAAATAATATCTAGTTACATGCTCAGACTCAGTGGAAATGGCAAGCAATAACTGATCAGGATTAAATAAAAACAAGAGGAGATATCCCTAGACGCAGACTCTTCTCATTCCACTGTCTATCTCCATAGATTAAATAAAGGTTTTTGTGAAATTGAAATAAAATCAACAAATAAAATAATAGTAAATAATAAAAAGAAATACATTTTCCCATAATGCTAGTAGTAAAGTAACTAGAAATGATTATCCCACTTGCCTTTGTCAAATGCAGTTAGGTGGGCTGGTTAAGTCTAGAAAAAGGCAAACATTTCTTTCCTCACTCTCTTTTCTCTCTCTTGCTCCAAGATGTAATATCACATGGGAATTACGTTCCTGCTGTTGAATATTTACCCAGTCACTGATGACTGAACTCTCTTTTCATTTTCCAACACCTGAAGTAACATCTTGCATCCTAGTGGCTTTATTGCCTTGCTTGGGGCGAAATAATTAAAAAAAAAAACAAAGCTTACTAATAAACTAAGAACTGATTTTTATTCAATTCTTACTGCTAATGATACTGGCAGAGGTATGCACTGAGTGCTTATTAGTTTGTCTTGTGCCTGAAAATGTCAGTGTTTTAATATCACATATTTCCAAGTGAGGT
The DNA here is from genome assembly GCA_964036315.1 of Acanthosepion esculentum. NCBI lineage: Eukaryota > Metazoa > Mollusca > Cephalopoda > Sepiida > Sepiidae > Acanthosepion > Acanthosepion esculentum. The sequence continues at coordinate 91,263,866 of OZ038481.1, read as the reverse complement.
TGACAAATACCCGACATATATATATCAACACTGGACATTTATTTTTGCTTACAAGAATTTCTGCTTTTGGAATTATTGGTATAAATTGTAAATCACAATATAGCTATTGAGAAACTAAACAAGAAAAGCAGAATATTTTTGTACAATTCTTTGCAGTTGGTTATGCATGAAGCAGTTAGAGAAACCAGATGAAATTTATGAAAATAAATCACTTAAGTGAAAGAATCAGGAAAAATTGGAACCCCAAATGAGTCTTTATCTTAATTGCAACAGAACTGATTCTTATGCTAAAAGGAAGCAACCCAGCTGTTCAAAACTGATAATGTGAAACAGGTATCCAAATATAAGATCCTTATTTTACTTTCAGCATCTTCATTTATATCAGATTCATAAATAAATGCTGTTATAGACAAGCGTATGGTTGCAAGACAGAAATACGACAACAGCAGAAATAGATTTACGTGGTTTATTTCAATAGGAATGTGTGGTTTTGGGACAGCTACCTTGTGGTATAGTTCATAAGCCGGCTGCCGATCCGGGTTCATCTCATAGTAGTTCCCACTGGTTGGCGTGGCGTTCCTCATGCTGACTGCTCAGACTGACCGTGACAGATCTCTTTCCGGGCCTCCCGTTGACTACTTTGTACTTCCCCATGTGACCCTTTCTATGGCGTTTTTTATGGCTTAACAGGCTCGAAAAACGACGCGAGTATAATTAGGAGGGAAGCATTTTTATTGGTTGAAAAATGGAAGCACTTTGAAATATTATTTTATTTTTCGACCAGAACTCATGCGTCAGGCCTATGTGTAAACGACGATAATGGTCATTCTGTGACGGGGCCTTGTCCCGTTCACATCCGACTCTCACTCTTGAGTATGTTAGTTTATTTGCCTACAAATCAGCCAAGATATGTCTTATTTTATTTCATAACAATGCCAAATAATTTAAACATATAGAGTTCTGGTTCCACCTTTATTTATGCAATGTTAAATATACAACACTGATTATATAACAACATTTCCAGAATGAATAGAAAAACTGGGCATTTAACATATATTTATCATCAAATTTAAAAACCACATAATACTAATAGATAAATTATACACACACAAACACATTTTTCTTAGAGAAAAATCAAAAATATCATCTGTAAATAAATTTAGTTCACCAAGAAGTCTTCTGAGGATTGGATGTAAAAAAAAAAAAAGAATAAAACAAAATAAAAAAAGCATCTATGGATCTCACAGTACAAATTCATATAAGAGAACTATTTTATCCTATTACTAATATTTCTTATGACTATAAATATTATTTCTAGTGAGTACATGTGTTTAACATCCCTATTATTTCTAAACAGTGAATTATTTATTATCAGTTGGCTAATTGGTGCAACCATAATTTGGTATAAAAAAATCACCATACAGTAGTATTCTCTTAATAGGAGTTAATAATATCAAGTCAGGTTCAACAGTTAATGGAGGTTAATAATATCAACACACGCTGGGTAAGTCAGCAGATAATGGGTGAACTATGGCAGAAAGGTTTATTCCTAGGTTGTATTATCCCCCATTATGGGCATTATTATATCCATGATATAATAACACCTTATTTCATGGATGGAACAGAATAGCTGAAAGAAAAGTAATGACAAACATGCTTTGTTCTCAAAGAGAGTCTTATACCACTAAGTCATATGCAAAATTATGTAAACATATTTACATTTGTCCCATACTGAGAAAATATAACACAAATATGCAACAACAAGCAGTGCAAAAAGAGATGAAAAGATAAGGTCTTATAATAATTCCCAATGGGAGTGGAGCTTTTCTGGAGAAGCCATATTTAGGATTTCAGATTCAAGTGGGTCAGATTCAGTTGCTATGTCACTAATGAGGACATATTCCCTTCAGACAAGGAAATGATGAGTCATGGGTTTTTCCCAAATTGAGCACTGCAAACCAGAGATATTTTCTGTATCTGGTAAAGATATATTTCCATAGGAAAATGGTGTCAAGGGCTTGTAAGCTGCTGGTAGAGGCAGATTTAACCTCAGCTCATGCCAAGGTTCCCAGGCTAAAAAAGCAACTGTTTGGTTTGACTCCTGAAAACTGACTGACTGACTAGCCACTTTTGTCACTCTATGAAGTGACGTCACTAAACAGCCATCATGTAACCCATGAGACTTCATCTCAACCAAAGGAGATAATTGCCTTTTGGATCCCTACACCCTTATATGCAGGTGATATATCCAAAGACACCCCCACTCATGGAGGTCTTGAACTACAGATAGTATTGAACTAATATATATATATGTATGTATATATATATGTATGTATATTTTACAGTTTGAGCATCTCAAAACTTTGCTTTTATATATATTTTAAAACAGGCATGTCAAACTCAGAGTCCCACGAGGGCCAAAGGAGACAGTTTGTGTTCTCATGAGGGCTGCACTCCTACATTTTATTTAAGGTTGTTCAATAAAAATTATTGCCGAATATTTCCTTTTAATTTAGAAACATGCAATGGTTTGGTTATCAAGAATACAAGTACAAAGTACATGTAGTTAAACAAAAGAATATAACTAAAAAATTTAGCATGAGATATAAATCTGTTCTTTATTTCGATATAACAAAAAATTATAAGGCAACATACATGGCCGACATGTATTTGAATGAACAGCAAATGAATTGCACATAAATCATAATAGTTCAAAATAAACATTTATTATTGATCATTCTAACTTTTCATGTTTTGTCCCGAGGCTTGACACCTCTTGTTCTTGACAATCATTGGTATATCTGGCTGAAATTTCTGTGCAGTTCCGACTTTTGTAAGAGATGATGAGTGATAATCAGTCAACCTGGTTCTCTGAGAAGTTTTTGTTGATTTCATAAAAGAAAATAACTGCTCACACAAATAGGTGGAACCAAACATTGCTAAGATTCGTGTTGCAAACTTTCTAAGATTTGTAAACCTTTCTGGAAGGTATGAAAAGAAATCAGGTATTCCTACCTCAAAATACTTTGCTCTAAGTAAAGAATCTGACTGCATTTCTAAATGTTCCATTTGAGTGTTTACCTCTGCCTTAGCAACATCAAAATTAAACGGCATGGAGAATAGTGCAAACGGATCTTAAAAAGATGAAAAATCACAAAATCTTTTTTGAAACTCCGTTGACAACAATTCCAGGTGACTTTTATATTTAGCAAAGCTTAGTACAGATTTAATATTAGTACTGTTTTTAGCTCTTTGCACGTAGGAAAATGAACTAAATTTTCATTTAAGACTTGTGACTTCCATAACCTTAACTTTGTAATGAAGCATTTAATGTCATCATACAAGTTAATGATGAGCTTGTTTTTACCATGTAATTTCGAATTGAGTTTGTTTAATTGTGCTGTGATGTCCACAGCAAAAGCTAGATCCTGGAGCCAACTTTCATCTTTTATTTCATCGGTGTTTCGACGTTTCATCTCCAAAAATATGATTATTTCTTGCCTTAATAAATAAAATCTTTTCAATACTTTGTGACATGATGACCAACACACATCTGTGTAAAATGGAACATCAGTAAAATGATTACCCATATCCTCCAACAACTGGTTGAATTGACAGTGATTGAGAGAACGGCCTCTGATATAGTTAACTATGCTTGGGACCAAATAAAGCACATGATCCAATTTTAAAATTTTTGAGCACAGATTTTGTTGATGAATAATACAGTGAAAATGTGTATTTTTGCTTATAACTTGGCAACAACACCATTATGCCATCGAATCATATTTGCTGCACCGTCGGTAGACAAGCATACAAGTCTGCTTAAATTGAAATTATACTCATCAAAAATTTGTTCGATTTTCTCAAAGATGTCCTGATTTGTTGTAGTGTCATGCATATGGATCAGATCAACCAGTTCTTCATAAACGTTTAATTTATTGTCACAGGCCCTCATGAAAATCGCAAGCTGTGCTATTCCAGAAATATCAATAGTCTGATCAATTGCAATAGAAAAATGTTCAAATTTGGATGATTCGCTTTTCATCTGTTGCTTCAAATCACTTGACATTTCATCGATCCGTTCAGCAACAGTGTTCCTGGTTAGTGAAATATCTTTAAACAAGTGTGCTTTTTCTGGACATACAATTTTGGCTGTTTTTACAAGGCATTGTTTTACAAAATCCCCTTCAGTGTAGGATTTCGCATTCGTCGCTATCATTCGGCTGAGTTCATAACTTGCAGTAACAGAAGTGACATTCTCTTTCTGAATTTTCGTAAAAAGGGTCTGTTACCATGTCAAATTAACTTTCAATTCCTGGAGCTTTGAGACACGCATTGGGCCTTCATATTTATCGTAAGGTAGATGGTTTGTTTCATAATGTCTTTTCAAGTTGTACGTTTTCGGCGTACAAATGTGATTATTGCATATTAAACAATGTATCTTTCCATTCACTTCTGTGCAAAAATACTGTAATTCCCATTTCTCTTGAAACACTTGGCCTTCTTCGTTCACTTTTCTTTTTTTCTTTGTCGGAGAAACATTAGCCATTTTAAAGACGATGTGGAATCTGAAAAATTAAGACATAAAAAAGAAAACAAAAAATATTTATAATATCAATAAAAGTGGAATAAAACAAAGAACCTGACTCCTGCACACTATTACCTGATTCATATTTTTAGTTTAAAGTCAATTTAATAAAACGTAAACAATAAGGCCTTTTATTTGAAAATGGCATAATAATAAAAATTAATTATATATTGTGTGGCTAGCGAGCGCTCCCAATACTTCACCACCGGCTCACCTTTAATGAGTCTGTGCGCTTATCTGTTTTGACCTTTGCTGCATCTCAGTTCCTCTCATCTTGTCCTTGACCTATGTATCTCTCGCGCCATCCGATTCTCTCCTTCTGCAATGTGCGTATATGTAATGAGTGACTGACAAAAATATAGACAGTTACATGTTGCCGCTTCAATTGCTTATAAGGCTGGAGATGCAAAAGTAGATGAACTACTAAAAAAAAGTATATAAAAAATAGTGGAAATTTCTAATTTATTTTTGTTTCTGTGTGGGCCGCAAATCTACTTCAAATGGGCCGCATGCGGCCATTTGGCCGCGTGTTTGACATTCCTGTTTTAAAACATTGTTGCTATACTCATAATTAATTTCATTTAGTGTTGGTTTCATTTTTTTTATATAGAGTGCTTTGAGAAATTGATGCATTTTTTTTTATTTTCATGGTGGAGTATTCTTCTATTGTCAATTAATATTTCTTTGAAACATGAATGTGGACAGGAATGTTCTTTCAAATATTGTGCAACGGAACTTGAATCCAACATGTGTAAAGTAAGCCTTCTTGATAGTGTCATCATCATGAAATGTCTATAAAAGTAATGTTTTGGGATGTAAAAAAAAAAAAATTTTTTTTTAATTTAAAAAAAAAATTGTAGGCTGAGTATTTTTTAAAACTTATTAATGATAAAAATTTGCCCCTTGTATATTCTTAATATAAATTGACTATAACAGTTCAGCTCAACTTGTGTAGGGTATTTCTTTATGATATTTTTAAGTGAAGATTCATCTTGCTTATAGTTGACAAGCATTTGACTTCTGTAGAAGATGTTTATGTTATTGTTTTTGTCTGTGAGTTCAGTACCATTATTATTTACTTTGGAAAGAAATAGTCTAATCTGATGGTCGATGATGTAGTTAGAAAAACCATGGCTAACCAGTGTCTGTTTTGCATTGTTGAGTTCTTTAAGGAAAAGATGAGAGGATTAATTCTCATGTGTTCTCTTTAGGAAATTTTTTATCACTGCTATTTTGTATCTAAGTGGGCATTCACTCTTAAAATTAAGGTGGCAAGAGTTTCTGCTAGTGGGTTTTTTATACAATGAGATGGTGAAAGTGTTGTTACTTTATTCTACAAGAACATCATTTTTTTAACTTAGTTCATAGGTAAAGTTTGACCATGTTTAGAAAATAAAACACCACTATAACTCTAGATACATACACACAGCCCATACATTCAGTTAAAAGTAAAAATAAAATCATCCTTGATAATGGCTAAAAGTATAGCTGAAAGCACGCAGAAATGTAGAACATTTGGACAGTTTTCACACACTTTGTGTCCAGAAATGAAAGCACTTGTAGAAACACAAGAAAAATGAAATAAAAAGCTTAATTGCAGTACCTTGTCAGTCGTCTTTAACAAAACATGTATAAAAGAGGGGTTGCTGCATAAATACACTATACACACACACACACACACGCACACACATGTCTAAATTCTTTATTACTTATGTATGAGGATGCCAGTGAGTGCCTATATGCAAATATGTTGATTTATTATTTTGTTAATCATTTATACATTGAATTTGAAAATGAATTTCACTTCACTTCAGCAGTAACAACCCACTTAATCTCTTCCTCTCTCACTCGATGCTTGTGTATACATACATTAGTCTGATGAGAAAGAATTTATTTTGTACATAATTTTCAACATAATTTTCTTCTTTGGCAATGCACTTAATTTAGTATTGAATAGCACTTAGATCAAACATTATACACTGAAAATTTCAGATTAAAATGTAATAACTAGATATGGATTTTTTTTATTTCATATAATGTGTGTGTATATATACACACACAGGTAGTTACAGACATATGTATGTAATATGTGTTCAAATCTTATCAAAATTAAACTGAAGCTGCTCTGAAAGTTACATGTATTGTCATACGTTACACTTTTTTTGTAATCTCTTGTCTCTGTTATTAATGTTTATCTTTCTAATCTTTTATTCTTCAGAAGACTTTATGTGGATTGGTAAATGGGTATTGGTAGGAATCCTGTTATTTCTCATTATAGAAAAAGTAATGGGAGAACAAAATGCAGTAAGTACCAATCTAAATACTCAATCTTTCCTTGATACTAATAAAAAATCAGCACTGTGCTGTGACTGGAGGAATTTTTTTTTAATTTTTTTTATTTTAATCATTTCACCCAAGCAGGGTGGTAATGCCACTAGTATTCAGGGGGTTACAGGGATTGAAAGTGAAAGAGAAGACTGAGAATAGAGGAGATTGAGGAAAAGACAAAAGATGAACAGGATTCAAGAAGACAGATGGCGATTAACATTGTGTTTAAGTTTTTGAAGATTGTAGATATCAATGAAGCAAAGAAACAAAAAAACTGTTGGGTTAGGAATGCCAGTTGCATTTAATTATTTCAACAGTAAAAAGGTGGGATCTAGGTGCTAATCTAGTAGCATGCTTAAACTTATATATTGGGAGCACCAGGGAAAAAAGCTTTTCAAAGCAGTTTTCATGAAAATATTTGTAGAAAAGACAGAGGAAAGAAAATGACTGATGTCAAGATGCCTGGTCAGTATCGATTACATTACAGATCCTTCTTTAGATTTTTACAGCAGGAATACCAGACCAGATAATGTAACAGTATTCAATGCACAGGCGAATGGGAGATTTGTAAATGTGCAAGAGGAATTCAAACTGTTACACTCTTTTGTGATTTCTTTTTCCAATTCGGTTTACTTATCTTCATTTTTAATAAAGAGTTTTGATGTTGATGAAAATTACAATGCACTTTTATAGTTATGCAATGCCACTTAATTTTTTATAGACTTTAATAATACCAAGTTACATATTTGAGATTTCTCAAATGCCCAAAGTTTTGTAACTTTGAGTAAGGCTAACATGTATTTTACCTTGTCCATAGGTGACACTGGATATACAACAGTTATCAAATCTCTGAGGGCTTACAGTGATGAAACCTCAGTTCTCATACAATCACCGAAGTAAAGCAACATAGATCCTGGTCAGTACCTAGACGAGTGACCACTTGGGAATACCAGGTGCTGTAAGCTTGGATTTGCAGGTCATGTAATGGATAACAGCTTAGAATTAGAAATCGGAGAGCTAAGTTCATCACCCTTGGGAAAAGTATGAATCAACCTTTTCTCCCCCAGCTATGGGTTTATTGTATCAGTAAATCTCTATTATCTCTAAAACATTCTTACAGTCTAAAAATATTTCCTGGTCTTAAATAATCAGCAAAAGGTTAATAACCCATAAAAAAACAAATCAATCTTCAATCAAATAAAAAAAACAAATCAATCTTCAATCAAATAAAAAAAACAAATCAATCTTCAATCAAATAAAAAAAACAAATCAATCTTCAATCAAATAAAAAAAACAAATCAATCTTCAATCAAATAAAAAAAACAAATCAATCTTCAATCAAATAAAAAAAAACAAATCAATCTTCAATCAAATAAAAAAAACAAATCAATCTTCAATCAAATAAAAAAAAACAAATCAATCTTTAATCAAATAAAAAAAACAAATCAATCTTCAATCAAATCTCATGAGAATTTTCACACACTTAAAAAAATATTTATTAAAAGCTTTATATAACACACTTCCATAAAAAATTATTTTGTACAAAGATTAGCATTTGCTTATTCAATGGCAATTTTGGCCTAAAAATACTTTACAATAAAATTAATCATCAAAAGCTATTAAAAAAGGAAAAACTTTTGTTAATGCAAAATGAAAAAAATAGATGGTGTTCTGCAAATCATATTGATGCTTAGATCTTTAACTACTTGGGATTGACTGACATGATATCTCATAAGAAATGTCTTTCTTGCTGTAATGGCTCATATCTCATGAGAAATTTCTTTTTTCTGGGTTTCCTTACTCTAGGATAGTGATTCAAAACAAATTATAAATGATGATCAAGACAATGATTGTCAATGGGATATTTCACAAACATTTGTCTTTACTAACAGGTTATCAAGACAATTTGTAAATTATGATGAAGTTGATGAAAATAATAATTGTACTGGAGAAGCTAATGAAATTCTTTATCCTTATTCAGGCAATCTATCAGTGTTAAACTCCTGCTGGATTCACCATTTTCACTCTGATGGCTTTTGTTTTCTCTTTGGGTGGTGTGTAATATATATATATATATATATATATATATATATATATATATATATATATATATATATATATATATTTGAATTGGACATAGTCCAACAATTTATTTAAAGACATTTATATAATGTTATATATATATTTATATATATTTTTACTGTTGAAATAATTAAATGCAAATTTATATATATAAAAAGAACGTTAAACATAATATATATAACTGTCTATATATATATATATATATATATGAGGCTAGCTCAATAATTGTCCAATAATAATATAACTATTACCTTTCCCAAACTGTCATTTTGCCAGAGGGAATTAACTCAACATTAACTTTTTTTCTTTTTTTATCCACATTGAAACAATTTAAATAGTAATTCAAGAAAACCTGTATATGATAATGAATAAAGTTTAATACTTCCTTCATTACCATATAAAAAATTATCTTTAATCCCAATCTGATAAAGAAAAAATTTAAAGCAACAGAAATGTGATTCTACAGAAGGATACTGAGAATACAATGAACTGAACACTTGTGCAATGAGAGTTTTATAGAAAATGGAAACAAAAAGGATGCTTGTACTTATCAGAAAGAGTTGAAATTTCTAGGGCACATAAGGAAAGAGGGTTTGGAAAATTTAACCTGCAAGAGGAGCAGAAAAAACAATGTATAATCTGCCTAGTAGCTTGAGTAAATGGATGGTAGAACAAGGTTTAGGAAAGATAATAGAAAGACAAAATTTATTAAGAGCTTCAAAGGACAGGAAATTGTGGAGAGCCATAACTGCCAACATCCTGAAAGGATATGGCACATAGAACAACTTCTTTTGAAACTTCAGTAAATTTAAGATTTAATAGGTCTCTATTTTCAGGATATTTAAATAACATTGGAAATTGTTAAAAATCAAATTATAATTTTTTATAAGCATATATTCAGAACAGGATTATCCAGTGACTTGTTAGTTGTTTATTGATTAAGGTATACCTTAATTATTGATTTTATTATTTTCATAATTAAAGTATTCTTGTAATCCTTAAATATTCTTATTCTTATGATTAAAGTATTTTGATAATCATTCACCTCAAAAATTAAATACAAAATTATAGAAAAATGGTATGAAGAACCCTTGATAACCAAATGTCAAAATCATTTGACATTGAATATAAAGGCTTCAAAAATACACCACTGATATCATTCATGGCACAGTAAACATGGAAGTTGATAATTGATGTTTTACTGTCATCTAATGGTCATGAGATTAATGCCTGGGTCATGTACGGAAACGCTGGTTCAGCAGGAATACTAACTGGTATCACAGTGACAAAATAGCAAAATAATTAGAAGATATCTTATATCAGTCAAACAAGGGACACCTGATGGTAACCAGAGAGTACTTGGTTGAAACATATCTATAATAATATCTATAACAACTAAGATGGTTACAACTATTTGAAATAACAAAAGTATATTGGGAATTATTCATCTCAAAAATGAAAATGATTAGTTTCAGCTTGTAGGTAGCCTAATTGTTATGATAGCAGTCTCAATCCAAGTTTTAGTTATTGGTTATTTTGTGAATATGCTTGTAAAATGGGAAGAATTTCAAAATATGGGGTATGTTTCAAAATTAATTCCTCCTATTTATTTCTACAGAAACTAAAACAGATAGAGGAAGTATAATAACACTGTTGGATAGAATAATTTTTCACTTACAAAATGTTATTTTTCCACATAGCCACCTTTGCTTATGCATTTTTGCTACTGATATGTAAGGACCTGTATGCCAGCAATGATAGTATTGTTATTAGGAAAATGTTTTCCATATAGTCCATCTTTCATCAATCTGAGTAAATGAAAGCTAATGAGTTCAGTGAGTGCAAAATTCAGCAAGCATTGGTTACAGTCGATGGGTGTAATTTTTCCACGTGAATTGTACTCTCTTTCATGTTATTATTTTGACAAACTGTTACTCGGCTCCCATCTGTAACAAGGAAAAAAATATGAATTACTGGTTGGAAGATTCAACTTCTACTGCCATACCATCAACATCTGCCTCTGCTATTGTGAGGCAACATAATAGGAAACATTACATTCAGAAGCAACACTTGTATCTATAGAAAATATCAATAAAAGTGAAAATGCATCGATTTTGTTAAAGAAGCAACATGTGAATCTAGATTAATTTTAATATCTGATCTTTAACAAGTTGATTCTGATTTTTTTTTCTCTCACTCTCTCTCTCTTGTTGGGCAATGTTCAATGTGATACAACTGAATGAATGTTCTAATTTCGAACTCTTACCTCTCCACCAATCTACATTCCTCTACCTATAACTATATCTTTTACTTCCCACACCTACTTACCCTCTTTATTTGCAGATTCCTGACCTTCATTCCTTCCCATTCTATTGTTATCTAAATTGCTCTAATCTCTTCTCTTCAACCTGGTCTATATAATCCCAACTGCTCCTCATTATTAAATTCCTCTTCAGTACCCTAATGTTTTAAATGATCTGCACCTGACTCCACACACTGCTGCCTTTCGGCTTTGTATTTTGGTTTTATGTCTCATGAGAGAAAGCGATGAGATTTCATTGAGTCACACAACTACTTGAACCATTTTTTTTTTTATTTTCACATTTCTGAGAGTTGACATTGATAAAAGGTTAAAATATCAGCAATTAAATTGGGACATGAATGACATTTTTAAATAAAAAATATTAAGATAAAATTAAATCTTTGTCACCAGTAAAATAATACTAACACATTTGTAAAAACTTCATGTTAAGTGCTTTAATGTTAGTAACAATGAATTTAATTTATCCAATTAATATTAATAGCTGTTCGTATGGGGGATGTGCAAAACTTCTCCATGAAAGATTGTTTTTCAATGGTGTATTCAGTCTCTACATTTCTATTTAAAAAAAAAAAAGTGAGAGAACTGGGAAAATATATACACATGCACACACACTTGATCAGATGATCATATTGAAGTGTAAAACTGCTAGTTACCATGATGCAGTGTTGACTATATTTATAAATGTTGTGTATCCAATATTGAACATCTTTCCCTATAAACATAACAAATTTTAACTAATATATAAGTCTCTCTCTCTCTCTCTCTCTCTATCTATCTATCTATATAATTTTATTTTAGATATTAAAGCAAAACATGTTAAAATAGCTTTCATGTTTCGGTACTACGTTGTACCTCTTCAGGTTAATGGTAAGTGACTTACTATTCGCCTGAAGATATATACACACAAACACGTGTGTGTGTGATTACTTCTCCATCACCACAGGGCTTTTGAAGAGATATCTGTATTTTGGTTAAATTGATAGGACATGTAACTCAAAGAAAAAATGACATGATCAAGATGTTGATATTCCACACTACTTCAAACGAAAGGTTAGGAAAGAATTCCCCCTCAAGACTGGAAAGAGTGATAACAGTGACCCTAAGAAACTGTTTTTCCCTAAAAACTGAAAGATTTTATAAATTTCAACCAAAGTTAGCACTGGCTGTTCAGTCAATGAATACTCAATGTTCCCAAATAATTAAATGGCTAATATTACCATTAGAGATTAGATGAACAGTTACTATAGTTTGATCCCAGCCTGATGGCCAAGGAATAAAGAAAATCATAACTTGAGTAGCACTGGCCGTTTGGTCAATGAATATCAAATGTTTCCATGTAAGAAAACAGTTAATATTACCATTACAAAGAGTTATCATGTGATAAGCATTCAAAACACAACACAAAAAAACTTTTTGATCATGTGATTAAAAACAATCTTAAAACATTTTATGTTGATATTGAGGGCAGAAAAACATTAATAGAAATTAAATCTGTAGGAGGAAAATAGTAAACAATGGTTGTAAGGTATTCATTGCAAAGAAGGTTGTTTGTGCAATCTTAAAATGGACTTTTAGAAGGCAGGATAGCAACTCAATCCCAGATAATTTTCAGCCTGAGCATACAGGCAACATCTGTAGTAGTGTCTTCATGTTCAAAACATTGATTGATTGATTTGTTTTCTATGGCTTATCAAGACTTTTGCAGGTTATTTAAAGCCAGAAAATATTTTAGATTGTAAGAATTCCTTTTTTTTTCCCTTTTTTTTTTTTTTTTTTTGAGATATAATGGTTTAGTGATACAAGACTTACTAATTAACCTATAGGTGGGGGAGGTGGATTCATACCTTTCCTAAGGGTATTTGCATGAAAATGAATATAATGAACCCAACAGGAATTAGAACCTTGGTTTGCATATCCAAAGCAGATATCATAACAGGAGGCAATCTCAAACAGACTGCATTAACAGCCAGCCACAATGAGCTACAAGAAATTTATATCGGATTTGTGACAGGGTGTGGGTCAGTAGCAGTTATGAGTAGTGGCATGAGAGTACATAAGGACTAGATAAACTTGAAAACCCTGCACAAGCCTTTTGTCTGCCATATATGCAGGAAAGTCTGCAGAGTCACTTTTCAGTTTTTTCTAATTTGTTAATATGTTCTCAATTTATAGTACTTTTGAATTATTTTATGATAGCAAACATAGGACAAATAGCCAATTATGATGATTTAAGATTGTAGTAGATTTACTCAAAATTCTCTTTTGCATGTTTTAATTACTGTTATAAAACACCATACCTGTAATTTGGCAAGGAATATTTAGTAAAAACAAAAAAATAATTATAATATTTTTTTTTTTTTTAATATTTTAACATTATTTCAATTTATATCAAAATATAATCCTTTTTCATTCTGGGGTCATTAGAGGACATACTAATGTTAAACATGTTTCAGCATTAGTTTCATGCTGGTAAACTTTACTCAAAGGCACACCCAAACCTAATCTTTCAGGTATAAAATGCAGGAGTATTTTTAAAGGATTGTTTTTATTTTTTTGTTTTTTTTCCACCATATATAGTGAGAAATATAATAATTACTAGAACATTGAGTGTCTTGAAGCAAACAAGTTCCCAATAAATTTGTGTATTTACTTAGTGTACTGGCTGGGTGATACAGTTTTTCTTGACCTGACACAGTTTTTGTTTTTGTTTTCTTGGCTTATTTTACTTTAGGCAAGATAACCAATATGCTATGGTATATGGTATAGACAATATTTAACATATTACTCAAGTAAATAAATTAATCTTTATTTATATATTTAAATTGGAATGTTAGTAAGTCTAATCCATATCTAGAAAAAGCAATTATGCCTTCTTCTTTGTGATTATATTTCTTTTTTATGTTATGTCGCTTCATTTCCAAAATAGTAGCTTGTATATAGAACCTTTTTATCCTCTGCTGTCTTCTTGTATTTTGGTTTGGATGATTTTATATTACATTATATTTTACATAATTTGTTAATTCTCAACTTCATATGTGAAGGATACTAAAAACATGTTTTATTAGATTATTCATAAAATTTCATTTAAAGTTGATTGAGTGATAGACATCTTATATCTATAAATTATTTGTATCAGTTTATCTGTACCAATATGAATATCAAACCCATTGTTCTATGCAACTTTCTGTTATTCTGCCAAGAACACAATCATTGAAAAATAAATGAAACTCAATAGACAAATATGGTTACATCAGTAGTGAAAAAATGTTTTCTCTTTAGAGCAAAGCCAGTCTGATTCTGGGTCCAGATATAAGCTCTCTTCCTTTATTTTTGATATTGTGTGATGTTCAATTATTTTAAGATAATTTTCCTACATGTTCTTCATTTTACATTTTATCTATAATCAAGTTGAGTACCAGTGATTTTGAAATTTTGACTTGCTGTCATTGCCAATTATGAATGGAGTTATTATTTACTAAGGTTAGTCTAGTTTGGCACAAAGTTATAAATATGTTGTTGCAACTAGTATGGATCAAACTCGCTACTCAGTAGTAATGGTCAAGCAGACTAGTTTGCTTATCATTACCCTATGCTAAGATGACATTAAATAATCCAATCTTAATTAAAAATTTAGGCTAATTAAGTTAATTTAATGTATTATCTACAAGAGTTAACATAACATTCAATTAGCCAATGTAAAACATTATTTTGTTAATTTTTTATTCAAGAAATTCCCTTCTTTTGTGTACTTTAAATTCATTTTTTGTCTTTTCTGGCAAAACCTATTTATTCTGCTTGTTTGAAACTACATAAAAATGCTATTTTTGTAACAACTAGCATAGTATCTGTCTATATTTCTGAGATGAGGTATTATGTACACTATTTACATTATTCAGACTATTGTCCTCATCTTTGTTGCCATATTTAACACAACGTTTCAGCTGTTATACACTCCGCCCTTCTTTAGGTGGTTGGAATGTCAAACTGAACCCTTTATTTTGCTCACTGGGGTAAACTGTTCTAGTTCCATGTGCCATCTCTAATGGATGTCAGTTATCAGTTATCTCCTGTTAATTCACCTCTCCAAGTTCTCCACTTCCTTAACCAGGTATTGAACCCACAACTCTTTTGGGTCCTGTCACTGGATCTAACCAATGCCTTTATCCACTGTACCATTTGTCCTTAAGGATAGCATAGTATCCACAAAAATGACCAGATCATTTATGTATGGATCAGCACTTTTGCCTTGGATCAAAGTGTTGCCACTCACTTGAACTGGTAAAATCAAAGGGTAGAAAAGTAAGGAAAACTAAAGATAAACTGTGAAGAAGGCTTAATTGAATTATTCCCTTGTGTCTTTTAAAGTGGGGAAAACTTTATTTAATATTTCCTTCTTTTGGGGAATGATGCACACCTTAGATATGAAGGTAGGTAGGTAGGTAGGTAGGTAAATACCAGTAGCGAAGGGTAACTTTGAAACTGTAGCATGCAGTCCACTATGACCATTTACAGTTACATGAGAAATCTGAGAAAAGAAGCACTGCTTTTTTTCTTACTTCTTTTCTTGCTTATTCAACCATAACTCCTCAGACTTCTTTCGCTCAGTTCTTGCACATTTTCTGTGGCTGTGCATAGAACTGGCACAGGAGTAGTATATGGAATTAATAACCTTCTCTGCTTATTCTACTCTACTTATATTATTTGTTCACAATTTATCTTAAGAAATGAAGGAATGTGGGATATTTAGAAAATTAATTATGAGTTCAAGGAGGATAGAAACATTATCAATAATTAAATTTTTATTACACAAAAATTATTTATCTTGGAAAAAATATCTAAAGCAGGCATTGCAAACATGGGCCCTTTGTCACTGGTAAATACTGTGTTATTAATATGTAGATGTGTGGAGAAATGTGTTTTTTCTGGTCTTCTGCTTATAACATACACAATGCTTAATTACTACCTATTTCCATTGGAGATCGATCATATTTTCTTTGTTTACCATGTGACCCTGTGTATAATACAGTTCTTTTTTATGCAAAAAACATTAATATACAAGGTACATTAAAAATGTATTCTATCTTTGCATATAAAAAAAAAATTCAGTTTTGTACATTTTACAAATTTTATGTATTTAATCACCTTCAGAATGCACCCCTTGAGATTTCACACACTTTTTCCAGCAATTCTACCACTGATGGTAACATCTCAGGAACACCTTCTCTGGAATATTATGGATTTCCACCATTGCTTGTCTCATAATTTCCTCTCACAACTTACATCATTTCTCTTTCAGCATGATTTTCAGATTGGAGAAGAGCCAGAAATCACACACTGCCAAGTTGGGGAAGTAAAGACCCTGTCAAACAAGTGGTGTGTTCTTGACCAGGAAAACTTGGATTATGTGGATGAAAATTGCCAATTCTTAACCACCCACATATCTGGCTGCTTTTGATGCACATCATCACAAAAGCAGCAAATAATCTCCAGGTAGTATTCCTTATTGATTGTTTGGCCTTGTGGTACGTATTCATGATGCACAATGCAATACAATACCACAGGCATCAAAGAAACACTCAATTGAGGTTCTACCATGTTTTAAGCAGTTGTACCACTTCTTGATCTGAGTTTTGGCCATGGCATCATTACCAAAAGCATTCTTAATCTTTTGGATGGTTTGAGCTTGAGTATCACCAACCTTTTGGCCAAACTTGATGCAATATCTCTGCTTAATGCATTTGGCCATCTTGCGTGAAAACAAAAATCCAACACGTGCACACTACATGTCTGTACTCTAGGCATAACAGCTGAGAACTGACATGATCTACTAGTGCAAAAATTTTCATACATATGCAGGAAGGGTAGTGTCACCTCCTGCCCAAAGGATTTTGCCCAGGCAGCATTAGTTTTTTGCTGGAAAAAATAAAGTTGGCTACTTTTTGAACACACCTCGTATTTAATTTTAAATCTAATGTAATCTCCCAATTTATAGTGTATAGAAGGTGTGAAATGATCAGTTTTCAGTTTTTGAAGCTAATAAGTATTTTACCTTGTTCTAAAGTAACTTTTTGAACTAGACTGACAACAGTTATCAAATTTCCAAGAAGTTTTGCACACTTAGGAAAAGTTTTGGTTTATTAAAACTTTCATATCTCCTTCTACAGAAAATATCTTTTAGTCCATAAGATTTACTTATTCAAGGGAAATTTTGGCCTAAAAATATTTTGCAATAAAAAAAATTAAGACAATTTTAGAAACCAATGCAAACCTGGATATCTTAGTTGACTTAAGATTGATAAAGATTAAGATTTCTGTTACAAAAAAATTTGCATACACAAGTAGATATTCATAGTTTGTTCAAGCTACACAAAATCTGTCATACATGCAGGTTGGGTATTGAATAAAGAATTTGTTTTAGTGTAAACAACAACTATCAAAATATTAGGCTGGTGTAGAATGTAAATCCCCCAACTTTTGCACCTGAAATTTTAATTCCAATAAAAAAATATTCCATAATTGTATGTAACCATATTTATTAGTGTTTGAAGAATGAAAAATATTATGAATATTAGGAATTGATTCAGTTTACTTTTCTTTTTTGACTGTCTCAGTGACAAAGGTAGGAAGAAAAACAAGTAGCACCAATCTTAATCCTCTCCCCACTACAAAAAAAAAATTAAAATTAAATTATACTTCCGTTGAAAAAAGGCAAATTTTCTTGTCCCATTAAAATCACTTAATTTTTATATATAACAATTTCTTTTTAAAAAGTCAAATAGTTTTTAACTTACAACCACATCATGTTGAAACACCAGTTCCTGTACAATCACCGAAGTTAGCAATGTCAAGCCTGATCAGATAGGTGACCACTTGGTAATAGTAGTTGCTGTAAGCTTGGATGTGCAGGTGATGTAATGGATAATGGCTCAGAATTGTTAATCAGAGATCTGAGTTCCATTTCCCATTGGACTCATTATATTCACTTACGCATACATATTGTTGGGAAAGGTATGAATCTACCTCTTCTTCCACAAGATTTGAGTTAATTAGTCAAACTTGTATTACTAAACCATTAATTATCTCAAAAAATATCTTGCAATCTAAAAATATTTTCTGGTCTTAAATAACCTGTAAAAAGGTTGGTAAACTATGGAAAACAAATCAATCAATCAATATATGTTACAGAATGCAAGGGCCAAGGCCAGAATGGTCAGCAATTGGCCAGAGTGACTCGTGAGTGGGGCATTCTGACAGTGATGGATTTCCTTTGTCTGGGTTTTGAATATAAGTCCAGAATGGTGCAAATTCAACAGAGGGTTTCAAGAATTCTGTAGCATCAATATGCCTCCCACAGAGGGACACTGAACCAATGTGTAACATGCATTCCTGTGACATCAATCATCCTACTGCTTCTTAGAATCCAAGCTGCTACTCTTAATATAACAAACAGCATAAGTAAATGACCCTTTTCATTGATACTGTTTTATTTAGTAGCATGGGGATCCCAAAATGACACAGAGCATAAGAGATAGCTTTTAACATTTTTTTAAAATTGAATTTATCCTAAGCAAGTCAGTAAATCCATTAAGATACAAGGAGTTATTGGGTGTGAAAAAATTAGAAAACAGAAAACAAAAAGGAGTGAGAGCAATAGAATAGTAATCAGGAAGATAATGAGTGACGTTTAAATTTTTGAAGATCAAAGTTGTCCAGAAAATATCAATCCAGAAGAGAGATCAACTTGTGAGAAGTGTGAGAACAGCATAGAGCTTAATGTTAGCATCTAGCCAATTCAACTGTAAATTGATATGACCTTGCTGTCAATCTAGTACTGTGTTTAAATTAATAAAGTTTAGTTACCATAGCAGAGAGCTCATCCAAACAATTACCATAAAAGTATTTATAGAAAAAGCACATGGAAGCAACTCTATGACAGTGGGAATGTGACTCAAGCTAAGATCCCAGGACAGGACAAATAATATTGCTGATTCTTCTTTGGATTTTATCAAGAATCTCTAAATATATAGCAGGAACACTGGACCATATGTGACAGCAATATTCTAAGCATGGGTGAATGGTAGATTTATAGATATGTAAGATAGATTCTGTTGAAAACAATTGTCTAGCACAACATAATGAACCAATGTAGTCTTTCCACTTCATGTCAGCCGAGAATGTTAACGCAAGAAAGCATAATGAGTCACTCTCCTGGAGGTTAGCATCAGCCATGATGATGGAAAGCAGAAATGGGTCTTTCAGATGATTACTTAAATGAACACACTAGCCTTTATGCATTGTTTTTATTAACTCATTCCAATAACTAATTGAATTTAAATGTCCTTATCTCTTTTAAGGTCATTTCTTATGTTCTTATTCCTTGTCTTTAATAATGCAACATGTACAGAAAAATGGATCAATCTCCAAGTGTAAAATTAATATTATTTAAATTATTTAAGATTTTAAACTCTTTTTTCCTCCCACCCTCGGCCTTGACTATTTGAAATGATTGAGATATATGATTTTGAATTTCAGTTGAAATTGTAAGGATTTTATATATTTTAGATAAATTATGATGATTTAATAGTTTTAAAAAAGTTTGATGAGATCTTTGGAGAGCCACAGTCTCAACATATGGCTCTGGAAAAAGCAACCAGAGGAATATATGGGGACATTTATGGAAGGAGAGTTACATGTCACCACAGAGCAAGATTCATGATTCCATAATATAACAAACACTTGAAGAAGGCTGGAGAATACACAGCCAAAACTTTGTGACAAAATAGCAAAGACAAGGAAATTAACCCAAATAAAGTGAAATGTCATGATTTAATAACTTAAGAATATTTCTGAGTTTGGAACTTGATAACATTCTCAGTTGATAATTTATCAAGATGAATTTAGTTTTTTAACATTGTGAATTTGATAAAGTAATGACTTGTAAAGAAATCATTTTCAGAGTAGAATTGAAAGCCCACTTAGTGCTCTATCTTTTATCATTGCACCCCAAGCAAGGCAATAAAGCCACTAAGATACAAGAGAATACAAAGAGTGAAAGAAACTGAGAAAACATTGATGGGAGAGAGAGGACATTAAAAGACCAGGATTCAAGAAGATGACAGATGACAATTGATGCTGCATTTAAATTTTTTAAGATTGTAGTTAACAAGAAAGCAAGAAGATGGAAGAAAGATCCACAGGCAAGAAATGTGAGAGAAGAAACTATTAGCATAGAACTTAGTTACAATTAGTATTTCAACAGTAAAATAATAAAACCTGGCTACCAAATTTTTTCAATGAAAAATACCATTGAATTTTGCTTTTTAAATTTGAGAATAGTGTCATGAATTTTCTGTATAAAAGTTATTATTCAATCTTGAGTGTAAACATCCTTTTCTATTGTGATATTTACAAATCTGAGAACTAGTTTCTTTGATTCTCAGACCTTTTTCTATTTTGTTATCACAGTTCAACCAAGTGATTATTACAATTACATATTCATACATCTTTAAGTGCAGGAAATATACTTAATGCACAGATCTTTTGATGCATTTTTGCTAAATGTATGCTTTCAGCTTAAAGGACATTATCTGAACCACTTTCAGCATTAGCCTATTTGGGATGCTTGTTAAGTTGTTTTAGTTGATTTTATGACTTGTTAACTCCTTTTGGGTCATCTAATGTCAAAATCAGTCTTTACTACTACTTATATTATTATTACTACTACTATAATATTTGAGTTAGTAAATATTTACTTTGTGAATTAGTAAATATTGTTAATTTATACTTGAGCCTGTAAGCCTTTACTTACTTTGGGAATAGGTAAATATTGGTTGTTTATATTTGAGTATATTAGCATTTAGTTGGCAGGTAGTCTATGGGAAAGTAGCCTTCTCTCTTTACAGGAGATACAGTTGGCATATTCTAAGTCCTGCTGACAGGGCAAGTGGTGTTTGACTACTCTGCACTGATAAGATATCATTCAATGAAATTAATACTGACATTAAATTGTTGGCAGCAATTTCTTCATGAATTACAATTGGATTTTCTTCCTGCAATGAGATACCAGTCATATTTTCTTACATTTAACTTCACAGTTGTACAAAATATGGAGATAATCTTAAGGACTTACGTAGGTATATAAATAGGTTCATAGTAAAAGATTTTATTTTATGCAACAAACAGAAAGCTGATTGGAATATTTTTCATTTAAATAAAGCAAACACATTTTTCACCACATGAGGACCAGAAACAGTTGGAGCTGAGATGCAGTCAATTAGTTTGTAAAAGTGAGCAGATGTGTATTAAATGCATTGAATTATGTTTTACATTTTGTTTTTTGTTTTTTTTCATTCATTAGAAATAAAAATTACATTTTTCATATAATTTCCTACTTTGTCAATTAACTCAATTATTTGCATTAATCACATAAATTGAATATTTATTATACAGTGAAAATTTTAGATTAAATCCCACCAAATAGCTGTGTCAGGCTACAGATATATTGATTCACATTTATATAGTGATTGAGATGTGTGTGTGTTTTCTGTACTTCTGTGTGTGTGTGTGTGTTTTCTGTACTTCTGTGTGTGTGTGCGTGTGTGTGTGTGTGAGAGAGAGAGAGAGATTAAAGAAAAACAAAAATCATTGATGGAACCAACGGACAACTTGCCAAAACCTAAAACTCTTATCCAAATACAGTCTCAAATAAAAATGACAATACTGAAAAAAAACAGAAAAAGCCTAAGGCACTTTACTGAGTAGGTAATACTCAGTAAAGTGCTTGAGCAACTCCCTCCTCCCCCCATGATAGGGCTGATAATAGCCATGCACAGAGCGGCTTGAAACCGACTATCTCTATGCTGAGTTAATTTTTGTTTTTTTGCTGTATATATATATATATATATATATATATATATATGTCTGCCAAGAAATAAAAGCTGAAATTCTGAAAATTGTCTCATATTCATCTTTTGATCTTAAACCCAAATGTCTTCAGTGAACAACAAAAACAATGGAGTTGGTCTTGCCATTCCAATACTTTTGGAAGGTACTGTATATTTGAATGTGTATATCGATGTTCTAACTTGTGGGCTACAATTTTGCAAACTGAGTGTTGGAATATGGATACATCTTTTCAAGATGGTCATTGGCAATATTACTTTTTCTGACAGTACATGTCAGTGGAACAAATGTTTTTTTACTTTTTTTTCTAATCATTACAAGGCGATACTGCCACTAAGATGCAAAGAGTTACTTTGGTTGAAAGAAAATGAGAAGACTTTAGAAAGAACTGGAAACACAATCCTAAACCAAAGTCATAATAATTTAACTGTCTTGAGTTTTTGGCAACCAGACTAATCAATGGCTGTGACTTTCCATTACGAGGGTACTGGGTTGGCAGTTTGCTGGCTACTGCTTCCGACTGGTCATAAAGAGCCTAAACTCTTTTGTAGTGCCACGTTGTGCATGAGTAGGTGTCCCTGCATGTATTTCTAGTGGGCAGCTCTGGCCTCAGCCATGCTCTGACTAGTTTGTATTGCCATTGACGACAGATAATGATAATTATGTTGGCCTTTCCTTTTTCTCCTCAACACAAATCTCCTCATAACAAACATAATGAAAAGAAATACAAGTAAGCCAGTAAACAAAAATTTCCCTACTCTCCTCAACTTTTCTTTCTCCAATGTCCATGGTATCCACTCTAACTTCAGCAGTATAGAATCCTTTCTCATGGAACGGTTGCTGGATATCTTTGAAACAAACTTAAATTCTGCCATTGCTACCAATGAATTCCCTGTTCTAGGTTATCTTCCCTTTTACCAAAAAGATTACAGCGTTCACATGCATGGCCTTGGTGTTTACATCCAGAATAATCTTCTGATAGCAAATCCCAATACAACACTTTCATGTACTTTCATCTTTCATTATTACACACTGTTAGCTATCTCTTTTTCCTTTATCATTCCTCCTTTTCTCAAGACTGCAGTATATTAGACATAATCTCTGACATTATAGAAAAGGTACTCTATCTCCATCCATCTGTAAACATCTTTGTCTTTGGTAATTTTAATGCTCGCCACAACATATGGATTAAACATTATAAAGGTAAAAATTGATGTAAATTTAAAATCACAATAACAAATTTTTTATTTATGTTCTTTGTATTTATTTTTTTTAGAAATGAACAAAAGATGATATTGAAATTTTCAAGGTTTTTTTTGTAGGTCAATTCTGGTATGCAAATATCCTGTAGAACAGGGGTTCCCCAAATTTTTTTCTTTTGGCTACATTTTTGGAATGAAAATTTGCTCATACCTCATCAAAGGGAAGGCAGGGTGAAAAGGCACAAACATCTCTATGGTGAAGAAAGTTCAGAGAGAGGGTTAAAGGGAGATAACTGCAGATTCAAAGTCAGAACATTATCATTGATAACCCTCTCCTCCAATTTGCAGAGCCTAGTTACTATATTCGTAATACTTGATATAATGATAAAATATCACAATGATAAAATCAGTCAAGAATTATTTATAACTATTTATATTGTGACTCATGCATGCAATTACAAGTAATCCATAATAATATTTTAAATTTTGAAATCATATTTATTTTTGGCAGATGAATTTTTTAAAAATGTTTCTAAATCTTTGATTGTCTTTCAATCATTCCACCTCACCTGCTCTCCTCTTCTGCCACACCATGTGGGAAAAAAAGAATGAAAAAAAAACAAATATTTTTACAAGAATTAATGAGTAAGCAAGATTTTTATGGAGCATCTGAACTTGTGCATAGAAAAATTAATTTGTGACATTTGAAAGATTAGCCAACTTTGCACTAAATTCAATTGGTTCATTAACTTTTCAATGATATCTTGTATAATTCTATAATATTACATGCATTGATCCTCAAAAGCATATTCTAAAATTTTATTGTGTTTTCTTTTTTTTTTCTATTTTTAGGAATCTAAGGAGATTGAAAGTTCGGATCCTGTGACAGAAAAAACTTTAAATGAATCTTCCACTAATGAACACAAAATAAATCACACAAGCTCAAAATGTTTAGACGGACATTCCTGTCATAATCTGACACAGAGAAAATCTCAAATTTGCCAGACTCCCAAACATGATGATGTCTCAAAAGTAAATAAATTAAAAAAAAATGAATCTTCAGAAAACAAAAATGAAGCCAATAAGGAGAATATTAAGGTAAATATCTTTATTTTCAATAAAACATTTTTATGAAGGTTGAATGAATTGAACTAAAAAATTGATTAGGATACCAAAATTGAAAACTTATAAATTCTATAAAAATGGACATATTGTAATTTTATATAACTATATACAGCAAAAGTTTGAAAAAAAAACATCAAAAAAATAAATAGGAGGAAGAAGAGCAAAGATAATAAAATAAACCACAGTAAAGAGATATCGAAGCAATAAACAAGAAAATAACAAAATGAGGCTAACCAATTTTCAATCCTCACTCTTTGAAGCCAATCAAGGACAAAAGTGTAAATTGTGTGCACAACATTTTAAAAAAGAAACAATAAATTAAGAGCAACCAGGGAATTAACAGAGGAAAAAATATATATATAATTACACTCTGATTACATTAATGGCCAGCAACCATTCCTTCTGCATACAGATGGAAGGCTGCCTAGACCTAATGTATAATGTCTTTATACTTTCAAATAGTAATCAGAGTGCATTCTACTGATTATGATAAAGGAATCCCTGGAAAATTCCATAGCACATACCAGATCATTTATTAAGTGCTTGTTAAGATTGTGTAACTACTACTTGACAAAAAATAAAAATAGGCAATAAATGTTGAAATTTGTTTTCTCTCTCCCCACCTTCTCTCATATATGCACTATTTAAAAATATTTAAAGCCATGTCCCTTCAGGAAGTAGACTATTATGGCCCTGTTTTTTATCATCTATGAATTTCCATGAATTCTTAGGAAAGATAGTGAATTAGTCTCCACTGTTTTGAATTCATAGTAGTCTTTCTCCTAGCTTGGCTGCCAACCAAAGCTATAGAGTTCAGTCTACCCTGCTATTTAACCTATATCTGGAGGAGAAGAAATTCATTCATTCCTTCCCCAAGTATATGGAAGCACAACAGATTAAGCAGGAGTTATTTGAATTCAGCTCAATGACTCCACTTTCCACACCAATAGCCGTTATGCCACTTGCACAACCTAAGCCCTAAATAGAGATCTCAAAACAAAAGGGTTTTTATGCTAAACCTGTTTCTTCTTTTATGAATAAGATACCCTTTCCTTTCTTTTTACATGTCTAATTCCATGGCAGTTCAGTGAAATGGAACTGACACTGCCTTGTGAATTGTAGCACCACATTCTCAAATCAGCAACTTTCAATGAGAAGTAAATTGGACCTTAGGCCACATAACTATCAGTTCAAGGTCTTACCAATGAGCTAGTCCACAAGTGAAATCTTTAGGTGTTTTTTTTCAGATAACTGGAGTTTAATCACTTTTTTATAGATACTACAAAGCAAAGATAAAAGATCTTGCTGAATTAACATATGTCAATTCCCATTAATCAATTTATTTTGTCAACCATGGCTGCTCAGCTGTTGCTCCAGAAAAAACTGTTAAAGAATTTGATTTTTTTTCCACTTGATATAATGTGAAATAGTTTATTGATATGCCTTTGTTATGGGTTGTATATTGGCCCACAAACAGATATTAAATGACAAAAAACAAAACCTGCCTTGAGTAAAAAATATATTGCGAATTTTATTTTCCTTAAAGAAAATACATTGACAGAAATAAGGTTATGGTGCACTAAGCAAATAATATCTCTGCATGTTCATGCAGAGTGCAAGATCATTGAAGAGTATTGTCCTGAGAAGGACAGTTTTGTAGTTGTTGAAAAGTGTTGTCCTGAAAAGGACAGTTTATAGCATATCATTGCTGCTGACGTGGATGGATGGATGGCTGACTGGAGCAGCAGCCAATGTTGAGCTGGATCTGTGGTTGATGATGTCTGGAGTCCGTCGGCCAGCTGTCTGCTGCTGGAACAGATACTACACTTTGATCCTTGGCATAGCCGTTTCTGTCAATTTTTAGGCTTTTTTATATGCTGAATTAGTTTTCCAGATGTTTTTATAAAAATGTGTGAGTGCCTATAGGAGATGACACCTTCTTACAGTATAAAAAAAAAGAAGTGATAAAAATTAATCTTCTACAGCTCTCACTTACTGGATCATTTCATGAAATATTTCAATTTTGTTAATTTTCTGTTTTTTATTCTGGTTCATCTTTAAATATACATTTTTAAATAACCATTGACCAAATCCTAATTTACAATATGATTGGTATGGGGGTTGTTGGTGATTGTAATGTTTCAATTATCTCCCTTGCTCTCTCACACTCTATAAAAGAAAGTAACAATAGAAATAAAAGGAGTACTATAACCAACACCACTTCCGGAGATGCTGAAATGACTGCATTATAAATAAATACTTTTTATATAATAGAGGTGGAGACTAGTTGACAAATGACCTCTTGAACAGTTTCATTATATAATCAGCTCAAAGTACCTACACTAGGTTACATTTCCAAACAAAACCTAAAAAGCTTGTTCTATTATATTAGATACTTTCCAAAAGTATAAAATATTTGAAGATATTTTTGAGTTCTGTACAAAAAATATTGAAATAATTGAAAATTTATTTTCTTATTGGTTTTAATAATAGTATATATATGTGCAGGTGACATCGCTGTTTTCATTGTGAACAATGAATTGACAGACCCAGTTCAAATATTAAAAAAGTTTGTTTACTTCCTTGAGGAAGGCATGAATCCGTTTCTTTCCCTACAGATGTAGTAAGGCAGATTGGATTTTCTAGTTTAATAAGAACAACCAGTCTCAGAGAATAACAGTTTTAAATTAAAAAAGAAAGAAACCAGAAACCACACCACTATCTTTCCCAATAACAATTATGGCAATTCTGTATCTGCATATATTTAAGGAAGCAAAGCTGTGGAGAGCCATTTTTATATCAATCTGAACGGAAATAACATTTAAAGAGCTGAAATTATTTACATGTAAAAATGAATCCTTTGAAAAAAAAAACACTATAAAAACACTTGTTAGATAATAAATATTTATTTAAAAATTAATAAAATTTTATTAATAGAAGAGTTTTATATAACTTCATAGTTTGTCAAAAGCCTGTGAGTCCTGGATATGATGATAGACTACATCTGGCAGCAAGACCTCTGATCTGGAGGTTTTGAGGATCATGGAACCACCTCTTAATTGCTGTTGTTCCCAGGTCCACCCTGGGGTGGTAGAATCTGTTAGAGTAGGTCCCAAATTGAAAGTATAGAAATACATTTTTATGGTAAAAATACCAGCAATACATTTTTGTGAAAGAAATTACTAATGCTCTCAAGAAAATTAAATTTCTGCATTAAGTGACCCATAAGGAACTGATATCCTGCTAAAAGACAAACAAATAAAAGCCTGCAATGTGATTTTTTGAAAGCCATGTCACCCTGCTGCTTGGTACTTCTGTAATATTGTGCCTTGGACCAGCACTAGGTTTGGATTTAGATGTTGCTCCTTGCTTGATCGTTGTGGCTGAATGCAGAAAAAGTGGCATAATCAAAAACTCTGTTGTCAAAAGAACATGGACAAAAACAGTTGAAGGAATGATTCTGGTTTATTCAAATGCTTCAGCAGTAAGACAAGAAGGCTGCTACTAATTTTTGGTCATGGATAAAGCAAAGGGTGCTAAATAGGGCTGCTTCCTTGTAGTGCCTGCCAAGATGGACTGACGAACAGGTAAAATGGTTCCTCTTTTATGGAGCTTGAATTCCTTCTTTCTGCCAGTTTGATTAGGAAAAGTCATTAAGCACAGCTCCCAGCCCACCCCTGACCCAAACCAAAATATCTTTGTGGATACTGATCAGAGAGAAATAAGAATATCCTTCCTCAAATTCCTACCTCATTTAATGAGCATTTCTTGGAAGGCATCTTGTTGAAATATGAAAATGATAGTCTAAATTAACAACAGAAACTATGGCTAATCAGTTCCTAACTAAATATAAATTCTAGTTACTAAAAAATATGTCTTGGTCCTATTTTCTTTCTTTTTCTTTTGCACAAGACATAATATTTGTAAATTTTTATAGTTAACTTTTGCTACTGACACTTTATTTAAATCTATCCGTCATGGAATATTTATTTATATAACACTAAAAGATCTGTGGATAAAAGAAAAAAAAATTTCTTTTACATTCCATTTTACTGGAGTCATTAGTTTGAACAGAAGCAGCCATGTCTTTCATCCTTTTTTTCTTGCTTATAAAGTAAATCTCTCATAAAAGAAATAATTGCACCTTTGGTGAAAGTTTATGAAAACTATTCTGCTCGACCTTTAATGTTTTCAGCTGCCAATGTTTTGATTAGATGTTGTCATCTGCTGATATGACCTAAAGCTAAAGGGCTAAACTAAATAATGATTGTAATCAGATTCATCCAAACTAGCCAGACTGTGTTGATGAAAGAATTAAGAAAAGAAATTTTTACCTTTTTCTTTTTTTATTTCAGATCAGTGGTTATTTAAATCTTTTCGCAAACTGTGTAGATAACTTCACACATGGACTGGCAATTGCCGGAAGCTACCTTGTAAGCCGAAAGGTAAAAGGAATTCTTTTTATTTCTCTAAGCCAGTGAATTTTTGTTACTTATCCAACCCAGGTAGTTAGTGTATTATTGTCAAATGCAAAATATGTCTTACTTGTTTTTCACCTGTTTCTTCATCTTTTTATATTTTTATCTTAACATTTTTAACAGATATATTCTTGGCACTACTTGAATAGACTGCTTCACTTATAAAAATCAGGAAAAATGTTTTTTAATTATTGTTCATTAGCATTCTTTAGAGCTTATACCATGACACTTGTCAGAAAAAAAAATATATTGATTTTTTTTCATTTTTTGTGAGTGAATATTAACAGTTTTTTGAAAATAACAATGATTTTTCTAGATACTAGTCCTACTATTTAACCCATAGCTGGGGGGAGGAGTTCGTACCTTTCCTTTGCACGTAAGTGAATCTAACAAACTGTACAAACAAACCAAATGTATTATTATGAACCTTTGCTCTTACTCTAAGAATGCTGCACAAGGAACAACTTCAAAGAATTTGGTAGAAACTAGGAGTTACAATAACTAATTGTTTTCATGATGAATTTTCTGAATATTTTAGTAGCACCTTCTATATATAATTTGTTGATACAAATATCAGGCAGAATTCAGTATATTCCGTGTGTGTGTGTGTGTGTGTGTGTGTGTGTGTGTGTATATATATATATATCTACATATATATATATACAGAGTGTTATGTATGTACTTCTTCAGAGTGGTTATATGGGCATTTAAACAAAGATATCCACCATCAAAGATGATATTTTGTTATGTTGACATAGAAGATTGTTATGCAAAAATAACGGTCATAGAATAGCAGACGCAAGTTGTAAATTCACAATGTGCTTCTATGACGTCATACTACGTGAGAGACCGAAATATTAATGACAGAACCCTATGTCTAGATGCAATGTAATGTGCTGTGACTAGCTTGAAGTGTAACCACACTGAAGATGGCTCATGTGAGTTGAAAGCTTAGATCAAGGAAAAAGCATAATAAAAAAAATAACCAACTGTTGGACAATTTTTGTCTTTATTTTCCCCAAAAATTAAAGCAACCATACAAAGTTTAGAACAGCTCATGATCAAACATAATAGGCATTCATTGTCTGTTATATTTAACATTTAATATGTTTTAATAATGATCTGCTCCCCCAATACACTATATATATATATATATATATATATATATATATAACAAATGTAAAGCCGTTTTATTGAAACTAGATTTGATTATGCATTTCACCTTTTCAAATCTAGTTTCAGTGAAATGATTTTCCATTTGTCATATTTCTTCAAAACTTTTTGGGGGATTCTGTATCCAATTTTATATATACAGTGTAACCCGGATATAAGAGAGTTGTCGGGACCGGATAATAAGTCTCTTATATCCGGGTTTCTCTTATACCCGGGTTTGGTTTATTATATATACATTAACACAGGATCTAATTTGGGACCATATAAAATCTCTCTTATATCCGGGTTTCTCTTATATCCGGGTTACACTGTATATATATATATAAGGAAAAATAGGAAATGTTTATAAATTTAACATATTTCACCTTTATTAAAGCTTCATCAGGGAATAAAATATGAAGAAAAAAGTAAGAAAGAGAAAAAATTCTGGTATTTATTAATTTTTGTTGTTTGTTTTCCATTGGTTAAGCAGATTTCGCATGCATTTTGTCTTATAAAGCAGCATTCATGTGTAAATTTGTGTGTATCATGATTCTAGTTTGTCTATGATTCAGATAATAATGTATATTTGTTTTGTGTATGTGTGTGTCTAGTAGGCATTTTTATTTATGTCTGGTGGTTGTCCACATGTTAACTTGGGGACATTTTACATAACATCATTTGTTATGGTGGTAATAGTAAATAGACATATTTTAGATTCTTTAGTATGGATTTTATAAAAGTTGATGTAATATAGTGTATTTGACAAGTGTTTATAGATGGCAAGTGATTTATCAGAATCTCCTTGAAGTATTTATCCAAATTCAGCATAATAATAAAACTGAAAAAATATGTGGAAATTAAAAGAATTTAATGTGGTTTTCCAGGCTAGAAGAACTTCTGCCAAAATGTGCTCAATAAATAACTCTAGCTAAAACATTCAATAAATCAAGAAAAGTTCCAGTGAGTTATCTTGTTAGCCGACTCAAGAGTTTTGCATTGAAACACTCATAATGGCCAGATGTTTGATTTGTCAGCTAACCAGATAAATCACTTGAACTTTTCTTGATTTATTGAATATGGTATTTATAGAGAAATTATTGATACTTGTCTATAACAGACACCTCAGGATAGGGTGATGGTTAAAAAGGCTAGCCAGGTTGATGATTACTACTGAGGATTTTGATTTTCACTTGGTGCCCTGTTTAAAAATTTAACATTTAATTAACCTAATGAGTTAATATAGTGTTTTAAAAAAAAAAAGAAGAAAAATTAAAACTAACCTAAAAATAAATAAAATATTGTCTGTAACTTTGAAAAAGAGTCATTAACATTTCAGAATTTTGTTGAATCAATTAAACAATGTTGTTACTTCAATATTTTATCTCATCCATTCATCAGCATTCATGCAGAAAATGATTACAAAAAAATAGAAATTAATATAGCAGTCAGATCAGTTCATTTTAGAAATGTTAGATTCACAGCTGAAATCCTGCTACCACCTCTATATTCAGTCATTTCCTATTTATACACAGGAGAGAAAGAAAATTACACAATACTAAAGTTTATACTAGCTTATCTCATACCAGTTTGTCAGCACCTGGCTAGCAAATCAATATATATATATATATATATATATATATACTCTGATACATCTGACAAAGGTCAAAGAATGAATAAACTAAAACATTGTGATTAACTGCATCAGCAAGATGAAAGAGTTTAATCATATGGAAAGGCTTAAAATTTGAGAAATTATATGAATATAAAATTTGCTAGCATAGTGTGGATGCAATCTTTTTTTCTTTTCTTTTTTAAAATCATTTGACCCTGAACAAGGCAATAAAACCACTAAGACACAAGAGGTTATTGAGTGTGAGAGAATATGAGAAAAAGAAAGCATTATTAAGGAGAGAGAACAATAAAAGAATGAATTAAGACAGAAGAAAACAAATGACATTGCATTTAAATTTTTGAAGATCAAAGTTGACTAGAAAGCAAGAAGCTGGATGAGAGTTCCACAAGCAAGTGCTAGAGAAGAAACTGTTAGCATAGAACTTATGGTTATATCTAGTCATTTATACTCTAAAATGATGAGACCTTGCCGCCAGTCTGATACTGCACTTAAATTCATAAAGTCTAGGTACCATAGAGCAAAGTTCATCAGAACAATTACCATGAAAATATTTATAGAAGAGGCACAAGGAAGCTGCATTACTGTGGTGGGAAAGTAACTGGAGCCAAGATGCCTAGTCATGAGTAATAACATTGCAGATTCTTCTTTGTATTTTATTTAGAATCTATAAATACACAGCAGAAGCATCAGACCAGATGTGGCAGTAATATTCAATGCTTGGCCGAATGGTAGACTTAGAAATGTGTAAAATTTATTCTGGAGAGAAAAATTGTCTAGCACAACACAGTGAACCAACTTTCCTAACAGCAGACCTAGCAATTTATTCAATATAATCTTTCCACTTCATGTTATTATCCCAAGAAGGTGCAATGATTCACTCTCTTGGAGGTTAGCATCAGCCATGCTTTTCTTCCACAAAGAGTTTGTATAAATAATAAACAAGTATACATGATCTGTATTATCTTACATGAAACAGATGAATAAAAAAAAATCTTTTTGTTTTGAAGGTTGGGATTATAACTACCATAGCCATTCTGTTACATGAAATTCCTCATGAAGTTGGAGATTTTGCAATTTTACTTCGAGCTGGTTTCGATCGATGGAAAGCTGCAAAAGCTCAGGTAAAAAGACATTTTTCTTTGTTATTTTTTCTTTACTTTGCCAACACATTTTCTCATTTCCTGTTTGTTCATATCATTTTTATTCATTTATTGATTTGTTTATCTTAAATAATATTATTATTGTTTTCTCTTTTAGAAATTTGTTTAAAATCTAAATTTTGTATGTCTTACATCAGTAGAACAAAATAGCCTGCAATGTTTACACATAATGAGTGCTTACCTTCATTTTATTTATATATTACTAACAAATGGCATTTACAACATTAGCACTAACATTTAATTTGCATATCAGTTTTTAAAAGCATTCACAGGGTGCAATGGATAAATTGTCTAAATTGCACAAAAATGAAAATAACACTGACATCTCATTTTAACAGATATATTTACCAAATTTACACAAAAATATTTTGAAATACTAAAGGGTAAATTTATTCAATAAAATTGCCATTGGTTTCAAGTATGGCCTCCAGATGACTTCGGAATCTCCTGCAACTCTTCTGGACTGTCTCCTTATTTAAGTTGGTGAATGGTGCCATAATTCTTGCCTTCAGTTCATCTTTGAACAAGGAGTTTTGTTGGTCTCTCATGCAACTGTACCCCTCACACAATAATCAAGGGGGTTGTGGTTAGGGGAGTTATGTGGCCAGATGTAAGTGTGGTCACAGAAATTGTTTGCTTGTGTGGCATGGTGCAGGTTCCTGTTGCCAGACATGAGGTATTCCAGCAGCCACCCTCTTCACCCAGGCAAAACTACCTCCTCAAAGCACTTGATGTAGGCTTTATGTTATGTCTGAGGCCATCACCAACCAGTTTGGGAGTTATTTTCTTATCAGAACCAATTTTTCTGAGCTGCTGTATCTTCATAATCACCATTAGACTCATTCATGTCTTTGTGAATCCTCTGCACAATCCTCAGATTGATGCCCAGATACTCAGAAACGTTCGTTTTGGAGTTTCCAGCACAAGTGCCAAGCATTACCATTTTCAAGTTTTCGGGTGGAGTGAATTGTGTCAAGGTGCTCTTTTTCTCACAGACGGTGCCCAACTGTCCCTACTATACTGTGCAGGTGACAAAATCAAAAACAAACAATGCACATGCGTGAAATTAAAAATATAAAATGGCGACAATTTACCCATCACAGCCTGTATTCCATCTATATTCATTTTTAATTCAAATTTTTAAAATTGGTATATATAAGCAATGTTTCTGTTGATAAAGTTTTATTTTTAAATTCCTCCCATTTGTATATAGAATGAATTTATATCTGCCTTGTCAAAATTCAGTCATAAGTTAGAAAACCTACAACATTGATAATAAACATTAT
This sequence comes from Acanthosepion esculentum, assembly GCA_964036315.1. Lineage (NCBI taxonomy): Eukaryota > Metazoa > Mollusca > Cephalopoda > Sepiida > Sepiidae > Acanthosepion > Acanthosepion esculentum. Next base: position 91,229,604 of record OZ038481.1, on the reverse strand, counting down.
GTCATCTGATATTTCACATTACTACAAATTCATCAAATGGAGCTGAAAAATCTTTTATGGAATTATCTAAATAAGTAAAAACAATCAAATTATTTAAACAAGTGAAAAATATAAAGTTTGCTGAATCAATTTTTATTAATTTTTAAACATTAGAAAATTATAAAATTTTTCTCTCATGGTCAATTCTGTATCCAGAGTAGGAAATTCAAGTGAACTTAGTATGACAAAAAGAACATTAAAAAAATAGATATAAAAAAAAGAAATACAAGACTATTAAGTTTATTCAACAGTTGGACACCAATTCATAGTAGGATTATCAATTTTTCATTCAGACACAAATTACAGCTTTTACTGACTCTATTATATGATCTGGATTTATCCAGTACTTTCCATGTGATGGTAGGTACTTCTTTTCAGTGGTTAATGACATTCCAGTAGTAGTTAGAAAGAGTAGTGCTACCTTTGTATTTACTCAAACACATCTTATAGATATAGTATCGTTTTTTCTATTCACACTCTAGAACTTCTATGTGATATTTGGTCTCTCTACCCACTAATCACCATGGCTTCATAAACAACATCCCTTACCAAACATACTCAAAGGGCATTCCTCTTTCACTCTGCAGTTACATCTACAGGGCTATCACATCTCTCTCTCTTATTTTTCTATTGTGATTTATCATAATCTTTCTATAATGTAGGTGCAACTATTGCTTCCTTTCAGATTATTTCTGTTGAATAACATTTTCAACTCTTTATAATAATATATAATTTCTTTTTTAATTTAACATGTTTGAGTCTTAAAATGGAATTGTTAAAAGAAAATCTCTTTTAATTGTACTTCTTTCTGCTTCCCAGTCACTGTTAAAAATACAGGAAAAAGATTTTGAACTGCATTTAAAGAACAAATTTTAGTAGCTTAATTTTACTATATTTGACTATTTTAGTTATTCATGACTCATGGATTACTTTACTTCCCACTAAAAGTTAAATAAAAATTAAATTAATCTTCACACTAAAAATTAAAAGGATTTCATCTCTTCTCCTTCCAACTAAAACTTAAATAGCTGGGCTCTCTAACCAGTTTCAGAGAAGGAAAACTCTGAATTCAAAACCATGGAGAAAGCAATGGGAAACTACACCACTATCTTTTCAATAGCAATGCACAATTTACAGAGAGCCATGATCACTGAAATCCTGAAGAGACATCACATTTCAAAAGAGGGATAGAATTACATATGAAAGTTAATATTGATTTTTGTCAGCAGAAAAAATGGATTAACATTTCAGAATAATAGATATTTTAAAGTAAACATTTGGACATTGATTAATTTTAGAGTATATGTTATCAAGTTTCTAAAATAAAGCATATACTATACAGAATCAAATTCACTTCAGAAAGACTTCCTTCCCTCTCACTAAATATCGATGAACTACTATAATCAAGCTCATTCTTTGATCATTAATACCACCCCCATTACAAATGAATATGATTACAAGATTAAATTACTTCTATTGTACAAAAAATAATAGGCATCAAAGGGTGGACATTACTCTGAGCTGAGACCGTCCACTGCAGTATCAACTGGAGTGACTTCAGGAATTGCTATTCCAGACTATTCCTAATCAGCCATCAAAGTCCATTTTTGGACATAGGTCTTCCTCAATGTCTGCCAGTTTTTTCAGTCCTAAGAATCCCAATGCCAAAACATACTGTATCTATCCAAATCATCAAGCCATATTGCTTCTCAGCCTTTGGGCCTGGATCAATGGGTAATATCTGTTCTCCTCATTTTACAAGAGAGAACGTACCTGACCCCAGGGATTCAAACCCGTCAGCAGCACCTCCTTCATGCACTAAAAGAGGTAGAATTGGTATGTAATAGTGGTCATGTTGTCTGGGCAGTTTTGTCCTTCACCCATATGTACAAATATAGGCACAACACACTAAAAAGACCCTGTGTTACAACCTATCTTCATAGGGAGGTCAGGTAAATAAAATCATACCATCTAATTTTCTGCTAGCCTCAATTTTGATTATGACCTTGACAGATCCATATTATGATTTGTGATGTCCAAAAGTTGTTGGTTTTGCAATATAGCTTGGTTATTGCCATTTAAATTTGCTAATGGATTCGTGGATACCCATGATACCTCTTTATTCTTTAACATTCTATTCTACTGTCTTTCCAGGTGATGTTTAACAGGATTCATTTTTTTGTAGGTTTCAAGATTCTTAGTTTGAAAGCCAATTTCTTGGTTAAATTTCATATTTCACCTCTATTGGTGACTGCTGCAAGGATGCATATGTTGTAAACCTTTTTAATTCTGGCAGCTATTCTTTAAGTTAATTTTTATTTGTTTTCTTTTTTACAATGTTCATCATTTTAAAAACACCTAATGTTACAAAGTTGACAATATTTCCTCCACTTTCCTTTTGTACTTGCCAACAGTTTTTATTTTATCATCCAGCCTTTGAATTAAACCTTAAATTCCTCTCTAATTATATTGAAGTGATCTTTGATATCTTGAAATGGAGAGTTCAAGTGATTGTAAAATTTCTCTAACTCCTTCTTGGTTGACTATCAAGTGAGAATGTAAGTTTCAATGATGCTTAGTTTGTACCACTTTCAGAGCCGTATAGTGACATTGGATATGTGATTTGAAGTAGCTTTGAATCTTACCACATTGATTTTTTTACAGGTCTTTGTGAATGAGAAAGTTAACTCTTTGTTTTTCTTTTTTGTTTCTGATACTGTAAAGGTGTTTGCTTTTTAATTTAACTAGTTTTTCTCCAGATCTAATTTTGCTAATTTCAATCAATGCCCCATTTGATGTTTTCAGTTTTGCTTTCAAATTTGGTCAGGTGTATTTCTTTAGAAAGAGTTCCGACATTGTAAGTGCCAATGTCGAGAATCATTTTTTTGGTGCAGTTTTTGAAATTGTGTTTGGGTAGTTGCCTTTGACACACTTCACACCTGTCCAACAAAAGTGTCTTAGCTGGGCTTTAAATTAAATCCTTTGACCTCACAGGAATAGCCAGTGTTTTTCTTATAAAAGCATGAGATGTAGGGAGTGATTGGGTTTTCACTGCCACATTGGCCCATGATGTGTTGATATAGGTGAAGTGATCGTAGTCTTGAAGCTATGTCATGATCTAGACTTCCTCACCACCTCAGCATGACAAGGATTTACAATTCTTTTTGCAAAAATACATACAAATATAATATATAGCATAAAATAGAAAATTAGATTTGTTAAATTTTACAAAAAGATAAATTAATACACAAAATATATAAAATAAAATTGACTTTAACTTGTATCTTCTTCATGTTAGTTTAAACTAATGTCTTCTTTTTTCTATATAATGTGACCATTTTGCTTAAAGTTCATATTTTCTTGACTTGAGATGAAAACTTAGAAAATTTCCAATATATTTCAGTGAAATGTTCACTTTCCAAAATTATAGTTCATAATAATAGTTTAAATATATAGAAAAAGGCAGTGTCCATTTAAACTAATGTCTAGAGAATATGGACTTTTTCATTTGCTTGCAGCTTTGAAAATGATGTCATTAAAGTAAGATATATATATATATATATATATATATACATATATATATATATATATATATATATACAAAGTGTGATGGATTAATTGTCGTCTGAATTACACAAAAATGAAAATAACACTGACATCTCATTTTAACAGATATATTTACCAAAGTTGCACAAAAATATCTTGAAATACTAAAGAGTAAATTTATTCAATAAAATTGCCATTAGCCTCCAGACAACTTCAGAATCTCCTGCATCTCTTATGGATGGTCTCCTTGTTTAAGTTGGTGAATGCTGTCATAATCCTTGCCTTCAGTTCATCTTTGGTATTACAAGGAATTTTGTTGGTCTCTAGATCAACTATGCTCCACACATAATAATCAAGGGGGTTGCAGTCTGGGGAGTTAGATGGTCACATGTATTGTAAGGGGCAATGTGGTTGCAGAAATTGTTTGACAGGCAGGACTGGGTTCTCCTGCTTGTATGGCATGGTGCAGAGTCCTGTTGCCAGACACATGGTCTTGCAGCAGCTACCCTTTTGACCCAGAACAGCACTACCTCCTCAAGGCACTTTATGTAGGCCTACATGTTGAGTCTGAGGTTCTGTGGGAAGATTAATGGAGACATAATGTCACCATCACTAGTGATCATTCCAAACACCATGATGTTGATTGAATATTTGGTTTTCATCATTCACATCTTTTGGAGACACTGCAAGCCAACAGTTGTTCTGTGTATTCACCATCTTATCCTAGCAGAAATTTTTCTCATCTGAGAAAAACCAAAGAATGTTCAGTTGGAGAGGATACTTGAGTTTGTTCAAAAGCTTTATATCATGGTCTTTCCTCTAGTCCTTCATGGCTTAGGATAAAAATTATCCCTTTTTCATCTTATATGAGAAATACTGAATGGATTCATGCACTATCTGCCTGATAAGAAACACTGACACTCCTGCGTCCCTGGCTTATGAACCTGATTGACATGGAGGAATTACTGTCAATTATGGCCTGGGTCTTAGCAAAAGATTCAGGAGTTCTTTTCTTATCAGAACAATCAGTTTTCTCTGCTGCATTACCTTCATAGTCTCCATTAGGACATATCCAACTTTTTCCAAATAATGTCCACAAATTGACACCCAAAACACAATGAAATGTTTGTGTTGGAGCTTCCAGCACAAATGCCAAGCAGTACAGCATGCTGTTTCCAAATTTCTGCCTGAGGGAATTGCATCATGGTGCTCTTTTTCTCACAGACATTACCCAACTGAGCCTGCTATACTGTACAGTCAACTTAATAAAAAACAAACAACATGCATGCTCAAAATTAAAAATATGAAATGCCAACATTTCACACACTGTGTGTGTGTATGTGTGTGTGTGTGTGTGTATATATATATATATATATATATATATATATATATATATATATATATATATATATATATATATATATAATAGGAACCATGTAAATGTTTAAATAAATTATGCAAATAAAAAATAGATACATTTAAAACAAATATATTTATATAAGTGTGTGTATATATATATATATATATATATATATATATATATATATATATTAAAACATGTCTAATTAAATAATTTAGACAAATTTGGTCTACTTATTTTTAATAGTATCCTCTTGTAATTACAGACAAGTTTCTTAGTATCCTTATTAAAGGAAGAAATAAAATTACTATATTGATGCATATTCATTTTATTCTGAGTACTTTTGACATTAGCACAATGTCGCCATCAGGATCTTGTTTTTTCTAAAACAAAAAATTGTTATGTTCATCATTTTTCTAAGACAAAATTGTGTTCACCTGAAAATTAAATTTTTACATGTGAAGTGAAAAATGCTAAGGTTCTACATGATAAAATTTAAAAATTGTACAGTACATAACCTTAGCATGTTTCACTTCACATGTAAAAAATTTAATTTTCAGATGAACCCAACAGTTTTCTGTCTTAGAAAAAACAAGACCCTGATGATGACAATGTGCTAATGTCAAAAGTACTTGAAATGAAACAAATATGCATCAATATGGTAATTTTCTTTCTTCATTTTATAAGGATAGTAAAAAACTTGTCCATAATAACAAGACAAAACTTGTCTAAATTATTCAATGAGACATGTCTTAATAATAAAAACATGCCGCCAAAATATACACAATATATATATATATATATATATATATATATATATGACTTGGATGACATCCATTAAAAAACATTGTTTTCCTAGAGCTTTGAAAATGACACATTCTTTTTAATTGTCAGATGATCTACAAATCATTTGATTTATTTGATAAAATTAATCTTTTAAATGATCCTTTTAGATAAACTTGTTGAATTTAGTTTGACTAGCAACAATTTTATATTCTTATATTTTATACTAAGAGATTCTTATTTATCTTATATAATAAAATCTCTTCTGTTGTATTTTATTTATTTTTACTTTATAAAATAGATGTAGTTCTTGCTCTTCATTTACAAACATTTTAACAAATGAATATTTTTTTTGCTGGATTGTTTTTCTCATTTGGTTATTTTGTTTTGATTTAACTTTAGAATCTGTTCTTGAGAATTTTTTTTTCCTCTTTTGCCAGCTTCTCACTGCAACTGGCGGATTACTTGGAGCATTTACAGCACTAACAGCAGAGTCTGCTGAAGAAGCAGGTAAGTCTCACACTTGTCTTTCACCTTCAATCTCCTCCATCTACATAATGATGTTGCATTAAGTAACTTGAACTTGTGTTCCCCACCAAAATGACTTGGCACTGCCATCATAGAATAGCATTCTAGGTCAACCAGAAGGGCATCTCTGTATTTAATGTATATATAGATTTGCTGAAAGTTTGTCAGGATGAAGATGAATGAAAGCAGTTGTAGAAAGTAGATATAACACACACACACACATACATATATATATATATATATATATATATATATATATATATATATATATATATATATATATATATATATACACACAATTTTTTAGTAAGTTATTGCACATCAAGATTAAAATTGAATAAATTGTCCAATGTTGTTTTTGTTTCAATCATCTTGGTCATTATTAAGAATTAAAAAAATAGACAGCCTTTGTCAGTTTAATCTAATAAAACCTGTTATATATATATATATATATATATATATATATATATATATATATATATATATAATGTAAATATAGTGTGCATGTGTGTGTATGAGAATGCTGAAATATTCTTAGCCCAACCAAGAAAGTATTTTAAAAACAAAATTATGTTTGGTCATTTGTTAAGATTTTGGAAAGTGAGTCTGGTTGAGAACTTTTGAGCACTTTCCTTGTATAGGTATATCAATAAATCTGTAGCTTAATGATGAAAAAAAATTATTTTCTTCAACAAATGTTTATTTTTCAACATAATCTCCTTCCTTAATTCTATGGGAATATTAATCATACCAATGAAACATTATAGAGTGAACATATTGGATCTAAATAACTATATGTTAAGCTGAAAACTTATTGATAAACTTGTGTGTGTATATATATATATATATATATATATATATATATATATATATATACACAAAAAAATTAGGGAAAACTATTTTCCTCTCCATTATAGTTTTTCCTGATTCCCACTCCTCCCCAGTCTTTTGAACAGGAGTAGAGGTTTATCCCTTTTTTTTTTTCATGTTTCAGTTCCCTTCTAAGGTCTTATTCTCTTTCACTTCTAGTATTCCCTTTCATCTTAGTGGCATTATCACCTTACTTGTAGTAAATTGATTTAAAAAAATTTATATATATATATATATATATATATCGAGAGGGAGAGAATTTATGTGTTGCATTGATATTTATATGTATGGGTGTTGTATTGTATATTTATAGACCTATACATCATAATGTGTAGGTGTGGGAAGAGAAAGAAATCTAGAAACTAGAAATCTGGTAATGTACCAGAGGCCATACGTGCTATAACTTTTTATCACATCATTTACCAAATTCTTCCTAATTTCTTGCTTTGAGACTTTTTCATTTTCCCACAAAAAATTCTTTTCTTCATAAAATGAACACAGAATATTCACAGCTCTCTTTGTTATAATAATCATACCAGTTGTCATTGAAAATCAAACAAACAAATGGTTATGAATAATATGACCATCCACGATGTCTTCATATTGAATTAACTCTCCTCCACCAATAACAGCTTTCCATTTTATATCAATATTAGTGTAGTACCCATCAAAACTGACACAAGTATAGATTAGTACTTCTGCCTAGGACCAGTTTTATATCTATATAATGTCAATAACACATAGTGGATTTGAGAAAACTATTTTCAGAGAAAAACTGTTTTTGGAGAAAAATTTAATAAATTTCAGCCTAAAACAATGCTAACAGTTCATTCACTGAATGCCATATGTTTCTGTAAAAAGAAACAGCTAAGCTTATAATTGCCATTGTGCCTCCTCACCATGCCGATGATAAAGGGATAATATCTATGCACTCTTGGATACAATCGATTGATTTGTTTTTTAAAGTATATCAACATTTTTACAGGTTATTTAAAGCCAGAAAATATTTTTTAGATTGTAAAATTTTTGGAGATGATAATGATTTATTGATACAAAATTCTACAAATTAACCCATAGCTGGAGGGAGAAGTAGTAGATTCATACCTTTTCCCAAGTGTATTAGCATGTAAATAAATATAACAAACCAGACTGGAATTGGAACACGACACTCTAATTTCCAATTATGAGCTATTATTTATTACACCATATGCACATCCAAGCTTACAGCACTTGCTATTACCAAGGAGTCACAATACATTATTATATATATATATATATATATATATATATATATATATATATATATGTGTGTGTGTGTGTATATATATATATATATATATATATATATATATATATATATATATATATATATATATATATACACATATGTTTCTGCAAAATTTCCCATTCTTTTCCATTTCCTTTATAACTTTGAATGTCTTCAAAATTATTTCATAATCTAATCTTTCAGGAGTGAAAACAGCTTGGATTTTACCATTTACTGCTGGTGGTTTTATTTATATTGCCTTGGTTACAATTGTTCCAGAACTTGTAAAAGAAGATGACCTAAAGTAAGACCACTACTTTTATTCCAACTCCATTTTAATTTTTCTAATCTCTTTGTCTTACTTCTTTCATGTTCATATGTCCATCAAAACCTTCCTACCTTTTTCTAAAACCTAAGAAAAAAATACATGCCTTTGTCATATTTGCTATAATAAGGGGACAATTTATTTTCATTGTAGTATAAAAATAACTAAAATAAAATGCCTATCATCATTTGTTTATTTATTGTAATAATCTGAAATACCTACAGAATTAAATTACAAAGTAAGATGATAAAACAATTACTGTATACTAAATTCATTTGAAAAAAAATCATACTACTGCTACTTGCATTCATTTTGTTTTACTAATATTTACTCTATACAAAGCCCAAGAGCTACTCAAGGTAGAGGGGTACTAAAAGGTACTGAGTGTCTATGATCTTTAAAATTTCTAAAGCTACAGTTCAAAATTCAGAATCTTTTCAATAACAAAATAGGGGGGGGACATTTCTTTGCATTGTAGAGTCAGTTTTCCCAGATTAAAAGTGAAAAATTAAAATTCGAGTGCAGTGCCCACAAATACAACGTAACGGGAAGAAATTATTTTTTTACATAGGCAAAAAGGAAAATCAGATTGAAATAATCATATGTTTATGTACATATTAACATTTGTTTTTACATGGTAAACATTGTGTTTGTTCTAGTTGTGAAAAACCAAAGTTCAAATATTTGACAAAACTTTCTATTTGTTAAAGGGTAGTTCATAAAGTCACATGTCTTGGACAATATGAAGTATGTATATATGTGTGTGTGCCTGAAGCACATTTTAACAGAGTGTATGTGTGGCTGCTGACTGAATGTGCATGTGTGGGTGAAGCGTATTTGTAGAAATGTTGTGTGTATAAGTGCTAATACATGAAATCTGATTACGGTGGTTCCAAAAGGAAATGGACATACAGATAGATAATCAGACTTACTTTTTTCCACAGTTATGAATATTTCTTTCAGTTGTGTGAATATTCCTTTGAATGGTGTGTAGTCATCGCTGAGGTGTTGTCATGGTAATGAGAGAATTCTGGTTGGGTGTTTACAGATCCAACCACCTGTCATCAACGGGTGATCCATGTCCAGTTGGGTTTTTGCTCTGTATATTTATTGTCCCCAAAATCTCTGTGTGTGTGTGTATATTATATATATATATATATATATATATATATATATATATATAATAGTTATGCTGACCACATGATTGGCTCCAAACAAAAGCTTTTCGGTTTACATAGGATAGCACCCAGTGACCAAGTTATTTGGAGTTCAAACGTATGGATGTAGTCGGAAGCATAACATGTGACTGTACTGTTCAATCAAATTCTAAGTCACTTATTTAATTTTGGATCCTATTTTTTTACTGATTCCTACAAAAGTTTTTGTTTTAGTGATTCTGATCTTATTTGTGTTTCACCTATTGTTTGTAAAATATAGGATTTTATATCCTATAGTATATAAAACAATTCCTGTAAACACTAATCCATAATGGATTTACATATAGTTTGAGTGGGCTGGTATCATGTAACCCAGTGCTACCTACTACATGGTTGATCTTTGGCAACTAAACTGGTTCCCTCACCAGGATTTTCTGGTTAGTATGGCTAGACAACTAGCAGGATTAAAAACAAGATGTCAAAGAGATGAACCTTTTTGTAGGATCAGTGGCCATCTAACACAATAGAATAGAATGGATTTCATGGCTAGGTATGCAGCTGAAGTCAACGGCCATTGGGGAGAGTTCCCTCAATGGAATCCATAGCCATATGTTCATGATCAAAGAAAGCCTTCAAGTTGAAGGACATTGACTGAGGTTTGACCTGGAGAGGGATGGGTCCACCAGGTCTACAAGACACACTACATATGAACGAACACCTCTCCAGCTTTCAACCCAGATATGTGGAGGGAATTGGTCAAGTACTCAGCTGCAGAGTGACCCTACAACTCCACCCAGTCATATCTACAGATGTTATTTAGGAAGAAAAAAAAAAGCAATGAAGTCTAAAATACTTCATTCGACTATTTCATGATATATCTGGTACACTAATTTAAATTAGAGGGGGCACAGTGGAATAATGGTTAGCAGCTTAGATTGAGGAGTCAGTAAGCTGTGTTTGATTTCCAGTCCAGTCTGTTACATTCACTTACATGCTAATACCCTTGGGAAAGGTATGAATCCATCTCTTCTCTTCCCAAATATGGGTAAAATAGGAGGACAGGCTGGGCCCTATAGCCTTGAATGGCACTCAGTCAAGGAGAAGGAAACTTTGCATTTATGCCACTTGCTGCCTCATAGGTTCTGCCTCTTTAGGTAAAGGCTAGATGAAGGTAACTTCAAAAACAAATTCAGGGAGGAGGGATGGGATAACTTCAGTATACTGGGTGCAAAAGGAACAGCATGCCATTAGACTATCCTGCCTTGAATGTCACTATGAACCACAATTGTGAGATGGAGGAGAGTGGTGATGACAGCATCACAAAATGCACTAACTGAATAAAGTGAGTGAATGAATTTAAACACTTCTTGGCAAATTCAGGAGAACTTACATGTTAAATAATTATTTTAATTAATGTATTTTTTCTAGTTTTTATTAATCTGTTTTTATCTTTTTCAGACAATCCCTGTACCAAGTCTTCTGCATCTGTGCTGGAATTTTTTGTATGCTTTTAGTGACATTGGTGTTTGAATGAAAACTAGTTTCCACTGCTGCTGCTGTTTATTGTTTATCTATTCATCCGTCTTTGACCAGATTACCTGTGATACAAAAAAATCAACTCTATAGATTGATGGATGATAAAATCAAAGACATTATGATGGGTTTGCAAGGGAAGGAATCGATTTTTGTTTCTTTTATTACATTCACTTTAGCTGAAGCTGACCAATCAGTTGATCAATGTTCAAACTTTGTGCAAAATTTATTTTTCCAACTACATTCTTCCAACACTCTCACTCAACAAATCGCTCAACTTCATCAAGCGATGGATTGGAATGCATGTAAACCCATACACCAGTGAGGATCAGAGAATGCTGATTGAAATTTAATGAACTTAATTCTTATTTTCGGAGGAGTGTGTCCCGTTTGAATGGGTAACAATTGAGCTTGAAGGTGTTTTTATTTTTTTTGTTTAAATTCCTTTTGCCAAATTTGAGATATTTTAAAAATGACTAAAAAAAAAAAAAAACAACTAAAGACATCCAGCAATGATTTCTTTAACTTTCAAAAAAGGATTAACTTGACGCAGATATTTTTAAGTACAGATACCATCCTCTTCCCCACCCCAACACACACATCTTTATCTTCTTTTAAACTGTCTTCCCATTTTATGCCAGTTTCCATAATGACAATCAACTCTTAAACACTTCATTCATTTCATTTGTTAGTTGTTGTTGAGCTTGGAGCCATTATCTCCACACAAAATGATTGAGTTTCTTATCTGGTTGTTAGGTTGGACATAGATTTCTTCTGTCTTTGAATCTTATAGTTATTATTATTTTGGTATGCTACATTCTGGGTTGTTATTTGTGGTCATAAAACTTTATTAACTCCAAATCTAATGTTATATAATGTTATGTACTCATAAAAATCTAAATGGGGTCATCACTGCATTTTTTTTATATATCCTTCGGATGCAATTTGATTTGATAAGCTGTCATTAAATAAATTTTAGAGAAATTTATGGTAAAACTGTTTATATTTGGTATGGGATATCTGTCTACTTTTGTAATGCTATTCAATACACAGTAGCCACCATAGCAACATCTGTTTTCGCTACCATTTGTAATGGACTTGTTCATTCACATTTTGAAAGAAAACTAGTATGTTATTTTTTTTTTTAATTAATTTCTGTTTGCTGTATCTTTTTCTGCTGATAATTTTTGTTTTTTTTACAAAAGCAGGAACATGATTTCCTCTATTGATCCGGTGATATATTCTCTTAAATTCTTTTTTATCTTTGTGAGATGTTATGAGGTTAGGATATTTAATTTTCTCATCAACGTAACTTTGTCATTGATAAGGAAATTTATAAAGGTTTTAGTCATATTTAAACTTGTTTTTTCTTTATATAGTACCATTATATATTATCTTATTCCTGCTATCAGTAGTTAGCACTGTAAGCAGCCTCCCGCAATTCAAAATGTACTTCGATTTGAAATAACTTACAAAGCATTAACAAGTCATTAAAAAAGAAAACTGTCAATAGTTAGAATGAAGTCATTGAAGAAATTAAATTCCATTCATAAATTAATGATTTCTAATCTCACAAGTGTACATTGGAATGATCCTAAAGTTAAGCAATGTCAAGCCTGGTCAGTACCTAAATGGGTGACCACTTGGGAATACCTGGCATTCCCAAGCTTGGATGTGTGGGTGGTGTAATAGATAACAACTCAAAATTGGAAATACAAGAGCTAAGTTACAATTCCAGTTGGGTTTGTTATATTTACTTACACACAAATACCCTTGGGAGAGGTATAAATCCACCTTTTCTCCCCCACCCTGCTATGGGTTAATTAGTAGACCATGTATCACTAATAATCATTATTTTCAAAAAATATTCTTACATTCTAAAAATATTTTCTGGCTTTAAATAACCTGCAAAAGGTTGATAAGCCATCAAAAAGCAAACCATTCAATTGGTCTTTTGGACTTCCAATTTAACTTGACCATGACAAGGTACATGTTCACCTCCAGGTAATGACAATGAAAAAATTAAAATATCTGCTCCAGTATCTGCTATATATTTAATCTTAGTCACTCTTATTTTAGCATTTACTTTTAATAGAGGCAGAGCTGAATTTGCAGGCTTAGTTTTCCATATTACTGTGAAATAATTTGGGTAACCTTGATGATCATAAACTATATAGGTTTCTTTATTTTTTTCATCCACATACATTTGTATGTTTCTACTTTGTAGCTTTTATTGTTGCTTTGGTGTTCCACATGTCTTCTGCAAAGTTGGTTGTTTGTCGCATGTGTGTATGCAAAACTGAGGACATTTTTGTACAATAATGGTATTCATCTGCTATTTTATGTGTAGATATAAAGTTTTTGTATGAAGCAGTTAGTTACCTGTGGGATACATATCGCTTCATTTACACCAAGTTCATTATGGCAGTATTCTTCATAAACTTGTGCATTTCAGGTTTTTGTCTTTTCATATAATGATAAAACTGTCTGTTTACAGTCTTCATTTTTCTGCAGATCCAGTATTGCAGCTGAAATTTTTGTTACAATCTCTGGTGGTAATGCCACAGTTACAGAAAATAATCTTATAGTTGAAATTGTTCTACTAGAATAGAGAAAAAATTGTTTATGGCAGTCAGCATGAAGTCAGGCTCTTTAATTGCTGTATGTTGGATTTCTGATTCCTCATTTGCATTTTCAGTTGGCAACCTTCTGAAAAAGTCTTGATTTTTGTTGATCCTGTGTGTTGGTATGTCAAAGGTCTGAGTGATGTAGTAATTACTTTAATATATTTAGTTTCCTGATAGGATATTTTATACTGGAAAATAGCTTTTATTATGTTGAAGATAATTGTTAGGGGTTAATAGGTTGGATGGATGCTTCTTCTGTCTCCAGATTTTATAGTTACTAATATCTTATCAATCTCTAGTTATTTTTAGTCACAAAACTTTATTGAAATTTTTCTATAGACTCCATTATCTTGTCAACTGTGACTTGTCCTGCTTACTACTTTTTTAAAAATTCTATCTGCTTTGTACATTTTAAATCTCTACCATTCTAAGTTTTTTAATTTTATGTCTGAAATAAGATTTTGGTCCTAATTTCATTGACTTCAATTATGTTAAATTAGTATTTTAGAACATAGATAGGTTGTACATGTGATGTAATAGATAATGGCTTGGAATGAGAAATCAGGAAGCCATGTTTGAATTTCAGTTAGATTTGTTACATTCACTTATGTGCAAATGCTCTTGAGAAAGGTATGAATCTCTTCCTCCCCCAGCTATGGGTTAAATAGTAGGACTTGTATCTGGAAAAATCATTGTTATTCTCATAAAAATTATTAATATTCATTCACAAAAAATATTCTTGCAATCCAATATATGTTTCAGCTTTAAATAACACACAAAGGGTTGACAAACTGTCAAAAACAAATCAATCAGTTAATGACTAGAATATAGATGGTCATTCCAGATTAAAGCAAATAAATTATCTCTTAATTACTTTCCCTTAGAGAAAGTTGAATTGGAAAAGCATTGGGAAATAACAATCAAGATTTATTTATTATATTTATTGGGAAACTTTTATTGAATTAAATCATATAAATACAAAATAATTTTAAATAAGTTTTCAATAACATTAAATGGAAACCTGGATTTTTTTACAGAAAATGTCAAATTATTTTTCCAATTACATAGTTGAAATTTCCCAAGCAGATATCAATATTTAACCAGTCCATTATAAGTGTGCAAATTACTTAGCTACAATAGTAGATACGTACAAAGTTCAACGTATTTATTTTTTATTGATTTCATATATGAACTTATTATTCAGATCTGGTTGTGGATTTAATCTCTCTCTGTTTCCTATTTATTTTATATTTATAACCTTTTAACTTAGTTTGAACTATGAAACTAAAATAACTCATGTCATAAAGTAATTAAAAAAAAAAGTTTTTCTTACAATTTTTAAAATAATGGTTCATTTTTTTTGTAATCCTTATCTTAACTCTGCTTTGTACTTTTTTTCCTGCTTTACAAAATTTAAATTTTTGATCATGTTCTTTTCACACTGGAATTTTTTACCCAATTTTTTGTAAAAAAAAAAAAAACAAGTGAACAGATGATTTTTCAAAGAAAAGTTCTTTGACATTAACTTCAAAATGATTGGATAAAAAAAAATTTATTATAACATTTCCACTATTGCTCATAGTTACAAATTGAAATTATTACTAGTAGTAGTACTAGACAATTATTCTACTTGTTTGCATATAGAAAGATAATTTTCTAGACAGAACCAAACTTAATGAGCATTACTAAACTGGCACCACAAGCTTCTGTCTTCATCATCGCAGCAATCTTGAGTCTTTATACCTCTCCATGTTTTCTCCTTTTCTTAATATCTACCCCCCACTCTTTCCATTTAATTTATTTTTATTCATTCTGTTTATTCATTTCATATATATATATAATAATCCTATTCTGTCAGTAATTGCAGAAATATATATATATGAAAGTAATGATGATATCTTAGTTGTCAATACCTGGGAATTTCAATAACTCTAGTTAGTATTCATTTTTTTATTTGGCTTGACTGGCTCCCAAATAAATGAAATACACTATAGGTCAAAAGTTGGTAGGTAGGCACTCTCTGGATTTAATAATTAGTAAGTTTCATGTCTTCTTTGGTTTAATTAACTCCTACTAAGAAAGGATGCTGAAACTGTAACGCATTAGTACTTGACATTCAATTCTTTAGAGAGGAGTTGTGGGCTACTTAAAATTTTAAATCCCCCAACCTTAGGATTACCATCAGGCAACAAGGTAGATTAAGCAAAAAGAGGTAAAGTTTTAATGAAACTTTATGTAGTAATGGATTAATTTCATTATTATAATTATTATTAGTAGTAGTATTGAATATATGATAAATCTTTTCAGAAAGAGAAAGTTCCTGTGGACGGAAGTGAGCTAGCAAATTAGTTTTGAAAAGGTACACAACCTGCAATTTTTAGACAATTCTTTGAAATCCAGAGCCCCAACCTTTTGGCCTATAGTGTACAAATTAATGCGTGTAATTTAATTTTATATAATCTTCACACACTTATTATGTCAAAATAGTTTTGTGTAGGAACATTTCTTTTAAGACTTAAACAGTTATTATGAATTAATACTTATAAAAGCAAACATTAATGAACTTTTCTAAATCTCTACTTTCAGTACAATAGCAATTTGTTCTCCACAAATGACTTTCTACCTGAAAAAATTCAATTTAATATTTAACTTTTCTATTTTCTCTTCTCAACAATTCCCTTCCGAGAGATTTATTACATTACATATGTTGAACTAATTGTGATGTGGTGATTAATGGCATTCAGTTAAATGAAGAGAAGTATTCCTTGTTTCTCTGATTCAAAAGGAAAAAAAAACAATTCTAATGCTACAAAATCAAATGCCACAGATAGACCATAAAAGAAAAAAAAGGGAGTTTTTACACTAAATCTGTCTACAACTCTGTAATTTTATACTGACTAATGGGAAAAAGATATAGAAATGTTTCATATATCAGAACAATCACAATGTGGTATTAATAACAAAAGTGATAAAAACATAAAAAAGTAACTAAATGAAATTGGCTAAACTATATATCCAAGCACATATTTAAAGATAAAAAATTAAAATTTAAATTTAAGTTTAAAATTTCAATGTATCCTCTTCTTTGTGCTCATGTGTAGTTACATCAATGTAAACATCACTTTATTCTGATGAAAACCTAAAGAAACATGTTATATGAAAAACTTTTTTCCACTTTGTCATAGATTTTTGTAAAATACTGGCTAATATAAATTTTCTTCCCGGATGATAAACACCAGTTATCTGTCAGTCTATGGTATCCTTTTCAAAAACATTTAAATAATATATGCTTATTTTAGAAAATTTCTGTTCATATATACATTGAGTCTTCTTTATTATCTTAAACATTTTCTTCATGCCTTTTCTCAACAATATAACTATTCAAGTTGAAATCATAAAATTCAAGCAATATTAAAAACAAAATTTTTAAGTGTTCTGGAATATATTGAAAGACACTTCTTTTTTTTCTTTATTTAAACCTTTGATATATTTTCAAAAGTTTCTGTTGAAAAACGAGGTTTCATTAAAATTAAAAAAGAAAATAATCATTTTGCTGAAATCTGCATTCCTGCCATTGCAAATGGTTTTAAACATTTTTCTAGTGTTTAAAATTGTTTGTAAATATATTTTCCACCAGCCTTATTTTCCCCTCAGCTTACCCTTTCTGCAAGTCAATATATTAACAATTTATAACGAACAAAAGTCATGTTTCACTTGTGCTTTATTTATTGAGAAAAAGAAATTGGAGCATTTTATTTTGACGCAGACCATACATATTTTTCTCTTGATACATTTTAGATGTTTCACTGACAAAACACTTGAAAAATTGTTGTACTGTTTATCAATCTGTGATCAGGTGAAAAACCAAAATATTATCTTTTAAATTTTGGTTCTTCCAAAACTGTTAGTCTGAAGATGAGTTATAAAAACCACTGAAATATTTTGTGATATTTTTACCTGCTGATACGATATGCATCAATGCAATATCACTTTGATATGATATCACTAGACCGGCCATGAAGATGAGTTTATAGTATTATTATGATAAAACTTTCAAAGAATGTACTGGATGAATATTTTGAGTTTTCCTTTCAGAAATATCTTTGAAATGTTAAACACTTTTTAACTTATGTTAAAAAAAATTGATTAACAAAGTCAGTCTAGATTTTTTCTGAATTAATTCTATGTTGATTAAAATTATTTAATTCTCTAGAAAAAAAGATTTTGATATCTTCTCATATTCTCAGTTTATTTTCTTTTCACATTCCTCAGCAATAATACCTGTTGAAAAGATTCGAACCTTTGCCTTATCAAAAAAAATAGCAAATAAAAACCTTTGAATCCTCACCTTAAAACTCTTGATAACTACCCTTCTTCTTAAACCGATAACTACCCTTCTTCTTAAACCGATAACTACCATTCTACTTAAACCGATAACTACCCTTCTTCTTAAACCGATAACTACCATTCTTCTTAAACCGATAACTACCATTCTTCTTAAACCGATAACTACCATTCTTCTTAAACCGATAACTACCATTCTTAGATTTGATAAATATATTGGAGTATTAAATATGTATTAGTCATCATCTGTATTATAACATTTTCAAAAATTAAAAGTTTTTGATGAGATTTAAAATTCAAAACCATGACTTAACATAAACCTTAAATATTCCATATTTTTCAGAAGCATTTCATCAATTAAATTTGCATCAATATTCATATTTTGTGGTCTAAAAACTGGATATCTGTTTCACTAAAAGGCCATATTAAAAATAAACTTGTATTAAATTTTGTATTAAGTGGGGATGCAGAATAAATAATCAATATTTAAAGGTTTTAAACATATTAGCATGATATCATTACCAATTTTACTATTATATATAATAAATGTATAAGTTGTAATGGTGCAAATTCAAGATAGCGGTTTTATACTATTCCCATTTGATAGTGAAATATTTTTTTAGTTATCCCCCTTTATAAACCTCCAGAATTTAATGCTATTTTCTATTAGTTGAAAATTAGTGTTGCTACACACACACATATTTCTTATTTGATTTTATATAATAATAATTTTTATAAATTCAATTTTAAATAATTTATAAACTGTTTCTAATGTATTAATAATATTAAATATTAGAAAAATAAAAGTTAAAATAGCTGTACAGCAATTGGATTTTTTATTGAACTTTTAAATAAAAAAGATTAGTCAAGACTCAAGAGGAATATCTACAAGCATTTTTTTTTAATTTCAAAGAAAAGAGTGGAAGTAAATTTTTCTTCTCAAATTAATCCATACACCAAAGATATCAACAGAAGATTCCAATTAAAAACAAAGCTGGATCTGAAATCATTTACTTAATTCAAATTTTATTAATCTTTTTCTTAAATTAAAACTGAAAAGAGATCTTTCTTTGTCTGCTGTCAGTGGCCATGTTGAAAGATCTCACATTGAATGAATTCGAGTTATTTGTTTATTTGAAAAGAATTCAATGCTTTTCAGTCATTCATATTTGTCAGCCACAATTTCTCCTCATCTGACCTTTCTGTGAAGATCAGTACTGGGGAGCCCAATTGTGCTATATTGTTTCAGAGTTGTAAATAGTCTATTTATTTTCTTGATTATGATACTTTATAAATAAGAATATTTTTTCATGTTAGTATCTATAATACTGTACATTAACAATGACAATAAAATAAATTTTATTTTAAGACTCTTTTTTGCCAAAAAAAGAGACATTTATTTTTCAAACTGATTGTATTCAATTGTAGATGTGATGTTAAAAGTGTCTATCATTTGAAATGTACTAATTCAATACAAGTCAAAATTTCTAACCAAAAAAATGTCTGTTTTTTTATAAAATAAAAACTGAGAATAAAGAAGCATAATTTGTCTCTTCAGAGTGACACTACTTTTTGCTTTTTTTTTCATGCTTATTGAATGTGTTTGTTTTTTTTTATAAAACTAGCAGTTTGTATAAAATTGTATTTGTTTCCAAATCTCCCAAGGATTTAATCAGATAAGCAACTGAATTGAATTTCAAAATGTAAATGCCAATAATGTTTTAAAAAGATTGGTTCCTGAATGATGTCATATAGAAAAATTCTTATTTATCATTTCCAGAAAAATGTTCCTTCAAGTTTCAAGTCAACAGTCTCATATACTAAAAATCAAAGTGAATTGTAAAAATAAAAATGGAGAGTGTTATTGTAAAATTTAAAAAGATTTTTTCCAACAATATGCAAAACTTCAAATTCATGTCTTGGATAAAGTTTTTAATTCATTTGTTTAATGCATGTCATAAACTGTCATACTGAATTTTATGTGTGATTTGTAAAATATTTAAAAATTATTTTCATTCCTAAAAATTTTGGTTTCAATCTGAGTTATTTGATCTTCTTACTCTCCCCACTCCACTTTCCATCAAAATATGAATTAAATATGGCATCATCTTGAAAATTACCAACATATTCTTTTACAGCAGCATTACATCAACTAAATTGGGCTATGTTATTAGAAAATTTAAAGTGTGACGATGCATAGCTATATATTTGTCTATGTGTAGCCAAAACAAAATCAACAATAACAACATTTACTCACTTTATTAGGTATTAAATTAAATCACTTAGCATCTTCCATAGTTTACTTTGACTTTACGTTAGCCTGAAGTATAAGCATTAAATTTAAAAATTTTGAAAGCTGTTAATATTTTTATTTCTGCTTATAAATACTTGTTGCAAAATAAAAGCCTTACATTTGCCTTGATAAAGTCCATCAAAGGACAAATCATGTCAACAAAGATAAGTTTTCCTTTTGTTTTTATTTTATATTGTCTTTTTACAGATATATTTTTATTTTTTTAGTTATATCCGAATTTTTTATGCGTGTTTTGTCACTATTCGTTATTATATATGATATTATTTTACAAAAACCAAAAAAAGGAAATTATCATCTTACAAAATAAGAGTGAGAGCTTCAGGTTATGAAATTGTTATTAAAGAGTAAATTTAACCAAAGAATAACCGAATAAATTTGATAAAAAGCAGTATCTTTACTTCACATGAAACAATGACAAATTTTAAAATCAACCAATGATATTTACAAAAAAGTTTTTTTTTTATAAGTGATTTTGATATTATTTGTTTAATTTTTTTTATATGGCTTTACTTAAGTTTTATATTTGTTGTACAATTTTTTTTTTCATTAAAGTGGGAAAAGTTCGTTCGCCATTATGAACCAGATGTAGCTAGCTAGTGTATATATTTTGTGTGACAGCCAGTTTCCCTTAATTGTATCGACATGTACACGTGTAACCAAAAGAAGGAATTTGTCAGAATCAGCAGTTTAGCGGCATGTATTGTAAACTGATTGCCAGCAGACGAAACTGAAATATACGAAAAGTGTAAATCAGGTTAGAAATGCATGATTTTTAAAGAAAAGAAAACTAATCGATGATTGACTTGTTGGCATTTATTTCAGTTTCGGCTATATACAGAATTTGAATTTTTTTTTTTAAATAAATATTAAATTTTACTGAGAACTAAATTAGAAGACTAATTGTGTGAAAAATATTCATGATGCAATGTTATGCACATTGTTTATATTGGGGAAAAATAATTCCAAGTTGCTTGTTTTTTTTTGGGGGGGGGGGTTATTCAGTGACCTTTTATGTTCAGTAGAAACTTTACAAGTGTTCCTAATGGAAAGAGTCTAAGAGTGAAGATTCAAATTTTCGTCGGGCTTCCGCTTGTGACTATTTTTTTTTTTTTCTTATTTAAAAGTAAAACTTTGTAAATGGACGTTGATAGTTTTAATTAGTTTTTTTAGTAATGATTTTTTTTTTTTTTTTAATGTTGTCTCCATGAAAACAAAAAAATCAATGAAGGACTTGATTATCATAGCTAGACATCAAAAGTTAATCACTTTGGAAATAATCATGGAAATGGTCTTGTCATCAATATCAAAATAGCATCCATAGACGTTGGACGAACAAACATTGATTGAGCAACGACATTAAAAGAACTATCAATAAAATTCCATAAATCCCCGTAAAATCTTTGATCAACAGCTTGGAATACCTGCAGCACTTTTAGACTTTCGTGTTTAGCACAAGGCAGGGAGTTTTGGAGAGGACTGAAAGAAAAAAAAAAGAGATACGTATTTACAAAGTTGCTGAATAGGAGAAATCACACTGATTTGCTTTTCTTTTAGGCACTGTAAAAAAAAAAAGCAAATAAGTGTGATAAGAGTGCTTTCAAGTCGTAACAGCTCTGATGACGATGATTGTAACTGTGCAAATGGGTACCCATAGCCCCCCACTCCATACAGACACACACTGGGTGCGGGATACGACACAAGGTCAGTTATTTATTTAACGAATGTGGATAACCTGAGCGCGTACACTCGGGTCATACGTCAAATTACCCAGCCCGCGCATACGCGGGATCGGACACAAAACTAAATGATTCAGCTGAAATTTTCACTCAGTGAGAGACTGTCATTTGTGAATTTTTAAAATATCTATTCTTTTTCAATTTTCTGTAATCGTATATTTTTTGCCACACAAAGAAGTTATGTTTACCGTACGTTAATTTAGAAGTTAAATATGTTGTAGACTGTAAAAAGAGTCTCTACCATATTTAACTTCTAAAATAAATTACAGTAGAGAGAAAAGAGATTGATACGGAACAAGCCATTTATAATCGCGGTGTTAAAACGGTTTTTGTCAAAAAATCGGTCGGTCACAAACAAAGACTCGATTTGATAAACTTCGAATAATTTTTTTTTTTTATCAGACGTAGTATACTATGAAATCTATTTTCATTAACGTCAGGTTTTTAAATTATTTTTAAATATAATTTTTTTTTTAAAATTATCATCTTTTTTTTCAGTTCATGCATAGTTGTTTATTTTTTATTAGAATAATAACAAAAATATTTAAGTACTTTTATGTCAAAAAATTATCTTTCGATCGTTGATTTATGAAGGAATATGTCTAATAAAAACGCTAT
The DNA here is from genome assembly GCA_964036315.1 of Acanthosepion esculentum. NCBI lineage: Eukaryota > Metazoa > Mollusca > Cephalopoda > Sepiida > Sepiidae > Acanthosepion > Acanthosepion esculentum. Next base: position 91,206,557 of record OZ038481.1, on the reverse strand, counting down.
TCTTGAAATAAAATTTTGTTTACTACAAAAATAAAATTAGAAATTGAGAAAAACATTTAATTTTTTTTACGGTCTTTTCAAGGGAGATCACTCTATTACTGTTAGTCACTTAGCAACCTCAATGTAATCAAACCAAAAATGTCGGCATGGTAAGTAAATGCTTTTGTTGTAATTTTCCATTTGTAACGATTATTACAAGATTATTTTATTTACGGATACATCGAAATGGATTTAAAAGTTAAGTCTTTACTAGATGACTTCCAAATCTGTAAAAATGAAGAAAAGGATAAAATTTTACGCCAGGTTTTACAAATATTCTTTGAAATTGACAACTCCCAATTCAGTGGTGACCTTCCTGAGTCCGTATCAATGGATATGTACATTAAATGTGCCCAACTGGCCATCACAAACAGAAATTATGACATTGCCGAACAAAGTATCAAATTGTATTTCACTAAAGCTCCAGCCACCGACCCTCAAAAGTGTGATGCCTACTTGTGTCTAGCAAAACTATCTGCGCCAACCAGCAACACAGATTTAGCAAATCTAAAAGAATCAAGTGAAAACATTCTACGCGCTATCAGCATGGCATTAAAGAATCCTGTTTTATCTGGAAAAGTCTATGAAGCCTCTGTACTCTATTGGCGTTTTTGTTATCGATTCATCAGACCCGAGTATCACTTATATGTTACAGACACGCTTTCTAAAATTGTGCAGGCTTTAGCGGAAACCAACGAGCCTAATTTTGAGTGGAGAGGCATGTTGTCTATTACATTGATTGAATGTTACATTGAATCAAAACAAAAAGCTGCAGCAATTGAAGCAGTAAATGCAGTTTCATTCTTTGTTAAGCATCATGCTTCATCTCAGTATTTAAAACTCTTTCACTTGATGATTGTCCACCAGTTGGTGAATTCTGATGCCATTCAAAAAGAAATCAATTCCTCTATTGAGCTTTTTGTGTTTTATAACATTTGTCAAATTGAGCAGAATCTCAAAAACAATGAAACTAAAAAGAATTACAAAGACGAAATTTTAATATTAATGTCAGTTTTAAACGTGCCCTTACCAAGTGATCTTGAGGAGGGTATTTCAAAATCTGAAAAGCTAGGCATTAAAAAACAATTGTCAAAATCACAAAGTCCAAGGGCACGAAGGAAAACACTTTTAAGAAACCCAAACAGACCTAATTTCCTTTTAGAATTAGCCCGTTTGTGTTTAAAATTGGATTTTATTGAGTTTGCTCAAAGATGTATCCATACTGCCAAATCTATATCAGACAGTTTGTTGAATATACAGTTGGAGTTTGTTAACTGTGAACTTTTAGTTCATTCCCTTGGTGATAAGCAAGAATCTTGTCGAAAAAAATCAATTCAGACACGGTTGACTGCAATCAAATACTGTGAAGACAATCTAATCAAGGCCATCAGACAAAATGACAATCCTTCAATTCAGTATGGATGTCTAACACTTTGGAACCTGTCGCTTCCTCTTTTAATGTGGAACTTAAGGAGTTACTTACGCAAGCCACTAATACTAGTTGCTCAAGCACTTGAGGATATCCAATCCCTGTTCATGCAACTTCGGTGCCAAGTGCATTTGGAGTTGGCTCAATGTGAAGAAGAAACTGAACATATTCGTTTAGCAATCAAACATTTGCAGAAGGCTATAGCATTAGATGACACGGGCCTGTATACGGAGAAGCTGAAAAGAAAACTTCATCGACTGACTTTGCGTTCTGAACTTTACAAGCAGCCTGAAAGAGCTGAAAATATCGCTGCTATGATTATTGAGCAAGCAAACTCTGCTAATAATACAGGATCTGTTGAAATGAAAAGAGCACTTCTTATGAAAGCTTGTTCAACATTGGCTCCACACACATTTCACTTAGTTTTGGACAGTGAAAAATTATTTCATGACACACATATTAAGCTGATGCCTCGAACTAGCTTACAACTTGCCAAATGTGTGCATCATTATAACGTAAACATTAATAAAAGTAATAGCTATCTGAGGAGACTTAGTGGCAAAACAGATGATACTGAACGACTACATCTTTGGGCAGATTTAGTGAAAATTGCCCGAAAGCAGGAAGTTTGGGACGTTTGTCGAACAGCCACCCAATTTTGCCTTCTCTATGATGATGGTCGTTGGCAAGCATGGCAAGAAAAGGGTAACAATCCTAAGCCAAGCTCTTATGAAAGTGTAGGGACTACAGGAAAAAATGAAGAGTTGCTTGGTGAGCATACGTTATCGCCAAAGAAGCCAAACTGTGCGGAGTTTGAAAAAAGTCCATTAGCAGAGCGAGAACTGATTCGTTTGTTGGCAGAGATCAATTTCATCAGAGGAGAAGCTTTGATTCGTTTGCTTCGAAAGGAGAATGTCGAACTGAATGATGAACCAGTTTTCCCAACAGACATGAGCAAACGCCCAAAGAGCTACTCATCCATAGTCCCTGCTGAAGACAAAAACTGGAACATTTACACTGAATGGATTAGTCAATTAAATTCTAAAATTACAGCTTGTTTTATTCGTGGCCTTGAGCATGGTACAAGCTTGAAAGAAACATGGCTGGTTGGAAATGCTGCAGTTTATTTCTGGAATTACAGCACCCATATTATCAGGCAGAGTCGTTATTCTGAAATTACAGAAACTTTAAATTCCATATTGGAAGGATTCAAAAAAGTCGGCTACAAAGGTTTTGAACAGCTATTAATTAATATCTGTATGGCTCTTGCATATGGTTTTATCACACCTTGGATGCCTGTGCCAGTAGAAGAGAAAGAAACTCCTCCTCCAACACCGCCAAAAGGAAAGCGTTCTGCCCATAAAACAATACAGAAATCATCCCAAATCGTTATCCCACAAGAGGCAACTCCTTACTTGAAAAAAGCCATTGAGGTTTGTGAATATGCTATGGAAGTTCTTAATGACAAAGAAGCAAAGAAACTAATTTCTCAGTCAGCAAAAATGTCACTGTTAAAGGTGTGGGTAATCTCTAAACAAATGGCTCAGCAACAGATTAGTAAGATTTGGATTAAGAATGAAAATAGCAGTAACATTGATGATGAGAAATTGATCACCCAAATAATAGTTTATCTTGAAATGCATTCTCTTACTAAGAATGGCGTTATGGAGTTTAGAGATTTGCCTTCGCTGTCAGATATTGTGTGCATAATGGAAAAATGCTCATGGAATGACAACTTAGTCAAACTCCAACTCCTTACATGCCTGGCTTATCTCCTTTTCAATCAAAAAATGCATGACCGAATTATCTATATTGTTCAACCAGTGACTAATTCCTATTTGGAAGCCCTCTCTTCAAATGAAAACAGCAAAAAGAAAAAAACATCCTCCATTCTTAATCCTTCTGAAAGTGAAAAAGTAAGCCATCTTTTTCTCGTGATGGGTCAAAGCCTTCAGGAGAGCAGCGGGCAACAGTTCATTCATCAAGCAGATGTGATGGGCAGTTTTCTTAATGCTGCAAAATTTGGATGCATTGCAGGCAATTATGAACTTGTTATTTCTGCTGCTCATCATTTTTGGAACAGCATTTCTCATATCTACAATATTTGTTCAGAACGAAGCCATTTGAAGAAACCTTTAAAACAGATTCTGTCAAATATATCTGAAGTGATCAATAAGTGTCAAAATGAACAGGCCAAGAAACAACCTATTATTAATACTCCATCACCAATAAAAGAACCTCGAATAACAATTTATGGCCCCATCGGAAACTTTATGAGCAATGATGTTATCCTAGACAAAAAAGAAGACTTAACATTAAGAGTTTCTTTATACAATTTGCTGTTCCAATGCTATTCTGACCAAGAGGATTGGGAAAATGGCCTGAAAGTCTTGGATACAGCTATTCCAGAATTGCCCTCAACACACAGAATGCAGCTTTTCAGGCAAAGGGTTCTGACTAAAACACGATTAGGAATAAATATGTCATTAGATTTTCAAAAATTTAAAGGTGAAAAAGAGAATATTGTATCTAGTTTATGGAGAGATGTTGCTTTAAATAGTCAGCAAGTATCTGATCAACTAGTAGCTTACCAAAAGGCAATTGAAATTTTGGTTGGGGAGGAATACAAATGGCAGAAGGTGGACTATTTACTGGAATTTGGTCAATGGCTCTATACACACCAATTTCCAATCAAAGATGTTTTAGATATGATGGAATGGGCAGTGGATATTCTCATGGGAATGCAGTTTGAATTGCCACTTTCAGAGTCTCCTGAAACATCAGCAAAAAATATAAATCCTGAGCAAAACTCAGAACCCAAGAAGAAAGATGAAAAACTCTGTTTCAAACCAACACAAAGTAATATGACAGAAGAAAGTGATAATTTTAACCCAATAAATTATATTCCTCAGGAGAAAAAAATTTTAATTGGAACACTTCCTCTTAGCACAATTCTTGACATAAAAAATCTAAATAATATCAAACAATTAGATTATTTAATCAAATGTCATGTTCTATTGTCAGACATTTACAGCCCGTCCTCTCAGTTTTTCTATCAATATTCTCTTCTTGCTTATGATTTTGTGAATCGAATTTGGCAGTTGACATTTTCAGTTGCTTTGCCAATCCTACAAGAAATTAGTTTACGAGAAACTCCACAATCGACAAAAAATTCTGAAAAGGTAAAAGAAAAAGGACGTTCAAAGAAAGAGAAAAGTGCTGAAGGCAACAGTACCTCTGCAAAAGATAAAAATAAGAAAAAGACATTTATTATGCATTTGCCTCAAACACCAGAGGAATGGGCGACATTTGAATTTCCTGATGAACTTCTTGAAATATTTAAACAGGAAAGCTTAAAATATTGTGGCATAAATAAAAGCTGCTTTGACCAGCCTTGGTTAACTGTCCATTACCTAATAAAGTTGATGGCCAATCTGAGGCAGCTCAGGCTTCATCACTTAGCACTTCCAGTTGTTGTACTTTGCCGTGCTATTGCTTTGAATGTGTTAGAAAGCCAGGCTTTAACCCTTTTGACTCATTGCAAAAGCATGCAAATATGTTCCGAACTCAACCATAAAAATGGAAGTATTCTTCATGAAAGTGCAGTTTCTAGAATGCTGGAAAATGAAATACCTGATATTATCCAAATGAAAGAAACAGCAGAAAGATACAAACATGAAAATATAATGCCAAGTAGCATAACAGAAACTGCTTCTCTTTCTGAATTAGAAAGAAAGAAACTTGCAGATGCTAAATCTCATCTTGGGTTTGACTTAAGAAATGGCATTTTATATTGGATCTGGACGGATGTGGCAGAACAGTTGATCATACAATCACGTTACCAAAAGGCAAGACAGTTCTTAACTGAGTCGTACAAGTTTGCTGATTGCTTTAAAGATAAAATCTGTAAAGGAAGAATTAGTTACTTGATAGCTAAACTAGCTTTTGTAGAAACCCAGTATAAAACAACATTTAATTTTTGCTTAGAAATTCAGAAAAATCACTCTGCCAATGAGTACTATTGGTATAAAACAGTGTCACTTCTGTGCAAAGTGGTCACTCAGCCATCATTTATGCATGACTATATCTTGGCCCAGAAGATTTTGGCCAGTGCTATAGAAACGCTTGAACAGTGCACCACAGTAAGAGTGAATCAAGCTGCCCATCTTAATATTTTCATTGTTAAACTCCGAACCAAACTTGCAGAAACAAAAGCAAAGGATTTTCTTAAAAAATTTGATCACTTCTCTGAAGAGACCATTCAAGAATCTATTCTGTCTTTTGAATCTGACTTTCAGACATCAACAAAATTTTTGCTGCAGCACAATTTCAAATTAAAGGCAATCACAGTGATCGAGAGTCAAGCCAGTGTTTGGCATCAGGTGGCATTCAAGGCTAAAAAATACAAAGATCTGCAACAAAAATATTACATGGAGTGCATTGATTTGTACCAAATGGCTATATCTGAAATTCAAAATATTCTTTACAGCATTGTTGCAATAACCCCCATAGAATGGCAGATAAGTCTTCCAATGAAACGAAAATTAGCTGATGTTCAACTGAAATATAGCACTGTTCTTATTGAAATTGATGCCATTCAGCTGGAAGAAGAAATAGTGGAAAGAAAAATGAAGGAGGTCAAAGATCCAATATTGTTAACTGTTGAAGAACTGACAGCACCGACACCAGTTTTCTTTGCCCATCAAAAAAAGTGGATAGAAAGCAAATATTGGATTGCAGATGAGATTTTGTCACAAGTCACATCTGCACATCACATGACTAGAGACATTCCAAGTCTTTGTTCGAAAAGTTTACTAACTCTTGGGTATTGTTTGCTGCAAATATCTTTAAGGCGACAGTGTGATGCACCCAAAACATGGCATATATCAGAAATGGGTCTCGCTCAAGTAGGTACAGAAAATGAACATTTAGGCCGTGAAAACATTCAGCAAGCTGATGACCAACACAACATTCTTTTCTCAGAATCAAGCTATGTTTCTTCAAAGAACAAAAAGATCGTAAAATGTCATAAAATTTCAGTGAATTTCCTTTTTCAAGCTTCTGAATGTTTCTTGCAATCTTTGGATTTGGCTTTAGAATATAAACTTTTTGAGACAGCTACAGCTGCTTGTTTGGGTTTGGTAAATCTGATCGGCCAATATGATAACCCAATTTGTACTCAATTCTTGGCCATGTACCAGAGTTGCAATGCATCCATTTACATGCAAAATTTACTGGAACAAAGTCAGAATAATCCTCGCAGCAACCGTCTTGCTGCTTTATTACATCAAAGAAAACATTTGCTTCAAAATGATTTGAAAAACAACTTTTCCAACAGCAACATTTTTGGATGTCTTTCACATTGTCTGCAAACAGAATGGCAAGCCTGGAAACGCTGCCAAATATCAGCAAACCATTTATGTTTTCAAAAGGAATTTCCTCCAAACTTTTATTTCATCATCTTACAGCATTCGCCAGACAAAAAGTTCTTGTATGCATCATTTATGGATAAAAACAAAGTGGTCAAAAGTGCTGTCAGCACAAAGCAACAGTCAGGAGCATCTAGTTCACCATTAACCTCAATGCAGCGTGCAGGGATTTTTGGCTGCCCTGTCAATGAACAGGATCTTCTTCAACTTTTAGAAATGGCACAGAGTTTTAAGAAGGAAGCCCAGAAAAATTACATCAAGAGAAGTATTCAGCTGAAGCATCAAACTCAATGCTTGAACATGTTAGAAAGATTGAAGTACTGTATGGAAGATACAGATGAGCCTATATTTGAGCCCATTTTAGAGGTACATGATTGGATGCAAGACACATTCATGGATTTAATAAAGTCAATGGAAAATTACCTGGCACCTGTGTTAGAGCCATTAACTGCAGCTCTTCAAACAGTAATTTCTATGCAACCCTCCAGTGTAAATGCTCACACCAAAGAGCATCGAGAGTTCTTAGTTTTGTTAGCTGATGCAGATCTTTTAGAATTGCCACTAGAAGCCCTCAGTTATTTTCGTAAGTATGCAGAAATCCTTTCTTTGTCTCGAGAGATTTCTTTGCAAATGTTTTATCACAGACTCCAACCAGAAACACAACCTGAAGAACCCAAAGATGGAAAGAAAAAAGACAAGAAGCCACCAGAACCTCCATCACGTTTACATCCGGCTGGGATGAAAGTATCTGTGAAGAAAGGCAAAAGTGCTACTCTGGATCGTACTTTGCCTTCCTGGGCTCAACCAATCGACACAACATCCTTCAAGTATATTGTAGATCCATTCAATGAATGCCATGAAGACCCTAATTACAATCCAGTTCAAATTTTCAAAAAAGCTACTCTTCAATATGAGCAGTACTTCACTTCACATTGGTTGGGATTGTTTGGAAGTGACCATATTCCTAGCCCTGGTGAATGGGAAGTCTATTTAAATAATAGTGGCTCATTTATATTCTATGGTCCTAACAAGCTAACCACACATCTGAAACCATCAAAATTGTCTGCATTCAACCTTTCCAAGTGTTTGCTGTTATGTCAATTGGATTTGAGTGAGAACTATTTAAGCTTTGACCGTTACTCTCATGTTAATGCTGCAAACAAAGATCAGAATTTCTCTCTTGAAAGCCCTCTGCAGACAACTATATTGCTCAGCTTGGCGGGAGTGCGATGCGTTATCGGAAATCAATGGACATCATCTATGGAAGAAAATGCAAATCATCTACAAAATTCAATGAAATATTTGCTTGAAGAAGGACTATCAACTGGTGAAACTTTACATCATATTCAAACGCCATATTTGAAAAGGGTTAAATATGAAGAGACAACTGCAGAAGATCTCAAAAGTAAATCCCCAAGTAAAAAGAGTTCACGCAAAAAAGGGGAAAAGGTCATTAAAGTACCAGAAATTCAGGAACCAACTAGTGCAAAAAATTTGATACAAGAAAAAAGTACATTACTGGTGCCAATTACAGATCTTCAACAAGAATGGTACAACACAGTTTGTTATGGTCTACCAAACTTAATTGTAACTCAAATCCAGTAATCTCTTTTTTAACAATCATATGAAGAGATTTAACATTACTGCTTTTCATACTTTTATTTAAAGTACAAAAATAAATTATGTTCCAAGTTATCTACCAATGATATAAAATATACCAGCAAAGCAAGCAATGACAATAAAGCAGTAAAATGATGAGGGTCAGTGAAAATTAGTAATTCTTCATGAAGCCTCACTGCTCCAGCTGACAATTTTTTGAAAACATTTTAGTATTGAGCATATATTTACTGAGAACATTTTAGTATTCAATAACAGCAAAATTTATTCCGGATTCCATATATATGAAATGCATTTTTAAAAGGACATTAATTAAAATATTGTTAAAAAAATATTTAACCTTACAATTAAAAGAATATTTTAAAAATGAAGTCTGTTATTGATTGTCATAAATGAGAAAAATTAAAATAAATATTTTGGTCATGATGCAATCTATGAAAATAGAAAAGGAACTCAGAAAGCAAATTATTATATACTTATTTATTTTTATCCGTTTATTTTGGCTGTTGTATCTTCCAACCATGTACAGGTGTCTATCATAGTTGGTAATTTTTTGGAAACTTCAAACTGAATCCTTTATTTATTCCACCAGGATAGATTATTCTCAATTGTCTATGCTTAGGGGAGATAACTCGTAACAGTCAATTCTAAATAATTAAATTCATCTCTGATAGTACAAGTCTCTTCCACTGTACAGAGTACCGTATATACTCGTGTATAAGCTTACTTCATGTATAGTGCGTCCCCTGAATATTTGGGGCATGAATTTTAACTCCTCCAGAAAAAATGTATTCGTGTATAATGCAACCGGTCACCCAAAAGGCATGATTTTTAACCTCTTCAAAAAAAGTTATCTGTTTATTTATAGTCACAGTGCAACTACCTATTTTTTGTGTAAAAAAAAACAAAAAAAAAAAACAAAAAAAAAAAACACACTGTACATACGATATGTACCTTTTTGTACTATCCCATTATTGAATTCATAACTTGATTTGATTAACCAAAATTTTTATTTTATCTACAAGGCCATGTGTGTTCAAAACATCTGTGTATAATAAAAGTAATTCTTCATAAAAATAATATTATGAGAAAGAACAATAAAAGGTTGCATTTAGTTTAATTAATAAAAGCAGGAATTTTCAGTAAAAAAGTTTTGTCAATTTACAAAAGAAATGTAGTTTCTACAGTAGTGAGTAAAAAATTCCTAAACCAAAGCTGAACATTCAATTGTTATAAAAATATTTTTCTTATTGTTCATATTTATTGAGAAATCAAGCTTGTTCTTGTGCTGAATTCATTTTTATTATTTTTTCTTAAGTATTTTAAATTAAATAAAAATAATGACTTGATTTTCTGCATAGATATTTAATAAAATGCTTTATTCACTTGAATGTTTCTCTTAAATGCTTTACTTATTTTTATTTTATCTGTTTTTTTTCATTTCCTGGCTTCATATTCTTATTTTCTTTTTCTTATTTATTTTCTTTACTTCATTTTCATATTTTATTTATTCTTCTTTTTCTATGAGATTTTGCAGATCTTTTTTCTTTTTGTAATCACGCAAAAATATAAATTAGCTAGTAAAGAACTAAAATAAATTAAAATCTGACTTTAATAAACTAAAAGTAGTTTATGTCCATGAGCAAAGATAAATGAACAGTAATTAGGAAAGATTTTAAATTTTTAATAAAAATTCTTACTTCTCTCTAATAATGGCAGGATTTTTAATAAATTGAGCATGCATGTGCACATACATGAGCATACAATAAACAAAACATGTGCTTCTTTTTAAATTTGTTGATGAAATTTGAATGAAAAATGAAGGTTGAAGGGCTTAAATTAGATATCTGTATTTATTGCTAAATGCAAAATATATTAATATCTAATTATAAGAGATAATTTTGCTTTAATAAACAAAGCAAGAAAATTATATTTTTCTCTGTCAATTTTTGGCAAAAAAACTTCAATGAACCATTAACAACCCATATTTATGTTATGTTTTATGCCTATCAAAAACTTAATTGAAAAAAAAACAAGGGAGAATTTCAAAAATGATAAACAACTCTGGAATAGTCACAATACGAGGCAGGTAATTGTAATTAAAAATATTTTTATGAATCTTTAAAAGGTTTTTTGATTGTGAATAGTTGGAATGTGCTAATTTTCTTTATATCGAAAAAGAATTTATAGATCACAATTCTGCAATTAATGTATGATAAAAGCACGTCTGAAGATTAATTAATAACATTTTCATGCAAAATTATTCAAAGTGATGGAAAAGGTGAAACAAAATGTTTAAATAAAAATAAAGATGTGATTTTTATAAAAATTGCATTAGAATTTTGATAAATTTATTTTTGTATTTATCCATTTTTAAAACTTTAGTATTTTGGGATTTTTAATTTTTCTTACAACCTATACTACTTGCATTAAAAGCAAATAAATTTTGGAAATTCTTCCACAAGATTTAAAAAATGCTAAAGTATCACATTTAAAAAAAAAGTGTAACTAACTCCAAATTAGTTAATTTTAATGCAATTTTTATATAAAGTTTTTGTAACAAAATTTGTGATAATTTAAAATTTTTGAAAAACATTACTATTAAAACAATAAAATAATATTTTCCCAATTTTACTTATGTTTCTAAAATATTGGAAAAATTCAAAAGTACATCATACTCATATCTATCTGCAAACAAGAAAATGAAAAAATCATGAATTATCATTTTTCTACAAAGAAGAGGCTCAGATAGCATTTTTAACACTATAGAGACGGGGTGTCTTGCAAAAAGCAATAAAAAAGAATTTTTTAGAAAAAGGTGGATCCTGACCAACGCCAATGATACCTTCAACGCCCTCAAGCTTTGCATCATTAACATCTCTCAATTCACGTCAAAGCATTTTCAGAATTTCAAGACCTGATTTCTGAAAACAATTTCTATACAATTTAATCTGTTCAATTTGCCAGAAGATACTGCAGGGCTAATAACATTTGGCACCAGTGAACTGAATTTCCATCTAATATTAGAGCCTTGTGAAGACTTTGAATTCATATGAATATCTAGGCAAGAGTTGTTTGGCATCTAAGCTACTATTAACTGATACTACAGGCACATTGATTTTCAGGTGCTGTGGCAGCAGTTTGTTCAGGGTGTAATTGAAAGGAGCGACCAGTTCCAGCACATGAAGTTGGTCATAGAAATCAATCTCATTCTTTCAATGAGCTCCTTATGCATGGCTTCTCTAGTATGAAGAGAATAACATCAGATTGGAAGTGCTGCCTCCTTTCAAATTAAATACTCAACTGCCAACTGCAACTCTCCATGCATGACTCTCCAGCTCAACAAGGGAAAACAGTGACAAAGTAGTGGCTGTGTGATACTATGGACACCCACATGAAATGGGAAAAGGTGATTTTAACTTGACCTCAAGTGTTCTGTTTGATGGACCAGCAAATAGTTCCTTTTGAATTTCAGTCTTCTAAGTGGCATCCACTTTAACCAAAGGGGAATGGGAAGTAAAGGGATTTTTAGGGATAAAGTGGCAAGGAAATTTGTTGAGCAGTACCAAGCCACCATGCCAGAATGAGTAGATGGGTGAGGAGTTGTTAGGGGTAAGAGCTGACATAGCAGAAGTTGTCCCAAGTATCACCTACCTATTCACCTGGATGAGCAGGCGATGCCCTGAATAAAACATCTATATATTATATAGAAAACAGAGTTCACATTCTTATTTTTCATGGCATTTTTTTTCTTTCATCCAGCTACTTTGTGAGCAATCAGTGTGCTCTTCCACAGCTTTCAGTGAACACTGATGAGACCGAGGATTAAAAACCATCGTGGAGATGATCATTGGCCAGTTGGTGGAAAATTTGGGTGAGGGTCACATTGTATGTTTACAGCTGCAGAGCACAGAGACCACAGTTTAAAGATTGAATGGATTAAAATAAATAATCATTTCTAAAACATTTTAATAGTGTTTCTTTTATTATGACACTGACAATTAGAAATGATAAAGTTTTTAAAAAAATTTTATTTTAAAAATTTTTGTGGGGACAGTTAAATTTGTTTTTCAGGGTGGTTCTGAGACAATGGTGATAATGTCAGTCAAGAGCCCTGGATGAATGTATAAGAATTTTTTATGGAAGCTGAAAAATTTATATTTTGAACTGATAAGAGTATTTTTTTAAATTTCTGGATGCCACGTGAATTTTTTTTAATTTATAAACTATTTTGTTATATATATATTATAAATTTCATTTTCGAGCGAATTTCGGATTCCAAAATTCACTTGAAAATGAAACAGGACTAGGGACTTTAATTTAATTCTATGATTGAATTTTAAGTTTTTAGTTTCTGTTTTAGAAACATGGTAATTCATGTGTAGCAATGGAACCTTATTTTTAAATTAGTAAATTTATAATATTTATGCTCTGTGGATTTGCATTGAGCATTGTTTTGTAAAATTAAAAATAATTAATAAGAACACCAGATTATATATCTTACTGCTCTTTCTCTTTATTATAATATATGTGTGTGTGTGTGTGTGTGTGTGCGTGTAAAATTTCAGGTAGAATATATCTGTAAAATGACTATGAATAAAGACAAAAGGAAAATTTATTTTAGCTGATGTGTTCCATCCTCTGAGGAACTTTATCAAGCAGTGATGCACAGAGGTGTGGTGATGTTTGGTGTTGTCTGGGGCCAAATACTTGATTGTATACCCCTAAGATTCAAGGGGGTCCTATAGGGACTAGTACTTAGAAATGTGAGAAAGAAAAACATTTTAAATATGTAAAAGCAGATGAAACATGAAATAAACACTTTATTCAAATTTAATATAAACTAAATTTTTATTTCACTCTTTGATTGTATGCCCTGCTGATATGGGTGCTTGGCACCAATGCATCTTCGGCCCCCCACCCTTCTGCATGCTGTTATCAAGGCAAATGCATTTGCCTTAATAAAGCCCCTCAGAGAACAAAATGTGTCAGCTAAGATAATTTTTCCTTTTCATATATATATATATATATATATATATATATATATAGAAAGAGAGAGAGAGAGAGACCATGTCTATTTGCAGTTTTGTGAATTGAGAATTATGGGATATACAAATACCAAATCAATACTTTAAATGCATAATTTCAGAATTTTATAATCAACACTGAAGAATGCAAACATGAGGGCAAAATTAAATTTTATTGAATTGTTACTCTCAACTGCTATTGTTACTACAGCCTAAAAAAATAAAAAAGAATTTTTTTTTTTCCTTCCCTTAACCTTCTGGCTAAATAAACTGTGTCAGTATATTGAAATGCAAACTGCAAAATGATCAGATATACAATCAAGAAAACTGAATATATTATTAGAAAAATAAATAAAGCTAAAATTAATAAAAAATAGATATATATAGCCCAAATATACTAATTCAGTTTAGAACTAACAATACATAATTAACTGCTTGAATCAGGCCCAAGTTGGTTCAGAAACCCTAAATTTTAATACCTTTCTAACAATTTATTTGCTTCTATTATAAAGTAACAAGCCATATTCTACATTGTTTGTATTAACAAGCTGTGATGGTTAAAATTAAATAAATTAAGCAATATGATTAATTTTTATTTTTACACTTGATCTTTTCACTATTGACCTTTCACACAACCATATACAAGGGAAAGTAAAAAATTATCCGCATTCTTGCCTAAAGATATGTTATGGCATAAGTGCGGATAACTTTTGACTTATCTACATACATAAAGGTAGAATGAGCTTATTTTTTAAAAGTCGTTTTACCAGATCAACCAATTTGCCTTTTTGATATTTATTTTTGCCATTCAAAGTTCTAAATGAATTATGTTTTTTTTTCTTTTTTTATTTAACAAGCTTTTCAAAAAAGTAACTATATAGATGATTATAAATTTGCAATTGGTTTGGCATTGTACACTGGATTTGTGATCAGTTTTTGACTTACCTTTGGCATATTTACTTTTCTATGCTTGGTTGCATAACAATGGCTTAGGCTCTTCTTCACAAAATCTGCAGCTTAATCAAGAGGCAAGAATAATTTTCCTCATTTTGTACTCTTGCCTCTTAAATAAACGAGGAGTGTGCTTATTAATTTTTTTTAAATTAAGAAATCCCTCTACACACTTTATTTAACCACCCCCTCACCATTTAATTAAGAGGCAAGGGTGAACACATTCATTTATGATTTAATCTTGTATATTGTTTCAGGATGCTAGTCTGTTTAGATAGAAAACATGTCTCCTGGTATTATTTTTATCCTGCAACAATTATTGTGGACTCTTTGTGAGTCCAAGTAAAAAAACGGATAGTACAAAACAATATAAAACAGACAACAAAAGATTGCATGTATTGGCAAAAAGGAATTACATGTATATACAATTATGATAAAAGAAGAGTATATTTAAACTAGCTATAAGAGAATGTGTGTTTTCATGTGTGTGAAATTTGTATATGTGATAGACACATATGTGAAAGAGTTCAAAATTCAAGAGAGGAAAAAAAATGAACATGAGCCTAATGGCTGCATTCCAATTGTACATCTTAATGCCAGAGTTGAAAAGCTGTAAAAGAAGCTAGGGAGAGAAATGCATGCCTTTTTATTAAGGTGCGCCCCTAGCAATTTTTTTTTTTAGCAAAGTCAAGTGAGATAACCCACAATATGAGCTCCTGTCTATATAAAATGCATTAATATATTTTATTTTTTGCATATCACTAATTTCCCACATTACTAAGCATGCAAGATATGAAATGATCAGTTTTTGCCATATATCTAGATGATTTTACTCATGAAAGTCAGTGGACTTTTATATTTTAGAGTGTTTAAAAGACAAGTTGATTTCTATCATTAACATATGACTTCTTTTTTTTTTTAATCATCCCACTACAAGCAAGGTAATAAAGCCACTAAGAAACAAGGGGGTTCTTGAGTGTGAAAGAATATGAGAAAAGGAAAAACATTATTATGGAGAGAGAACAATAAAAGAACAGAAATTAAGAAAACAATAGACAATGATTGACATTGCATTTATATTCTTGAAGATCAAAGTTAACTGGAAGGAAGAGAGTTTCACAAGTGAAGTATGAGAGAAGAAACTGTTAACATAGAACTTACAGTTACATCTAGAAATTTCAGCTGTAAAATGAGACCTTGCTGCCAATCTAGTATTGTGCTTAAATTTATAAAGTTAAAGGCACCAAAGAAGAAAGCTCATCAGAACTGTCATGAAAAGAAAAGATACAGGGAAGCTATATTACAGTGGTGGGAAAGTGACTGAAGATGAGATGCCAAGTCAGTATCAATAACATTACAGATTCTTCCTTGGATTTTATTAAAAATCAATCCAATAATGTCTATTAGTTATATACTGTGTGCAGAAAATGTGTGTTCACTGATATACGTAAAAAAATAATGAAAATATTACACTTGTATATAGCATGCACGACCCCCACCACTTTATATTTTAGATTGATTCTAATGAAAATTTTCTCAAATTGTATCCCATCAAAAATAAATAATAATGATTAATGATGTTTCTTATAAAAAATAATTCTGTATATATTTATTGCTAAATTAGGCAGTATATGATTTTGTTGTAAGCAGTTGTGTACTAAGAAAATGGTGTCAATGCATAACTGCAAAGGCAACAGTTATAAGGTACTGGATAGTTGTTTAGTTTCACAAACTATTACTTTTCAGCAGGGCCAGTGCAAAGGTTTCATGCCCCTCACCAAATCTATGATTCCCCCCACTCCACTACATCTCAATTTTCATATAAAATACAAATTTTATGGTAACTTAATTATTTACAATAATGAATCATATGCAATATAGGTGAACAATTCAACTAGAAAAATTGAAAATAAATACAATGTATCTAATTACACATTAGAGGTATGTCATAATAGATCATTCCATCTTAAATAAATCAACAATGTTTTGTGGCAATTTTTAACAAAATAGTGAATTTTATAGTGTTTTTTTAGACTTAGTGTGAGAAAAGCAAATTTATGGATTTGGTCAAAAAAAAAGCCCAGAATGACATCAAAATCCACAAAATTTTTTGTCCCTTAATAGTTGTGCTTAGTTTAATTTGTAACATATATAAATATAGGTAGAAAAAAATCAAATGCTGACAAAATACCAAGGGTCACAAAGCACTACCCAGGGCCTTCAATCAGGCTCCCCCCACCCCAATCTGGGGGTTCAAGGTTAGTACACAGTTGCCCTGCTGTTTAATCTATTAAATTTATAATGGTTGAGTGTTTGTGTGTATTTTAGGCATGTGTATGTTCATATATAAACAAAGAAGATAGAAACATACAAAAACTTGGGTTTCTACTATGGACCATTTATTTAGTTTATGGTGACTGTAGGGAAACAAAGTTCTTAATGTCTCTTGAGTATGTCTGTTTTCTTTTTGGTCCAGGAATTAGGGTAAGTAAATATAAGCATCATATTAATGGTCAAGCTCAAGTCAGCCTTACACAGAGTTGGAACAACTAAAGGAAGTTTTGTACTTAATTTATCACTGGAAGGTTTAAACATGGTTATGGGATGTCCTTTTTCTTTCTGGTCCAGAAGTTAGGGTAAGTATTAACATCATTACAATGGTTGCACTCAGTTCAGCCTTGCACTGAGTTGGAATAACCAAAGAGAAAGTTTGACTTACTTCATAGGTGAATATTTTTGGAAGACACATACAAGCATATGCATTTGAAAGTGGAAAGAGTGATCAGTGGACTGTGGAAACTAACATTCCCCAGTGGGAAAATAATTAGCACATGGTTCTATATCTTGAAGCAAGGATGAGAAAAAGGCTCAGGAAGGAAAATGTTTCTTTTTATAGACTTAACCAGCATCGCCTAACAGCATTTGATGAAACCAAGTGGGGTAATCATATTCCCAGTTCCTTTACTCTTGTATTTCTTTTTCTTTTTTTATTATTCATTATTATTTTACCTATTGATTTTATTTCATTTTCCTACAAGTCTGATCCTCACTACCTGCTTCATTGTTACACAAGGGAGATGCTGAAAAGTTCTCTGCCAGACAAAAATGCTAAAGAAAAAAATTATTACATTTGACCAGATTTGGATATGTTGGTCAGATTGAATACTACTCAATACTCTCTCAGAACTCTTTTTCTCTGATTAATGTAAACTTAGTAATTACCTACATGTACAGCAGCAATGATTGAACATAAGAATTTTTGGATGTAAACTAACACAATTCAAATAAACTACAGATTCTGTCCTAGCTGGTTGTTCTTTTTACTTTTAAAATGCATAGCAACACTTGCCAATGAACTTTTATTAAATTCTTTTGAAAAGAATAACATATACTTTTAGGATATAAATGAACATGGCTATTCAAAGATTTCTTTTCTTGATTATTTATGAATTGCTATGCCTTTTTGGCAAACACAGTAGAGTGATACAGTTTTAAATTCAGTTTTCCTTCTCTTAGACTGGCTGACACCCAAAGCTAGAGAGCCCAGTCCATCCTGTTATTTAACCCAATTTACTTTAGATATTTGAAAAGCTGTATCCTACTTTAATAAATATAAAACTGTTTTTTTTTATTATTCTCAAACTATTAGATTAATGCAAAAGTTCACAGCATCATCTTTTCTACTAAAATTAAGGAAATCTTAGAATCATCTTATTTATTCAGCTCATTGTTGTTTGTGCAGTCAGTCAACTGCACTATATTGTTTGCACAATTTAGGAAAAACTTCATTAGCTAGAAATTCACTTAAATTGATTGAAAGGAACATAGGTTAGCACATAAATACTTGTCTCTCTTATCTTGATTGATGGAGAAAAATGTCATTTTGTAACTGGTGATGAAAAATGGATTGGATTATTATGAGATTCCAAAACAAAATCTTTCAAAAAGAAAAAAGCTTTCAAAATATCAACCTGAATTTTACAGGGAAAAAATGTTTTTCTGTTCAGTGGAATTCAAATAAATTTTTTATTTCAAAGTACTCGAATGAGGAAAACTTGTTACCACATAACATTAGCACAAACAACTAGCTTATTTGAATGAAAATTGTGTTTGGGATTCAGAGAGAATTCTTTATTGCAAAGTACTGAGATAAAAAAAAATTGTTACTGCATAGCATTACAATAAGCAACTGACTCATTTAAATGATGCATTGGAATAGAAAAGGAAAAGACGTTCTTCAGGGCAAGTCAGTCAACCAGGAAATTTAAACTTTCTGCTTTATTAATTGCCATGATAATGGCTTTTGCCAAAGTTGACATAATAATTTTTCCATAGTTTTATTTGTTCAGAAAATGCTTACATAAAGTAGCAAAACATTACTTGAATAATTCTTTTTTTCAACAACTGGTTTTCATAGCAGTTATTAAATTTTATGTTCTTTTGATATACATATTCTATTTTTAAAAGCATCTTTTTTTTTGCTCCACCTTAGACATATATTTACATTGACTAAAAATAACATTTACCGTTGTTTATTTACATTATTCCCATTATTGTGCACATCTTTTTTGTTATCATGTTTCATCAGTTTTGACCTCTGAACTTCATTAGGCACATGTTGATGAGGGAATTTTGTCTAGTTCTTAGTTATTACTCACCCTGTTTCCAAGTTGAAATATATACTATCCAGACCAGAAATTGAACTTATAGTGGTGTGAGGCTTAAAAGGAACAGTTGATCTTCCCATGCCAAGAAGATTAATAAAGGAGGATAATGATAAGGAAGCAGACACGTAATTTTTAACAAAAGAAGATAAGGAATTTATTTAAGAATTTACACACTTGAAGTTTTGTCAGTAGCTTGTTTCAGAAAAATAAATCAGAAATTTTTAAAGTCTGTAGTTTTAATGAAATGTCATGAAGAGGATGTTGTGCGGGAATATATAACACAGAACTAGTTTAAAGTGTATGAAACAAATGGCAACATAAATATATGAAAAGTTCAAATAAAACACAAAAGTCTTTGTATAAAAACACTTATATATATATATATATATATATATATATATATATATATATATATATTATATTATATTCAAAATACTTAATACAAGGTTTGCATATACCTACTTGCAAAAGACTGGGTACCAAAAACAGTATAAACTTTGTACTTATCTGGTTGTTACAAGCCTGAAATTGTGCGTCTTGTTATTATAAGTTCAAAGAGCAAAAAGAGAAAGATTCACTTTCCCACCTAACAATGTCTTATGCAGGTCTTGTCAGATCACGCGACTTTTTATTCTCGTGAATATAATTAATTTTTATTGCCATTTTTTTTCTTTTGGTCAAGGGGAGATAACTTTTTTGTCTCTTGCTACAAACATCTCCACCTGGTAGCAGAGTCTAATAGTGGTGATATTGGTTGTCTATTTTCCAAGAAACTTTCCTACTTGCTTTCGTATGACTGTTTTCTGTATCCAGTATTATATCATCATTATCAGGTTGCTTTTCTGTTATTACTTGCTTATCACTTCAATATGTGGTTTTAATTTATCTATTGATACTGTTGACTGTATCTTATTGATCATTTTAATTAGAAAATATTTGTCAATTCTACACAACACTTGAAAGGAACCAACGTAAGGGGGTTCCAGAGGCTTGCAAACTCTACTGTTAACCATACATTTTTACACATCTTAAGTTTGTCAGGAATGTATTTATGTGATTTATTTACAGAGCATTGGTGAAACTTTCAACACTGGATGTGGTGAATGGAAATTAAACTTTTCACATGACTTCAGACACTCTTCTCTTGGTAATTTTTCGCATTTTATATCAAAAGGAATTTTGCATAGGTTTGCTACTTTTTCTTTCTTCTTGGCTGAACAGTTAATTTCTGTGAATACAAGGTTTTCATTGGTCCAAAAGCAATTTCACATAAGGTCACAAATTTATTTCCGTCTTTTCCTCAGTTCGCCAGTCAATCTCTATAAAGGCAAGGTTTTCATTAGTCCAAAGAAAATTTCACATAGGCTTGCAAATTTCTGTCATTTTCCTCAGCTCACCCAAATTTGAATGAAGTGGGTAAAGGGAGTTATTATTTCATACTCACTACAAACTCCCAATTACTATATCACCAAATTGACAAATCAAGATTTTAATCCACAAGATGTCCCTAGACATAAACAGCAGATTAAGAACTATCTACCTCATAGATTAAATAAAGTGTTCAGTTTGAAATTCTATGTAGGTTACCTGGATCGACATACAGCTGAAGGCCAGAGGGCACCATAGTTGAAACATTGCAAAAACAAAGATGAGGACAATAATCTGCATGCAAACTGTGATAACTCCACATGCCAGAAAATACTGTTAGTTGTTACCAGTTTTTTTTTCTCCCATAATTATTCTTTTGTATATAAATCACTGAAATTATTTTCAGAGGAACATAGTGCAGTGGTAATTTGTCTCAGTTACAATTACTACAGTAAGTAAATTTCCAATAATTGGGGAAAAATTTAAGTGAAATTTATTTACAATAAAAGTCTTCTGTAAAAATTAGTGTCAGTTGATTTTCTGCAGATGTGTCTTTTCATAGTAACCAGTTCTATTATTTGAAATGCTTATAGAAATGTCTATGTGTCTGATATAAAGTTCATACATATTAATGAATATAATTACTCAGTTTACAGAAGAAAAAGAATTACAAGTCTATTGACTTAAAGAAACTGACATGTAGTTTCAGTCGTTGGTGAGTCTTGATTTCTAATAACTTATCTCTTTGGGTAAAGGGAGTTATTTGGTATAGTTGTGTAAGTGTTTTTACATCTTTCCTTTTATTTTAAATACATAATTTCTATGAAAAGTAAATGTTTTTCAAATTTTTACATTAGGTGGAGGATTTTTCATTTCACCATTTCTTTCCCTTTTTGATATTATCTACATTGGTCACTTCCCTTATGAAAATAATATAGTCAATTATCGATCTGCTACTGTATCAATATTATAAACAGGACCCCCCCTTCTAAACCGGTAACAAAATATGGTAAAAAAAGTCTGGAATAGGGGGCCATAACTCGCATATGCAAAAATGAAAGTAATTTTGTTAATACATTTAGAGAGTGACTAAAAGATATCCATTGATACTGAAAGAAATCTTGAAGAATTTAATTACTTTGCTGATAGAATTTGTTCCTGATAGTTCAAGGGTTCTAGAAACAGTCATCTAAAGACAAGGTTCTGCTAGTGATGGTTGATCCACTTATAATGAGCTAAAATTTTAAAATGATTTGGGGTTGGTACAATATCAATTTTTTGTAACTTTGTTGATTTAACATGGGTGAATCTGCTTCCTCAAACAATAGAAAATAACTGGCTTCACCTAAAGTGAAGCATTTCCTCAGAGAAAAAGGAAAAAAAATGTATCCACATGAATGAGAATATTTCAAAAGAAATCAAAAATGTATTTGAAAATATAAAATTTTAACTTGTGAATTATGGCCCTGGTTAAACCTTTAGTTTCAGTCTTTGCAGTATTTTTTTCGGACAAGAGTCAACAGCCCAAAGGAGGTCTAACTAAAGTTAAAGAAATCAATAAAAATTATTTCCCCAAAATATTTTTTTTTTTTTATGAGCGAACATAAGTAGTTCCAACTAATTATTTAACAATTATCCCCTAATTACGAGATTAAATTTTAGAAGAAAGTATTAAATTATAATCAGAATAAAACAAAAAAAAAAACAAAAGGAATACTGCAAAAAAATCAAATCCAATCAAAAACATAGCACCACTGTTTTTTTTTTAGCACTTTTTGTTTTTAGCTAAAAATCTCTAAGTGGACTGTGTGTTAACAGGGTGGGAACGATTTGTCATCTAAATTACGCAAAAATGAAAATAACACTGATTTTTAACAGATATATATATATATATACACCAAAATGACACCAAAATATCTTGAAATAAAGAAAGAATATATTTATTCAATAAAATCACTATTGGCTTCAACCACGGTTCCAGACGACTTTGTAATCTCCTGCAACTCTTCTGGCCGGTCTCCTTGTTTAAGTTTGTGAATTCTTCCATAATCCTTGCCTTCAGTTCATCTATGGTGTTACAAGGAGTTTTGTCAGTCTCTCGCTCAACTGCATCCCATACATAATCAAGGGGATTGCTGTCTGGGGAGTTAGGTGGCTAGAGGGGTGATGTGGTCACAGAAATTGTCTAACAGCCATGACCAGGTTCTAGTGCTTTTTTTGTGGCATGGTACAGAGTCCTATTGCCAGACATAGGGTCTAGAAGCCACCCTCTTGAGTTGAATTTTAGTTAAAGCATTTCGATTTAAAAAAAAAAAATCGATGATTTATATTTTTCAGTCTTCTGCTTTTATTAATTATTAATGGGCACAACGTCGAATTTTCGAGTTTTCTTGGGTGTACTGTAACAGATGTAAAAAAAATATTTTTACAACGACTTTCTGAAAAACATTTCTAAAATAATTTCATTCATCTGCGAATAAGTTCTGAAAGTTTCATTAAAATCCGACAATTATTTGATTTTTGCAAGCATTTCCAAATTAATGTTTTTCAACTGAAAAAAATGGCGCTAAAAAGTAAAAACTAATGCTAAAAATAAAAAATTATTACGTGACAGCTGACGTAAAAAAAAAAAAAAGACTTTTAAACAAAATTTCGAACGTTAAAAAGGATGAAAATTTAAAAAAAATACTTTGGTCTTCAACAGGAACATTTTTTGACGATAAAACTTTGTTTTCATTTAAGTTTGAGGCCTTTTTTTTCATCATTCTATGCGGTTTTGGGGCGAATTAATGAAGATTTGGACCTGTGAGAATATGAATAGACGCATCGCCATCACTAATGACCACGACAAACCCCATGACGTTGACTGGATATTTGGTTTTCATCACTCTCGGTACATCTTTTGGGGACACAGTAAGCCAACGGTTGTTCTATGTGTCCACCATCTTATGATGGCAAAAATGTTTTTGGTCTGAGAAAAACCAAAGCATGTTCGGTTGGAGGGGGTGCTTGAGTTTGTTCAATAGCTTCGTAGCGCTGTCTTTCATTTAGTCCTTCACGGCTTGGGATAAAAATTGTGCCTTTATCATATTGTGAGAAAGTTTTCATGCACTACCTGCTTGATAAGAAACTCAGACACTGTCCCTGGCTGACTTGGAGGGATCGTTGTCAGTCAGAGCCTGCATCTCAGTAACAAATTCGGAAGTTTTTTTTTTATCAGAACGATCAGAGTCAGTTTTCCGATCTGTCGTACCTTTGTAATCACCATTAGACTCCTCCAACTCTTTACGAATGGCCTTTATCTCAGCAACAAATTCCGGAGTTTTTTTCGTATCAGAACGCTCAGAGTCAGTTTTCAGATTTGCTGTACGTTTGTAATCACCATTAGACTCATCCAACTCTTTCCGAATCCTCTGTACTGTCTTCAAATTGACACCCAAACACTCTGAAATGTTCTTATTGGAGCTTCCGGCGCGAATTCCAAGCAGCATAGCATGCCGTTTCCAAATTTCTGGCGGAGTGAATTGCGTCATTGTGCTTTTTTTTTCTTAGTATCCAACTGACGTTACTATATTGTGCACTGTGCAGTCGATAAATAAAAAACCAACAACGCGCATGCGCGAAATTCAAATATAAAATGGCGACAATTTACCCATCGCACTATGTATGTTAGTTGCGCATTTAACAAAAATAAAATAAAAAGATACCTTTTAAATAGTATGCATATTTCCAGTTCTTTATTTTATTTTTAATATTTGTTTTTAGCTGATTTATTCTAACTCTTTACGGTATTTTCTTATTCTATCTTTACTCATTTTTATTTACGTAATTTATCTTTAATGTATTAAACGCCTGACTTTTCCGGTCAACTCAAATCTTGTTCCTTGAGAAATTGAACGAAAAAAATTGATTTGTTTCGAGGAGATTCTCGATTTAAATCAACATGCCGAAAGTTAAGTCAGAAAAAAAGTTTCGAAAGCATCAAGACATACAGAAACAAGGTCAGTAAAAAATATATCTGTGGTGTAAAAAAGTAGTTATTTTTTTTTTTTTGCAGGTAGAGGCTATTCTCATTTTTATTATCAAAACAAGTTAACAATTAACATTTTTTTAAGAAAAAAATTAAAAAGTAACAAAATAATTATTCACTAAGATTCAATTAATGTATATGAAGAAAAAAATATTTGCAATCAAAACCAATATGATTTTTATTTCTATTTTTATTCAAGAAAACACGTAACACGTGTCTCGATATTTTTTTGTGGCACATGTCGATTTGCTCGTCTCTATTTTTATCAAAAAAACGTTTATTTTAATCATTGATTTTCGTACAAAATGTTTTGGCATCTTTCAGTTTAACAATGTTTGTATACCAAATAATAAACATGATTTATACTGGAAAACAAAAATTGTTTAGTCTATTGGTTTTTTTATTAGTTATTCTATCACAATTCTTCTCTTCGATGTGCCGTGGGCGATCATGGCTCTCCACAATTTCCTGCCCTTTGTAAGGTTTGTCTTTTTTTACTATTCCTCCTCTGCCAAACGTTTCATAAGCTCGTTAGGTAGGTTATTCGTTGCATTTCTCTTCCCAACCTTCCTTTCCCTTCAACATACTGTGAGTGTCAAATTTTCCGAGCCTTCTTTCCTCATTATGTGCCCCAGAAAGGTCAACTGCTTCTTTTTTATTCTAATTATGAACATCCTTTTTGCTTTTATTTTCCTTAAAACTTCCTCGTTACTCACATGTTCTGTTCATGGTGTTCTCAGCAACCTTATTTAGAACCACATTTCTGTTGCCTCAAGATAGTCCATTTTTAGTGCCATATAGGAAGATTGATATTAAATAACAGTTCAGAATTCTTCGTTTCTAAAAAAAGTTTCCTGTTTCATAATATTTTGTTTAACTTTTGGAAGGCCTCTTTTGTTATTCCAACACACATTTTGATTTCAGTGTCGCATTTTCAGGCCTCTAATAAAAAAAAATACTTCCTAGATATTTAAATTTACGTGGTTGCTTGCTTTTGGTGTCTCCAACTTATAGTTCACATCTTGGGTTGTTCTTTTTTAACAACCATACATTCTGTCTTCTTACAATTGATGTTTAGTCCTTTTCCTTTATACTACCTTCTGTAGGAGTTACTGTAGTTATCTTTCTGCATCTGCTAACCATACTGAGTCGTCTACATATTTTATTGTAACTGCCAATATACTGAATCTTACTCGGACTTTGTTTGGACTTTAAAAATACACAAAAAAAAGTAAAAAATACATTTTCAAATTCTCTACAACTACAATTTCATCAAGTCTAAAAATAGACACATGATAAAAGCAGTCTTAATGTCACCTCATGCATGTAGTAAACAAAAAAGAAAAAAGTGGTGATGAAAGAGGGGTCAGAAAGTGCAGTGCGCCGTTCGCCGGCAGACCAGCTATTCTTCCTTCGTCGTCGATCACCTCAAGGAAATGGATTGCGTGACTCCCTTTCCCGGCCGTTACACCGGGCAGTCTTGAAACAGACACCAACTCAGCCGCGGCTATTTCGACTTCCTCTTTGTCCGTCTGTCAATTCGTACGTCCAACTCTATTGCACACACAGTCCGCCGAATGACTCCCGACCGTATTTATTGTACAAAATACAATTATGGCACAAGGCCGGAAAAGGGGAGGGGTTGAGGCTGGTCTTAACTAGCTATCCTTCCTATACCTAGCTAATCCGATTCACGACCCATTCGCTCATTACGATTTGCCCATTCACCACAAATCTCGCCCATCACCAATCAATCCTTTGTACACCATAATACTGCGTCATCTCAAGGGGGACCTACAAAACATGCCAAATGCCATAAAAATTTAATGATTATAAATTATTATACATAAAAATCTAATAATGAAGAATGAGAGGGGAGGGAGATGAACCCAATAATAAACTAAAAATCAACATAAAGTGAACTAAACATAACTATTGTTAGTAGGGCCCATCCAACCCTCAAAACAGAGAGGCTGCTGTATTCTGCCCATGGGACAAAATCAAGAGACTCTCTCGCTAAGGGAGTGGGAAAAGGATAAAAAATTATATGGCAATGGGAAAATATAAAGCTGACCCAGTCGAGATAAAAGGGACCAAAAACAAACTGGGGAGGTTGGGAATCTCAACTTGGATCGTAACCAAAGATGTAGCTGGGAACAGGCCAGGAACAACACTTACACGCATTAACTAGGTACACAAAAGCTTGTCTAACCTAACCAAGTGGAGGGCTCCACAGGAAACCACCCCGATGTGACATAGGTTGACCTAAAAGAGAAAATAAAGGCTAGCCCCATTCAAACAAACTAAGCTCGCCTCTTTTACCCACCTTTCGCTGAAGACTGTTGAATGCAATCGTTTTCTATCAGTTCTAATCTTCATCTTGAGCTGATGCTCAAAGAATCAGATTAGATCCTGATGAGAAAGACAATTGCCTCGCAAGACTTCCTCCTGTCGCGTCGTCCAAATCACCATTCGAGCCGTGGCCAGCAGCGTCAGAAACACCATTCGTTTCACCCCAGAGTATGAGGGCAACAATGGGCACAAGCTTTTCGGGAGTTATGGTCCCATAAGAGGCGAACCCAGGGGGCAATGGTAGAAGGCGTGCGAAGCCGTTTCTTCTAAACCAAGGCCACACTGTTCACAGTCTGGCAAATCCGCCAAGCCCCATATGAAGACCTTGTCATTGAGAGGCAGCTGATTCCGAGCCAATTGCCAGGTAAGCAAAAACTCAGAGTTACTGAGGTAATCCGCCGCTGGCGCCCAAGACCAGTAAGAGCGAAACTCCTCATCTGACACGTAGGGAATCCTTCGCGACCCTCTCCACTAAAAGACGATAGAAGACCTTCCTAGGCTGAGAAAGGTCACTGGACTGAGATCACTGGACTTTCATCTCCAGTTGTTGTCAGCACTCTCGCTCTTGCTAATAACTCCCCTACAGTCAGAGGTCCAACATTCGGTGCCTGTCGGAGTTCAAGGGAGATCATATCGGAGAACCCCATGATGAAGGTTAGTTTGGTGAGCCTTTCCATCTTGGCTCCCTCGAATCCGGCCAATCCAACAAGCTGCCTGATTTTGTTCGCATAGACGTCCACACGTTCACTGGTCTACCTGATCATGGTCAGCTTTCTGTATGCTGAAAACGCGTTGTCCGTAAATGCCTGCATCAGCCTGGCTTTGGTCTGATCAATATCTCTCATCTTCCTCCTCCATTTCCATGTAGAGGGCTAGTGCGTCCCCCTCCAGGTACAATGGTAGCAGGCTAGCCACATTGTCCACCTGCTGAAGTTTTGCCACCAGCCTGACCTTTTTTAGCCGTGCCACCACATCGCCCTGGCCGGAAAACAGTTTTATAATGTCGCTGCTTATGCGAACCTTCGCCATAACTGCCGAAATAGCTTGTAGTAAACAAAAAAGAAAAAAGTGGTGATGAAAGAGGGGTCAGAAAGTGCAGTGCACCGTTCACTGGCAGACCAGCTATTCTTCCTTCGTCGTCGATCACCTCAAGGAAATGGATTGCGTGATTCCCTTTCTCAGCTGTTACACTGGGCAGTTGTGAAACAGACACCGACTCAGCCACGCCTACTTCGACTTCCACTTTGTCCGTCTGTCAATTCGTACGTCCAACTCTATTGCACGCAGTCCGCCGAATGACTCCCGACCTGAGTCGTGCTGCTGGCACCTTGCTTTTTATGCCAGTCTGATACGGCCAAAATTTGCATGTGTGCAAATATCATGTCGTTTTGGACAAGATAGGTGAACATAAATTGCGTCATCAATAGTGGCCATGTTTCATTTCATCATATATTTGCAGGCAAGACACGTTCGCACTCATTTTGAACTCTGAGGTAAGTCATGTCTTTCGTCACGATGCAGATGTAGCATTAAACGCACCATCTTACTTTCTCAACTAATGGAAACATGACACAAAAATATTAAATTTTAGCTTTTATTTGGAGCCTATCTCAGGCCTATATAAGAATGAACCAAAATCCATATGTGGCACTTACAGAAAGCACATACTGGAGCACACATCAGACAACTCACAGTAAGCATACACAAGAGTACATACACAAACATTTGTTTTCCTGAACTTTATTTCTCTAAACTTTTTACAAACTCTCTCTAACCCTTCTAATAATGCCATTTCTCTTTTTTACTTAATTGTCACCATTGCTGTTATTAGATTTTATTAAAATTTGCTCACTGATGTTGTTTTATTCTTCATTTGGAGCATGTGAAGGATCATTCAGTCTTTCTTTCTCTCACCTGCTGTTAGCCAAAACATCACCTTCCCTTTCTTTTAAAGGGAATTAGCAGTAAATATTTTACCAGCAACAATCAGCAGTAGCTCATGCAACAACTTCTAATTCTCTCAGAGTTGTCACATTGTAAAGGTTGAATAAGTCCACTGAGAAAACACATCTTATCTTTGTATTTGGGGGGGTCTATTTGTCAGCAGTATCAACAACATCACTCCCCCCCCCCCAAAAAAAAAATAGAAAAAAAAGCTGCAATTATAACTATTGAAGAACTGGTATAATTATAAGCAATTTATTTCTATCATTCATTTTTGGCACAAAAAGCTATTCTCAAATAATATTTTTGCATTGGTTTAGTTTTTGGATATTTTTTCTTATTTAAAGAGGTGCTGTTCCTAAAAACTCCTTATTGACTAACCAGCAATAAGAATTGATTCATCAGCCTTAGAGACTTTATTAATTTATGATGTTTTACAAAAAATTTGTTGCATGACTTCTATTAATGCAATTTGATCTTTTCCTTTCAGGCATTGGCTTTAAGAAAGATATTGGACAGCATATCTTAAAAAATCCACTAATTATAAAGACAATGATTGAGAAGGTACTTCATCACTATTCATTTTGTTTTTTTTGTCTCAAATTTTTAAATGCATCTTGAAAATTATTCAAGTGGAATAGCAAAGTATTAGATATATTTTGTCTGAATTTCTGGGATGAGGAATTATTATTTAAAATATTTACATGTAGACTATTGCCCTCATCTTTGTTGTTTTTATTACAATGTTTTGGCCATTGTGCCCTCTAGCCTTCATCAGGTGTATGTCAATTCAAGTAACCTACAGGGAATTCTGAACTGAAGCACATTTAATCTATGGGATTTGACTGTCCTCATTCTACTGCCTATATTTAGGGATATCTCATTTAGTTCTTATAGTTCCCACAAAACAATAGCCTAGTTGGTTCATGAATTTGGTGACATAGTAATTGTGAGTCAATCACTGGGCCAGTCAGTATGTACTTGGATTCAGTGGAAACAGGGCAAACAATAACTGAGTAGTACTAAAAATAAGGACTAGATGAGATATCCCTAGACAGTCTACTCTCGTAAATTAAATAAAGGGTTCACTTTGGAATTTAAAAAAAAATTAAAATCATTTCACCTCAAGCAAGGCAATAATTACCACTAAGACACATGGGATTACTAGGAGTGAATGAGAAGACATTAGTGAAGAGAAAGGACAATAAAAAACAAGATTTAGGAAGACAGATGATGGCGATTAGTGTTGCATTTAATCATATACACAGAAGGAAAGAGAAAAGAAAGAGCAGTTGGACTAATATTAGATAAACAAGATGAAGTGTGTTTTGTAGTACTGGCAACTACTAGAATGAGTTTTTCTGGTGAAACTGAAAAGGAAGCCATTCAATATGGACCTGCATCAGAAAGCACTAAGAAAGTAGTAGCTAAGTTTAACAGCACATTATGAAATGCCAAATAGCAGAGTAAATCACAAGAAATTATCATGAGAGGTTTAAAAAGTAGAATTGTGTTGAATTGGTATGGACTTGGATCATTTAATGAACATAGAGAAAAATAGGTTTGTTGGTATGTAGTGAATGGTCAAATATTAAATAATTGTTTTGAAGAACACCAGAGACACTTATGGACATAGAAAAACCCACAAAGAAACAGTAAAAACAAATAAGCTACCTAACCATCAACAAATGACTTAGTGTTATATAGGAATATAGTGTCGTTGCCAACATTGGAGTTTGAACACAGATCACCAGAGAGCAAACACAGGCAATCCCATTTTGAATAAGTAGATCATGTAATGGTAAAGGAAATTTATATATGGTAATTAGCGTGGTGTCTAAGTGATCACTATTCAGATCACTATTTGGTAGTTATTTTTCAAGCAAGTGAGTGTTATTCGAAGGCATCTGACACCAGTATTGTTCAACAATGTTACTATAGTTGTCTCTACTACAACGAGCATTACAAAAGTGACAACGGGTATTCATTGACATTACAAAAGTGGCAACAAGTGTTCATTGACATCACAAAACTTAGAAATGCAGTTTTACACTTTAAAACATGCCCAAGTACTGACTGACCTCCCAATTATGTGCAAAGGGTAAAATTATGAAAATGAAAGCTTAAAACAATGCTTAAACTGCAATATGACAAATTCCATAGAAAATCTAATCACAAACATATGCAGTTACAGCTAAAAAGAAACATGAAAATGTGGAAGATGTCAGACACTCAGTGATACATCTTAATGGAAACATTAATGACAGTATCAAAAGAAGTCCTCTGAGGGGGGGATACAAGAAAAAAAAGGGGAGTGAAATTCTAATGAAAGAGAAAATATAATGCTGAAAAATGGTGTTAAATAAAAATCATCAAAAATAATTGCAAGCAAAAGAGGAATGTCTTATTAAGAAATGTGTGGAGATTGAAAAACAAGTTGGTTATCATCCTAGTCACTCACTGTTCCTGGTCCTGTTCTCATATCACTTATGGATGCTCAGTTTTCACATACCACTAATATAAGGAGACAGTTCACATGTTCCTGGTATACCTATGCTGCTTTTGTCTGAGAAAAATCAAGAGCATTTGTGACCTTGAAGATAGTGTTCCATCTTTCTGGCTCTTATAATCATTCTGTAATGAAATAGGGTTAGATGCTTAAATGCAATCTTCAGGCCTGAAGATTGCATTTAAGCATGTAGCAGACTGTCATCACTGGATTCTTTTTATCCATCACTTTTGTTATTAGATATCCCACACTGTGATAGTTTGTTGTTACTACATCTAAAACAATAAAAGACTTGGGTAATATTAAACAAAACAAGCTAATATATATATATATATATATATATATATATATATATATATATATATATATATATATATATGAGGAAAAATATGGAAAAACAAAAAATCCAAATATGCAAGTTTACTGTTTTTAATGGTGTTTCAATGTCGACGTCAGACATTTCGTTCTAGTAGACCTTCTTCAGGACATAGTTATTAAAACATAATTAAAATTAGACGATATTCAAGTCAGATCTATATCCACATATTTGCTTATATAATAATTTGAAAATTTATCTGAATTTTAATTTTTGTTAAGGGCTTTTTGTTTAGTCTGGTTTGCTTATAATTTTCAATGACCAAATCTTATAATCTTTTTTGTTTTGTCAGGCTGGAATACGAAATACAGACACTGTATTTGAAGTTGGACCTGGAACAGGAAATATGACGGTGAAATTATTAGAAGGCAGCAAAAAGGTTGTTGTTTTTTTTATATTCTCTTTATTACATGCAATTTGTGAGAAATGGATTAAGATTTTTTTTCTTCAAAAAGATCTTTAAAAAAACACATTTTTCTACACTTACTTTTCATAAAAACAAGAAATTCTTTTAAAAGAATGTCTTTTATCATGGAAAAATAACAATTTCAATGCCTCATTTATTAGCTGAAAGCAATATTTCTAAAATATTTTCTTCGTACAAATAGGAGTAGATTCTCATCTGATCTTTTTATGCAAATGTCAACCAAACAGAAATCATGTGAATCGATACTATTTATTCAACAAAGAGAAAAAAAGAAACTGAGCTTAAAATATCAAGCTGTAAGTTTTTATTTACATGAGCCATACATTTAGAATAAGATTAATTCAAAATTTTATTCAGACAATTCAACTCCTCAGTTATGATCTTGATGCTGTTACTGCAATGTCTTATTTGATCCAGTTTTCATTCCACATAAAATTTTGTAATAAAGAACAAAGATTTATTACATTTATAACATCCTATACAAATATGGAAAAAGTATACGTGGGAGAAACCAGCAGTCTTCTTAGCCCCATCAGCCCATAAGAGATTTCAATTGTTAAATCCCTGGAGTCCTGATTGAGTTGTCAAAAAATCTGAATGTTATGTTAGTTTCAAATGAGACCAAATTCAGCCTCTTTAGTATTATTGGTAATGAGATATGGTCTTGGATATTTATTATTGTGGGTTCATTCAGTGGCACTCGGACTGTAAGCACGTGAAACTTGCAGGGGCATTTGGGCACTTACAATTAAAATCTGATTTGAGCAGCATAAGAAAGTCATAGCTAAAGGTGAAGTACAAAAAAATCTGGGATGACAGATCTGGAGAGAAAAGGATACTAATTACTCTCTTCATGATGAGGTCTGGATTATCAACAGAGTGTATTTCTGGAAATTAAGAAATGTTGTAAGAGGCAGCCAGGTGCATAAGTTAGACTAGTATAGATTTTATCACTATATGGTTATTTTTGCCTGGGAAAGGTATTGAGGAAGCACCCTGTGTAAGTAGGAATTGTCTGCAAATAAGGAGTAAGCATGACTTTTTTCTATGTATTTGGTGTTGCAGAAATCAACTGATCTGGTTGGTAGTTAATTATACCTTTTTCTGTCTCTGTTTTTTGAACAAATGAGTTTTTTTCCTTACAGATTAAACACCTGACAAAGAAAATGAGTCCTTATGTTTGAAATTTGGAATGTTAATGACTCTTCTCAAAATTATAGACAATAATATTAATTTTAATTTACATGTATAGAAACTAAAATTAAAAAATACCTGAATTACAGTGTGTCTGGTGCAGTTAGAGGTTTGTTCTCAATAATTGTTTTTTTTTTTTTGGAAAATGCAGTCTCTCAACATAGATGGCACTTTACTAAGTGTACAAGGCCAAAAGTATGGAGTATCCAGTGAGGATTAAACTCATTATTCAGTCATAATTGATCTAACAAGACAAGTGCACTCTCTCAACATAGACGGCATTACTGTCAAATGTGTATTGCACCTGTTGTGCTAATTTTCATGAGAACAGTGATGTTTGGCTGTCATCAATTCATAGCTGATCTCATTTGGAACACAAAAAAATCGCTGTATAATCACAGAAAACCACAAACTATCATAAACCTAGATGTGCAAGAAATGCGAGAAGCAATCTGTTTGGCTGGTGCAAAGACCAACCAGCTAATCTCAAGGCTTGAATTATTGGGATGCTGGATTGGCCCAGTCGTCTTCTTCATCATTTGACTTTTTGGATGATAGGTCGGCCCTGTTATCTCCTAAGGGTTAAAAAGGATTTATAAAAATATTGTTGTGTGAATAAGATGCTTCCGGCTTTAAGTTATGGCTTTGGTGTGCTACTGCTATAAACGATCTTCATCTTAGCCTACAGTCAAAATACATAAGATCATGTTTTTTCAGTGTCAAAAGGCTTGATTGGAACTGAAGATAGCACTTTGTATAACTGTTCATTTTTTTCTACTATAAGAAAATGTGCCTGTTTTCATTGTACCAATTCTACTAAAGATTGAAACTCTTCATATTAAGAAAATCTCTTCAGTTATCAATAGCCAACTTTCTTTTAGATCCAATCTTGTTGCTTTTTTAAATTCTGAGATTGTTTTTCTCATTATCTCTTAAAATAATTTTTAAAAGTAGTTTTAAGCTTTGTTGTTAAAATATTTTGGTTGCTGTATTCTTAAATTTCTCCAAGTCTATATTGTCTCTGGTCTTTAGAATTCACTTAGTGCTTTTTTAATTTTGTTCTATCTTTCTCATTTTCTGCCTCTTCAGCTCAAACAAATCAATCCAACAGCATCATAGAACTTAGTATTAAGGTCTTGTGAGAAGGTTAGTAAGATTGGAAACTTTTCTTTTGGTTGATTCCTTTCTTGAAAAGCTCTATAGCTTATCTTTAGATAACTGTTTATTGACTCTTCATACTGGGGAGCTTTAACTGCTAAAATTAAAAAGAACAAGTTCTGGATAGGACAAATGAAAAACTGAATATAATAACCAAAAATTAACAGTATCTCTCTCTAACCTAAGAAAGCTTACCAAAAAGAGCTTACATTAGCATCAGTAACTTTTCATAATAAAACAACTCTATGCAACATCTTCACAAATGTCAGTATCCCAAAGTAGAAACTGTGGCCAAAGCAGAATATATAACCCTAACTATATTCCATGCAGATGAACAGAAGAATATAATAAGAAAACCAGGCATCCTTTAAAAAGTCGAACTTGAAAGACACCAGTAACCCATTTTCTAAGTTTAAAGAACTAAATCCTGCATGTTTAGAAAGAAAAAGAAATAAATTGCCCTCTCTGGAATGGAGTCAAAATCTGCACAAAACATTGGAAGGTGCATAGGGTAAAAGAAACTGTGCATATGAGCTTTTTTTAGATATGTATGAACAAATAAATTGTACATTTTATCACCATATAGAAATCAATGCTCAAACTAATTTTTATAGTTCAGTCCCCTACATCCTGCATATGAGGAGTCAATGCAAAATGTCAAATAGTGTCAGCTACTGTACACTCATATCTGAGAATCCATCAGCAGAGCTAAAGGACATATTCCAATTTTGCCTGTTCCTTTACTGACTTTAAGATGAAACCCTAATATCCAGTATCATAATTTGTAGCAATAGCAATACTTCAACACTTCTCATGAAGCCTTAACATCCAGTCCTGTGATTTTGTTAGATTGTTATAAGTAAAGAGATTAAAAGGTATAAGAAGAAAACGTTAACTTTAAAAATCTGATGCATTCTTTTGACTTTTATTATTTTTTCTCCTTTATTAGGTTGTAGCTTGTGAAGTAGATCCACGATTAGCAGCAGAATTACAGAAACGTTTGCAAGGAACGTAAGTGACTTTTAAAGTTTTTCTTGATTTACTGAAGTCATTCCTTCTAATTTTTGGCTGTTTTCTTTTTGCCCTATTTTGTTTTAAGTAAAACATTTTTTGTTCATCATAAACCAGTAAATGAAAGAGGAGGTTTATCTCTAAAAAAAGTTAATTTTCTTAAATGTCTTGATAAAACAAGATTTACAAGCAAAATTCAGTGGTAGCAATGTAAAATGCAGTCATGCTGAAATCAAAATGCTCTTACTAAATTGTCTTTATTATGGTGCATTCACCAAAGAAAAAGGTCTTTTAAATTGAACCTACTCTAAAAATTTCATATATAAATTCAGGATAATCATGGAAACATTACTTTTTTAAAAACATATAAAGTATATGTTAATTATTTAAAACATAGCCCCCCAAAATAGTCATTATTTTCATGTATATGGTTTGCCAACACAATATCAAACATTTGGTTTATTGTAAATGTTGTTAATAACTTCTAATTATTATTTTCTGATTTTTCCATTTTTTATTATTAGGCCTCTCTATAACAAACTGCATTTAATTGTTGGAAATGTTCTAAAAACAGATTTACCGTATTTTGATATATGCGTGGCAAATCTTCCTTATCAGGTAAGAAACCTTCAACATTATGTCATTTCAGTAAATGTCTCCCTTGTAAGTTTATTTCACTTATTGCTTCTAGTTAAAGACTATTTCTGCACTAAAACTATCTCTACTCACCATTAGTTTAATTTTTTTAAATTTCTATCTGAATTTCTAGTTATCATTATTTACATTTATAGTTGGACTAATGTCCTCATCTTTATTGTTATCACAATGTTTTACCCATTACGCTTTCTGATTTTCTTTAGGAATCTGTTGATCTGGATAAGCTTCAAGGAATTTCAAAGTGAAACTATTTTTACTTCAACACATTTCAATGTTAACTCATGCTTAATTTCCTAGAAACTGATTTAATTTAAGCCATAATGTGGGATCTTTATAAATTGACAGAACTAATTTCAACAATTGCACTTCAAAATTATATTTTTCTTAAAATGGTTTCTTTCTCCAAGGTTGGGGGTTTGTAGATTAATTTAAGTAAACTTCATTATTCTTTTTATCTTCAAATTTCTGCTTGCAGTTATGACAAGTAATATTGTATTTCCTAGCCAAAATCCATCAGGCATCTTTGATGTTCATTTGTTCTTATAAATCTCTTATAATTGTGTTGTATAAAGTAACTCTGGTAAAATTTGTATTAATTTTGAAAATTTTCACATTTCTGTGGGTAATATCTTTGATAATAGTTGTTAATTTAAACCTGCACTTCTCATTCAAATTTGTAATTTAAAATGCTTATTTATCCTGTTACTATAAGACCTTTATAAATCGCAAAAATATCTGCTATACTTTCTACTGCTTTTTATTAATTTATAGAATACAACTCAATGTCGTGCATAAAATTAAGTATTAAACCTTAAAATTTCTTACTTTTCCTTCTCAGATATCTTCACCATTTGTATTCAAATTATTATTACATCGGCCATTTTTTAGGTGAGTTTTTGCACAGTTCTTTTTATAATGTCTATCAACCAAATCTGAATATTAATTAATGGATTGTGTAAATTATCTGACCTGCTGTTATTAAAAATACACTAATGTGCCAAAAGTTATGAGATATGGGTGCCTAATATTGTGTGGGACCTCTTTTTGCCTGGCAAAGTTGCAACATGCTATGGTGTCCATAAGTAGTTGGAAGACGTTTGGAGAGATGTCGAATCATGCTGTCTCAATAGCTGTCCATATTTCCCTGATGATTGTAGATGTAGGATTTTGTATGCAAATAGATCTTCCCACCAGATCCTGTAAATTCTCAATTAGGCACATGTTAAGTAAAACTGATGGCCATACCATTTATTTGAAATCTTCAGAATGCTCTTCAAACCAATTTTGGTCCCAAAGACATGAATTATCTTGCTGGGATTGCCTGTTGTTTTTATGGAACATAAAATTCATGAATGGTTGCAAATAGTCATAAAACAGTAGTGGAATGTAGCAGTCACTGGTCAACGATGTTTTGAGGGGGGGCTCCAAACCATACCAGGTGAATACACCACACACTATGCATGGTGGCTTATTGATAATTGGGGTCCATGGTTTCATGAGGTCTGTGCCACACCTGAACCCTACTGGCACCTTACCCACATGAATACAGTTAGATTGGCAACTAGGTCTCCTCATTTTACTGTTGAACTAGCTTGTTGTAACTGTAAGTTCTATTCTAATAGTTTCTTTACTTGCCTTTGGAACTGTCTTCCAGTTTCTTGCTTCCCTACCATCCTATATTCTATGGAAGCTAAAGTACGCTGAACTGATCTGCTGCATCTACATCTGGTATTCTCTGTGGGAATGATTAATGTGGAAATGATTTGAACCAATGTTGCTTGTCTGTTACCAAAGACAATTCTAACCAGGTGTTTTTGGTCACAATCATTAAGGACCTGCAATTGGTCACTGTAATGCTTTCTATCATTCACACATGGCAACATAGCTCAAAGTATGTCAAATATCTCCAAGATTTCAGAAAGGGATACACCTATCTGTCTGGTACCTGTTATCAATGGCTTATTTGATAATTCATGTTGCCTTATTATGAGCAACATAGTTTCTATTCACAATGACTCAACAGAAGTGAGAGCAAAACTGATAAGATCTGAGCATGTTCATGACATCAGGGTTTAGTGGCACCACTTACCAATACCTCTGCATACTATTATCCCATGACTTTGGGCACATCAGTGTATACTCATTTAAAAAGCTTTCTTTAATTTTTTGATTTGTGTGTGTGTGTGTATATATACATATATATATATATATATATATATATATACAAATACCTGCATTTAGGTGTGTGACTTAAGTTTCCCTGGTTTTCCAACTTATTGGTGGACTAGAAAACCAGTGAAACTTAAGTTGCACACCTAAACATAGGTATTTGTATATGTATATTTTTTTAATATATATCTTTGCTCTGTCTACTCACATCGAGCGCTGTTATGTTTACACCTCATGAATAAATTTGATGATTATTTATTTGCTTGCCTGTCTATGCATGCCAACATGCGCGTATACAATTGCTTATATCTGGTCATTTGATTTATCCTAATTTATACCTATATATATATATATATTCCTGTTAATTAATGATGAAAAATATTAAACCAATTCATTGAAAGTAAAAAGACCAAACTGGTATCAGAGTGAATTTAAAACATTTGCCACTACTTTATTTTGATCCATAAAATAAATCAGTTGGATAATTATTCACATCTATCTTTTCTTTTCATTATTATCTGTACCAATTTTTATTTATTACTTTATTTTTATGGCAAATTTTTATTGATACTCATGTCAACCATTTTTATTTTTGCTTTCAGTACTATTATAACATATTTCAATTTTCTTCTCATTTGTTTCAGATCAGCAGTGCTTATGTTCCAGAAAGAATTTGGTGACCGACTGGTAGCAACACCAGGCAGCAAATTATATTGTCGTCTCTCAGTTAACACACAACTCCTTGCTAAAGTTAATCATTTAATGAAGGTAAATGTTTTTTTCTCCAGAATCTTTCTATGCATTTTTCCAGAATTACCATTTTCCTCAGGCAATTTTTCACCAATTGGTCAACTTTTGCGTCACACTGTAGTTCAATTCCCATTTGTGTTCGTGTGAAGTAAAAGTAGGAAAGACCTAATGTATGTTCAACAAAGAAGCAGAAGGTGAAATATCACCACAGCAATTAAAGAAAACAAGAATCCTGTTTTCAATATACTGACTTCTTTATTCATGAATTCCCCTGACATTGTCTGGTGGAAGGTAAGTAACACTTGTGACATCTTTGCTGCTACTTCTGTCTTCTTTCTCAACAGGCTAACAGAGTAGGGCTTCCCTTTGGCCAGCTACAACGCTACTCCTCTGCCCATCTCTGACTTTCACTGTCCCTCCCAACATTTTCACAGGTAGCTTGTGACTGGCTCTTGTCTAGAATGTGGCCTGACTATAATATCATGATCAGAATTCCCTACCTTCCAACTTAGTGCCACTTGATCCTGAAAGTTTTCATTTCATTTCTTTTACCCTACTTATGGAAAATAGGTAGTTTCTTTGAAACTTTTACATCTTAATTTTACTGGTGACACAGTTGGTAGTTAATGACTACTTGTCATAAAATTTCCATCACTTCAGGCCCAGATAAAAAAACATTTACAGGACATTTGACTCTGTGGTCGTCTTAAGCTAATTGAGCATGGACATATTGTGTGACAGCATTTTCTTCCTAGTGTGCTACTAATTCTGTCTCAAAAGTGTTTATGTAGCCTTGTGTGTGATGAATTATTTTCCACCCTACAATTCTTTTCTCATAAGCAATGTTGCTAGGCTTCTCACTATTTTCATGGCAGACATTCAGATAAGCTACATTCCTTAGTTTCACCAGTCCCAACTTTCATGACTAGGACCTGCCATGCCACATACATAGTTGGCTCGTCTTTATTCTTTTTGTATTTCATTGATGAGGAGGAAGTTCCATTCAAACAGCTTCTTACCCAGAACTGTTACATCTCAGTGTTGGGGAGATGCCCCTCAGGGATCCCCTTTGATCAAAATGAAATATACTTATCCAAGTACTCTGGGTAATGTAGTTTCAGAATATATATGGTTATGAGGGTCTATCTCCAAAACCCTAGGAGGAGTTTGATGAATTGATGTGTAGATTTCAACATTGATATGACAGCTGAATTATTGAACAAATATGTATTGGAAAGCACTACCTATTGATTGGTGATTTCTTGCTCAACTTGACGTCTGTATTGTCTCATTTTGATCTTGGTGATGTGACAGCCATCTTCTGGCTTTCTCCTTCTATATTCTAGATAGGAGTCACTCCTTCAAATTTAAAACAAAGGGAAAAAAAATTTTCAGTGAGGGGATTTGCATATGATCTATTATTGTACATAATTAGATTACAATAAAATTTGTATTTTATATGAATACTACCTAATGAAAATTGAGAGGTAGTAGAATCGGGGGACCACATATCAGTACAACAGCAAAT
Organism: Acanthosepion esculentum; assembly: GCA_964036315.1. NCBI lineage: Eukaryota > Metazoa > Mollusca > Cephalopoda > Sepiida > Sepiidae > Acanthosepion > Acanthosepion esculentum. The sequence continues at coordinate 91,165,925 of OZ038481.1, read as the reverse complement.
GTAGTGTTGTTCAATAAAAGTATTAAAAAAAAAAAAGTTGTTTTAAGGAGAGTCTTTATGCAAGTGTCTACTTTTGTGAAAAACCATTGAAGAATATTTTATTTCCATTTCTTGGCTTCCACTGTCATTAACTGTGTACATATGTAGATGAACCATGTTAAATATTTAACTTGGACTCTATCTTACATAATCATCAGCAGATAAACCAGATGTGTGAAAGACTAGAGAATAAGTTTTGGCAAATTGTTATATTGCAAAAAGGAAACAAAACAGAGTGAAAAATAACAAAGAAAGTAAAATAAATAGATCCAGCCTTGATATTAACCAGATGTTGAACAAGTGATAAGAAATTGGATAAAATAAACCAGATGGGGTTATCAGGGGAATAAGTTATGCACAAACAAATATTAAAAGAAATAACAGGGAGTGATTGAGTTTAGAACGGGGTTAACAGCTAAAGTAATATTTGATTCTTGTCTGTAATTCCTGAGAAAAATAAGATGAGATTTCCAGATAGAGCAATTGTTGATTTGAGGTGACCTGTGCATAAACAGCATATTGTGTAAAGCAATTAATCTCTCATCTCTCATCTAAGTTTTTGTAAGAACAAAATGTTAATAGTGTTTGGAAAAGGGTACTTCAGTCACCACCTCTGCTTATAAAGAAGTTCTGAGATGTAAAAAAGAAAATCACTTTCCTGAGAAATGCACATTCTCTAACCTTAAGCTGCAAGCCATAAAAAAAAAAGATATATATATGCATGCAAGTTGAAAGGTTATGGTATTTCTTGACAAATTTTTTATCTGATTCAGTCTTTCTTATCAAATTGCAAAATGAAAGTTATCCTGAATGGCCACTCTTCTAGGTCTTTCTGCGGTAATGCAGGTCTTTCCCAGGGTTCTATCCTTGAACCTACGCTGTTCCTAATTTTCACCAATGACCTTCCTGATGGTATCAGTTCTTAACTCGGTATCTATGTTGATGATACAACTATTTATTCCAGTCTTAATGGTAAGCCTGATTAGTTCAATGAGGTCAAATTGGCAGCTAATCTCAAAAATGAGCTACAATCTGCTGTCAACTGAGGTAAAGATTTTTTTTCTTGATTTTTATGCCTCTAAAACAAAACTGCTCTCATTTAATCATCTGAGAGACCTCTTTTCTGTCTTCCATTAGCATGGCTGATGCTACCCACCAGCATGACTTGTGCCTATTTGGGTTAACATTTTTTGTTGACATGAAATGGAAACATTATATTGAATCAATTGCTAGATCTGTTGCTAGGAAAATTGGTTCACTATGTCATACAAGATAATTCTTCCATCTTACAAATTTATAAGTCTACCTTCATACTTGCTTTGAATACTGCTGACACATCTGGTCTGGTGTGCCTGCTATATATTTAGAGATTCTTGATAAAATCCAAAGATTCTGCAGTGTTATTGTCTTGACCTGGCATCTTGCCTTCACTCACTTTCCTACTGCTTTAATATAGCTTCCCTGTATAGCTTTCTATAAATATTTTTGTGGTAATTGTTCTGATGAACTTTGCTCTATGGTAATTAGACTTTATGAATTTAAGTGCAATACTAGATTTGCAGCAAGGTTTCATCAGTTTACAGTTGAAATGGCTGGATGTAGCTGTAAGTTCTATGTTAATAGTTTATTCTATTGCACTTCTCACTTGTAGAACTGTCTCTCCTGCTTCTAGCTTCCTAGTCAATTTTGGTCTTAAATGTAATATCAATTGTTATCTTCTGTTTTCTTAATTCTTGTTCTTTTGTTATTCTCTCTCCTTAATAGTATTTTCTTTCTTTTTTTTTTTCTTATACTCTCTAACACTCTGTAACCACTTGCATCTTAGTGCATTTATTGCTTTGCTTGGGGTGAAATGATTAACTAACTATATATATATATATATATATATATATATATATATATATATATGATAGCTATAATCTCCAACTATTCAAATGTAATGTCAATCGACATCTCCAGTTGCCTTGATCTATCCACTATCCTTCTCCTCATCCTTTCCTTTATCAGTCCTATCTGCTCTCGCTCCAAATCCTCTGTAACCCCTTGTGTGCTAGTGGCTTCCCGCCTTGCTTGGGGTGAAATGCTTAAATATATATATATATATATATATATATATATATTAACTGATTTAAAATGTTTTTTTCACTACATAGTAATAACCATGTTTCAAAAATGGAAGCTAAAAACTTCAAATTTAATTTTTTAATGGAATTAAAAGCATTAGTTCCATTTCATCTTCAAGCGAATATTGAAATAACTTATTTTTAAATTTACTGAATTTTAAAGGCACACATAAATTCATAATTCCCTGTTTCCAAGGATACAGAGAAAATCCAATCATTCAGACAAAGGGTGGTAGTGTGTTCATTTTTATTAACTATTTTTGTATCAATTATGAGTTACGTTCGAAAAAGAGGTTATGTTTAGGGAGGGTAAGGGTGTATTTTTCAACGAATTCTGACATCCGTTAAATGCATGTCGTCTGAGGTTTTTTTATTATTATTATTAATGGGAAAAAGTCTTTCGGCATTTTTTCCTACTTGTATATTTAAAGATTTTTTTAGCGGATGTTTAGGTTAGAATACATTTTATTTAACTACAATTTTAAAATATTTTCACTCTTAATTACTAATAGACTATATTTCTTTTTAAAACAAGTAAATGTAGTAGAATTACTTAAATTATATAAAATTATTTTTTCATATCAAATATAAGTATGTATATTACCAGCTTGCATTTTTTAATTTTATTTTTAAATATTATTTAAGGAAAATTTTTGACAATGATGGCAAAAAATAGCTATTTCATTTCTCTGATTCAGTAAATTTTTATTTTTTATAAACTTTGTAATATATAGTTTCTCATGTATGTACAAAGGACATGGGTCATTTAATGACCTACATATTCTAGCTTTTCTTCTTAATTTCCTTTTTTCTGTAGGTGTTTTATTGGATTCTTTTAAGTGTCAGACGTACTTTGAAAGAGATGTCTGATTTCTGTATTTATTTATCCTAAATGAACTTTGATGTTATTGTACCATTTTTTTTTAACTCATGGCTTGTGCAACCTATATAGATTTTTATGTTTTCGGGATTCTCAATAGAAGAGATATTGCATTGGTATACTAATGATTCCGTGCAACATTTATTTTGTAGAGGACAGTTATGAGGGTTTCTATATTTTCTACAGTTACATAATTTTTGTTTATCTTCATCTGTTTTTATTTTTATTTTTCTATTGTCTAAAATTTTTTTGGTTTTGGTCTAAGTGTTTATTTAAGATATTAACATTATCTGTCTATATTTCTGAGATGAGGTATTATGTACATTATTTACATTATTCAGACTATTGTCTTCATCTTTGTCGCCATATTTATTACGTTTCGGACGTTGTATGCTCCGGCCTTCTTTAGGTGGTTGGAATGTCGAACTGAACCCTTTATTTTGCTCACTGGGGTAGACTGTTCTAGTTCCACGTGCCATGTTTCAGTTATCTCCTGTTAATTTTTCCTTAACAGGGTATTGAACTCACACTCTTTGGGTCCTGTCACTGGATCTAACCAACGCCTTTATCGACTGTACCATGTGTCCTTGAGGACATCTGTGTATGAATTTCTGGGTATTATAAACCTAATGTTTTTTTTTACCAGTGCTCCTATTGCAATTTTTGCTGTTATCATTTCATGTTTTTACCAGAGCTCATATTGAAACTTTGTTGTTATTATAAAGGATCTGTGGTCCATATAACATCAGCACAACCTTCAAAAGCTTGACGACACTTCGCAGATATCTCTCCCAAGTAAGACACCCCCCCCCATAGAGGAGAACATGACTAAAGACTGTGTGTACGCTATTCCGTGCAGCTGCAGAAAGAAAGAAATGGAGAGACAGGCCGACCCCTTAAGGTGAGGCTTCAATAACACCAAAAAGCTGTAACACGAGGGGAAGTGGAAAAATCAGGCATGGCTGACCACATATAGAGAGAGAAAAGAGATCACCGCCCTCTGTGGGATCAGGTTGAGATCATAGACAAGGAACACCATTAGAAAATTCGTAAGCTTAAGGAATCAGCACATATGCTAGGCCACAAAAATCTCCTGAGCCGAAATGAATACAATATGGGAACCAGTAATAAGGAGTGCCAGAGAAAAGCGATAATAACAACAAAGTTGCAATATGAGCTCTGGTAAAAACATGATTGATAACAGCAAAAAATGCAATATGAGCACTGGTAAAAATGGTTGCTGAAGACATTAGGTTTATAATACCCAGAAATTCATACACAGATGTCTTCAAGGACACATAGCACAATGGATAAAGGTGTTGGTTAGATCCAGTGACAGGACCCAAAGAGTGTGAGAGGCAGTGGAGAACTTTCAGAGGGAAAAATTAACAGGAGATAACTGATAACTGACATCCATTAAACATGGCACATAGAACTAGAACAGTTACCCCAGTGAGCGAAATAAAGAGTTCAGTTCGACATTCCAACCTGAAGAAGGCTGGAGCGTACAACAGCCGAAACGTTGTAATAAATATGGCGACAAAGATGAGGACAATAGTCCGAATAATGTAAATAATGTATATTAGCATTATGTTTCTTAATAATGTTTTCTAAGTTTTCAGTACAGCTGTAACTTAATTTTAGTGTATTTTTATTGAAAATAGTACTTAGTTTACTTTCTCTAGGAAAGTGCTTGACTATTAATGCAAGGAATTTTTGTCCTAATTTGTTATTTACCATTTGGTTGTATGGGGGTGTATATAATTATTTTTCTACTTCTGTTTTTTCTATGCTTTCCATTTTCATTTTTAATATAAGTTAGTTTTGGGTTTTTGTAGCCACTATCTTTTAGAGCTTTATTATAGAAATTAATATGTTCATCGGAAATCTTCTCATTTGCTGAATTTGTACTTATTCTTTTTCAGATAGATAAAGGTATATGCTTAATTATAGATGGGGGATGATTTGATTTAGGGTGTATATATAAAGGATTGGTATTGATTTTTTTATAAAGTGTGTATATATTTTTCCTTAGGTCTAATGTTATATCAAGAAAGTTAACTTTTTTAATTTAGTGCTTACTGTAATTTTTAAGCTCATGCTTTTTAAATTCTTTATATACTTTATTTATGCTCTGTAAATTTACATTGAGCACTGTTTTGTACAAATAAAAAATATCAATAAGAACACCAGATTATATATCTTACTGTTCTTTCTTTATATATATATATATATATATATATATATATATATATATAATTTTCTCCATAGTGAACAATTGTCTATATCTATACAGAAGTATTTGATGATCAAGGGTCTCTCTTTGACATCTCCCCTAGTAGAACCCAAAGGAAACAAAAATTGGTGCAGAGCCTATGGTCATCTAGCTATCATAAGGTTGAAAGATTAGTATCAGAACATCATTTCAAGTGAAAAATCCTCTTGGAATATTTAATTTCATAATCCAATATGAATTTTAATCTGCATTAATGTTATTAATTTTTTTTTTCTTTTTTTTCTTTTTTCTTAAGGTTGGCAAAAATAATTTCCGTCCTCCTCCAAAAGTAGAATCTTGTGTGGTGAGAATTGAACCTAAAAACCCTCCCCCTCCAATCAATTTCCAGGTCTGTACAAAATGCTTTATTTTTCATTTTTAACTTTTTAATATGGCAGACTGTTACACATTGTACATTACTGATCATTTCTTTGGTCTAGAGGTGAATATTCTACCAATCTCAAAGTTTGTTTTGAGCAGATATTTATCCACCTGACAATTGTGTTACAGCATAAGTATCAGATTTTGATTACTATTTAATATTATTGTAATATACTATATTTATTCTCTGCCGACTTTGGCAGTGAGCCCTCGTTTATTTTATATTCTAAGCTTTTAGCTTATATTTTATTATTTGTGTGTGTGTCTGTGTGTATGCAAGGTCTGATCAAAAAGTACCAGGACTGTTGCTATGGTAATGGAGCTAAAGTACACAGAGTGAAGCTGCTTGTCACTGATTGACCTGGAACTCTGTTGTGCATACATACTATGTTATGACATTCTCACTCACTCCTATTGTTTATAGCAGTGCTTGAAAGGGAAATATGTGCGTGGTTGTCTCACCATACCACAGAGGCTTCATCAGTGACCATGGCTTGTGGAGCAGCTTTTGGCCTAGTACAACATTCCCTAAGTCTGACAACAACCATATTCCTGAGATCTTGCTCCTTACAACTTTTTTCCTCTTCAAAAATCAAATCTCACATGAAAGCAACAAGTTTTCAAGACATCAAGAAAATCCAAGAGAATGTAACAAGGTAGCTGCTTGCTATCCCCCAAAAAATGAGTTCCAGAAATGCTTCCATCAGTGAAAACAATGCTGGAGAATGTGTGGTTTCAGAAGAGAACTTCTTCAAAGGAGATTAAATGACAAATTGATATGTGTTGTAATCTTCTTTTTATAGCACCAACCTCAATACTTTCTGATCAGGCCTTGTGTGCATATGTGTGTGTGTGTATATATATATATATATATATATATATATATATATATATATATATATATACTCTGATTGAATAAATTACAAACATTATGTCTGCTTATTTTTATCATAATCTTTTCATATTTATGGATATTTTTCCATATATTACAATCAAATGAGGCAAGAAATGCACTGTAACAGTGAAAATCACTTTTATTTCCCAAGCACTTTCAATCTCTTTCTAAGATCATCGTCAGAGGTGCAACAGAAACTACTTGGGGAATAAAAGTGATTTTCACTGTTACAGTGCATTTCTTGCCTCATTTGATTGTAATATACAGAAAAATATTTGTAAATATGAAAGATTATGATAAAAATAAACAGACATAATGTTTGTAATTTATTCAATCAGGCATGCTTAAAAGAGAATTTGCTGCCTAAATACACATATATACATACATACATACATATATATATATATATATATATATATATATATATATATATATATATATATATATACATACTATTATTTTATGAGCACTATTATTTATTGATTACTTATATTTGCCATTTTTTCTTTTTTCAATCATTTTCCTTTGTTTTATGTTTAATTGGATATGTGCGTAATGTCACATTTATCAGCACAGATCAAGTTTATTTGTTCACTTGGAAAAAGCATGAATCCATCTTCCTCTAGCTCTGCATGAAAAGTAAGGCAATCTGAGTTCAAGACCCCTGTAAAAATAATAGATCAAACTGGGTTCTTTAACCTTGGTAGAGCAACCAGTCTAGAAAAATAACTCAGAATTCAAAAACCAGCCTGAAGTGGGATGGGCTTTATCAGGCTGTCTTACCCTAGGCACACCAAGTGCTCTTACAGCTACAATACACATGTCACCTCAGTGACCCTAATGACTTGTGTTTGCATACAACATATTGAGTAAGAAACCACTGAGGACTACGGAGTCGGTGATATGCATGAGTAATCATCTCTTTCGATTCATGACTTACTAGGCAGTAGATGTTCCCACAGTAGGCTACTGTTTCTTTCTGCAGTAGACCATGCTTAAAATCCAGTCTGTCCATCTATTCAACCCATAGAGAAGAAGAGATGGTATTTCTGTATAAGTAAATGTAAGAAATCTGACTGGAATTCGAATTCAGCTCTCCAATTTCAGTTTTGTGAGCCGTTATCTATTACACCACCCACACATCCTATATAAAGGGATAAAGGGAGACATTTGTTAAAGAAATTATGAAAAAAAATAGTTTTACTGACAAAGAAATATGTTTTCTATTTTGATCAGCCCAGAAATGGATGCTTCATATTAGATGAGCTAATAGATGATTTTTTTAAAAATATTTTACTACATTACAAGCATTTAAAATGTAGAAGCAACCAGTAAATATGGATTTGCCTATTTAGCCTTTATTTGTATACAGCATGGAGTAGGACTTTAAAATCAATTACTATGAATTATAATCTGAAAATCCTTTTCCAAACATTTTTTTTTCCCCTCTTTTCCATTCCCTGCTCATGTTCACAACAGATTAAAATGTTCAAAGAAATTTTCATTCAGTACAAGTTTCTTATTTTTATGTTGTTTCTTCCAGGAATGGGATGCCATGATTAAAATCTGTTTTTCAAGAAAGAACAAAACACTTGGAGGTGCTTTTAGGTCAGTCTAAAAAGATTTTTATATTTCCAAACAATTTCCCTGAACGATTGATGCTAGCTGAGCTAAAATGTTGTCCTTTTCACAAAATAATTAAACTTGGATCCCTGATTGCAATACACAAGGAAATTCAAGAAAATTAAGATTTTAAAAAAAAAATTTATGCTCAACAGTACACCTTAAAGAAGTAGACAATGACATGTAACATTAAGTAGCATGTAAATATAGAAATCTGTAGCATTTACCACATCTCCCAACTTTGTAGAAGATCTAAGTAGTAAGATCTCTAGCTGAAAAAGTGATGTAAACACATATTGGTAAAGCCTGGGGTGCCATTGGCAAGTGTGAAAATCTAGACTTCCAGACAATATGAAAAGGAACCTTTTTCAAGCAGCTGTTACCTCTGTTCTAGTGTATAAGTGCTCAGTATGAACCCTTACCTTGAAACTGGAACAAAGATTGGATGAAGCCTACACTCGCATGGTAAGGGTGGCTTTGGGTGTCACTTGGAGACCAATGATCGATTGTATGGTAACCTTTATCCAGTATCAGACATCATCAAAGAATGTAGAGTCGGATTCGCAGAGCATTGCTGGAGAGCTAAAGACGAAATTGTTAGTGAAGTTCTTTAGTGGGAGCCTACACAAGGAAAAGCTAGCAGAAGGACAACAAGCCAACGTCTATATCAAACAGATTTGTGATGACATTTACTGCATTCCATCTGACATGCCAAATATGATGAATAATAGAATTGGATGTGACAACAAGTCACAGGAATCCATGCAAGCAGTGTGACCAAATTATGATGAATATAGAATACTTTTCAAAGTCATCACTGTTGCCTGATTTAGTTACCAAAAGGAAAAAATTGTTTAAAATCTTATATCTAAAGGATACAACATAAGAATATCTCCTATTATACATGTTATACTTTTTGATTTAATTGTCTATTAAGAGTAACCCAACTCATTTGTTTGAAAGGAAAGCTTTTAATCCCTCCAGTTGCTCTAATAGTGTTGTGTTGTTTCTGTCTGAATAATCCAAGTGTAAATGATAGAAGTTGTGTTTGCAGGTTGAATTCTGTCCTTGACATGATGGAAAAGAATTACAAATTATACAGTTCAATGAAAAACCAGGTTGGTGGCTTTATTCCATTAGAAATGTTTTGCTCAAAATTTCAGTGGCTATATTCTCAGTTTATATAATATATGAACTACTCAGACTAAAATCTTTTTTTATCACTTGTGTTTATACAATAATCTTAATGTTTTTTATCAAAGTCTGTGTTTTCTGTCAATCTGTAGATAAGTATGCTATATGTTAACAGGAGCTGAAAATTGGTGGCAATTGTTGAACAGTTTAAAATCCCACTTGTCTGTATCAACATCTATTTTTATTAATTTCTGGAAAGGAATTCATCTCCCTCTACATCACATCAATAGTTATCATGATCTAACTTAAAATCTTGTTTTTTTCTAATCTCCAAAATGTGGACTGATATCAAACTCAGACTGTTTTAATCCACTTCAAAGTTCCAATAATGACATCTGTTGTCATACATAATGATTTTAAAATAAGTAAATGCAAAACTTTCAAAATATTACAATTTTTTTCAAAACTGAATTGAAATTTATACAAAGCATAAAGATTTTCACAGTTCTCTTTAAATTGGATTGCATATGTCAGAAGTAATAGTTAAGTAACATCTATAGAAAGTCTAAGGTGAAAGAAGCTCCTCAAGGAGATTTGCCAAAAATTGAATGCATGATCAAAGTGTAGGATTTAAGTCACTCTCTCTCTCTCTCAACTGTATGGATATTTTTTGTTCATTTATTTGTTATTTACAGATGGTGGATAAAGATTTTAATGTTAAAGAAAAAGTAACACAAGTTTTACTGTCATCAGGATTTGCATTAAAACGTGCCCGAAATTTGGATATTGATGACTTTCTAAGGTTCGTAAATTTCAGTTCATTGAATCTGATGTAAAGATTAAATTATATATTTTTTCCAAAATTTGAATTTTTTCTTTTTTTTAAGCAATCTTCTCAATTGTTTTTTTTTTGTTTTTTTGTAGTTTGCTGTTGGCTTTTAACAAAGAAGGATTTCACTTCAGCTGATTCCTGCAGCAGGTAAATAAAAAAAATTTGAAAATGATTAATGTTTTTCCTTTTTTTCTTATATAATAAAAACAAATGGCTTTTTTTTTTCTGCTGAGTTATTCAGTTTCAGGTCATTTAAGCTCAAATTTAATACCTGCTGAGCTGTGTGCAGAACTTAAGATAGTTGCCATTTTACTTGATTCTAGTTCACTAGACAGCAGATTGTGTGTGTTTAATTATTATTCATATATTTGATAGAAGCACTGGAGATTGTAATTATTTACTTCGTTTGAATATTGTACAAACTAACATTTTGCTTTTTCCATTGGCATGAGTTTCTTATAGAATCAAAGTAGCTGGCTAAATACCAACATCTTGAATGATGTTCACCAAATTTAAACCAAAAAATTCTATTGCAAACTCTTGACAAAATATCTGACTTCTTTCTAAATCAAATTAAGAATACAGTTTATAAATGATAAGTTTCTGTCATTATCACATTTTATTCATGATGATCGAGGAGTCAGTTTAAAAACAAAATTTAGGCATAATTAATTCTTCCAGCTGAAAATAATTTTTTTTCAAGACAAATGCAATGTATCAATCACTTGTGAATTCAGAAATTAAAAATTGTTTAGGTAAATTGTTGAGTCTGAACTTATCAACTTTTTGAGACTTATAGGCTCTAATATTTCAGTAAACAAAATAACAATAATAGTAGTAAGAACTTTCTTGAACATTGCTTACAGCCACATCATGTTGAAACACTGATTTCCATATGATCACCGAAGTTAAGCAATGTCGAGCCTGGTTAGTATCTAGATGGGTGACTGCTTATGAATACCATGTGTTGTAAGCTTGGATGTGCAGGTGGTGTAATGGATAATGGCTTGGAATTGTTAGAGAGCTGAGTTATATTATAGTCACTTTGGAAAGGCATGAATCTACCTCTTCACTCCCCAGCTATGAATTCATTAGTAAGACTTGTGTCACTAAATGATTATTACCTAAAAAAAAAAAAAAATCTTACAATCTAAAAATATTTTCTGTCTTTAAATAACCCACGAAGGGTTGATAAACCATAGAAAACAAATCAGTTTCTTGAACATTATTAGTTTTTTTTTTTAATATTTTTAACTACAACTGGCTTTATGAAAAGCACTGAGTTGTCTCCAATTACAGCATTGATTTGGGTAACCTTCAAAGAATTTCAAACTTAACCTTTTATTTAATTTACAGGAGTAGATTATATTTGTTACACTGTCCATCTCTATGTATATCTTTTCTTTTTTTTTTTTGTACTGCTCAGTTATTGTTTGCCTTGTTTCCATTGAGTGCAAGTCTGTACTATCCAGCCCTGGAGTTGAACACACAATTACTAGCACTAGAATAAAGCACTGGTTTGTAAATTTGATGGCATAATAATGTTCAATCACTGGAACAGGTAGTTCAAACTCAGTGGAAACAGCTAGCAATAGCCAAGCAGTATTTAAAAAAAAAGATTAGTAGATATCCTTGACATGGGTAGCAGAATGAGAATTCTCAACCCCCATAGCTCAAATAAAGGAATCTGTTCAAAATTCCTTGGTGGTTACCTCAACAGACACCTGAAGATGGTTGGAGGGCACAATGTCTAAAACCTTATGGTAACAAAAAGAAATATGAGGATAATAGTCTGAATATAAATAATGCACATCTTATTTCAAAAGATACATTATCAGTTAAGCTATGAAAACTACCAGTTCAAAGCTCAAAGCTAATAATTTTCATTATTTTCTCCAAAATGCTTGGCACTGCTATGTTTACAGTCAAATTATGTTGAAAATGCTGGTTCTCATTTGATCACCAAAGTTAAGCAGTGTCAAGGTTGGTCAGTACTTAGATGGGTAATGACTTGGGACACACAGTGTACTGTAAGTGACCTCCTACAATCCAGAATATGGTTTAATAAGCCATATAAAAAATATGAAAGCATCATGGGACAATCCTTCATCCAATAATAAATTAAAAGTAATGTATCAATATTTAAATTCATTTTTTTTTTTTTTAAAAAAAAAGGTCCTTGTTAGAGAAAAAGGTAGATATGCAGCTGGTGTAATGGATAGTGGCTCGGAATGAGAAAATGGAGAGTGGAGTTCAAATTTCAGTCAGGTTCTTATGTGCAAATACCCTTAGGGAAAGGTATGAATTGATCTCTTCCACCTCCACACAAACACAGAAGTTAGTGGGACTTGTATCTGGAAAAATCATTGTTTATCTCAAAAACCAAAAGAATTGATATTGCAATATTCACAAAAGGTTGATAAACCATAAAAGACAAATCAATTGTAGAGAAAAAAACAAGAAAAAACACACATTTTTATGGTAACAGTGAATTTTATTTGAACATCATTGTCAGACAATGAAAATATACACATTTTCTATATTTCCACTGCACCTGTGACACATGAACAATGAAATAAAACATAAACAGTAGAAATGATAAAATGAGATGGGAACGAGAAGACAAAAAATCCTTACTTTTTGGGTTTTGTTTTTAATAAATAAATTTCTTGAAGCCCCACCAAACTATGACAGAAAGCTAATATAATTAATAAGGCCGATAATCCTCATCTACAACAGTTGAACTTTGCTTTCCTCTAGAAACTTCTATGCAAGGCTCAGAAAATTACAATAAGGGGATGGGTGTTGAGGTGGTGCTAACAGTCACACAGTTCAAATGGACAACTATGGAACTTTTAGTGTTTAAGGTTTCAACAATAACAATAAATTGAAGGTGGTGAAGTTAACAGAACAAGTAGGAATGATTAATAATACTTAATTAGACAGGTATGGGGGAATTTAAAATGAGCCAATGTTAAAAAGTAATTTTGAATGCATTTGGGTTTTGTTTTAATACTGAATAAATAGAATGTTTCCTTTGCACATTATTTTTAACTTTATACAAAATACCAACATTTAAAAAATTGTAAACAATAGAAAAGAAAAAAAACATTGAATTTCCTTAAATTTAACAATTGTATACATAGGATTCTAATCAACAATTTAAATTAAAAAAATTAGTTCCATATAACTGTGAAAGTGACTTTAAATATTACTTCTAAAGTTGAAAGCTCATTTCTTAATATTTTAATAGCAGGCTTTTTTCACGTGAAAATAAAATTGCTATCTAAATCTAAACTAAAAACATTTATAAGAAAGTTATAAGTATCATCAGCTTATTTCGAGATTCTCTCTAAAATGTGTCACTTATGAAAATCTTAAAATCAATTTCTACAGTAAAATAGAATTTATTTCATTACATGTGTTTCAATTCTTTAACACCATTTACTCAAATTTGTGTTTTTATAACTACCAACATTTTTTGTTTTCTTGCAACATAGAAAAGTACAATAATCTTCTAAAATATTAAAAGAAAACTCTTTTGGCAATATCATAAAATTCAAATCTCATTTGCATCAGGAAATACATCAAATGTCCAGCAGTTGTGTAGACATTAATGATTGTATAGATTTTCAAGTTAATTTTTTTTTCCAATCCCAATTGTTAAAATAGAACATACATCAGAACAATACCACACAAAAAAAAAAAAAACAACAGATTGTCTGGGATTTTTTTTTTTTAACTGTTAATAATCAAATTAGAATAAGCTTGCTTGCTTGTTAACATGAACTTTGTCAGTTTTGAATTGGTCAATAAAAAAAAATTTGCTCATGGATAATTGGTCAGAGAAGTGTAACAAAATAAAAATAAAAATTTCTTCTTATAGACAAAATTTTTGTATGGGGAAAAAAAATGTGTTTTATAAAATCATACACAATACTAATTTTCTTCAACAATTCTATAACATTCAGTTGAGATTTACAAATGAAAGAAAATCCATCCACTATGTAGAAATGATTAATGCAGGACTTAGTTTGGCACAGAGCCACAAAAACCAACTTTGATTGCAACACAATGATCTCTGACAAACAACAGAGTACATATGAAGACTTCTACAAACACAGTCACAAAATATATCATCCTAGACTTGTGGAGTGTCAAAGTTGAAACAGAGATGAAATCTAACAAAGTATGAGAACCTAAGGGAAAAATATCCCAGAATTATTTTTTGAATATAACTCTTTTATAAGATACAACATGATAAAATGTAAAAGCAACCAATAATAGTCAACAGCTTCTATAAAACTAATTATTTAATGGTGGTCTTTTATTATTATGTAACCAGCTGACACAACAAGTAATAATTTGAACTATAGAACTTGAAAATGTCAAGGCTTGACAGGGATGAAGAGAAGGGCTTTTTAGAGAAAAAATTACAGTAATTTGAATGTCTATGACAAAAGTAGTCTATGCCTCTTTCATAAAAATGTTTATTTCAGGATAGGCATTAAATTTTGGAAAAATGAAAAGGATGTGGTTAATGAGAAGTGGAGGATCATGGATGGGGCTCTGAAAAGAAAGGGGTTGGACTGAAGGTTGAAATTTGCTTATAAACAAATGTATGAAACACTGCATATTTATTGCAGAACTGTTCTCAAAGGGAGCTTCACAACAACAAAAAATAAGTCATAAAAAAAAGAATATATCAAAAGAAAAAGCCAGCCGTTTTTAAGGTAGTCAGAAACTCTGTCAATATCCAGAAATATAGCTTTGTTCTCATTCAGATATGTCTATCTGTATATACATTTATATCCAACTTTGCCTCTACAAATCTAGTAATAGTCTTACCTATCAATGTATCTTCATCTATATTAGCCTCGTTCTTAACTACATTCAAACCTTTCTGGTTATTTTATCCTATCAAAAGCAAATACCTGGCCCCTTGCTACAAAAATATTTCTTAAGCCTTTCTCCAGATAAACATTATTAAAGTAGATAACATTCTAAAATAAATTTTTAAAATTGTAACCTTTTCAAAGTGAAATTCCCAAAGTTTTACCTGGTAAGTTTCTGCTTATCTTCAAGTAAGCATAAACTTAGTGGATTGAACAAAGCAAAATTGTCATGTACAACAGTCATCACTAAATAAAATCAAAACCATTAACTAATTAAAATATTACTAAATTTAGTTTTAGATTGATCATAACATACTTGTCTGGAAACAGAATTCATTAATAAATTTTGCTCATTCAATTCAAACTGCTTCTTTTTTTTTTTTTCTATGATCAACAAAGAGGGCCAAGTACGTTCAATATTAAATGTAGCAGCATCAATTTCAGGTACTCAGCTTAATAGGCCACCTGGGTAATAATCCACACACGTTCCCCAAATTGCCTTTTATTAAAAGATAGGAATGATGATTGCAGGTGCCAGAGGTAAATGATCACTGATCAAAAAGAGGTTTACTGGGACAAGGAAATACACAGGCCTGAATATGTCAAAACAAGGGAGCATATGCTGGAATCTAGTCCACATGCATTTGTATGTAACACGAATATGTATACATGCACTAAACATTTACTTGGAGAAAGGGAAAGATTCAAATGGATGGGAGAGCGCATCAAAATAAAAGTAAGCAATATTTGCTTTGGCGCATGCATTCTTGTCCAAAAGAACAAATCCGATGATCTTGACATGAAATTGAGGATAAAAATGGCAAATTTTCTTTACAAATTTAATGACGCAAAGCAATGTATGCAAAAAAAAGTGAGCAGTGGCAGTCATGATCAAAAATATTGGTCAAAACTGTCAGTTACAGTTTTTGCTTTGAAACTGGGATAATTTTTTTTTTTTTTTTGGTTAATCCTTGCCAGAATTTGTAAGATTAATTTGCTCTTGACAAATGCATCCATCAGTTGGAATGGTTAAAATAAATCAGTGCAAAAAAGAAATCAATTTTATTATGAAGATGGTGATGGTGATTGTTTTAAAGTGCAAGGCAAATGGAAGTTGAAGGCAGAGTAAGAAATTGAAAAAGTGGGCAAAAAAGAATATAGAGAGAAGAGAATTTTATCAAGTAGAAATCAAAATGATAGTGATAAAAAAAGAAAAAAAATTTAACCCCAATATAATTTTAAGTATAAATCTTACTTGGCTTTTCTTTTGATTTAGAACATAATATTCAAAGTAAAAACAGAATAGACTGAGAAAGAAATGAAAGGGAGAGGACTGATGGCATTTCAGATCTTCCTTTTCATTCTATTGCTGCTCTGAGGCACATACTGAAGATATTTCTCAACAGAAAGGGACAAAGAACTAAGGTCACAACAAATGCTGACTGGGATTATCAATGCTATAAACACAAGTGATGTACTTGATAATAACAAAGCACTAATTATTAAAGAAAACTTATTAACAATAATCACTCATGGACTGTCTTAACCAAACATCCTCACCTTTTCATAACAATATTTTGCTCTCTATGCCAAATATTCTATATACACACTTTTTGCAATCTGGCACAAAGATTAAAGAGGAGTTTACAAAATCTTTAACAAAAGTATGGGCATGAAAATCTTTTTATTTTTTGTGGGGTGAATCAGGAGTTTAATATCAACTGAATGTTGCACATATAACGCTTAACTAAAGGCATTGAAAAACAAAAACAAAAATTAATAATGGGGTTTTATTTTTACAGTAACAGAAATAGATAGGAAAAATTGATTGGAAATGTACAATTTATATCCTTATATTTATTTAAAAAACTCATCAAATAGCCACAGAGGTAATTCAGGCAATAATTTCTGGATGACAATGATTAATAGGTCTATCAAAATAGGATTGCATTCCTTGCTAAAAAATAAATGAAAAAAATTATTTGTGTGTATCTATGTACAGAAGAACAGCTGAATATATAAAAAGAAAGAGGATATTGGTCTTAATAAAACATTGATTTCATTGCAGATATTAATAAACAGCAGTTATATATGATGAGGATGAAACAGAATTGTATGCAAAGAAATATGGCTCTTTGCTTAGAAGATCTAGGCTTCAGATGCAGGCAACAATTAAAAAAAAATTTATAAAGGTAAATAACAAACAAAAAAATATAACCAAAATTTTCAGATCCCAAAAGAGCATAGCGATTCCAATGCTTCTGGGAAGAGAGAGCAGTTGTATAAATTCACAATGCTGAGATGTGGAAATAGCAAAACTCGAGGGCAAAACTGGTAGAATGACTAAAGTGGGGATGGGGTGGCGAAAAACAATGGACGGAAAGTGATGTTTGAAAACAGAAAAATTAACAGTTGTGTAACAAAAAAGTACACTACAAAAATTGGACGGATGATTTTTTTTTCTTTTTCAAACATATCATAATATTTAAAATAATAAAAGGTTTCAATGTATAAGTGAACATGTTTGGTGCATAAACAAATAAATTTTCTAATTAGAAAATAGATAGAATTTCTCATCTCAGCAAAGTGAATAGATTTGAGATTTCTTTAAATACCTGATCATGCTCTCACATGCACACATAAAAGACTTTTGATGATTTTGTCTTGTTATAATAAATAAAAAAAACTATTGTGCTTTAAGAATGAAACATTTAAACAAGACAAAGTGACAAGAATTTTCATCAAAAGACTCCTTATTTGTAACAAATTAGTAAGAGCTAAATTTTTGTCACCAGTTAATTTTCCTTTATAACAATTTGTTAATCACATTTAATGAGAACGAACTAAAAAAGCTTTTGTAATCTATCAGCAAGAAATAAATATTTTAATGTCTTAAGATAACTATCCAGAGTGCCTGAGTGACAATCACATTTAAAAGTAAAATTCTTTCAGCTTTAGATGATGATTCTATAGTAATTTTTACAATTTCAGATGATAGAATCACAAGAATATTATTTATAATGCTGTGCTGGAAAATTATAGCCAATGATTGTCTGAAGAATAATTCACAAGAATATTCATTGTTTTTTTTTTTTGTTTTTGTTTTAAAGATGACACATCCATTTTTGATTTTAATTTTGAAAAAAAAAAATCTTGAGTGAAAATGAGGAGGACAAGGAAAAAACAAGCAGCAAGTTCTCCCAAACAATGTTGAGTGATTGAGTATAATTATAAATGAATGAGTTTCAAGATATTAGTCAGCTCAAGTAGAAATGTTTTAGATTGGTTCTTTGAATGAAATAACTCAATGCAAAACATCCTTAACCAGGAAACCTAAATGGAAAAGCAATCAATGAATGAGAAGAAATGTCTGAGTAATCTGCAAATGCTTTTCTTTTTTCCACAATTAATCAAGATATTTGCAATTGACTTTTTTGTTAAAAAAAAAAAAATTCATATTTGAACAAGCATAAAGCATTTACAACAACAAAGGCAGCAATGGACATGAGTGAAAACAGCGCAGGTGACAGTAAAGTGAGGGGGGTGCTGAGCAGAAGGAGGTGGAATGGATGCCTCTGACTTTTACCTGCAACTTATTCAGCCAATCCTGGGTGGAAATGAGAGGTTAATACAGGTTGGTTGGCCAGGTGAGCAGTGAGCAGATGGCTTATGGGGATATTCAACAAAAAATGAAATAAACCTTCATACTCAACAGTAATGAAGAAAGAAAGAAAAAAGAAGCTGACTTAAAGAGAAATTTTCTTCTATATATGGAATGAACACATATGTGGATGATAAGCATTATGGAAACACAGAATGGAAAAAAATAGCAGTGGCAAGTAAGATGCAGTGTTGCCAAAATACCTCCTTTTAATGGCTGCAGTTCTAGTTTTTGAACAGAATATTTTGGACTTTCTAAAAGATTTAGCTTATGAACACAAGAATATAGAGATTAAAATTGAAATCAACATTTCATATCAAAATTTCAAGCTTCTATCATTTACTGCATGTAGTTTGATAGAACCAAGAAACTATCCTCAAAGCCTTTACTTATTTTAAAAAAATAATTCATGATAAGTGAAATTGTATGTGAACTCAAAACCAAAATTATGACTTCAATTCATTATACTTCAAATCTATCAAACTATTAAGACAATGTTTTCACATGTAAGTTACAAATGTGTTTGTTTTTACTCAAGACTGATCTGATACACATATCTGGTTTTAATGCAATAAGCAAACACTGAAGAATAGCTAATAGGGAAACCATAAATGGAAACACTTCTTTCAGAAATTCATATCAAAATAGAAGAGAATGTAAGCAGCAAGGTGAAAATCAACCAAAACAGGCAGTGACTTCCTAACCACTTTATATTAAGATTGAGTTTAATAAAATGTTTTCAGGGTTCCTTTTTGTTACTAATAAAGAAACTTTCAAAAACTGATTTTGATTAAATAAAACTCAATCAACTTGTGTTCTTATACCAAAATAAGAATCTATCAATTTGCATCCTTACACCAAAGCAGAATGGGGAATCTATAAATAAAAAAAATTGAATCATTTTATCACATTTTACGTTTAAAATGAATTTCAGTCAATTTTGTCTAAAACCACTGTATTGGTTCCAGCATTGACATGTAACTAGTGATTTCTTACAATAAGCTTTTGACCAATTTTAATGTCAAATTGCATAACCTTTCAAATATAAAATAATACTCATGATTAATAAGAGCAGATGTAACAGTAAAAGTTATCAGAAAAAAAAAAAAAAAAGAAATTTGGAAAAAAAACAGGTGACAAAAAGAGTTCAGTCTTTTTTTTTTAATCTATACAGGAGTAGGACGAGCAAAGGGCCATTACAGTATTGGCCAATAAGACTGGATATTCAGAAAGGTCAAGAATATTGGGTCAATTGTGACAGACAACAGTTTTTCAAACCTTTAACTTGATAGTAATCCTTATTCACCAAACAATGATTATTTCTACCTCCTTTGGTCTTCTTCATGACTGAAGTGATTTTCATAACAGTGGAATCAGGGGAAGCAATTACAATTTTAATGCCTAAATAAACGGGCGATTATTAGCATTATTTAAATATCATCCAATAAAAGATTAGCGTGCTACAAGGAACATGATTTCATTTTTATCATAGGCAGTCGAGGCAATAACTTTTCCCTCGTCTTGTACAAAGCAGCTTCCAACAAGCTGGCTATCAACATGATATTGGCTACCAGCCACAGAGATCTGGAAAAAAAAGAAAAAAGTTACAGATTTTTATTATACAGTAGCAAATATATTACTAAATGTAAAAAAAAGTAATTCTAATTTATTATTTGTTTTTATTTAAAAGAAACCAAAGATAAGTACAAGGCTTGGCTGTAAAATTCATAGGCTGACCAAGATATAAATGTTAGTAGACAACACCAATTGGTAGACTATAGGACAGACGTGTACCAGAATGCAACAGCTGGTTGGCCAGTTGTTGCATACCTGACTTATCACAGAAAAATAGATACCAGATATACAAATGTAAAAATTGAGATTTTAAAAAAAAGTGTGATGGAAGTGACCAATAGGTAGACACACCATATACAATCATTAATAAAAGTTTAAGATCTCTTAGCTGTAACTACATCCAGCAGCAAGGCCTCTGGTTGGAGGTTTTGAGGAGCATGGAAACACCTCTTAACTGCTGTTGTTTTCAGGTCCACTTTAATCTGGAGTGGCAACACCTGTTAGGGTCTCAGCTATGGGCAAATAGTGAATCCCCCAAACAAAAACACTATGACAGTATAAAAATACATTACTAACGATACATATTTATAGTAAAATTACCAACAGTAGATATTCATAGTAAAATTACCAACAATGCATTTTATCTGTAGTTGAAGGCATACAACTGCATTCAAAATATTTAGATTTCAGCATTAAATAACCCATAGAGGTTGATATACCACTAAACTAAAACAACCATCTCTTAGCTGTAACAAAGTCATTTTAATTTTTTTTTTTCATTACCTTTTATTATACAAGATTGCATGATGCAATAGCTTTTTGTTGTTTCATCAGCCACTATTCATACATGATATAATAAAAATCATAGGAGATTTTATGTAATGTATACAATTCAGACTATGAAGCACCCACCAAATCAAATGATTTGAGGCACCATGTCTAAATCTGGAACAGCAGGATTCTACTTCTTGCTTCCAGTAACAATGATGAATGGTGCAAGGTATGTGGAAATACTGCAAGAGAAACTGGATCTGCATATGCACATTCATCAGTGCTCAATATTTACCCATGATGGTGCTTCACCAGTCAAAGGTTGTTCAGAATTTTTTGAAGATCATGACAATACTTGATTGACCAGAGAACAGCTCAGATCTTTACCCAACTGAAAGTTTATAGGAAATTGTCACAAGTTGTAGAAAAGCAATCTTCAAATACCAAAGCACTCTATTAAAGAAGTTTGGAAAAAGAAATCTTGGTTGGACACTGTAAGAACTTGATTCTCAGAATACCCTGTTGCATCCAAGCAGCAATCAAAAGCAAAGGAGATAATACAAGATACTGACTGCTGGACTGTTTGGCTTGAAATATATAGAGAACATCTTCATTTACAAATTTGTGAATAAAATTGTGTCAGTCTGTGGTGGAAACAAAATACAGACAGAACTGCTTACCACTATTGATAATGGTACCTGCCTCCATCAATTAAAGAGACAACATTTAGTGTGCTGTCTCTGCAGAAAAAAAAGCAAATGGCTGCACTGCCAGAATGATGGTTATGAAGATAGTGTCTACCAGCTTCTCCATGAAATAGTTGGGACAATGAATTGGTGTTAGCTATGCAAATGATACCTTTTGCTAGCCAGTCACTAAAGTTTTAAGCTCCATAAAATCAGACACATTTTCTGAGAAGACACAGTCTGGTAGCTGCAAAATCAGATGTTAAATTCAGACAAGTACTATTCCCAACTGGACAAATTAAAGGCATAAATCAATGAAATGTGTCTAGAATTGGCCAAGTGGAAGCGTGTTGTCTTCCAACAGAGCAAGGCCAGACCTGACATCGCTTTGCAGACCCTGCAGAAATTGTTACAGCTTGGATGGCATATCCTACTCCACCCACCATACTCCCCTGACCTTTCACCTTCAGATTATCACTTATTTTGATCCCTGCAAAATTCTCTTAATGGGAAGAACTTCAATTCTCTGGAAGCCTATAAAAATTAGACAAGTTCCTCATGATGGGAATAAAAGATGATATACAAATATATATATCAGACAAATGGGAAAATCTTTTTAGTGATGTGTTTAATTCTAAGGAGGGCTAATAATGATTTTATCAGAGGATTATTATGTTGTTTTTTAGCAGCAGAGAGTTTTGTGTGCTGATGAACAAAAGTTACACATGTTGAGTTGGTTAGAAGAAATAGATGAACAAAATGAAGCAGAACTGTTATATTCTGTTCAAAGTTTATTTCTTAAAAAAGATTTAAGTAATGTTCTTTTGATAGTCTCTGTAAAATGAAAAAAAAATGATATGGTTGAACTTGCTTTGTTGTTGAGTGAAGTAGTGAGTGAATGTAGTGTTTAGGTCATGTGTTGTGTCCTGGGAGCATGGATATTCATATCCTGTCTTCTTCACAGTGCTGTCTTAAAAAAATCTAGTCTCTTCAAATTCATGCTACACATATTCCTAGTTTTTTTAAAAACATGTCCAAGAAGCTGAAAAATGTAGCTGTTGCTAATAGGGTTTTAACACATGTACATTTCGCCAAAGAAGTTGTACAATTAGTCTGAAGATGTTCCTTCTCTGGATGGAATGTGACCTTAGAAGTTTTTCTATATTGTTATTTGATTACCCACTATACATGGAAATGTAATATTTTTCTTGAAGTGATGTATGTATTTCAATGATTGATTTGAATAAATACCTGAAGGGAAATATACAATATTTTTTGCTGAAATTTCTATGTTTCAGTAGAATGTGCTGAACAAAATATTTTGTCTTGTACACTGAGTGATTCAGACTCAGTGGCCCTCAGTTTATAGAATGTAAGGGGATATTTAACAAGATTTCTTAGATGTATTTTATATAGCACAACATATCATCCTGTATGGCCCTAATTTGTTGTTTCATTAGCCTCAGGTAAATAAGATAAACCTATACAGAAAGTATATAATACATTATTAAAAAAAGAGTGGGAGTTTTTACCTATAAACAAGATGAATTCATTTATGTATCAGCATATGAAGTAATTTATTGGACATCTGTAGAATTAGTAAGATCCTATTTGTTCTAATGGTTGCAGAACATCCTTTGCTAATGGCAGTTACACATTTAATGGTTTTTGTAGACTTTTCAAGCAAAAAATTACAGAATTGAAAGAAGTAAATATTTAATTGAAAAAATAGTTTGTTGATCTGCAATAATGATAAAACAATTTTTTTCAAAGCAAAACTGAAAGAAATAAGAAAAATGGTCACTTTACCTGTGGGAAGGGGTCCTTACTTAAATGCCACAACCTTACAAATGAATCTTCTCCAGCAGATAAAACCTGAAATAGAGCACAGAAGACAATTAGATAATAGTTCACATTGAGACTTGTTGAGTTGAAGATAGATCAAGAAGGGATGTGTAGAAAAAAGTTCTTATTTTGCCTGATTTAAGGCTTGGAACTAAATTACAAAAGAATTAAAACTGTATCTCATAACCAATAATACCAAGGAGGCTAAATTTGGTATCATTTGAAAAAGAAATCAATTGACTTTCATATAAAATCAACTCATAATACTTGATTTTCAACAGCTTTTGAGATAGATCAATTGTATTGCACTAGCACATCATATTTCTTTTAATCCTTTTCGAAATAAAACTATCTTGGCTTTACTTATTTTGTTCAAACAACTGATGATCAGAGTTTTGATTAATAGCAATGTATTAGTCCACTTCTTACCCTGGGTTCAAAGGTAGGATATATAAAAATAATTATAATATAGGTTCTACTTATCTATCAAGCACTGTTTTTTTAAAATAAAAATACTAAAGAACTTTGGATTATTAACCTAACGGTTCTTTCCTATTTTTCAATATATTTGCACGCATATATCAGCTCCCAAATAAAGGTTGACCACTCTGAACCTTTATTTTTAAAATAAGAATCTTAAAAATATGGAAAAAGTAAATTTCAGCATTTCTCTGAAAAACATTCCAAACAAACAAATGGAATTATTTTGTAAAACGTATGCAAAAAACAGAGAAATTAATAAGAAGGATGAGATGGAAGGCATTTTTCTTCCTTTGAGGAAATAACTCAGCAAAAGAACGAAGTTTATGGCTTTAAGAGCAAAAAAGCAACACCATTTAACAAAAAGTTGTTTGAATTTGAAATGGACTTAATATAATTAACATCTCCTTTCAAAAAAAGAAAAGCAATTTCAAAAAATATTTGGACCAAATAGTAAAAAGCATCAACAAAACTGATAAAATACTGGTGAAGTCTGACAAAACTGGAAATTTCTACAAATTGACAGCAGAGAACTACAACAACTTCATAAAAATTTAACAAGGACTTATAAAAAAGCTTATAATAACAACGTAAATATGGTAGATAGTATTAACAGAACCAGTAAAAATATCACTAATAAATTAAAGATAAGTGATAGAGTAGGCAAACTTGCTGAAAAGGAATGCTACATCACTCTTAAGGACCACAAACTGGATTTTGAGGAAAACCCTACTACTAGAATGATAAACCCAACCGGACCTGACATCAGAAAATAAGCAAAAGAATCCTAGTAAGGATTACTAAGCAAATTAAAGACTACCTTGGATTAATACCAAAGAAGTCATCAAATGATTTACCAGTATCAACAACAAGCCTGATTGCACCCTAGTACAGTTCAACATTGTGGATTATTACCAGTCAATATCAAGAGATCTATTCACGACTGCCCTAGGGTTTGCTACTATACATTCAGACCTAACAGAAGAAGAAAAGAACATAATTCTTAATGCAAAAAAATCTGTCCTCATTCATAATGGAGACCAATGAATTAAAAACACTGAAGACCATTTTGACATTACCATGGGATCTTTAGACTCTGCAGAGTCTTCTGACTTTGTCGGTCTATTTA
>OZ038481.1:90633201-91135701 GCA_964036315.1 Acanthosepion esculentum | reverse complement strand
TTCTCATGACATTCTTTTCTTCTAAACTAAGAGATTTTTATAAAACTGATATTTTGAAACTTGTGTATTATTGGAAGGAGTTTATTGATAATTATGAAAACTATATTAATAAATAAACTAATTAAACATGAATTTTTTATATATTTTTCTTACATTAAATTTAAACATAACATGATACAGCTCAATAAAATACATTTTCATAGATTGGTGATCTTTGTCTTTAGTGGTAGGGCTGTTAAAATAAAACTTGGAATTCTGTTAGTACAATGGAAAAAGAATAAGAGGTGAGACAAAGTATAAAGCTTCTTCCTCAGTCAAACAAAGAATCCATTTCATCTGCTCATCTCCAACTAGATGGAAGGGAATCAGAACCCAAATGGAATCTTATCTCTGACTTCTCTTGCTCTCATTTGACCATGTGTTACATCATCGTGTACCACTATGACTTTCTGTGGTCAAGTCACACTGATGAATGTATTAGAAAATTCAAGCTTTCAAGTATTTTGAGTGTTAAGTTTACATTTACTTAAAGATAAGATTGTTAGATAATCATTACATATACACACAGCTTTCAAAAATCATCATCACTATCTACAATAAATTGATTGTGGTTTTAATCAATTTTTAAAAATTTAACAACAATATAGTTTTCTGCATACTTAGAAAACAATAGAATTCAATCAATTATAGCAATTTTATGGAGACAAATATTGCAGAGAAGTTCAAACAAAAATTGTTTTCAAATTAACACAAAATCCAAACAGTGGAATAACTACAAGAAATAGTGACAAAATTTACTAATTTTATTGATACAAAACTAATTTATAGTCAATGAATTAAGATTTCCAAACTGGTGTCTCATGACACTTTCACATAATTAATTACTAATTCTTTATGAAATTTTGTATTGAATTATTTCTTTATATATATATATATTTTGAATTAATGGTATTGCTAACAAAACTTTAGTAATGAGTTGCAAAAAATGTATTTTCAAAACATGTTGCCAATGCAATAATGACATGTTTATGACAGAGACGGAAAGAAAACTGTAGGAATTCCTAAACAAGGTAGTAAAAGAAGGCAAGAAGAAAGGACTAAGCAGAAAATGTCTGGTTGTCAGCAAGAGAAAAAGTCTAAAATGTGAACTACAAATTGGCAATGTCAAAATCAAACAAGTACAGAATTTTAAATATCTGAGAAATGTTATAACAGACAATGGAAAATGTGACCTCAAAATTTGAAGTTGCATTAGAATAACAAAAGATGCCTTCCAAAAACTAAACTAAGTATTAAGAAGCAGGAAAATTACATTAGAAACAAAAAAAAAGAGTGCTGAACTGTTATGTAACATCAATATAACATATTTAATATCAGAAAGAGACAGTTGAAATTTCTAGGATACATAATGAGGAAAGGCTTGGGAAGTTTGACACTCACAGGACATATTGAAGGCAAGAGGGACAGAGAGGAAACCTATCTAACAAGTTTGTGGAAATGAATGACAGAAGTGGGAGTGGAAGGGATAGTAAAAAGATGAATATTGCTAAAAGCTACAAAGAATAAGAAGTTGTGAATAACCATGATCACCCCCATCCTAAAGGTAAATGGCACATGAGTTTTGCTTTAGTCTTTCAGGAAGAAAAAAAAATTAAGGTATTCATTTGAAATGAAGTCTTTAAGGAATGACTTACTGATACCCAGGAATTCGGAACAATGGTAGAAAGACATCATTGCTGGATACTTTCCACAGGAAGATATCACCATCCATGTCAGAACTTGCCATTAAATTGTCACTAGCTGCTAAGCAACAAATTCCTTTCTTATGTTCTGAAAGAAAAATATTACTTATTTGAAAGAAAAAAATCCAGTAATTGCCAAAATATTTGGCCAAACAGAAAAACAAAACATGTCTGACTATGGAAAGATATGGCTTTATGAATTTTAAAAGAATACAAAGAAAAGTGAGAAAGGATTTTCTTTTTTTCCTTTGTATTACTACTTTGGAGGGAGAAATTCTTTGTTATATTTTAAATTTAGTAACTTTATAGAAACAGATAATCTTCAGTGAAATATTCCTGTTTAAAAAATATCAGGAGGGAATATATTTTCCTCTATACACACTAAAAAAATATCCCTTCAGTCCTAATCTAATAAAAGCAAAATAGGTTTAAAAAGATTGGAAGCCATTTTAAAGCTTGAAAGACAAAAAATTATAATAAACTTTCTATTCTAAAAACAAATTAAATAATTTTCTTTTTTCTTTCAATATTATCAAAGAATTTCAAATAAGTTTCTACTACAAATATATAAAGTGAAACTATTTAAAGTTACAGATAACTTCCTTAGAAATTGAAGTAATGAATGATTAAAAAGTAATGGTTATTAGGAAGGTCTTTGTCATTAAAAAGTAAACAAAACAAGATACTTACCAGAAAGTTTACCTGAGAAAGCAATTGTCTTTCCTTTTAGTGGAACTTTGAAATAAAGAATGTCTCCAGTATGAGTCCCTGAAAACAAAAGAACCAATACAAATAATTAAAGTCTAACACTATAACAATCAAATTTCTTCTGCGTTATATCATTAGCTTCCTAGTTTTGGTAACAATTAAGAATCTCACAAATAATTTTTTGATTAAGCTGCTCATCAATCAACATAAGCTAATTATAAATGTATTGAAGTATCAAGAAATTAGCAACATCAGTACACTGAATGATTTCATTCTCCTCTACTCAGATGATGCATGTATGATTAAAAAAGTAGTGTAGCTGTTGCAGCCATAGAATGGAAATAATGCAGATTGACTGTTTGGGCCAGAAAGACGGGGCACTATTTCCAACAGAGGTTTTTCTCTAGGTTTTTTCTTGGTCAACAGTAACAAGAGTATACCAGAAATATGTGAATTTCAGAAAAATAGCAGGTACCCTCAGATAATACAAGAATGGGATTGTCAGCCACTGACAAGGATGATAATCAGCCAACAAAAGGGGAATATCACATCAAAATGCATCCTAATTCAATACCGTTACTACTCAACCTATCAGTCAACACACTGTATGACATACACTGTATTTCATTGTGTTTGGTGGTTATTGAACCATGACAGTACCAGAGACCATGGCGTCAGTTACATCACCTAACTTGAGACAAAGAACATCATCATTGCTGTCTAGTCAAACAAGTTATATTTAGTCATCTTTCATTCAGAAGGTCCTGTTAATATATGAGGCTAGAAATCCTGCTTGTACAAGCTGGTGGTCCCACTCTAATAGTAGCAAGTGTTTGTGATATTCTAAAGGATCACTACTGAAAGTGGTGTCATCTTGAAATGAGTGACATCCACAGGTCATGTTGCAGACCATTTACACCACATTTAGCCAATAGTTTATTTCAGCAAAACAGTGCAACCCAACCCTTATAATACTAGGTAACATGAAATTGGTTACAGAAACACTTGGCTGACTTCTAAGTATGTCATTAGCTTCCATGCTCACCAGATTTAAATACTATTGAACATGTTGCAGACATCACTAAAATCCTTGGAGTCATACTAACAAACACAACTTAGTTGTTGGCAGCCCTAAAATGTTCCTAGACAGATATACACACATTTCTCCAGCACCTTACAGACTCACTGCCATATCAAGTAGCTGCACTTATTCAGTTGAGAAGTAACTAAATATTATTAGGTAACTATTTCTAAATCTTTAGTAATCCAGTTAATACAAACCATATAGTGAGAAGGTAAATTTCCAGAAATAAGTCAAAACATCCTAATAGTAATATAGTGGTGTCTGTAGTGTAGACTTTTAAGTAAATTTAAATAGATTTTTAGATTTGTATTTTGTTTAAATGTACATTATCTTTTTCACTTGTTCAGCACCAATAAAAAGATTTTGAATATTGTAGTAATATCTAAACGACTGCCTAATTAGCATAGCTAAAGCATAGAAACTATATGTGTCCAAGCAGTAAGGGGCGGGGCAGAATATGATAGGAGAGATTAACGACTACCACTAGACTGAGAAAATATGAAGGAAATCACAATTCATAACAGATATGGGTTTTTTTGTCAAAATTGAATTGATTTCTCTCAAAAAGATGATGTTTATATGCGTGAAAATAAGAAATAATTCAGTCAGCAGTTTGAACCTGCACTTTAGTACTTGATCATAATTTAAAATTGATTATTTAGAGAAAATAGTTTTAATCTGTCATTTAATGTAAGACATGAAGTTATACATTTGATATGGAACAAACTCTCAAAAGGAAGTTTCTCTGATCACTACAATCTTAAACCCAACTAGTCTAGGTTCAGCTGTTATCTATCCTCCATATCCTCATAATATGCACTTCTTATTCCCTTCTTGTATGCCCTTGCAACATTATCATTCAGTAGCCCTCTATCTTGAGTGGCCCTTGGGCCTTGTATTGAGTGAATGATTGTATAAAAAAAATGATTGATATTGTTCATTAGAAAAATATTATTACACCATCATTTGTAATCTTGAAAAGTCAGTTATTTTAAAACTATGGCAATTTAAAAAAATAGACTAAATCTGATTGCAAGCAAAATAAAAAGAATGAAAAAATGAGTGGAAATTAAAAAATGAAAACTGACTTATTCAAATGAAGAGAGAAAAATACTTACCCACACAGACAAAATTGGATCCTACAGCAGCAATTCCTCTTGCGTACATACTGGTACCTTAGGAAAAAGCACAAACATTATCAGAATTCATATTATTATTAAAATCATTAAAATTGGAACTGTCTTTCAAATGAGTCATTCTGTAATTTCTTGGCCACAGATTCTTAACAAATTTAAGAATGAATTTATCTACTGTATTTATAGAGAGTCAATTTTATAAGAATTGCACATTTAATTCCAGTAAACTGAAAACAGCTAATTCTTTTTCACATACCCTTGAAAGTTCATCTTTTCAAAAAAAAAAAAATTAATTATCAAAGAAATGAAATATAAAAAGTGAAAAATAATATGGAATATAATATCAGTGTGGAATATCAAATCAAAAGTTCAAATCCCAGGCTATTTTGTTATGTTCACTTTTGCTATTTTATTATGTTCACTTTTGCAAAATTTATCCTTGGGAAAGGCATAAATCCATCTCTTTTCCCCACCAGCTAGCCTTTGGTGGCAAGCAGTCTAATAGATGGAAAACTCTGAAGTCCAAACCACGGAGAAGAGAACTGGAAATTACTCCACTATCTTTCCTTAGAATGCATGGCAATTTATAGATAATAAAGAAAAAGTATCTGTGGAGAGATATGATTGCTTACATCTTGAAGGAACATGGCAGTTTTTTTTTAAAAATATACAAAAAATGACCAATTAATTAGTGCCAACCTATCCATACAGTGCATTTTTGATCAAATAAATCTTTTGTGTATATGAAATATCCCAAAATCTTAAATCATAGCATGAACTTTTTTCTTTTTTTTTCTTTTTTTTTTACTTTTGTTCACCCAATACATGGCCCAAGGCTCACTCAAGATAGAGAGTTACAAGAGGCTGGAAGCAGGAAAAGGATATTGTGAGGATATGTAGTATAGATAATAGTTGAGCCTGGATTTGAACAGGCTAAGATTGTAGTGATCATGGAAGCATCCTCTTGGGAGAATGTTCCACAAAGTAACAGTTCTGTGGAAGAAGCTGAGTGGAACTTACTCCTTACCAAAGGAATACCAATGGGATGGAGATGATATGCCACTCTGAACATGGCATAGGTGATCCTAGGTGTGAAAGTCTCAGCTGGAGAGACCAAGAAATGTAATTTGTTTGAACATTTGCCATAGTAATAGCAATAGAGCAGTGACAGGCTATCTATATTTCATCTGAGAGATAAGGGTTGCAGAGTGGAAAATAATTCATCACCCACAAAGTCGTGTAAACACTTTTGGACTCTGTTATGGTTGGACAGTGAAAAATGAGCAGCACTAGCTTAGGTATGGTAACAATACTCCACTCTTGATCTGACCAGACTCTTTTAAAGATAGAGCCTGGCAGCAGGAATTAGGAATTTTCTAGAGTAATACAAAGCACCAACCATTCTTCCAGCATCTTTAGAAATGACACAAATATATGAGTTCTGTTTGATGTATGTAGTGAGCTTTAAATTCAACAGGTATCTAAGGCAAGAAGCTTCATCAACAGGATTGGAACAAATTTATGGGCTGTTTAGTGGTGAACAAATGTTACTAGTTTTGTTTTATTGAAGGATACCAGCCAGTCTCCACTCCCAATGAGTTGTGAGAGTTAGGTCAGAGGGTAAATCATCTGTCAGGCACTGGTCATCCAGATATTTGAAAGTGCATCCACACACCATCGTATCATCTGCATATATATTTACTAAGGATCTGAGGATGTTCTCAGACAGATCACTAATATAAAGCAGAAAGAGGGTAAGACTGAGAAGAGAGCCTTGGGGGAAGCTATTGAGTTTATGCCTGAATATATAAAAAAATCATTTTTCAAAACTTTCCACTTTTTATGTCAAATCAATACGAAGGTATGTAAGGATGATAAAAATGAAATCCAGTGACGAATCCAACAACAATTTATTCAAACAAATGACATACAAAATTTCTCAAGACAAGCTGGATGCAACAACAAAGCAAACGTATTTTTTATTAATATATTTTCTATTTTTTCTAATGACTTGAAGCAACCTCTTGTCAGCAGAAGTTAATTTAAGAATTTCTTCATTGGTAATAACTTTACAAACAGCTAATACAGGAATTGGTTGCTACTCTCATAAATATGTCTCTTGACAATGTTTCAGAAAGTTCTCAATGGGGTTTATATCCAGGATCTTGATTTACATTATTTACATTCAGACTAATATTCTCATCTTTGTTTTGGCTGTTGTGCCTTATGGCCTTCTTTTGTTATCTGTCGATCCAAATTATCTGAAGAAGGCCAGAGAGCACAATGGCTGAAACATTGTGACCATACCATAAGCCTACTGCTTGTTTTACCCTAATTTACCTAAGTATTCATTAGTTGCACTAGCAAATCGTATTGCAGTGTTTTAGTGCAGGAAAATGATTTTTTCTTTGAACACTACTGCCTTCTTCTTAATCTATATCTGAAGATTGGCCTTTAGGAATGCAATCTAGGCAGTAAAGGTAATTTTAACATCATTGTCCACCTTCCAAGGGTTAACCAATCCACCACTGATGATCCCTACCCAAAATATAATCCTTTCACCTCCTTCCTAATGCCTGAATCAAACAGGCTTAAGTTCCTCCTTCAGGCTCCAACGATTTTGCCAACTGCTAAGTCCATCCAGCATCCATGAAAAACACTTTCTGAAAATCCAGTTTTATATATTGTTTGACTTATTTAACATGCTTAATGAAGTGATTCAACTTCAAAGGAGAATAATTGGTTTGGTACATGTTCTTAAATAGGCATATTTGGAGCTCCCAACTTTACTATTTGTGAATCTCATTTTCAATTGGGTCCATTCATTGAGTGAAAGTCAAGGATTTTTGTGTTTTCCCTTTGTCAGGTTGTGCACTGTATGCATTTTGTAAAAGATTTCTTGATTATATAAGGATCTCATGCTTTGTGATTTCTTATGCTATTTCATGATCACAAAGCATCTGAACAATTTTACCCTATCATCATTACTGAAACATTCTTTACAACTCATGTTGCATAAAAATTGGAACAGTGACAATATGAATTAATAGCAACAAAATAGATGCCATTTGTTTACTGTTACCCAAAACATGTTATGGAACATGGTTGTGTTTGTCAAGTACTATCAAACTTCTTGCAAAATTCAGTTCAAATACATACAATCAATATGAAGATATTTGAGAAAAAATGTGACTTGTACAGTATGTTAGAATTAACTGTACTTGATGTTGGTCACCTCCTAAGAAATAATAATAATTTGCACTAATAACTGTTTATGAACAGTAAATCTTGTGTACACTGCATAAATGAAGGTATTGATAACAAACAAATACTGATATTCTCAAATGGTTACCCTTCCAATACTAAAAGCAATATTGTTCAACATTAAGAAATAGCAGGCAATTTCCTTTGATAATAAGCAAATAGAGTTTTTAGAACAGACAAAAAGATAAATGACTGACTTACATGCAGTGTCCTCAGCAGAAGCTAAGTTGTGCCAAAAGAGTAAAGTGCCATCTGGCTCAAAGAACTTGATAACAAAAAATAAAAACAGTAAAATTTTATTGTGCAACAATGCATAATTAATTTTTTTACATAACTGTAAGAGAATAAAGAGAAATTTGAGATTATTTTCTGGTATAATCACTTGGATCACAAAGCATCAAGCTTTCATTATTTGTAGACAAGACCAGACATGTTGCTCTTTACACTCTGACAGGTTTACAACATTTAAGGAAATCTAAAAATAACTGAACATTTGTTTTTCACACTTCATGATTTGGTTATCAGTGAAATACAAGATTAAAGACTTACTGGATATTAGATAATTTGAACTTAGAGAAATTGTTTGAGAATACAATCCTTGGGATTGACAAATCACAAATGAAAAATTGAGAGTGTAGGGGGTAATTAAAAAAATGTATTTTTCAGATTTGTGAAAGTATCAGAAAAACAATTTATTGGAGTAAAGAGATGAATACACTAATGTAACATATTTTAACTTTTTGAAATATATCAAAATCAAGAAAAGACAATATCTCTTAGTCTTGTCTAAGATTTTTATGTGACAAAAAGTCTTGTTCATATTATATGTTTACAATCTATCACATGACACTTATTCCAAACAGCATATCTGAGGGTCAATTCAAGTAACAGATTCTCTAAAATATTAGTCACTTCGTTGCATGTTTTTTCATTCACCTGTGGATACCTCACAATATAAATATTTCTCTCAATCTGGAAAGGGTTCTGAAGACTAATTTTGTTTACTTGAGTAGATAAATAAGTCCGTACCCAGTATGTATTAGCTGAATGTTGATCTGAAATTTTCCCTGTATAATGTTTGATTTAGGTGCTTGATATTCATTAGTGAATTAAGTGCAATGACATGGAGAGAGATTATGTTGAAAAATAAGCATTTGTTATTTAAAATAAATGCTTTTTTCATCATTATGCTGTGGACTTATTCCTGTACCTGTTTATGTTCATCTTTGCAAAAAGAAACAATGGTTCATATTGCATAAAAGTTTCAACATTACAAAGAAATATTAAGACAAAAAGAATAGGAATAGAATTCAAGTCCTCACCTGAATTCCCTTTTGAGCAGCAACCACCAAAAGTGTGCGTTGAATACCTAATGTTACCCATTTGGCCTGCAAGACAAAAATACTTGGTTATAAGCAACTGAGTAAACAAAATGTTTAATGAGATTCTCATTGCAGTAGGTTAGTAATTATCTCTAAATGAACTGACAAGGACACTAAGGGATTAACAATAAGAAGAGGACTTAAAAGAAAAGGCAACAAACAACAGTTGTTTGTATTAAGTCAGCTGCAATTTCAGGCTTCCTATCCAAACATAGTCGATGTGTGTGGGTAGTGTAATAGATATTAGCTGAGAAAGAGAAGAATCAGGAAGCTGAGTTCAAATACAAACCTAGTCTGTTGCATTCACTTTTGCAGAAATGACCTTGGGAAAAAGGATGAACCAATCTCTTCTCTCCTACTCTATAGTAGGGTAGAGTGGGCTTTCTTGTGTGGCCACCAGTATAAGAGAATGAAAACTCTGAATTATATACAAAGAGAAGGCAACAGAGAAACCACTCCACTATTTTTCCCAAGAATGCATGGCAATTCATAGATAATAGAGAAAAGGAATTTGTAGAGAGTCACTATAAAGGCACTATTAAAAAAATGCAAAAATAAGCTTACGGATTAATAATTCAAAAGCCACAAGTTGATTTAAATAATTCCTATATTACATTTGATTACATTTCCTCTTTACATTGCTAAAGAATTCTATTAAGAGCTGCATGATATAAAGTCCTACACAGCCAATTAAAGTTTCAGCTCATTATTGAAAAGAATGAAAAACAAAGTCATCCTTTCATATCCAATGCATGAAAAAAAAAATACTTTCTGTAAACTATTGATTAAATTAAATTACATATAATTTACTTTTTAAAAATTACAAAAAGAAATCATGTAAAACTACATTATAAAATATCTCAGCTTAAACTCAGAAATTAAAAAAAATGCTAGCAAATATAATTATTTTATCAAACAGCAGCAGGTAGAATTTCTGCTTGATTCTAAATATTTTTTGAAACTTACTAAAGATTATGATTAAAAATATTTATCATGTCAAAATATGTAATTTATTAATTTTCATCTTCACAGTTTATTAACATAATAAAGGAAAATATTTTAAATACTACACTTTATTTATTAGAGCTACAAAAGATTTTTTTCTACAGGTGACATGTCTGTAATAATTGAGGAATGTAACATGAGCCCCCCTTTTTTATATTTTTAAATACCCAGTAATCTTAAAAATTTCAGAAAATATTCTCCATAATCTAATGCTTTATTGAATTTTTACTATAGGATATTAGTCTGAACTCCATTGTGAACCTGAAACATTGTAAAGAGATATATTTATGAGGGTAGCAACCAATTCCTATATTAGCCATTTGTAAAGCTATTTAACGATGAAAAAAATCCTCAAATTAACTTCTGCTAACAGGTGGTTGCTTCAAGCCTGTTAGAAAAAGATCACCTTGATGCAATTCACTCTGCAAGAAATTTGGAAATGGCATGCTGTACTGCTTGGCATTTGCACCAGAAGTTCCAATACAAACATTTCAGAGTGTTTGGGTATCAATCTGAGGACAGGGCAGAGGATTTGGAAAGAGATGATTAGTCTAATGATGATAATGAATGTATGGCAGCTCAGAAAACTCACTCTGATATTCTGATTTGTTGGAGAGGGCCTCAGACTCAACAGAAAGACTTACATCAAGTGCCTTGAGGAAGTAGTGCTGCCCTGGGACAAGAGGATAGCTGCTGGAAGACCCCATGTCTGGCAACAAGACTCTGCAGCATGTCACACTGGCAGAACCCAGTTATAGCTGTAGGACAATTTCTGTGACCACTCCTTACATCTGGCCACCTAACTCCCCAGACTGCAACCCACTTGATTATTATTTGTCGGGCACAGTTGAGCAACAGACCAACAAAACTCCTTGTAACACCAAAGATGAACTGAAGGCAAGGATTATAGCAGCATTCACCAACTTAAACAAGGAGACCGTCCAGAAGAGTTGCAAGAGATTCCGAAGTCATCTGGAGGCTATGGTTAAAGTCAATGGAAAGTTTATTGAATAAATTTACTCTTTAGTATTTCTTGATATTTTTGTGTAATTTTGGTAAACATATCTGTTAAAATGAGTTGTCAGTGTTATTTTCATTTTTGTGTTATTCAGACAACAATTTATCCATCATACCCTGTATACTATTCTACACGAGATCATTGCATTTGATAGACATACATTTAAATTAAAATTTAATTTTTTTTTAAAAAAAATATATAAAGATTAAATTAATCAAATCTTTCCCTCTAGTAACTGATAACATTAATGTTTCTGATAATGAATAGAGAAGATGGAAAGTACTCAAATGAAAATATGAAATTTAGCCAGTTTCTTCTTAAATTTGATTTGGATGTATAAAGACTTCTATGCAAACTGGAAAAGTGCAATAAAAAAAATTTAATAGATAAAAGACAGACCTTGTTTGTCAATTTCATGCTTGAATGATTTTTTCGGCTTAAGTATATGTTTATATACATATATATTTGTCAATATAGGCAAAAGGAAAACTATTCTTTACGTTTTTTCATTTTTGATGGACTTTACCAAGACAAATGTAACAGTTTTATTTTGCAAGATGTATTTATAAACAGAACATTGTTAGGTTCTCAAAATTTTTAAATTTAAGAACACTCAAAATATTAAGACTAACAGTGGAGGTCAAGGTAAATTTCGGAGGATGCTAAGTGATGTAATTTAATACTTTATAATCCAAAGTTATTATTATTGTTGTTGAATTTTTTCTTACATATATTTCATTAACATTTTTTTAATTAATTTAGTTATTATAATTAGATAAATTATTTATGTCTTTTTTTATTTTAAATAATAGGTTATAATTAAACCATTTTCATTTTCATATTTTTTACTTTTACAGTTCAAAAGTTTGAGGACACCTCTGGTATTTTTTAAAATTGGCCCAAAAAGTAGTTGTTTTATACTCTAAATAAGAGAAAATTATAATACATGGTTAAAAAAAAAGAGTGAGACATGATTTTTATTAGAAATTTTATTGACAAAAAGAAAAAAAGCATTTTGTGATAAAATTTTGCTCTCGTCAAAATATCCTCCTTTAGACTTGATTATTGCAGCACAATCTTTTGGCATTTGTTGCAAATGTTTCTCAAAGTATAAGTTTGATAATTGATTCCATTCTTATTTCAATAACTCTAAGAACTCTTTTTCAATTTTTTTTTCTAATCTGTCAAGTTCATCCCATGCTAATTCTGGGGATAGCTTCAAACTTTTGAACTGTAGTGTATGTTGGTTTGGGAAAGGCACGCGTATATATATATATATATATATATATATAGTGTGTGTGTTTGTTTGTAACACTTTTCCTATCTACTATCAGAAGATTAGAAATGTCCATCAAGCATGCATATTGAATACATAATGTAGTGGAAAAATTGCCCAAGCTATTTCAGCACTTCTCCTTTTAGGGACACCTCAGGTGCCAAATTATGACCCCCATACTCCAACCGAAGGTGAGGTACAGCCTAGTTGGGGGTGCTAGGGGCTTGAACTTAATATTTTTTTAAATTACCCAGCCAAATCCAGGTAAGTATGTAGTGGATTTGCTAAAGTTTTGGTTCAAAGGAGTCTCAATGTAGTTTGCACTTCTCTTTATTAAAGACATTTTATTTCCATAGAAACTAGAACAAATACAAGGAGAATAAATAGCACCATTGGATAAGTAAGTTTTCAGGTACAAAACACTAGTTTTCCACATCATCTTTGTGATGCTCTCCTTTTGTTGGTAGACAGCTTTGCAGGATTGCCTGGAAACATGGCTTGTCACACACATTGTTATTGCTGCTGTTAAAACTTATTACCCACTGCCTATGCTTACATCCATTGTTTAGTCTCCATAAATATTCAGCCAGTACTGATGAATGTAATTGGGTTCAATATTTTTCCACATGGAGTAATATATATACCACTGATCTGTACACACTTCCATATCAGACACCATTTTGCCAAACTGATATCTGTAATAAAACAAAACCAAAAAAACTTATGGATTATTGACGGGAGAGTTCAACTTTTCAATTATCAATATCTGCTTCTGACATTGTAGGCGAACATACTCTTCTTGGGTGTCAAAGAAATGTCCTTGTTATTGTTTTGATCCCTTCCCCACTGGAGCTTATTAAGACACTTTTCCCCTTGATTGAGTGAAGAATTGACTGAGGAAGAAGAGAACAGCATGAGTCAACAAGACAAGGAAAATTAATATTATGGAATTATTTTTATTTTCTTAACACATTAGAAAGACTTCATGGAAATATTTTCAGTGTTACTAAACTAAAGCATTGATGAACATTTATTTTTTCTTAATTCTTTAAGGTTTTGTTATAGTTTGAAAAACTTTTTAATAATTTCCCAGCCATCCCATTTATTGACCACCCTCTCATTTATTAGATTTCCTTATATCCACCCCGACCCATTTACTACATTTTATGATTTTTTAAAAACCTCCATCCAGTTTTATTTGGCAGTGAGAATAATAAAAAAAGACATTTAGTTAGGTATCTCCACTAATTCGGATACATGAGGTTTAAAATGAAATTTTTGAAAATGAAAAAGCGTTCTTGAAGCTTTCATTTTAGCTTTAATTGAAAGCTAAAGGATTTAAAATTAACTATTTCCAGTAAGCAAAATACTCTGTTTTATACTTCAAACAGACATATTGATCGGAATCGATTTTGTTTTTCCAGTAACATCGATAAAAATCAGCCATTTTGTAAACAAAAATTAATTCTCGGTTTTAAAAATCTTGCAAAAATAAAATATTTTTTTGAAATGTTATTTGAGGAAAATTAGCAAATTTAAAGTTAAATTAATCTGATTTGAAACAAATATTACCATATTTTCTAGCATACAAGACACACTTTTTTCCTAAAAAAATACCCTGAAAAATATGTGTGCATCTTCCAAGAGGAATGTAAGGCAATGCCCAGGCTCAAGTAAGCTTGGACGGTCACCTAATTGGTTTGACTGATAGGAACATGGACTTGTATTTTGAGTCATTACACTATAATGTTAGCTGTCTAATTCAGCCTTTTATATGATGTAACTTCAGTACTTAGCTGTTACAAGTATTTCCAAGACTATAAACCTTCCAGGAGACGAGCCACAAGCTTAAACATGCTGTTTACTAGCAGCAGCAGAAGCCTTTCTGCTCTTGACTAGTATGTTATTGTCATACCAACAAAATTGGAAAAGTAATTAATGTAATCAATACGTGGCGCCAATATGTGAGGGACGCATAATGAATATGTTGCTGTATGAGAATGACTTTTTTCATAGAAATCTCTTTCCAATATTGTAAGCCGGAAAATACTTAGCATAAAATATTGTAGACAAACATTTCTTAACTACGGAGTCTTATTTCTTATTGACAGCCAAACTTGTTCATAGTTAAGTATGGTGGAGTAGAAGATAAAATTTATAAGGAACAACCCTTAAAACACTGACCTTTTAATGATAGATTTAGCAGTTTGTACATCCATACTTCAGAAATGTTGCATAATCACACATACAAAAATAAATAAAAATTCTTTTTCAAATATTCGTCGTCGTCAGGTTGTAATAAGCTTTTTAGTTTTATATTTCCAAAGAATTATTACATTGAAAATGAATTTTAAAAGAATTAAAAACTTTATAAAATAAATTATTCAATTTAAAATTGTAAAAAATTAAAACAAATCTTGTAAAATTTAATAAATTTTTCGCTGAAAAAACTTTTTTTCTTAAAACAATATTGTCTTTATTCATAAAAGCAATTAGGTTTTTCTAACTAAATGTCTTTGTTTTGCGTTTTTATTTTTCGATTCAGAACAGATTTTCGGTAAGACGAGGTCCGATTTTGGGAAAAAAAATTCTGTGACTTGAATTCTTCAAAGAATTCTTTTTAGTCACTAGTAAAAATTATCACGTTAAATTTCTTAAAATTAAGGGGCTGAAACACATGTAAAAAAATATTTTTACCAAGATTTTTTAATAAAAACGTTTCAAAGTGAATTCCATTCGTTTGTGAATAAGTTCTGAAAATTTCATTAAAATCCGATAATTATTTCATTTTTGCAAGAATTTCCAAATTAATGTGTCTGTTAGCGCAAAAAGAGCTAAAATTTGCTCGACGCTGACGCAAGAAAAATAAGTTTTTTTAATCAAAATTTCGAATATTCTAAAGGAGTAAAAGAATTATTAAAAAATACTTTGATCCTTCCGCTTAAAGAATAAAAATAAACATAACGATAAAAAACTGTTTTCATCACGGTATGCTGATTAATTTTTTTAGCGTTTTTTTTTTTTTGCGGAGGTACCTACATAGTATAGAAATTAGAAAAAATAATTTTTTTTTTAAAAAAAAAAGCTTAAAATTTAAACTTGACAATTTATTTGGCGGTCTGACCAACAAGGTATTGCAAAACAAAAAAATAAAAAATTCTATTTGGTCAGATTTTTTTTTTTTTACTAAGCGCATCTGATCGAGTACTACGTCGCAGCCACTAAAAGTTTTTTTATCATTTTTAATTTGACAATTTTGAAATTGCTTTATTACGCATTTTTACTTTTTAAAAAACTATCGCTCTTTCTTATTCATATAACATATCTAGTTTTTGTTACTTTTTTTTAATTATGATGTTCATGCTATTTAAAAACAATTCTCGCGTCTCAAGAAATCATTTGCATCACATGACAATAATGTGAGCAAAAGTAAAACTAGGGATGACAAAGTTCAATCTTGTTTTTGTGTAACTAAAAAAAATATCCGTCTTTTCTTTTATGCTATTGTTTTATTAGTTTTAATTTCGTTTATTTCTAAAATTAATTACTTTGCTGCAAAATGCATAAAAGTAATTTAAACTTAAATATTTTTACCACATCGCTTGCATTACTTTCAAATCTATTTTTAAATACTCGGAAATTGGAAGGAAACAAAAACATGTTGCTTCTTTCTTTCCACTTGTTTTGTTTGCATTTTTTAATGTCGTTGATGTTTCAACAACAAAGAAAACAATAATGTTTTTTTTCTGCGATTATTCGGCGTTTAAATTATCTTCCTTCGACAATAGGTGTGGATGTATATTCATTCGCACATCATGGTTGTACCTCTCGTGACTTTCTCAAACAATGTTTCAGTTGATTTTAATTTTATAATACATTAATTTTGGCCGTATTCTACCATAATGCACTTGTTATAAGGGAGACAACTGATATCGTCAATTCACAATATTACGGTTGAAAAGAAATGATTTTCTTTTTTTCTCCTCTTTTTATGGATGAGTACAAGTTTTTGAGACAGCAAAAAGAGCGTCAAAGAATGAAACCTGTCTGAAAGACAGAAATCATGACTAAGATAACTATTTTATTTTTAACTACTCTGACTTTGAATATTAGTTTTTATTTTTAATTTAATTCTAATTTTTGGCAATGATTTTTAAAGAGATTTTTAAGGGAAAAATTTAGCCAATACATCCGTCATTTTCAATCTAGGATGCAGATTGAATCAAATTGGAAAACAATTTTAAATAAAAGTAAAACTTTTTAAAATCGCGAGAGAAAGAAAAAAATACTGGTCACTTTTTTAAAGTAAAGCTTTTTAACTAAAAAGTAAACTAGTATTTCTCCATTGTATGCCCGGTTTCATATCCTGAGTTTGAAACGAGTTCTCTTAGACCGGTGATAGAGTATTTTTTATCTCTTCTTACACTTTAGTCTTTTACTTTGTAACCATGATACTTCTTGTCTGTAATTTATTTTTGTCAGTGATAGAGGGATTTTTAACAATTTCAATGATCATTTAAGATTAAGAAGCAATCACTCTTAGTCTCTCTTGTCTTAACTTTATTTTCTTCACCCGTGATGAAAAAATCTTTGAAAAATGTTGTAGTTATTTACTCTGATATTGACCAAGCTTTTTCATTTCTTTTTCTGATTAAGCAATTAAAAATCTATATTTTTTTTCTTCTTCCATTAACATTTCAGGTGATTTTATGAAGCAATGCTTTATCCCCGCTACAAATACACACTTTCAGATTATCTTCAATCATTGAATGAATTTATCCAGTTTAAAAAGTGGGATTGAAGATAGCTGCGAGGGAAGTAATAATTTGTAAAAGATTTTTTTCATTTCTTAGAAAGAAAATAACTATCTAATTAAATTTTACTTCATCGTTTACGTTTTGTTTGTTTTTTTATCAGAAACTCAGGATACTAAAAAAAAATTAATGTTAGTAATTGTTCAAACTACTGAATGTATTTTATTCTTTATGTTGCTTTTATTATCAAAATGTGCAATTTATTAATGTACACGGCCTTGTTCAAGAATACAAATCCATACATATTGTTACTCCACATCCATGCATGTTGTACCAGTTCAGCTGGTCAGTATATATTTGATACCATGGGTAAAAGAGACTTGTTTGGAGAATGGATCAGCTGAAATTTAACAACAAAAGTCACAAAGAAAGTTCAATATTTCAAAAAGCTCTTGGAATTATAATGACTATTTATATTGAAGGTAAGCTACATACATGTACATCATTTATCAGCTGTAAATGAAATATTCATTTTTTTTCCCTTATATTGTTACTTCTGAGGGCTACAAAATTAAGATATCTATCTTCTTGCTTGACGCATAAAATAAAATAAAATATCTACTGATTTTAGAGTAACCTACAGGGATATGACTCTTGGATCCTAGGTGGAGTGCAGATATTCTGAAGTTGAACTGAACCTAGGCCAAAAATATAGAATTTTTTTTACTTATTCTTAAGATTATATAATATTGCATATAAAAATAAAACAGGTATTTTTTTAGTATTCTGAGTTTTAGATGAGAAAAGTAATTTGGATTCAATTATAAAATAATAATTAATATCACTGAATTATTTTTTTAAATTACAAACAATTACGACTGAAGATATAGCCTGAGGGGGCAGTTATTGCCTAAATTGCCTGAAATGTTGATAGAAGAAAAATAGATTTTAATCAGAAAATGCAATTAAAAATCTCTTAAAGCAAATATCAATATCAGAGTTTTAATAACTAACTTCTTTCTTCAAAGTTTTTTTTTTTTTTTTTTTTTTTATTCTCACCATTGATGAAAACGAGAATCATGGCTAAATAAAACTAGTGTAAGAGTAGATAAAAAAAATATTGTTAAATGTAAATGACACATTCAAGACTCCTAGTTGGGAAATCA
This sequence comes from Acanthosepion esculentum, assembly GCA_964036315.1. Taxonomy (NCBI): domain Eukaryota; kingdom Metazoa; phylum Mollusca; class Cephalopoda; order Sepiida; family Sepiidae; genus Acanthosepion; species Acanthosepion esculentum. Next base: position 91,117,166 of record OZ038481.1, on the reverse strand, counting down.
TACAAAATAAATTTCTGAAAGAAACTCATGACATAGGACGCATTTGCAATGAAAAAAAAATGAAGAGAAAAGCTAATTTTTTTTTTTTTTTCGACGATACATTCTGCATTCTAAAGTTTGAATATACTAATTGATTGATGTAGAATATTGGTTATATAAATCATTTAAAACATCCATTAAAATTTAATGGATGTTTTAAATGAAATTAATGAATGGATATGTTTCCATACCACAAAAATCTCTACTTAAAAAAATAGCAATTTTATTTTTAATTTTTTGAATAAAGTACAAAAAATAGAATTAAATTAAAAATAAAAACTAATATTCAAAGTCAGAGTAGTTAAAAATAAAATAGTTATCTTAGTCATGATTTCTGTCTTTCAGACAGGTTTCATTCTTTGACGCTCTTTTTGCTGTCTCAAAAACTTGTACTCATCCATAAAAAGAGGAGAAAAAAAGAAAATCATTTCTTTTCAACCGTAATATTGTGAATTGACGATATCAGTTGTCTCCCTTATAACAAGTGCATTATGGTAGAATACGGCCAAAATTAATGTATTATAAAATTAAAATCAACTGAAACATTGTTTGAGAAAGTCACGAGAGGTACAACCATGATGTGCGAATGAATATACATCCACACCTATTGTCGAAGGAAGATAATTTAAACGCCGAATAATCGCAAAAAGAAAAACATTATTGTTTTCTTTGTTGTTGAAACATCAACGACATTAAAAAATGCAAACAAAACAAGTGGAGAAGAAGCAATATGTTTTTGTTTCCTTCTATTCTAATTATTTAAAAATAGTCTTTAATGCAAGCGATGCATTAAAAATTCATAAATCACTTTTATGTATTTTACTATGTAATTAATTTTGCAAATTTAGGAATGATGAAATTGAATAAAAAAAAACATTAAAGAAAAAAAACAAAAAGGATTTTTTTTTATTTCAGTTACACAAGATCGAACTTGCCCGTCAGTCGGTTATAAACTATCAACATGAAATGCAAATGATTTTTATGAAAAACGAAAATCGTTTTTTAAACAACGCCATAAAAGAAATATTAAAAAAGTGGATTTGCATTTTAATAAAATTATAAAATAATAAAATAAAAGAAAGAGCAATAAGAACAACCAATAGCTATTGTATTGCAACTGCTGCTGCAAAAAAAGTAAATGATAATTTTAAAATAAATGCAATTGCCAACTGATTAAAAATAAGAAATATCAATATTGCGCGGATTTAAGAATGAACATAAAAATAAAATTATCATACATTTTATGCGTAGATGTAACTAAAATATAATTCTGATTGGAAAAAAAAAATCTAGTTAGTGTCAGGTGAACTGTTATACAATAATGCACTTAATACATGTGACAGTGTGCGTTGCCTACATGCATACGTACGTAATCTAATATTTGGTTAGTAGTGTTCATGTATCAGTCTCCAAATCCCATGTGTATAACTAAAAGATCAGAAAATTTACCCTTTTTGTAACAGTATTTTTTCTTACTATGAAAATAAGATAAGCTAGCGCTAAAAACAACTTGCAAAGACGATGATTGAAAAATGAAAATGAATGAATGCTCTGTATATGTGTGTGTGTGTGTGCGTGCGTGCGTGCGTACGCACTCACACACACGCATGTATGTATGTGTATACTACCTGCATGACGGTCTGCATCGAACTACCAGGAACTGAAGGATCTTTAAAATAAATCTGTTTGCTGGTCACCATGGATCCATCAAGTGAAGCAGTCACAATGTCGACGAGAGACTTGTGTACAATTCCATAACGAACTGAACTTTCAGCTAACATCAACTGAACAGTCAGATTGTTGCTGAGTAAAGAAGCGCTGTGCTTGGATTTGACGGACTTTTCCTTCTTGTACAATTCGGTGCTCATTTTGAAGTGTCAGCAGGCGAGAAATATATTAGCAATCAAATTAGTAAGCAGGTAAAAAAAGAAGGATACTTTCACTATAGTCCTGTCTTATTATTATTAATATCGATAAGAGTAACACCAGCCTGGAACATTCCTTGTCGTCTTCCTGACACGCTATCCACCGTCTCTACGCCGGACTCACGCTCACACGGGCCGCTTGCAAACATGAAAATAATAATTAGCTTTCGGCATAATTTTTCCTTCACAATAGAAAGAAATTATAAAATTGCCAAATTAAAATTTTCAAATTATTAATTATTTCCACTTGAAAATAATTAGGTAAAGATAACATTTTCTGAAGCCGTTTTTTTTACAAAAACAATATTATGACTTTTTTGTTGTTTTAGCATTATTTAGGTCATAAGCGACACGATCTCCACTCATCATAAAATGTGACACTTAGGTTTGAGAATAATTTATTTTAAAATTTTATCTTTTCGTTTTTAATTCAAACTTTGATCCAGAGGATTTAAAATACTTTATTTCACAAGCAATGGTGCATCGTTCATAATTACAAGAAAGGGTGTGCCTTAATCATTTATTTTTCTTAACTACATTGCCGATTCGAGATGTAAAAATTGTAATGATCTTTTTAACGAATGTTGTTAATGTTAATTTTTGCATGTAACATTAAAAAAAATCAACTCGAAAATGAAGAAAGTTTGTCAAATATTTAAAATTAATAAGCCTTTAAACTCTTATTAAAAAAAGGCGTGGGGTTGTTCGTTTTTGGGGTTTTTTTTTCACGAATGACTAAGTTAATTTAATTAAGATCAGTAAAAAAAAAAGTTGCCACGGGTTAACGGTTAGTTTACTTTAAGTTTATAATATATTTAATTTATATTTAAACGTAATCAACAAGTCTAATAAAAAGAGACAATTATTGCAAAACACTTCTTTGTCTGACAACTATTTACTGGGCTTACGGTCCTGAAGGAAGACATCAAATTGAATTAAAAATAGTTGACTATGGAATTAATAAACGCACGTACATCGCTGATAATTATGATGGCGAAAAATGAATTCAAATAAAAAACCTAAGAATAACAACTAATAATTTAGATAGCTTCGCCTATTATTTTGCTTGATCAATAAGCAATTATTCAATCTAAGTACAATTTAAAAAGTAGTAGCAATAGTTCAATTATATGGTGATCCAATTGTTGTTCAAAGAGGCCTGAAGTATACTTGTCATAAATATTGTGATGAGATTGCATCACATTACTGTTTTAGTCAATTAGGCTTTATTCCACTGAATGTGCCTGGTAAACGGCAATCAAAACATTTTCTTTTCTTTTTTTAACTGGACTGAGTTAAAGACATCAAATTTATTTCTATTCTTTTTTAACATAAAAATTATTTGTATAACATTAACATCAACAATTGTTGGCTTTTAACTGTAACCAGTGACTAACTAGTTTTCTATAAAATTTGGAGCCAGTTTTCAACTTAGATCTCTTTCAGATTAACTTAAAACTTGTCAGCTGGATTTAAACACTACAGTAGCAAAATAAAAAACAAAAATATTGCTTTCTGTGTAAAGACTAACCATCAAATTTTGTTTGCCTTCCCTCTATCTTTCTCTTCCCCCTTCACATTTCCTATTGCACAAAAATACCAAAGTAACTTAATTCAGCTTTGTGGATCCACAGACACGATGGTTGGGAACCTTTCCACAGGGACCACTGACTGCTGGTTAGGTGATCCCAACTCCCTCATCTCGCATTTTCATTTTAAGTAGTTGGCAACCCTAGGACAAGAATATAAAGACATTGTTCAGAACACCTGAAAAAGATGACTAAAAAGGAAGAAAAGACCAATGACAGAAAATTTAAAAATGAAAAAGAATGAAAAACTGATGCATAATAGCAAAAAAACTATGGAAAAGGCAAGTAGAGCCTCTTGTTCTATTGCATAGAATACCCCACCATTTTGTTAAATCAATATAGCAGAATTTGTGTGGCAAGCTAAACAGTGCACCCATCTAGTCAAAGAGCATGGGTTTGTTGTCGATCTGTCGCAATTAAATGGCATCAAAAAATAATTTCATGGTTGACAGGACAACAAATAAGATTGACAAATCTACAAAGGACTACATAATCAAATCAAGCATGAATGTGTAGGCTCTGCAAGTAGCAAATGGAAAATCATTTCCCTTGTGGGACATTCTGTTGCCCATTATTGGAATCTAATTTGAGAACCATGAATACAATATTTTACAAGTTCACATTTTAGCCTATTTTTCCAATCCTCACTCCAACCTTTTTTCTTACTTTCAAAACTGGCTCCCAAAGACTTGATTCTTATCAGAGATAAGAATATATTTTCTGACTAACGAGAGAGCTGGAAAATATAAAAAGGAATTCCACCACTATTATTCTTTCCATGGTGCTATAAAGTCTGGGGGAAAACTCACAGCTTGTTCATGCCAACCTTTTTCCTTACTTTCAAAACCACCTCCGAAAGCCTTGATTCTTATCAGAGGTAAGAATATATTTTCTGACCAATGAAGGAGCCAGGAAATTTGTATAACAATTTTGGAGGGAAAAGTTCCCAATTCTTCTGAACCTCCCAAATCTCCATAAATTTAGAGAATCTTCACCTATTTGGCAGTGAGAATTCGACCACCGTCTGTGAGGTCAGCAATAGAGAACACCAGTCAAATTCAGAACCAGTTTCAACAAAATGAACTACCTACTAAATGGCTGTTGAGAACAAATGTTGGCCCACAATTAAAGACCAGTTGAAAGCTGCCTCCTTTCACCTACAAGACTTCTGTTGTTGACCTATGAACTCATTCAACTGCAAAATTCCTATCGACTGACATTTTCCTGCTTTGCAAGAACTTTGAAGAAAACTGAGTGTTTCTAACCCTTAACAAAATTCTACTCGCTTAAAGAACTTTTAGTCGCTCAGAGAAATATTTTGAGCAATCCTTTTTTCTGTTATGAACTTTTTCTCTTTCTTTAAAATTAAAGGACTTTTTCTTCTCTCTTTCTTTCTCTCGTAATTGTGTTTGTCTCTTTACCCTTTTTTTGTACTTATAAATAAACATTTTCTTTTATTGTTATGCACTGAGCAGGAGTTTTAAATCTTTCTTTATTCATCTGCCTAAAAGAGAGAGTTTGTCCACTCTAATCTTGCTGTTTTTATTCAATATTTGTCGCAATTTTTTAACCTCAATCCTTTCATGTGGGAAAACTGGGACAAATTTCCTGCACCATGTAAGAAGACCATATAGCCCTAACCAAGAAGGAATTAACAAATAAAGAATTTTTTGTGTCAAATGCAAAGACCGCTCTAAGACCAGGTTTCAGTTTTCAAGATCCCTAGCTTGGTTTTGGGTACCCATTCAGCTAGGTTTTTCCGATACACTAGAGAAGGCTTCAACTGCTTGGAGGTTGAGAGTTAGAGGTTTCTGGTAATTTTGTCAGATTGGAGACCAATGTGCTGGTACTGCAGAGAGCCTGGTTACATCTTTTTAGTGTTGCAGGAATGGAAAGTATTATAATTTTATGCCTCCTGGTAGATATGTCCTGCAAACAATATTTGGCAGACTCATGTGAGTCCAGGTAAAAAAAAGTACACAAAACATGGAATTCAAACAAACAACAATTAAATGTATTAGCTAAACGTGTGACAAAAGGATAAAGAAAGGAACCAAGTTGAAGTTATAAACAGTTCAATACAATCTTTAGTCTATATCCCTGAAGTGTTTACATGCCTCATTTCTATTGGAGTGAAAGGAAACATGACTTGTGGCACTGTAAGTCAGAGAGAAAAGATAGCCTTTCAAATATTGCAATACCTGTGATTATCATCAGGTGGTTGTAATCCAACAGTAGCTTTCCCAGGGAAGAAAAAAATACTCTTGAACAATATGATTCTTTGCTACCAACCACTGACACCAAAATAGCCTTACTACCTCTGGCCAGAAAATTTGGCTAGACATCGTCCATACTCTAGACTCTTCCATCGGCAAAAATGATTGTGACACTACCAGAGAATTGTGAAGAAGAGTAGGAAAATGATAGCAAAAAGTTCCACACAGCAGGATCTCTATCTCTTTTGGGTTTCAGGTTCAAGTACAAACAGTCCTCTTGGGGAGACAACATGGTCATATGCTTCAAGTGTTAAAAGTTGCGGCAGTCATATCAGTGATGTGAGAAAAAAGATTCTGCTTTTAAAGAATACACTAGACCATAAGAAGGAAAAACCAGAGGAAGCAGCTGCCTCCACCAGTATCCTGTCTTCACTGTGACTATTATCTTCACGACTATTAGTAATGAAAGAGCGCCCAAAACAGTACCATCAAGATTGAGATGTGTCAAGAATTTATAGGAAAATCTATTGGTGCCCTAACTCTTGATGAGTATGTTTCAGTTGATCAACTCCAGAAAATCAGCCATGGCACTCTGGCTAACTACTGTGAATAGACAAGGGCTAAGGTCAAAAAGAGTAATGCCCACTCAAGACCTTTAGCTTCTCAGTATAGCTATATGATGTGTACATGGGATACATCTTCTAGGAAATAACTATAAAAATTTGCTGGCAAAGAAGTTTTGTCTCTTCTCAGCATATTTTAATAAATACTTGAAAGATGTCTCTTGGCTGATAAGCCACTTTTTAAAGATGACTGTGCACTTGTCTTAGCCGATCTTTCAGGCAGACTGTGCATGCTTGATACTAACATGAGAGAGAAAGCATTTTCTCATTGGGTTTAATGTGACCAACTGCCATTTTTTTCATTGGATCAACCCCTATGTGATATCATTGAGATAGGTAGTTTTACTGGGGGATTGGAATGCTGTCACTCATCCTGATTTAGACTACAGAGGTGATAGAAAAATTACTAACTCGCTTATGGATGTAAATATTTTTTTACAATTTATTTATAAGTTTTAGGATAGTTGATTTAGGACTCTTAAGTTGTCCAAGCTTCCATAGTATAGTTTAGTTTATTCAGATCATGTGTTAGTTCGGGTTTGAATAAACAAATAAACATATGAAGACAATTACTGGAAATTCAACACATTCTTCTTGGATGCAAATGATTTTTGGAATCAGCTAAAACTAATCCTAAAGCAGAAATTGACAGGTGATATGATTGCGGATATTTGGTAACATTATCTCAAAAGTAGTATTAAGATTTCAACAGCAGCTAAGAGCTGAGTAACAGATCCCAGCTAGTATATTTAGCTACCCACCCCACGAGGGTTACATGTGGCACAAGGCCGGGTTTAACATGAGTTTTCCAAGCCAAAAATATTCCCTGTTCGAACACGTATAAATGAGTTCAGAGTCAGTCTACCTCCCCGAATGAGACTCTGCCCTTTGGCGGAGCCTTATCCGGGTTCCTCTCTGCCTGAAGGTAGAGAGTTCGACTGTCTAGCTGGAACAGATCCCAGCTAGTATATTTAGCTATCCCCCCACGAGAGTTAAGTGTGGCACAAGGCCGGGTTTAATATGGGATCTCCAAGCCTGTAGGCTCGGCCAAAAATATTTCCTTTCGTACATGTATAAACAGGTTCAGGGTCAGTCTACCTTCCAAAATGAGACTCTGCCCTTCGGCAGAGCCTCGTCCGGGTTCCTCTCTGCTCAGAGGCAGAGAGTTTGACTGTCTAGCTGGAACAGGTCACAGCCAGCCTCTATAGTCCATTGACTTACAGATACTTATAGGTAGTTACTACCTATAGTGTAGTCAATCATAAGGATGACAGGTTATTCCATTACATCATGAGGCAACATGATAACTATCTTCTTACTAAGTCTGAAATTCTATTCCAACACACCATGTTTCCCTTTATCATTTCTTTGAGTTTGTTCGAAATTGTTATTGTTTGAAAAGTGTTTTCCTTGTTTGCGTATTTATTTGAAATGTATTTTGTTTGTCCATTTCCCCTAAGTGTCTGCTGGAATTGGAATGAAACAGTGATGACATATACTCTTAATCCATCATAAAAACTTAGGATGTGGAATTAGTAAATACTAAACACTTCAAATACATTGGTGTATGGTTCAGTTATAACAAATTTAGTATAGGATAAAAGGAAATTGGACATAGAATAGGCTGCACCAGAAGTAGTTTTGCACAACATCACAAATTGCTACAAAACCAAAACACCTGAAAACTTGAATCATTTTCATATGGATGTCGTGCAAGGCACCAAACTCATTCAGAAATATCTAAACTGTCAACTGTATTCAACTGCTTTCTAAATCAATGGTTAAAAAAGGCTTTGAGTAAGGGTCTTCACAAACATCACCCTTCTTTGAACATTGTGGGATGGCACTATAGAATTACAAAGAACTGTATCAAATAACAAAAACCACATCACTTGAGGACTACCAACAGTACCAACAATGAAGATGGATCGCACATGTTACTCAAAGAGAAAATAATGACATCAACATCTTGACTATTTCAAATAAAAGGTTAAGAAGGAAACCCCCATCAATACGGGAAAGAGCAATAACAGCTACTGGACTTGAGAAACCTATTTTTCTGAAAAACTTTCAACCAAAAGCAGTACTGGCTTCTCAGTCAAAAAAATGCCAAATGTTTCCTTGTAGGAAAATGGTTAATATTACCATTACCATTATATGAATCACATCATGCACACTTGCCTCAGCTTAGAACACTTGAACAGAGAAAGAATTTTTCTCATTCAAACCTATATTATGAACTTGTAGAAAGAACCATTCTTTTCTGCAAGAAATAACTATTCTCTAACCAACTTTGCATCTAAAAACTTTTATTTTGAATGTAATCTTTCATATCTTTTATCAATTGTTTGGCATAAAATGTACTTGTTGTTATGAATCCAGTCTGCTATGGTTTCATTCACAGTTTCTTCAAACAAATAATGGAATTAAAACTTTAGCACAAAGTTGAAAATTACCTAGTAATCATTATCTTGTCATTAACTTCCTCACATTCATTCATAATCATTTTTCATTATTCTTTTCCCCATAGATCACATTTATTCTAAAGGATTCATGCAATAATGCAACCACCAAAATGTCATAATTTCTCTATTGAGATATTTTAGGACTGAAAATATAACTGAAAATTCTCAACCCTCATTAATTAAATTTTATTCTTTTGTTATTAAAATAATCAGGTCATCTTTGTATTGTAAAGCCTACGTAGAAAATGTTATAAAGAAGATATTTCCTTGTTTTCCTGTTTTAGGTCCCATGATTTACCTCATGATGATTAGCTCAACACTTAATGAAGAGACACAAAACTCATTCTAATGCTAGTAATTAAAGAAACAAATTTTAAAGTAATGGACACCATGATTTTGTTTTTCTACTAATTGATAGTTATCTATACTAATAATTATTAAAATGAAAATTTCTTTACTAGAATAGCAGCTAGATCTCATTATTTTACTTTTGAAATTGCTAAGTGTAAGTGCAAGTCCTATTCTAATGCTTTCTTCCCTCATACTTTTCTCCTGTGAAACTCTCTTCCATCTTTTCTTTCTTATCAACTATGATCTTCAAAAATTTAAATGCTATGTCAATTGTAATCCTCTTAGTGGCTTATTTGCCTTGCTTGGGGTGAAAGGATTAAAAAAAAAAGGAAGTATAGTGTCCTACTGACCCAGATAAAATTACATGTGTAACACCAATTTTTAAGCATCTAATGGCTTGTTATCTCTTTTAATCTGGGCAGAATTTGAATTTCACACAATTGCCAGAGTAATTCAGTAGGTGGGCTTTGGTGGCATTTTATTTATTAATAATTTAATATAAGTTTTTAACAGTGAAACTGTAGAGATATGAGAAATACATGATTAGTAGATCAGAAATATATTATCCAATTGTTTTTACATGACATCTATTGATCAGGCAAAATTGATTATCCAGTAATATCCAAGGGTTCCACAATATCAGTGGTGTATTTGTATTTCATTAATTTCAGAAAATTCTGTTATGTGTTTGCGTGAGCAACGTACTTTTAAAAAATAAATCCACTGCCCATGTTTATTGTATAATTAAACAGAAAATCTTTCTCAAAACTAACATTAACCAAATACCTAAGGATAGAAATTTTACTACTACCAAACAACCAGAGCTGAATAAGTCATATGTACTATAAATGAGAGACTTTAGAACCATGTTATTTGCAGTAGATATGTTACCTATGATTAGGGCCAAATTATGACCATTTGGAGACCCTAGACTAAGGAAATTATGGGGCCCCTCAGATGGAGCTACCCTCTGACTCGCCTGCACACAGCTTGAATATTTTTTTACATATGATATATTTTAATGAAATTTACATAGCTTGAAGTAAACTTATTGCAAATTCTTTATAGAATTATAAAATAGAATAGCTATCTTTTGTTTGTCAATAAAAATATTCTATAAAAAATATCACTATTTTATTATTTATTACAAACCAAATTAGCACATATTTCAACACAACCATAGTAAAAAATAGATTTTTTATAACCAGCATTATAACCTAAAAACAATCAATACAAGTATGAGTTTGTCATTGCAGTATCATATGCAAATGAGAATGATAACATAGCGAGCAGACGGTGAACAAAGGGCATTAGTGAACCCGTTTGCTAAGCATAATATGGAGAAGTGTGCTACGATTGATACTACTCAGAGAGAAATACACATCATAACAATGGTGTCGTTGATAGGATCCTTGAATGCGCTTGAAGATCCAGAACATATAGAGACATGGATCAGAACTTTTGTGGCATTTGCAAGAGTAAAAAAATTAAGAGATACCAAGACTGAAGGAGGAGAAAATGAGATAATGGATTTATTTCATGCTACTGCTGGGTGTGAAGCGGTGAATAAATTTTTGACAATGTGTTACCTGAGTGAATTAGAAGAAATAACATTTGAAGAAATTGTTAAAATTATAAAAAAGAACATAAGACCAAAGAAAAGATTGGTTGTTGCTGAAAGAACCAAGTTTTTAGAGACAAGACAAGCCCGAAATGAGTCCATTATACAATACTTACATAGATTGAAAGAACAAGCCAAATATTGTGAATTTGAAAAGTTGGGAGCTCAGGAAATGACTATAGAAGATGAATTAATTCTTCTCAGAATAATTGAATGTTTGCAAAACCAGAACCACAAATGAAAAATACTGGAAGGTTTATAAAGTAGTAACATGAGTTTGGAGGCTAGCATCGAATTTTTACAACAGTTAGAGTTGATTAGAGAATTTAATCAACCAAAAGAAGAATTCGAGGCATACAGGATGAGCATGACCAAGTCTATAATTAAATGTAGATACTGTGGAAAAAAATCACGAGAGAGACAAATACAAATGTCCCACATTAGGAAAAGTATACTCAAATTGCAAAAAAAGAGATCATTTTCAGAATGTGTGCAAATACAAAAAGAAAATAGAAAGAGTAGAAAAAGTGCAAACCCCCTCCGAAGAAGAGGTTGAAATATTTACAGTGAATACGCAAAAAAGAAGGAGAGAAAAAATAAGGATAAATGGCCAAATATTTAATAAGCAAGTTGATACAGGCAGTGAAGTCACGTTGATACCAAAGAATTTCTGGTCAAATTGGGACAACCTAAATTTTAAAAAAAGCAATATCCAATTGAAGCAATTTGATGGAACAACTATAAAAATAATGGGTACATTTCAAGGCAATTTTGAAACAGATGTGCGTTTTGAAATAATTCCCATTACAGTGATAGAATGCAAAAAAGATTACAGATTACTAGGAATTGATATATTAAAAGTAGATACGGCAAGATTAATCAATTCCATGGAAGCACAAGAAAATGAAATTGGAGTGTTAAAAGGCTATAAAGCAAGTATTCGATTAAAAGAGAATTATCACCCAAAATATATAGTCAAGAAAAGTTCCAATTCATATCCTACCTTTGGTGGTGGCCAAGTTAAACAAAATGATACGACAAGGCATACTAGAAAGGGTAACTCAGGGTGGTAGCAATTGGGCATCACCAATAGTAGCAATAAAGAAACATGTCAGAGATTTAAGGATTTGTGGTGATTACAAAATAGGGGTAAATCACCAGATGTGTTTGGACTCTTTTCCGTTGCCAAATATCAAAACTGCAAGCCACAAGTTAGCGAAAATGGAACACTTTGTGAAAATTGATCTCAAGATAGCATACGACCAAATAGAAATTGATGAAAAATTCAAGGAAGTAACTAAGATAAACACCCCTGGCTTGCTAAGATGGATGCATCTACCATTTGGTATAAAGACATTGAATCATATTTTTTAGAAAGTGATTGAAAGAGTCTTATTATAAAAAATAAAAAATATGATAAGTTACCAGGACGATATATGTGTAGGGGAAAGAACCAGAGAAGAATTGTAATATAAAACAGAGCAAATTTTAGTGAGGTTGAACAAGGCAGGCATGACTATAAACAAAGACAAATGTAGTTTTGACTGCAAGAAGTTATCATATTTAGGATATCAAATATCAAAAGAAGGCATATCACCTGACAAGTGATTAACAAAGAAAATAACAGAAATAGCTCCTCCAACAAATAAAAAGGAGTTAGAATCTTTTGGGGGCTGATAAATTTTTATAGTAAATACATTCCAAGATACAGCAACGCAATAGAGCCATTTGCAAAATTATGCAAGAAAAATAATGAATTTAACTGGACACAAGAGCAAACTATCACTTTTGAAACAGTAAATAAAATACTGAGGGGCAAACCAATAATAAAAGTTTTTGATCCACAAAAAGAAATAACATTAACCACATAAACAAGTGAAAAGGTGATTGCTGCTATTGTATTGGAAGAAGAACACCCAATCATGTACATATCAAGAAGGTTAACGACAGCCGAGATTAACTACTCGAATATTGAAAAAAAAGCATTAGCGATTATATAAAGCATGGAAAGGGCACAAAATCTTTTGACAGGAAAGAAATTCTAATTAAAATCAGACCACAAACCATTGGAATTTATATTTAACCCAAGAAAAGAATTACCAAAAGTAACATCATCAAGGATTTTGAGATGGGCAATATAGATAATGGCATTCAATTTTGACATAATATATATAAAAGGGAACATTGTCCCTCATGTAGATGCATTATCAAGATTGCATTTCAAGAATGAAGCAGAAGAAAAACAGGAAAAAGCGGAAGACAAAATAATACACTGGGCTGAAACGGAAGTTCTTCCTCTAAATAGACTCAAAATAGAGACAGAGCAAGATCCAATATTAAGCAGAATAGTGGAGAGAATAAGAAATAATGTATGGAGCAATTGCTTAATGACAGAGTGACCCTTTAAAGAAACGAAGCACAAACTGATCATAGAAAATGGCATATGCAATGGAGATATAATTGTAGCTCCACAAATACTGAGGAGTGCATGGTGACATGCATTGTGGCATAATAGCAACACAAAAAAGACTAAAGTTGCAAGCTTGGTGGCCAGTGTATTCAGAAGATGTAGAGGAGTATATTAAGAGATGCCCAAAATGTGCAGAAATAAAAAATTTCAAGTAAAGAAAAATTCACTCATGGCCCAAGGAATCAGAGCCATGGGTTAGGGTCCACATGGATCACATGTATATCAAAGGGGATTGTTCTTAGTATTAGTGGATTCATATTCAGGATGGCCAGAGGTTGTCAAAGTAAAAGACAGAAAAGCTACCACAATAAAGCAAGTACTAAGAATGATATTCTCAAGGAATGGAGTACCCCAGACACTAGTCACTAACAATGCACCTGAATTTTGCGATGAGAATTTATGTGCGTGGTTGAAACAGATAGGATGTATCCCATACAAGATACCACTGTATCATCCACAATCTAATGGCATTGCAGAAAGAATGGTACAAACAGTGAAAATGGGGTTAAAAGCATTCTCACCACTTAATGAAAGCCTAGAAGCATATTTACTGAAAATACTTCTCAGTTATAGATCCATTCCACATGTAGGAAGAAAGATGAGCCCTTCAGCATTAATGGGTAGACAAATCAGAGCCCCCATAACTATGTCCTTTTCAATGAAAGAAAAGGTATGGTATAGAAAGAATAAAGAGGCTGAGCCAGAAGAAGCAAATTTCCTGACAAAAAAAAGAACACAACATGGCTATACTAGAGAAAAAGGGACAAAATATAATAGCACATGTGGATCAATTCAAAAGCAGAAATAAATTGAATGACACTGAAATGGAAGCTAAAGAGCAAGAAGAGACAGAAAGTCACAAAAATGGAACAGAGCAGGAAATGGAAGAAAGTGAGAATGAAAAGACAGACGAGAGTGAAGAAGAAAATGAAGAAAGGCCAAGATCACCATTAAAGAAAAAAAAGAAAGACAAGAGGAAGGAGAGCACAGTACAAAAGTAATCAGAAATAGTAGTAGAAAAACAAGGGTATCTGGCCTCTTCAATTCAGGGAGGTGTAGTATCATATGCAAATGAGAATGACAACATAAATAGAGAGCAGAGGGTGAACAAGGGGCATTAGTCAGTGAACCCATTTGCTAAACATAACGTGGAGAACTGTGCTAAAACTGATACTACTCAGAGAGAAATACACACCATAACAGTCATATTGATATCATTTCAGTTTATGAAACTATTTAGAAGTTATAACATCAAGAAAATTAAAATCATTGTTTTATAAAAGCTTGAGGTGCCCTGGTCTGCAGCCTAAAGGATAATCTGGCTTTGCATATGATGTGAAATTATTACTGTATAATGTATCAATGTGATATTCAATTCTGAATTAAATGAATTAACAAGGAAGGAGATTATGTTGAAAATGATATATTTATTTTGTATTATACATGTTTTTTCATCATATATATATATAATATATATATATATATACACACACATACACACAGGTGCTGAAGCCTAAGATAGAAAACAGTAATCAGGATTTTGAATGTAAGAACATTTATGTCAATGTGGGCAGCTACAAAATATCAAGCAGGAAATGAAGCAGTTAAACATTAACATCCTAAATGTATATGAAACTAGGTGGGCAAATAATGAGGACTTTGTAAGCAACATATACAGTATCTTATATACAGTTGGAGAGAAAAATTAAAGAGATGTGAGACTTATATGAGACCAATGCATGAAGAAATGTGTTCTGAGATACTGTCAACGATTTGACTGAATTCTTCTAGTTTAGATAACATTATATATATATATATATATATATATATATATATATATATATATATATATATATATATATATATATATATAATCATAGTAATATACTAGCACCAAGCATGTAAAAAGAAATTGGTATGTCAAGACAATGGAATTTGCAGGAAAGTATCATCATGATGGAAAACCTAACTGCTAAAGTAAGAAAGGAAGGAGATGGGGAAATAGTTGGCAAGTTAAGACTAGGAGCACATAACAATCATGGAGAAAAATAAGTCTAATGTTGCACAGCAAATGATCAAACACCTTATTTCAAGACTACCCAAGATGCTTGTGAACATGGAGAAGTTCAGGAAGAGACACAAACAACCAAATTGGCTATATAACAATCAATAAAATATCCAGGAATACAGTTTTTCACTATAAAACCTATCCAAGTGCTGATTATGGGAGTTATCACTTTCTTGTCATATACAAACTCAGATTAAAATTAAGAAAATTAAAGAAATCCAAATCAATGCCTAAACTACAATATGATAAATTCTAGAATAACTCAACTTGTAAAAAGATGTATGCTGACTTAATTTAAAAGGAAATATAATAATATGAACTGAACTGGAAATTCTAAGTGGAACACTTTAAGAGAAGTTCTAGCAACATCAGCAAATAAGATCATCCCATGAAAAGAGAGACAAGAATATAAGTTTCTTACAGATGAAATTCTAAAGATGATGAAAAAGAGCAATCATAAGAAGTTGAATATTGCTGCCATATCTGGCCTGATGCTCCTGCTGTATATATCTCAAGGTTTAGAAGCCATGTGCAAATAAATGTGAGTTCCATCAGGCAATCAGTTTAATGCGCTACATAACTAAACTTATCATCTGGATTCTGATCATTAGAGCACCTAGCAGAATTAGACCGGAAATTTTTTTTTTTTTAAGCTTATCACCCCAAGCAAGGGTGGAGGCCACTAGCACGCAAGGGGTTACAGAAGGTTTGGAGGAAGAGTAGATAGGAGTGGTAAAGGAGAGGATGTGGAGAAAGATAGTGGATCGATCAAGGCAAGGGGGTTACAGAAGATTTGGAGCGAGAGCAGATAGGAATGAAAGGTGAAAGGATGTGGAAAAGGGAAGTGGATAGATCAAGGCAACTGGAGATGTCGATTGACGTTATACTTAAATAGTTGGAGATTGTATTTGTCAGGGAAACAGGAATAAGGAAGGGAGTTCCACAGGCGAGATGTGCGAGACATGAAGCTATTGGAGTAGAAGATATGTCTACATCTAACAGTTTCAACGGTGAAGGGGTGGGAACGGGATGCCAGCCTCGTAGGACGTTTAAATTCATGAGGCATAGGAACCAGCGAAAGCAGCTCCTCGGAACAATTACTGTGAAAGTATTTGTAAAAAAGACAGAGCGAGGCAACGTCACGTCTGTGAGAGAGCGACTGCAGACGAGATAACAGATCAGGGCCAATTACATTGCATATCCGTCTCTGGATCTTATCAAGAACCCTGAGGCAAACAGCAGGGGCTCCAGACCATATATGGCAGCAATACTCCATGCAAAGGCGAATGGTCGATTTATAGATTTGGAGGATCGATTCCGGGGAGAAAAATTTTCTGGCTCGGCACAGGGAGCCAACTTTCCTTGCGGTGGATAGGACACGAACAGTATGGTTTCATTAAAGACACTGGAACAAGAAATGCAATATTTATGATCAGAATGATACCAGAAAGAGCAACCTAAACACAAAAGGATATATTAATACCTGTTTCATAGCATATGCAAAAGAATTTAATAATGTATGAAACAAATCTCTATTTGAACTACTAGAAAAACTTGAATTATTTGGGAAAGATACTAGAACATTTGAGAATATTTACTAGAAGCAAATTGCCTTCATATGGATAGAAAATTAATTAATTACAAAAATATACAAAGAGGTGTGAAACAAGGATACATCTTCTGACCAGATTTATTCAACCTTTACAGCAAAATGATCCTAAGAGAACTAGAAGTCCTACCAGCATTTATTATTGGTTGAAAAAAATCTTTACAACATAAGATACACAAATGACACCAACATAAACAGAAATAAAAACAAAATAGTAAAGGAGAGTGTAATAGATGATAAAATTTTAAAATTGTACAGCTTTTTCACTTTACGCATAAAAATTTAATTTCAGATGAAGTTAACAATTTTGTTTTAGAAAAATGATGAACATATTTTTTTGTCTTAGAAAAAACAAGACCCTGATGACGACATAGTGCTAACATTGAATGTACTCAGAATAAAATGAATATGCATGAACATGGCAAATTTTCTTTCTTCCTTTAATAAGGATATTAAGAAATTTGTCCTTAATTATGAGAGGATCTTATTAAAAATAAGTAGAAAAAATTATTTAATGAGACATGTTTTAATGAAAAAAATGCTGCCAAAATATGTGGAATAAATGAAACAGAACTAATGCTTTTAATTTAATTATATAATTAAATTTGAAATTTTTAGCTTTGGTTTTTGAAACATGGTAATTTCTGTGTAGCGAAAAAAAACATATTTTAAATCAGTTAATTTATAATATTTATGCTCTGTAAATTTACATTGAGCACTGTTTTGTAAAAATAAAAACAATCAATAAGAACACCGGATTATATATCTTACTGTTCTTTCTTTTTATTATAATATATATATATATATATATATAGGCTAAGAAGAATTTGGTAATCCGTATAGGTCATCCCAAAAAGGATGAAATGTAAATCAATGTAAATCCAAAGCTAATAATTTAAAGGAAAAACAGACCACTTTAAGGCTCCATGTAATAATTTATTTCGCTAAGCCCGTTATTAAAGGACACTGGCTCATCAGACTCCACTTCCAAACGGTGAAATGAAAAATGATAAATGAAAATTGAAATTAACCTATACACTTTTTATATATATAGGTAGTAATCCATTGGTATAATTAAAGTGAGTCCTTTTAACACAATATAGAATTTTAAATATTAAATGTTAAAACTGATTCACATAGAGTGCTCAATGTTTATTTTCATTAAACAGAGCAAAATTTTTCTTACAATTGGAATTAAAATACCATTAGTTCATGACCATTTTCACCTGTGAATTTTAAAATTTAAAATTCGCAGTTCTCAAACTGTTTATTGTGTCAGTTTGTAGTAGTCACCTATTATACTCTATTTTCCATTTGGAAAATAGAGTATAATATATATTTTAAAATAAAAAATCCACATTTCAACCAAACATGTTTACCATTTATCTTCTTTTTAAAATATATATATATATAATTTTGAGGTTCTCAACAAAATCCAAAGACGGATATGCAATGTGATTGGTCCTGACTTGGGGTCCCGAATCCAGTCACTTTCTCACCGACGTAATGTAGCTTCCCTCTGTCTTTTCTATAAATATTTTCATGGCATCTGCTCTGACGAGCTATTTACACTTGTGCCCCGACTGCATGAATTTAAGTGTGCTACTAGGTTGGCATCTTGGTCCCACCTTTTTACTGTCAAAACAGTTAAATGTAACTGCCTCTTCTACTCCAACAGCTTCTTCTCTCGTACTTCCTGATAGTGGAACTCCCTTCCTCGTATTGCTTCTCTGATAACTGTAATCTTCAAAAATTTAAGTGTAATGTCAATTTACATCTTCTGATGATTTGACCCTCCTGTTCTTCTTTTCGTCCTTCTCCTTTTTATCCTTTCCTCAATCCCCCCTATACACAGTCTTTTCCCTTACTTTCACTCTCTCTAGTCCTTTGTGTACTAGTGGCACTCCTGTCTTGCTTAGGATGAAATGCATATATATATATATATATATATATATTTTAAACATGTTGTGTTGAATGTCAAAGACAACATAGTCCTGCATATTCTCTTCAAAAGAGAATATGCAGGACTATGTTGTCTTTGACATTCAACACAACATGTTTAAAAGAAAAGTTGCTGCCAAATTACACACACACACATATATATATATATTACTTCAAACATTATTTTTAGTAGATACCCATATTTGAGTAGATGCTCCATGTTTTAAACACTTGAGACAACTTAATAAAGAAAAAATGCCCTCAGGCAGTATTTGAACCTGTGTACCATTTTGCAAGGAGAAACCATTATCTGATCCAGCATGCATTGACCACTTGACTATGGAGAGCTTCACAGTCAAGTAAGGTTCTATTTATTGCACATTCCCTGGTTCAGATTTTCTTGAAAACTGTATATCCAAAACATAAACAACACAATTTCTAAAGAATTCATGGATTTAATTTTTTAATCCAACATATTATTATTACTTCAAACCTTATTTTTAGTGGATACCTGTATTTAAGTATATGGTCCATTTTTAAACAGTGTTTTATTTCATCTACTGCACTTAATAAAGAAAATGTGCACTCCAGCAGGATTTGAACCTGCATCCCCCTTTGCAGGAGAAAGCATCATCTGATTCAGAGTGCTTTGACCAGTTGACGACAGAGAGCTTCGCAATCAAGCAAGGTTCTGTTTGCCATTCATTCATTCATATTTTTTCAAAAGCCATAACTGCTCAGTTTTGTATCCGAAACATAAACAAAGCAATTTCATGGACTAATTTTTTTTTAATCTCTCTCTCTCTATCTATCTATCTATCTATACCAATTATTTCTATAATAACTTTAACCCAAGAAAATGATTTATTTTAAACTTCCTCATTGTATTTTTTTTTTGGTTAATCAGTGGGAGACATTCAAAATATCAACTATTGATAGTTTATATAGATGAATGTTTTACTATGTAAAAATATATATCTGTGTACAAGAGTGACTATGTTTGTTTCTTTTCTTTTCAACATGTCTGATTCATTTTAATAAAACTTTATGGCTAGTTTCTTAGAAAAATAAAGATATAAAACAAATAAACTTGAAATAAAAAAAATTTCATCATGGATGAATTTCAGATTTAAAAACTTAAATTAATTCTTAAGTATTTACAAAATTTTCTGATTATTATTTAAGATGAAATGAACTAAAAAAATCATTTGAATTCTATCCTGTTTATATTAAAATATGACCTCTTAATTTGGACAAATACCATCTTTAAAATACAGTAGAACATCACCATCTGTGGGATTACCACCTATGGTTTCATTTGTCTATGATTTGTTTACTCATCAAAACTTTTATTAAACTAAAACTACTTTGCAAAATATTTTCCAAAGGAGTAAAATATATACAAGAAGTCTGTGATTATTAAGATAGGGGTCATCACTTGAAGTTGAGAAGGTGATATATGATGAATAAAAACTAAGAAGTGTGGAGTTGATTGAGCAAATAGACCAACAAAAGAGTGAAACAAAATGAAATACAAATATTTATTCTATCAGGAACAATTTCATGTAGGAAAAATTTCCAGGAATGTTTCTGAAAGAAAGTGCAAATTTCAGGAATGTTTTAAGAGTCCCTGTAAAGAATGAAGCAAAAGTTCAACTTTTGATTAATTCTGTATTTCAAAATGAATTTAAATTGATTGGAATGAGTTTTTAGTGATATTTACATTTCTCTCAGCATGACATAATTCTCTTTATTAAAAAATCTTTCAAAAATAAAATATACTTTACTGAAACTTTATTTGAGAAATATTAGCTGATTTGAAGTTCAATTAATCTGATTTGAAACAAAAATTACTTTTAGTTTAAAATATATCAGAAAAAGCATTTTTTAGCATGGAGGTGGGTGTTTTTATGAGTTGTTGACAACTATCTATATAGACTTCTGTTTGGAATTTTTTTCTACATGGAAGATATCTGTAAAAATTGATGAATATAATGTGAGTGCCTTTTTTATATAATTTTTTAACTACCCAGTAAACTTAAAAAAATTTAAGCAAATATTCTAAGTAATATAATGTTTTATTGAATTTTAGGTAATTTGGCTTTAAATTTACTATAGTTCTGCTCTTATTTTCTTATATAGACATGTATTTACAAAAACCAGCACGTTTACACACAAAAAAATTAAAAATTCTTTTTAAAGTACTGGTGGACACTGAATAATAAGCTTTTTCATTTATGATTAGTAAATATAATTTTTATTCAATAACAATATCACCTGTTACAAATTAATACAGAATTTTAAAAGATTTAAAACTATAAATCATTCTAATTAAAAATTTTAAAAATGAAAACAATTCATTATTCATTGAAAAAAACATTTTTTAGTACAATAGTGTCCATAATATATTTTATTCATAAAAGCAATTAAAAGTTTTTCTAATTAAATAATGTCTTGATACTTTTTATTTTACAATTCAATGCAGATTTCTTGTAGCCGGGTAGTCCTGTTTTATAAAAAGAAATTGATGATTTAAATTCTCCAAGGACTTCTGCTTATAACTAATATAAACATTAAGCACTACAAAAATGAATTTCTCAAAGTTTTATAAAATGAAAAAATGTGTGGTGGTAGTGATAGATGTAAAAAAAATATTTTACCAATATTTTCTGAAAAAGAAACATTTCTAAAATAATGTCATTCTTTAGGAATAAGTCCTGAAAGTTTAATTAAAATCCAACAATTATTTGATTTTTGCAAGAATTTCAGAATCAATGTGTTTTTTATCACAAAAAGAGGCTAAAATTTACCATACTAATTTACGGTCACCTGCTGGTGTGGGCATGTTTATCAATGTTTGTCACTTTGTTTTTATTAAGTTTGGGGCATTTTTTCATCATGTATGATCATTTTAGCAAATCTTTGGTGACATCTATCTAGCATATTACCTGTCAAAAATGACATGATTATTCCCAAATGTCTGTGACTTCTAAGATCAATGTGTTGGTCTCTGGCCTAAGATCATTGTAGTGTCTTTGTATTCTGCTTATTTTAGTTGCAAATTAATTTTACCATACTGTTTGAGGAGTAGAATGATGGCAAAATGGATATGTCACTTGTCTGCTTAACCCAAATTTAAATAAGCCAATATATAAAATCAACCATCAGGTGGACATCTATTATTTTGATATATCTGTTTGCTTTAACATGACAGACATTTTGAACAGAAAAATAAACAAGTATAATGAAAAATTCAAAATGTTCATTATTATATATAATAATAATAATAATAATAATAATAATAATAATAAGGAGTGTAACTATATAGATTTTGGCTGTGCAGGTGCAGTAATGGAAAGCAGTTTGGAATGAGAAATTGGAAAGCTGAGTTTGAATTCCAGTTGGATTTGTTATATTCACTTAGATGCAAAGACAGTTAGGATAGGTATGAAAACATCACCTCCCCCAATGATGGGTTAAATAGTAGGACATGTTTCTGGAAAATTAAAGTTATCCTCAAAATATTGTTAATGCAATATTCACTTGCAAAAAAATTAATCTTTCATTATTTCTCAATCATTTAATCTTTCCTTCTTTTTTCTTTCCTTCTTTCTAAAGCATTTAATCTTTATATCTTTCTCAGTCATGTAATTTTTCTTACCTTCTCAATTATTTAGATTTTCCTTCTTTTTCAATCATTTAATTTTTCTTTCTCAATCATGTAATCATTATTTTTTCTTAGTCATTTAATCTTTCTTTTTTTCTTCCTCAATCATTTAGTCTTTCATTCAATCTGAATCATTTAAACTTTCCTTCTTTCTCAATCTTTCTTTCACCATCAATTATTTAGACTTCCTTTCCTTCTCAGTCATGTAATATTTCTTTGTTTTTCCCTTCTTTCTAAATCATTTAATCTTTTTTTTCTTTCCTTCTCAATCATTTAATCTTTATGTCTGTCTCAATCATTAAATTTTACTTTCCTTCCCAATAATTTAGTCTTTCATGCCTTCTCAATAATTTAATCTTTCTTTCTTTCCAAAGCCATTAATCTTTCTTTCTTTCTCCATCACTTAATCTTTCACTCTTTCTTTTCTACAGCAACAGATGCCACAATTCTCCGCCCCTTACCCTTACAAAGCCATCTGCTGCAATTTGTGTTATATAAGACTAATAATATTATTTAATAAACAAAATGTTATTTGTTTAGCTGAATATTCAGGAAATATTTAAAATACACATGAAAATGCAGAGCAAAATTAATAAATTCTTGAATATGTATAATGCATTTACAAAATGACTTATAGTTGTCATAATTTATTTACCTGCATAGTACCCATTAAAAATGATGAGATTATTTATACAAATATTGTTATTAGACCATACAGAAAAGTTCTCAACCTGACAAAGAAGCTCTTCTAAAAAAAATTAAAAAATCTGGTTTGATTATTTGGCCAAATTTTAGAAGAGAGTTGGGCCTAGAACTTTTTGACAATCCCTCATAAAATGCAAAGTGTATACATATATTTCAAGAGACTCCCATAGTTTACAAGATATGAGGTTTTAGCAACACAGCTTTTGAACCAAACCACCAGACTACCTACTCATATTATTTGATTATTGTGGTGAACACTTGTGCAGAACCAGAAACACATTTTGTCAGAACTGATAACAAAGAACAGGTAAACAATGTACTAAGAAGTATTCAAACAGTTCAACCAAGGTTTTTGTCCTTCTGGGCTGGTGTCCAACCAAAGATAGCATAGTCTGGTCTGCTATTTACTCATAACTGGGGTGGGCAGAAGAAATGCATTCATATCTTTACCAATGGCATTTGAGTGAATGTGAGTGTCATTACTTCAACCGGTAATCAAACACTGCTTGTTGATTCTCATTCCCAACTGCTAATTATTACACCACATATATTGTCATCCACAGACAGACTGTTTCACTGTATCACTGCTCTTCAGTGTAGCTAGATGTTCGATTGCTTCAAACCAGGATCAAAACCAGACCAATTTGGCATCAGTCAGAGATCCTACCTTAGGCTATTGTTGCATGGCAGAGAGAAAGGGAAATTTTAATGTTTTCTATATGAAATATGCCAGTGACCCAGAGAACACAACTCGGTTGAAGAGTAATGCATTAATAGCGGTAGGAGCCACTGTTTTTAAAATTACCCTTTTCTCAAGAGAGCTCAACTGGATTTCCCAAGAGCATATATATTGTCATCCACTGACAGACTGTTTCTTCAGTGTGGCTAGATGTTCAATTGCTTCAAGCCGGGATTGAAACCAGACTGATTTGGCATCAATCAGAGATCCTACCTCTAGTAGGTTATATATATATATATATATATATATATATATATATATATATATATATATATATATATATGTATATGCTCCGACACTGAATACAGTCCACCATCTGAGTTGAATAAGGCTGACGCATTCGGCATTAGTGAAAATAGGCTATACTCATGAGGTAATTTTGGATTTCTCTGTTGTATAATTTATATACTCTGTTATATTAAATACATGAAGCTCATTTTATGGATCAGTTTTAATATTTTATATTATTAGGATCCACTTGGATTAGATACCAACAGATTTATTACCTGTATGTGGTGGAGACATATCTCGCCAATGCAAGAGAAGGTGAATTGTCTGTACATGTGCTTGTAGACATCATACATCTGTGAGGCAAACTTTGGCAAATCAATGTTGAAGTGACACAGCGCATACGTTATCAGCAAGAACAGGGCTAACACAAGCGAGAGATCTCGGTTTCTTGTCCAAGACTGGGAAGGATAAAAACAGCTGACTTTTTGTTTGAGGGGAATTTGTTCTTTGAGACTGGTGAAGATTATACCCATGTCCCAGAGAAAGAGTGATAGTACTGTTGTTTACAGTATACAGGAAACAGAGTACTGTGCAAAGTGTTGTTCCGATGTCCACGTTAGCTGTCAGTGGGAACAGATTTGAGTGGAAATTTATTTTCCTATCACCCAATTTTCGTTTAAATCACACAAGCTATTTCGGTGCATATCACACTTCTCATGATGGATAGCAAGGCCTTTGATGTCCGCCTGATTCTGGAATTTAGTGGCACTGTAATTGTCGAGTGAATAGAAAACGTGGAGTTGTTCTGCAAATTCTGTAATATAGACAAGATCGAGTGTACCCTACCATTGTGACTCCGAAGCAATGCTCTTGCTGTATACAGACAGCTCAGTGCAGAGCAGATTAAATGGGCCCTCATGACTGCATACACAACAGACACATTCAATGCATACGATTAATTTGTGACTCGGCAACTTTGCCCGGATGAGACGGTGGATGAATTTCTGGCTGAACTGCATCACTTAGCTCATTTGGCTGAGGGATCATTGCCCAAACGATGGATGACGTATGCATTTGTTTCAGGGTTGCCACAACATGAGGCAACTTCTTCATGCCTCGTTAAGGATGGACACCATGACTCTGGAGCAGCTTCTGGCCCAGGTCATCATGACTGACAAGGAAAGATGCAGGGAATCAATCACTGCGTCTACTGGCCAAACACATTCGGATTCAAAGGCACTCTCTGTTGATTCACGCAGCTACGCATTCATTTGCTACAAGTGCTCTGGGTCCCACCATATGGTAAAGGATTGTATGCAAGGATGTCAAGAGAGATCAGATGGTTGAGTGCAGAATTTTCACCATGAAATAGGATGCTTTAGGTGCAATAAACTTGGGCACGTGTCATCAGAGTACCAGGGAAACGCCTAAGGGGAGGAGACATCAGCTCCTAGTCTTCTCCCTGAGCAAGTGAAAACCAAGAAATTGCCCATGGTAAAAGTATCCGTGGATGGACGAGAGTGCA
This sequence comes from Acanthosepion esculentum, assembly GCA_964036315.1. NCBI lineage: Eukaryota > Metazoa > Mollusca > Cephalopoda > Sepiida > Sepiidae > Acanthosepion > Acanthosepion esculentum. Next base: position 91,091,382 of record OZ038481.1, on the reverse strand, counting down.
CAGCTTTATTAGATTCTGGATGCTCACAGACACTGGTGAGCAAGGCTGTGTGTCACTATTGGAGACAAAAAGGAGGACTTTGAAGTACGGCAAAATCAGGTGGAGAGTTGGGCAGGTTCAGCTCTTGAATGTTGAGTTTTTAGTTGTGGATGAACGATTGTTGGGTTTTGACCTACTTCTTGGGATTGACACAATCAAAGAGCTAGGAAGCATTCACCTAACCAAATTGGGTGAAGCACACTTTGGAGACTTGAACTGATGTGCCACCATTTTGATCACTGAGCCTGACACGTGTGACATTCAATCAGAGTCAAAAAGTGTGGACTGTGTCAAGGAAATGGGTGAGTGGTCACTCACCCAGTGTACTGACGAATAGTGTACAAGAGTACACTGTGCTTGACCATGCCTGGGATGCCTACGAGAGAGAACTCTTACTATGGCAGCATAACAGGCGGTTGTTGCCATACCTGAGGAGAAACTTGGCCCACCCAAAGGTATGATTCCCTAGATGGTGGTCGTGCAGAAGCGCAAGCAAAAGGGTCCTTGGCCTGTAGGTCTGGGGGGAGAATGGCACCCCCTGATGGAAGCGGGGAGGCCAAGTCCCAGAAGTTCCAAATGTGGTGACTCGTCAACGTATATTTTTCCTTTGAGGGAAACTTGTGGGTCATTTCCCTGTGTGTGGCTGGCTTAGGGTGGCAACTGCATTCATCAAGTGCCAAGCCAGCATGGTAACCAAGAGTTGGGACGACGAAGTCAGAGATGCCTATCTACATTGTGTGTTGGCAGAAACAATGACAAAAGTATGTGAAATGGACCCTGTTGGGGGAGTGGTGTATGGATGGCAACAAGATGAAGGTCCGAGTAGATGCAAGTTCTTTGGCCACGGGAGTGGCATTAGAAGCAAATGAAAGCATCATTGAAGATGCGTGTTGGTTGCATCCGGCCAATGATGCCAGCCATATCAATCTAGCTGAACTAGATGCAGCACTCAAAGGCATCAATCTAGCCCTTCAATGGCAAGCCACAGTATTGCATTTGGTAACTGATTGAGCATGCGTGCATTGGTGGATATCTGACACCCTGACAGGGAAGGCATGTGTGAAAATAAAGGCGGCTGGTGAAATGCTCATGAGACAGCGTTTGGAAACACTGCAGGCATTGGCAGAAGAGTATGGATTGAAAATAGATGTAACACTAGTGAAATCCTGTCAAAACCATGCAGATTGTCTCACCAGAGTGACACAAAGGTGGTTTGATCTATACAAGGAGGGAGGAAAACTGGTACCAGACAGTTGCGCTGCAATGGGGAGCTGACTGAATGAGAGTCAGGTGGCTGACATCCACTGACAAAGTGGACATCCAGGCGTGAAACGGACATTATATTTTGCTAGATCTATCAACCATCTGGTGTCTAATGAAATCGTGAGATCGATTATCAAAGCTTGTGAGGCCTGCCAGTCAATAGATCCAGCACCAGTTCATTGGAAGAAAGGAAAACTGGGTGTGGAGAACAACTGGAGCAGATTAGCAATGGATATAACCCATTACAACAGCAGGCATTTTCTAATGCTCATTGATTGCGGTCCCTCCAGATTTGCAATGCAGGGCCATTGCATCGGCAAGATGCAACTAGTGTAATTCACCAGTTGGAGACGATCTTCTTTAAAAGTATTTTTGAAATGTCACAGAGAGGCAACCTGTGAAAGTGACTGAAGCTGAGCCACCAGATTGGGACCAATAATAGTGCTTATTCTTCTTTGAATTTTATCAAGCTCATGACTGATGCTAACCTCCAGAAGAGTGACTTGTTGAGAATTCTTTGACTAACATTATTGGCTGACATAAAGTAGAAAGACTATATTGACACTGGTGAGCAAGGCTGTGTGTCACTATTGGAGACAAAAAGGAGGACTTTGAAGTACGGCAAAATCAGGTGGAGAGTTGGGCAGGTTCAGCCCTTGAATGTTGAGTTTTTAGTTGTGGATGGACGATTGTTGGGTTTTGACCTACTTCTTGGGATTGACACAATCAAAGAGCTAGGAAGCATTCACCTAACCAAATTGGGTGAAGCACGCTTTGGAGACTTGAACTGATGTGCCACCATTTTGATCACTGAGCCTGACACATGTGACATTCAATCAGAGTCAAAAAGTGTGAACTGTGTCAAGGAAATGGGTACTCCATTGCTACTAAGAAAGTTGGTTCTCTGTGTCATGCTAGACAGTTTTTCTCTCCTGAATCTATCTTAAATATCTATAAGTTTATCATTTGCCCATGCTTAGAATATTGCTGCCACATATGGTCTGATGCACTTGTTATTTATTTAGAGATTCTTGATAAAATCCAAAGAAGAATCAGCAATATTATTTGTCTTGACCTGGCATCTCAGCTTCATTCATTTTCTCACCACCATACAGTTGCTTCTTTGTGCATTTTTTATAAATAATTTCATGGTAATTGTTTGGATGAGCTCTTTGCTATGGTACCTAGACTTTATGAATCTAAGTGCAGTACTAGATTGGAAACAAGATCACATTAATTTACAGTCGAATTGGCTAGATGTAACCATAAGATCTATGCTAATAGTTTCTTCTCTAGCATTCCTCATTTGTGGAGATCTCTTCCAGCTTCATGCTTCCCAGTCAACTTTAATCTTCAAAAATTTAAATGTAATGTCAATCACTATCTACTGTCTTTCTGATTCTTCTTCTATTGTTCTCACTCCTTAGTAATGTTTCTGTTTTCTAATTCTTCCACACCCAGTAACCCCTGATGTCTTATTATCTTTACTGCCTTGCTTGGGGTGAAATGATTAAAAATAAACCTTAGCAAGAAACTGTTATTGATCTTAAACTTTTATAAATGTATAATCACTGCCCAAATACACCTGATTAATATTTGTTTCTAACACTTTTCACAGAGTGCACAGATATTACACTGATCATAGGCAGAGAGTCAGGAAGAGACTTTAATCCTAGGCAGAAGTGCTGAGACTTACATAAATGATCTTGTTCATTTTTATGGATACTATGCTAGTTCTTATATAATTCATCATCATATTGGCATAAAAATACTAATTTGCTAATTTCATAGGGTGTTTAATTAAGTTTTCTTTTGCTTTTTTAATTCTTTTGTTGTTCTAGTTGTAACTGGGATAATGATGGTGGTAAAAATTTTCCAGTCAGTTGTTTGTGAATTTGAATTTCTTTTTCTAAATGATAGCTCCTAAAACAAAAAAGATAGATTCCTTTCTAGAGTAAACTGTATACAGCAAACAATAAAGTTATTTTACAGAAAACAAATATTTTTTACCAGTTTCTATTACATTGTCCAGTGGTATGTTTTAAAATGAAGTTATTAGATTCACCATCTGCCACATTTAAGTTTTTGAGAGCAGAAAAAAATGTTTGTTCAACTCTGAAGCAAAACCCAACAAAGAAGATATTCATTATAAACAGTTTGGCATGATAAGCAATGAACCACCTTACTAGAGAATTAAATGTTGTTTCAGAATTTTAAATAAATCTGTGAATTTGTTGGGATCTGTCTACCCAGTTTTTTGTTGCTATCTGAGTATTGGGATTTCAAACATTTAACAACAACACATGTTTTAAATGCAACATAAAAAAAGTTGTTTTCTGAAGGAAAAATAGAAACAGAATGTCAATTGAAATAACATTTATGTATTCTTTTCAGAAATATACAATAACAATAAAATGTTCAATTTTTCTTGCAATGAAGTTTGTTTTATAATGTAATTAAGTGTTCGGGCAGACTTACTGTATAACGGTCAGACTAATGTGTTTGTGAGTTTGTAGACAAAGGCTTAGTCGGCAGGTGCTGATTAATCCCTTCTGTTGTGTGCTTGGACAAGGCCTTAGTCAGCAGCTACTGGCTGTCATCTCTTCCATAGTGTGCATGTGTGTGTGAGTGTGTATGCACGTGTAGATGAAACTGGCCTCTGAAATTGTTTTGAACCATGAGAAGCAGTATGCTTCTATTTTTATATCTGTAGAAGAGATCCAAAATCTAATTTCACAAAGAGGTGTGAACTTTTTGAATATAAGGTTTCCATTAGTTAGAAAATCATTTCACACTGGCTCACAAAAATCTTTTTCTTGAATTTGTGGGAGTGGTGAAAGGAGTTATTGCTATTTTCTAAATGGCCCCAAAATAACATACATTAGGTCTACAACTATATTGGCAAGTATTTTGCTAGTGTTTGCCTTAGTAATTATTGTTTATCAAACTAACCTTCTGATGAGATTTTATTGGTTGAAAAATATATATAGGATTTAATTCCTATAAATTTAAACTGAAGAAAATAGTTTTTTCAATATAAAGGTTTACTAATGATTAATCCAATATATAAACTAGTTTTTGTTTAACTGTAAGACAATCATTTTTGGGGGGACTTTATATGTAGATTTAAAAATTTTATTAGAAATTTTAAATTTTTTAATTTATTTATTTGAATTTTATTATTTTAAATTTTATTATTTCAAAATTTTATTTATATTATTAGAAATTTTATGACTAGCATACTAACACCTTTACTGCAGAAACAAATGACAAGCACATTGATAATAATATCTTATTAAAAATATTGAGTATTGTTAAGTTTAGCATTTCAGAATGAAAAATATCTCTGAAGTTAAACAGAAAAAAATGGTTATACTTTCGTTAATAATAAGTATAGTAGGCATCCATTAGTTTTAGGTGACTATGGAGTCTACTAGGGTAACTAGCTAATCCTTATTGCAGATACTTACTAAATCCACAGAGCCAATCTGTGATTTATGCTGCAACTATACTGAGTAGACCTTAGTTTCAGTTTCTGGGAGAGAGCACATATTCTGACATGATATACAGTTGAACAAGGCCACAAACCTTAGTCATGATAACTCATGATTGTGTTGGTGCAACCATCTATGGCTTCTGAACAGTTACATCTAGTCACTTTCACTCACAAGGTTTGGGTTAAACTGTGGTATGGTTTCAGGAACTTACTAATGGTGCTGCATTCTCGGATTATCTCCTCAATTTGACCTAATGAAGCAGCCACCTGTCTGAGAAATCGACCATGGTGAGATTTGAACCTGAGTCTCATCACTAGAAGACTAATATTAATAATAACCACTTGGTCATGTGTCCATTTGTTAAAAGCTAAACCTATTTATGTCTGACTGTAAGGTAATCATTTTGTATTGAGCATGTAGATTTAAAGTAATATTTTATTAGAAATATTGTTAAATTTAGCTCTTCAAATGATTCCTGCATACTAAACCATTTGAAGGGCTAAATTTAACAATATTTCTAATAAAATATTACTTTAAATCTACATGCTCAATACAAAATGATTTAATATGAGACTAGTTAAAAAAATTGAAGAGAAATGATTTTTTAATTAGCCTCATATTAAATGGTAGGCAACTAATTTTGTACTACTTTCAGTTTTCAAGTAGAATTTCCTGTGCCCTTTTTTAGGGAGTGGGGAGCAATATGATCTTATCAATCATGATATCAAAGATACACATGAATATTCTTGCTATATAAATTCTAGTGTAAACTTGAACCATCATGTGTGAAAAGGACAGTTTTTCTCTTGACACTGTTACATCTGTGCACTCAAGAAAATATGCCTTCCAGCAGGGTTTGAGACTGCATCCCCTTTTTGTAGGAGAAACCACAGAGACTGTCACAGCCCAACAAGGTTTTATTTGCCAGGACATCTATTCAAATACAGGCATCCACTAAAAATAATGTTTGAAGAAATAAAAATGTTGGACTAAAAATAAAAATACCATTAATTCTTTAAAAATTGCATTTTTTACATTTCAGATATGAAACTGAGCAGATATAGCTTTCAAGAAAATTGACTAGAGCCATCTGCAATTTGTGCCACTGTAACCCTTCTGTTGGCTTGTACTTAGCAGAAAAGCATTCAGTCACTTCTCACATCAGTAACTCAGCAAGCATGAATAAATGTACCCGCAATAAGACAATGTCAAAAGTACGTTTTTTCCTATGACACTGCTTTTTAACTACTTTCACTATTCAGCAATGTTTATTGTTTCAAAAAGTGATGGTTAGAATTGTAATAAAACCTAAAAATATGAAAATGTATTTATACGTTTTCTTTGTTCTTGAGAATTGACAACAAAAAATAAACACTATTTATTTATTAGATTGTTTATTTCCACTATTTATTTATTTATCATATTATTAATTGGAATGGTTGGCAAAACAATGGCTAATTGCCAATTGATTCAAACTTTTTAAAATGGTAAATAATAAGTATTTTTCTTGTAGCTATTGCAGATACATTTATTCATGTTTACTGATTTACTGATGTGAGACTGAACGCTTTTCTTCTAAGTACAAGCCAACAGAAGTGTTACAGTGGCACAAAGTGCAGATAGCTCGAGTTAATATGAAGAATAGAATATACCAAAAAACAGTACACCAATCCTTGTTGCTGTAGGGTATACATGCTGACTAAAGTCAACTGCCAAAAATGGTTTTCAATAGACATGCAAGTATGGGAAGTTAACCCTGTACCAATGGAAGAAAATTGCCTGGTCTGATCTTATGTTCATCTGAATAAGTTATATGGCAAGAGATGAGTGTAGGATTATTCTATAGACAGGTTCATACTCTGGCAGAGTATGAACCTGTCTATTTCCTCCTTGAAGGAGAAGCCATTGTTTAGCCTGGCAAGCTTTTAAACTGCTCAGCCATAGAAAACTTTCACAGTGAAGCAAATTTTAATTACTCTATTTAATAAATGCATATCTCCTGTTTATATATATATAGCATAATGAGAAGCCACGTATACTTTCTTGATATGTATATAATATGGAGAAAACAACTGAAAAGTTACAAATTAAAAGAAAAAAAAAAATTGAATGTTTTTTTGTGAAAGTATTTATTTATATTTTTTATATATAAAATATCAAATATATATATATAGAAAAAAATATAAATAAATACTTTCACAAAAAACATTCAATTTTTTTTTTTTAATTTGCAACTTTTCAGTTGTTTTCTCCATATTATATATATATATATATATATAGAGAGAGAGAGAGGGAGAGAGAGAGAGTGTGTGTTGACAAAGAAGCTTTATTTCCAATCTGTTTATATCAACATATGTTCTCTCCCCAATATTTAATACACTTGTCACCCAACTACAGCAAATTTAAAACAATTACACAACACTGCTGGACTAAAACATTATAACCAACTGTTGTTGGTTCTCTATATGTTCACAAAACAGTTCTTATCCAAATCAGGCATGTATTCTAGAAGAGGTGCCAGGATGTTAATAGCAGATCTTTTAACAGCTATGAATTAGATGGTGGACATTCTACAGAATGAACTCCTTGGTCCAACACAAATTTGGTGGTTCAGGTAATGTGAAATCCTATTCATGTTCTTGAAACTATTCACATATAACTCATGAAAATCTGGAAGGATACATTGTGTTGCTGAAAGATGTCCGTCATTACAGAAGACTGTCGCCATGATGTGATGTTCTTTTAATGATATTAAGTTAGGCAGTACATGACAAAGTATTTTCTATAAGATGATAGACTTCAGCATTTCCCAGAAGATTGTCCAATAGAATATTCCAGGTCTTAAGAAGGGGTCAATAATACTCTCCATGGATTAAACATTTTAAAAGTCAGTAAAAAAAGAACTTTTGATGTGACACTAAAATCATCTGACATTCCCTATATACTCTTCAGAACTGAATAATACAAATTTTTTGTCTAAATCTGTCCAACTATAAGTCCTTTGAATAGGCAAGTCTTTGATTTCAGCCGTACACAATAGAAACATCAACACTTCAGTAGAGACTGTCTGCTGGCTTAATACTGCTGGAAAGCTAGCAAAAGAATTTCTGTTTTCAATGGCTTTCTTTCTGTGACCCCCTCCCACTTTATTATTCTGTCTCTCCTTTTCATGCATCTAGCTTGAAGGGAATAATAAAACAGGGTAAGCTAAAGCCACATCCTTTTTTAATGCAAGCAAAATAATTTCTGCTTTTTGGTGACTGTCTCTCTTTCACCCATTCACTATTATGATCTGTCTCTCATGCTCCCTATTAAAAAGGCTAGAAAATTCATTGTTTTTAATTGTATCTTTTCTCAATAAACAACAAGCATTTTCTCTACTTACACTCCCAAAATAATATTACTTGTAACAATTATTTTAAGAAATGCAGAAATGGGAAATACAAAAACATACAAGTACAAAGAGGATAGTGAAAATTATCAATAATTAATTTATTTATCCTGGCAAAAATGTAAAAGGCATGCAGTGCATTCATTGCATACATAGACTCTTAGCCCCTGATATATATATAATTGTGTATTTGAGCAGCAATCCCGCTTTTATACAAAGTTTGTTAAAAATAACTGACAATGTTCTTATAATTTTTTCTTTCTTGAACATAAATTATGTGGAAATTTAGTTAAAAATTATGTAGAAATTGTCTGAATGTTCTGTATGTCTGAGTGTTTTTAGCTCTACTTTTAGGCATTATCCATCACCAACATATTCATTGACAATGTAAATATAATAGCATCATGCACATGTAAAAAGGCTAAAAATCATGGAAGCATTATTAATATAAAAGAAAAAGCCAACACTCAATAACATCAACTATGAATATGGCTACAATGTGCTGACTGTGTCTGGAAAATAAAACATTCCTATAACACTAGATACATACATAAAAAAATCCATACATTCAGGTAAAAATAAAAGCATCCTTGATAATGGCTAAAAGTATAGCCGAAAGTGCTCACACATACAGAACATTCGGATAATTTCTACATAATTTATATCCAGAAAAAAAAAATATAAGAACACAAGAAAAATTACTGCAGTACCTTCTCAGTCGTTTTAAACAAAACTTATCTATCTATCTATCTATCTATCTATCTATATATATATATATATATATATATATATATATATATATATATATATGACTGTATTTGATTCATGGAGGTGGATTGTTTTCATTTTGTTGTCTATTCTAGGGAATATTGCATATTAGTTAATTCTATTGTTATTTATTTCTCTTTTTTTTAATAAATAAAAACTTAATACGAGTTATCTCCCCTAACCTGGACAGCAAAATGAGAACAAACTATATATTCACTCCCTGCCACAACCATACACACACCCAAAGTATTTTTTCTTTCCTGAACATAAGTTATGTAGAAATTTAGTTAAAAATTTAAAGAACATTTTTTTCTAATGTTAACCAAATACAAAGCCACTCCATTTAGTGGGTTACTGAAGGAAGTTGTTTGAACATTAAGAGGGGGGGGGGGTATTAAATGCAGTTTATGATAATATCTGAGAAAGATGGCAGTTGATTCAAAGAGGTTAAGATTATAGTGATTGGGGAAGCATCCTCTCTGAAATCTGTTCCCCAAAGCAGCAGCTCTTGGGAAGAAGCTCTCCAAGTGGAACCTCCTTCTTACTAATGGGAAGGACTTTAAAATTGAGAAAAACTATTCCAGCGATTCTATAGCTGGAGAGTTTGTGTAGCCCCCCCCCCCACATGTCACACCTTATCAAGGGACTTCAATATATATCTAATGCAACTGTCCTTGTGATGTATTTATTGTCTAATGCCAAACTAATTCTGTGTTTAAGGACTGTTAGGATAGCAGCAGTGGACCTAACAGAGAGAAATCCATATTGTTTGTTACTCAGGAGGTTCTCCTTGATGAGGTGATCAACATCCCATTTGTTGATGATAACCTCAAAGAGTTTGCTGATGACACTATGATGGTCTGATCTGAATACAAAAAGCACCTGATGAAGGCTTGACCATACAATCTGAAATGTTACAAATGTAAAAGCAGCAAAGATTAAGCCAACAGTTGGAATGAGTTTTTTAGCCTTTATTATGATTCATTATTTGCTCTAAAACAACAAATTTATTCATTTATTATCATGAGGATGAGAAAGTTACAGGATATTAGAAAAGAAAATATTCTATATTACCAATTAATTTACAAGTGTTTTTACTACAGAAAAAAAACATAGGTTGGAGAGAGCTCTATTCATTTAATACTAAAAATGACTTTTTCTTCTTTCTCTTAGATAAAAACGTGGCCAAAATACAAGGTAGATGCTGAAATGTTCTTTTCAGCATGACCTTATATATGGATAAAAATAAAATATTCGTCTTTTCTTTTTTTGTTTTTAAACAAAGTCACAATACACCACACACGTTTGCATGTTTTTGTCTATAACATTTTATGTACAAGAGTTATTTCCCTTGCGCTGGAAAGGCGTGCGAAAAAAAATAACTAAAAAATACAAAAGAAATACGGAACGCCATCAGTGCAATAATTAATATTTATGGTTAAAAATAAATGATCTTTAAACCTTATGTTGAAGATCGTAGTATCCTTATTATCACAATAGTGGACAGTTCTCAGATGTTAACAAAGTCAGGAGCTGAAAAGACAGACTCTAAAGGCGCATGATGCAATAACAACGGCTGGAAAAATGCATTTAAAGATTCACATATAAAAACCTAAAGACTTAAGTACCGCCACGGATTTTAAATAATTTGAATGCCTTGTTTGAACTTAAATTTCGGTTTTAATGTAAAAACAATCTTCCATATTAAAAGAAAAATTAATTTCCCTATATAAATTAAAATCTTTAAAACATTGGCACATGTATTCATCACTCATCGAACCGCCATTATAGACGGAAAATGTAAACTAAACAAATTTAGTAAATCCAACTAATTTATGTCATTTAGTAATCTAACGTTTAATTAAATGGATTTTGTAAACTTAATGCTTACTTTTTGTTTAAAACATAACGAAAATAGCGTTTTACGCATCGTAGGCTGTGAGGTCAGAGGTCAACAATCTTAATATCCTTTAATCCCTCTTTTGAAATGCGCGCGAAAAAATTATTTTCATGGCAACTGTTCTGATGAGTTATCTTCCCTGATTCCCCGACTACATGAATTTGTAGCGGACCGTGCGGGTGGAGATGTGAAGAGATATCAGAAGGTTAAAATTTCCTGTTAGCCGGTCCAGCTACATTGGGAATGTTGGACTTTAATTAAGTCCAAAGAAGACAAAGAAAACAAACAAGACCGATATATATGAGTAAACAAATATATATTAATAACAAGTTACACAAAGACATGAACAGTTACATAGTGTTTGTATGGAGAAATTATATGTGTGTGTTGTGAGTGTTCGTACGTACGTGTATTGTTCTTAGCGCGTTCCCAGAATTTGGGAAACGCTGTATCTGTGAGAGGTCACATATTGGTGTAAGTGGACAAAGAAAGATTTTACCTCGTCTCCGCGCGAGGTGGCGGCCCAAGGCCTAAGTCGAAAAAAAGAGATTTTACCTCATCTCCACGCGAGGTGGCGGCCCAAGGCCTCAGTCGGAAAAGAGAGAGAGGCGAAGGGTCAGCCAGTATTTATAGCCAGGGGAGAGAGGCCCCTGTTAAAGGATTAAGGGACTGAGGAGGAGCTAACTGCAACAAATTTAAGCATGCTACTAGATTGGCATAGGTCCCACCTTTTTACTTTTGAAATAGTTAAATGCAACAACCGCTTTTACTCCAGCAGCTTCTTTTCTCGCGCTTCCCAACAGTGGAACTCCCTTCATCTTACTTACTTCCCTGATAACTACAATCTTCAAAAATTTTAATGCAATGTCAATCGCCATCTTCTGTTGCCGTGGTCCCCGTTCTTCTTTTATCCTTTCCTCAATCCTCTCCTTACATAGTCTTTATTAGAATTTTATTTGAGAACCACTACTACAAAGTTTTACGAGTTCACATTCTAGTCTCTTTTCTGATCTTTGTCCCAATTTTCATCCCTGCTTTCAAATCCGACTCCCAAAGCGTTAATTCTTATCAGAGATAAAAAAAAAATCAAAAAAATCTGATGAACGAGAGAGCTGGAAAATATAAAAAGGAATCTGACCACCCTTGCTCAGACCATGGTGACATAAAGTCGTAACACTCACTACTTATCGGACCCTTGCTTTCAAAAACCAACTCCTAAACCTTTGATTCTTATCAGAGAAAAGAATATATTTTCTGACGAATGATAGGGACAGGAAAATGTATAGCAATTTTGGAGGGAAAAGTTCCCGATATTTCCGAGCCTTCTAATCCCGATAAATACAGAGAATATACGCCTTTTTGGTAGCGAGTACTTGACATCATCTGTGATACATCAGGTCGGCGACAGTAACACTGTTTCAAGAAAGAAATCTACATGCTGGTTTCTAAAGACAGAACGTCGTCCCTCTACTAAAACTACTCGAGATCTGTTTCATAGGACCTTGAAATTCCTGTCGTCTGCCTACGAACTCACTCAACTATAAACTACGGATCTTCCGGCTGTTTCTTCTTCAACAAGAGCTCAGAAGAAATCTATGCGAGTGTTAAGAAAAGAAAAATTTACTTGCTTAAAGAACTTTTAGGTACTCAGAGAAATATTTTGAGCAGGCTTTTTATATGAACATTGTTTCTTCCTTTAGGTTAAAGGAATTTTATTCTCCCTTTCTTTCGCTCATATTTGTGTATATCCCTTTACCTATTTTTTTTTTGTCTATGTAAATAAATATTTTCTTCATCTATTGTTACACCCCGAACAGGAGTCTGAGTCTTTATTCTTCCACCTAAAAGGGAGAATTGTCAGCTTTAAATTTTCAAGCCGTTGTTGCTTTTATCGATTCTGTCACCTTTAACCATAACTCTTTCATGTGGGAAAGCCGAGACAAATTTCCCATATTTTTTTCTTCACTTTCACTCTCTGTAATCCCCTGCGTGCGAGTGGCTCTCCCGCCTTGCTTGGGGTGAAATGCTTAAAAAATAAATACGGAATTCCATTAGTGCAATAGTCAAGACATTGGTATTTATGGTTAAAAATAAATTACTTTTAACCTTATAAGGTTAAGGATATTTATAAGGTCCTTATATAACCAATAATTTAAGAACATAATAATTTATTCTGTAGTGAGTCCCGATAAAAATAAAATATAAAAAGAATATATACAAACAAAAAAATAACAGGATTCAAATTATCATAATATATTTGCGCTTTTCTTTAAAACCTCTCTCTCTCTCTCTCTCTCTCTAAACTTCTCTTTCTATACTTCTCTCAACTAACAAGAAGGCAACCCTCAGATAAAAAGAGGAAGAAGAAAAAACTGAACCCGCCCGAATAACGTCGTAAGTTTGCAGAATCAGAGCCTACTTATTTGTGACCGAAAAATCAGGGAGGCTCCACGCAAAACCTCCGTTATTAAAAAAAAAAAAATGTAAACGAAAGGAACGCAGGAAAATAAAATAATTTTGGCCAAGCAAAAAAATTGACATGACACAAAGAGACTTGTGATGTTAGTCGAAATTAATGTTCGCGCCAGAATCTCGGACCCGGATTAAAGCGTATATAAGCTGACACCTCCTCAGCTAGAAACCAGAGAGATGGCGAGAGGACGAACGGAGACGCTACCACATAGAAACCAGCCATGCGTGACGCATGAAGAAGCAGTTAAGATGTCATCTACTAATGATATTTCTGCTCTGTTTAAGGCCGAGAAAAACACTGACCTATTTCTAAGATTACTACTATCCCTATCATGGTTTGAGTTCAAACTAACACTAACGAATATTTCTTCCGACTACTACCAATAAACGCTTTATTAATGAACTTTTTGCTACACCAAATACCAAAGTATTCTTATCACTCTAAATAAAAATATATTATTTATTTTACACGTTTGAGTCAGTTTGTTTTATTTCAAAGTTTTCGATAAAATAATTATCCGATCACACTAGTGACCTCCCGACATGAACACACTTACCACAATTCTATACTATTTTATGAAACTCAATAGAATAAGTAATTTTATTTTTTATACTTACATTAGAAGTATTTTTTTTATTTAGTTAAATGCCACTTTTGAGTTTAATACGTTGTTTTATTTTTTGGTTATTTTCTTACCTGTTTGGTATCATAACATATCTAATTGTACTCTGTGTGTATTTTCTAAAATTATTCTCAATTTAATAGTTATTGAATTATATGTCATATTTCTCTATTAGAGGAATAGTCAAAGTCGGTAATACAGAATTATTTCCTTTTGAACATCCATACCAAAAATATTTTAACAGTTGGTAAAATGAAAAAAAAATTCTTTTAAAGAAGGTTTACACTCGAAAATAGCGTTAAACTTTACATTTTTGATTCTTCAGACATGTTTGTATTTAATAAAAGAAATTCTTCCTATGAACAGTGTTATGAGACATACCTTTATAGACTAAATGGATTCGTCCTATTACTATATATACAGGGAGATTATGCCTCTCAGGAGAGCTGCCCATCGTCGGCAGCCTTGCTGCGACTTGTTCCAGCAAGACGGTCGAACTCTCTGCCTCTGAGCAGAGAGGAACCCGGACGAGGCTCCGCCGAAGGGCAGAGTCTCGTTCGGGGAGGTTGATTCTGTTTATACAGTTTCTACGGGCATTTTTTGGCCGAGCCTACGGGCTCGGGTATACCCACGTTAAACTCGGCCTTGTGCCAAATCTATCCCTCGTGGGAGGGGGGGCAGTAAATATTGTTGTCCGAATTTAACAGCCTTGCTGCGACTTGTTCCAGCAAGTCGGTCGAACTCTCTGCCTCTGAGCAGAGAGGAACTCAGACGAGGCTCCGCCGAAGGGTAGAGTCTCGTTCTTGGAGGTTGACCAACCCGATTCTGTTTTTACAGTTTCTACGGGCATTTTTTTGGCCGAGCCTACGGGCTCGGAATACCCACGTAAAACTCGGCCTTGTGCCACATATTTCCCTCGTGGTGGGGGCAAGTAAATATCGCTGTCTACAGTTGACGAGTTGACTACTGTACTTTGCCGTCAGTCGGACGTGCAACACTTTTGTATTCGTTCTTTTGTTTAATAATGTTTTTACTAAATTGCTGAGTTCGAGTTTTCTTTCGGACCTATTCTGGGTCCACAACACTGGCGACGAGGATTCAAAGAACTCCACGGGAGAGCCATGTAAGAACATGTTTTGTCCCTAGTGTCTACAACACTGGCGACGAGGATTCAAAGAACTCCACGGGAGAGCCATAAAAGAAATTTTTTTTGTTCCCAGTGTCTACAACACTGGCAATGAGGACTCGAACGAACTTCACGTGAAATCATAAAAGAAAAAATTTGTTTACCAGTGTCCACAAAACTGGCGACGAAGAACAATTAAGGATTTTTTTCTTCGGTTGAGAACCTTTTTTTTTTATTTAAAAAAACAAAACAAAAAACAAACGCAGAGGAACCAACGTCGGGATTACACGACAACCTAAAAAAGAAAAAAAAGAAAATTCTAAAAAACAGGCTTATCGGCGAAAAAAAAAAATGGAAAAATTGCGCCGAAGTTATAAACTTTACCTTTCGCGGTTGTCCAAAAAACTACTGTGTATGTGAATAACACATTTAAAGAGAAAAAAAAAGTGATTTTTTTCTTCTCCTTCTCCCCTCCGAGTAACACAAAGGTTTGGTACAATTAAAATTACGTTAGAAGCGTAATATTGAAAATTAAAACATGGAAGAGTTTAAAGCTACTATGTTAGAACTGGTTAGAGTCCAGTTTGAACAACAACGAAGAAACACAATTGGAACAACAACGAAGAAACGAAGAAAAACAATTAGAACAACAACGAAGAAACGAAGAAAAACGATTAGAATTACAGCGACAAATGATAGAGCAACAGAAAAGGTTTGAAGAATTGCTTCTACAAACAAGGTCGAATAAGGGTAAAAAAACCGAGAGCGAAACTACTTTTTCACAAAACACGATTTGGAGTGCAATTGACAATTTCACTTATTCGCCAGACGAAGATAAAACCTTCGCTTCGTATTTCAGAAGGTATGAGGATCTATTCGAAATAGATTGTGGAAAATGGGCAGACGCTAAAAAGCTACGCCTACTGCTCCGGAAATTAGGGACTACTGAACATAGCAAATTCGTGGACTACATACTACCTCGAAAAACTAGTGTTTTGACTTTCGTTGAAGCTGTAAATCTCCTTACAGAATTATTCAGCACAAAAACATCGTTATTCCACAAAAGGTGGAAGTGCTTAAACCTAAATAAGAAAGACAGCGAAGATTACTTGACGTTCGCATCGGTAGTTAACAAACATTGTGACGATTTTAAATTGACCGAACTTACCGCAGACAATCTAAAATGTCTAATATTCGTACAAGGACTTGTATCAACGTAAGATGCAGAAATTAGACGTAGAGTTCTAACCAGGTTAGAGGGAGAACCAAATTTAACCTTACAAAATATAGCCGAGGACTGCCAAAAATATATAAGTGTAAAAAATGATTCTAGAGACATTTCTACCACTCGACCCTTCAGCCCCTCAAGTCCCGGCGTCTTCCTCTTTGGGTTGAGGCGCCCACTCGGTCTGAACCGAACTCAGGGGTAGCTGGCCGCACGCTCCCTGAGTACCCGTAGATTGTTCGACCGGTCACTGGCCAAGTTCCGCCTGCTGCCCACGTTGTGTTAGTTTTTAGATCCAGTAAGCGGGGTGTTGTCCATACGTTCACGGTCGATTGGGGATGTAGGCACGGCTGTGAGGGTGGGCGGCAGGAAAGTTAGAATGTGGCAAAACAAGGAAACAACATCTGCAGAAGCCGAACAACAATGGGTAAAATATTGATGTCTTTTATATAAGAAAACAAAAACAGTAGAAAAAGTTTACAGCAATTAACATAAGAACAAAGGACTACTCCTCTACCAATTTTCCAACAGAGAGGTGTGTGTGTGTGTGTGATTAACTCGTTCCGAATCAACTTGGGAGGATATGTGACTCGTAATTCCAGCCCTATGTGGAAGTGTAGCCTTTCAGTTGGTTGTTGCAAGTGACAAACGTTAAGTTTCAGCGACTTTTCAATTCGACTGCTACAACGACGATGATGTTTCTTGAAGTCCTTATCTCTGACTCGCCACTGGACCGACTTCCTGCAACGACAGTCTCTCTCTCCCAACGCCACTCTCCAACCTGACTCACGTCCAATGCCCAAGTCTCTCAACTCTCTCGACGACAGTCTCTTTCGTCTATTCGAGAATTCTCTCCCAACTCTTCGAGAATTCTCTCCCAACTCTCTCGACAACTGTCTCTTTCGTCTGGCCTCTTCTGTCTGTATTTCTCGTCGGCCTTTCTCATCTGCCTGTAGCACCGCGACCCGTAATGGTCACTGCGGGTGCCCACGCACGTGACGGCACGCAGTGACAACGATGTGCCGACCGATAGCGGTCTCTCCCATCTCTGCTTCGCCGACTTAACTCCCAATTTCCGACCTCTCTCTCCAGCTCGACTGCACTCTACAGCAGACCAGCCAACCCGATTTGAAATTTATTCTTTATCCATCAGCCATCTTATGTTTCGTATATCATTGTTCTAGATTCTTTTCTATTAATGGCGCTGACGCAGCTTGTAACTTTCACAGAAAATCGTGTTTTCCATTTTCAATCAATAAACGTTATATTTGCGTGTGTGCATACGTGTGAGTGTGTGCGTCAACCTCTCTCTGTTACATCCCTCCCCTACCCATCTGTCATTTACTAGTAAATGACACATGAGTTCCATATCTAAGAAAAAAGTCAACTCAATGAAAAACAGGAAAATTTACCGCCTAGTCCATGTTACCGTCGTGGAGCACTTCATTGGTTTAAAGATTGCCAATATCAGTTTAAAACCTGTCTAACTTGTAGTGATTACTACTATGTTTGCCACGCCTACATTTTTCTCAACTGTGATTGGTCAAATAATAAATACTAACTATCACAGGACAATTTACTGATCGCATTCACCGCACTGAATTTTTCCTACTGTTAATTCACAAACATGCTTTTGTTATAAAATCACCGATTGGGTAATTTTTTATCCAATCAGATATTTTTTGTGTTCTTTCGAAATTTCTCCATCCGTTGTCCTGGGAGCCTACCGATAGTAATATAAACCAGGATTCGTTCCAAAAATAGACAGAAGCAGAACTCAATAGAACTCTGCAACTCACACGCGTCTACACAGACTATTCATTCTACTCACTGCGCACACACACACACACAGAACTTAAATATCATTCACCATCTGTTCTATGTAACAAGTCAAGTTGCAACAGTTCTGTTAGTTATATATAATCCACAACTGAATTACTACATGTTCTTCTGATAGCATCATCCTATCTAATACAGGACTTTGAACATTCTTATTCAGAAAACTTGTTTTATTACATTTAATCTTTCAGCTAACAGATAAAGGGAAACTACTTCTTCTTTCTTATTCTTTCACACATTACAAAAAATGTTTTGTATTTGTTGATTTTAATATATATTTTATGGTTGAAACAAAAATCGGTTTTCCATTGTTTTTCCTTAATTCAAAAATGTATAATTGTTAAATGCTATTCAACACGCAGCCACATCAATTTCAACACAACCAGCATTTACAAACTTGTAATAAAGTTGGGCACAAGAGTTCACATTGCAGAGCAAATTAAGGAGGAAGAAGCCGGATTAGAACGACAAAAACAGACGAACTGGACGTCAAAAATATAAGAAAGTATGTGCAGGTAGAAATACTGAATAAAAATGTCAGGTTACAATTAGACTCCGGGTCTGATTTATCAATAATGAACCTACATACTTGGAAAAGGTTAAATAAACCAACCATGCTAAAAACCGGCAAAATAGCTAGGTCGGTGACCGGTAAAAAAAATTAAGTTTGGGGGTGAAATTATCACGAACGTTACTTTGAACGGAACAACCAAAAAATTGAAAATGTTCGTGTTAAAAAACGCAGACAATCTATTTGGCACAGATTGGATGCAACAGTTCAATCTGTTGGATTTGCCAATTAATTCTTTTTGTCAGAAAATAGAAAATCTGACGACCAAGTCAGATAAACTAAAAAATGAATTAAAAGAAACCTTCCCCGAGGTCTTATCGTCTGGCTTTGTAGATGCAAAAAGATGTCAGCAAAATTTGAGCTAAAAGAGAATAACCAATATTCAACCAATATTTATGAAAGAAAAGGAACGTGCCTTTCGCCTCGTTAGAGGAAATAGACAAGGAATTAGACAGACTTGTAGAGACTGGCATTTTATCTAAAGTGGAATATAGCCAGTGGGCAGCACCAGTAGTGTATGTGAAGAAGAAATCTAAGGAAATCCGCGTGTGCGCAGATTTTTCTACTAGACTAAACGCAGCACTAAAAGATTATCACTACCCACTTCCAAGCCCGGAAGAAGTTTTTACAAAATTTAATGGAGGCAAGTTCTTTTCAAAAATCGATCTCAGCGAATCTTATCTCCAGATACCCGTTGAGGAAGAAAGCTCAAAATTACTATGTATAAATACACATAGAGGCTTATACAAATTTGAAAGGCTTGCATTTGGAGTCAAAGTCGCATCAGCCATTTTTCAGTAGGTTATGGACACCATGCTGGGTGGACTTGACTTTTCAATGGCTTACCTAGTCGACATCTCGATAAAAGCTTGGAACAACACCGGGAACACACCCACAAAGTATTTTCACGAATACAAGACTATGGCTTTAAAATAAAGAAAGGCAAATGTGACTTCTTTATGAAAGAAATCAAATATTTGGGTCACATCATAGACAAAGACAGTAGGAAACCGGACCCAGAAAGGGCCATTGCAATTAAGGACATGCCGGCTCCTGAAAACGTCACAGCGCTACAGAGCTTTTTGGGGTTAGCGAACTACTACCAAGCGTTTATCCCAAACATGCATAACCTCCGTGCCCCGTTGAACGAGCTTTTAAGAAAAGATAAGGTTTGGGAATGGACACCCGAATGCCAGGAGGCATTCGAGAAAAGTATCAAAGTCCTAACATCGGATTTATTCCTTACGCACTATGATCCGAACCTCGAGATCATAGTTGCTAGCGGCGCAATCAATGCATCAAGGACCCTGCTCCCAGCGGGAAAAAAATACTATTTCCAAATAGAAAAAGAAGCATTAGCAATCATTTTTGCAGTCACGAAATTTCACCGTTATATACACAGAAGATTTTTCACATTACAAACGGGCCATAAACCGCTACTGAGTATTTTCGGGTCAAAAAAAGAATTACTCGGTTATACGGCAAACAGACTGCTGAGGTGGGGGATAATTCTCCTAAATTACAACTTCAAGTTGGAATACCTCCCCTCGGGAAAAATCTGTCACGCTGACGGACTTTCTAGACTGGTTCCAAGACATAGGGAACCCTTAGAAGATTCTGTGATTGCTTCGCTGCGAACGGAGGGGGAAATAAAAACTTTATTGTGTAGCAGTATAAGAGAACTTCTTGTGACGCTACAAGAAATAAGACATGAAGCCCGCAATGATGAATTCATTAACGCAACAAAAACAAAAATTTCAGAGAAGGACCAACACATATCAGACAGTTTTTCCTTATGTGACGAGGTACTCCTATACAGCGAGAGAGTCGTCATTCCAAAAAACCTACAGAAGAGAATCCTGAAGGATTTTCACATTGGGCATCCGGGGGAAATAGGATGAAAAGTCTAATGCACAGCTATGTATACTGGCCTAAAATGGACCAGGACATCGAAAATATGGTCAACACATGCAAGGGTCTGTGCACTGGCGGCAAAAGCACCACCCATCACACATAAATCGTGGCCAAAGACGAACCGACCTTGGTCAAGGATCCACGTGGACTTTGCGGGACCGCTAGAGGGATTCTACTATCTAATTGTAGTAGATAGTTATTCAAAATGGCGGGAAGTGTTCCGATGTAAAAATCCCACTACGGAGGCAACGATAAGCTACCTTCATGAATTATTCGCTCGTTTTGGGGTAGTAGATTGCTTGGTGAGTGACAACGGAACTCACTTTACTTCAATCGACTTTAAAGAGTTATGCGAGATTTTTCAGATAAAACACATTACGACCCCACCCCATATCACCCGAGGTCGAATGGTCAAGCAGAAAGCTTCGTAGACACCCTAAAAAGAGCCCTGAAAAAAGCTTGCGGCACCCCAAAGGAAAAGGCCATGCAGCAGTTTTTACAAGTTTACAGGATCACGCCAAATGTTAACGCGCCAGCTTCACTATCCCCGGCAGAAATAATGTTTGCGAGCAAAGTAAGATCCGTTTTTGATAAATTGTTGCCCAAACAAACAAAACAAGGTCCGACCTCTATTATACCAAGGAAAAATACAGCCCAGGGGAAAAAGTATTCTTCAAGATGTTTAAAAATAACACATCTTTCTGGGAACCTGGTACGATAAAAAAGAGGATTGGAAATATGGTCTACATAATCCAAAGCCCTCGTTTCTCTCATAAGAGACACCTGAATCAAATCAGGAAACGACTGTTGGATGACTGCAACAGTACTCCCCAGGAAGAAGAGGAAGTTATGGATACCATTTACGACACCTTCGACATTCAAATACCCCAAGCAGCTCCAGAACCGCGACGATCTAAAAGAAAGCGGAAGTTCACGGACCCTCTCATCATCAATCCAAAAAGGAGACGATATTGAGACTCCTGCGGAGGTAAAGGCTTGGGAGGGGTTGTTATGGGACATAAGGAGAGCTGTCTACAGTTGACAGCCTTGCTGCGACTTATTCCGCCATATTGAGTTCTACTGAAAGAAGAAGAAAAAATACAATTAAAGGGACACAACTCTCTAACTTTCAATAGTTCATGTTGAAATGAAAAAAATTGTTTCAAATTAAATTGTCCGTGTTTTCAACGTTACTCTTAGAGGCCGTAGCCCAACATATTGCCGGGTTACTTCCTCCTAATTTTCGAAATCGCTACTAGGGGACGCTCTTAGGACTATACATACTCTGCAATAAAATTTTATCATTCTCTTCTTATAAGAAGAATGATAAGAATTCGTCAACATGTAAATCTCTAATGGAGAACGCGTTCCCTTTTTGGAAACGCATGAACAATACTTGCACACACACGTACGTATGCACATTCACTCACTACAGTGCACATACTTTGGACCATTAGTTTTTCACATTCATTTGACACACACATCTATGTCTTTGTCACTTGTAATCTTTTATTGTTAATACATTATCATTTGTTTGTACATATATATTGGTTCTTGTCCTTTCTTATCTTTTATTTACGTGGACTCACATCCTGAGTCTGCTATGTTTGTTGTGGGCATTTCAGGAGACACATGTGTTTATCTCTCAACGCATACACTGGCCTGCAACAATATCATACCATTTTGGAATCAGGCAGATTACATGATCCTGTTTTTCTGGATAAATAGAACTCTGGTCAGTAGATAAGAAGAGAAGACTTTTTGACAGCAAGGAAGCAAGGCAAATTAACATCAAGGACAGAATAAATTTGACATCAAAAAGAAATCTATAGAATCGTCCATATTTTCTACTCACCTCCGTAAAAAATACACTCTTCCATTAGAATCAGTTTTAACCAATCAACACATCACATTGCGAAACTCGACTTTTTATTGGTCGAGACGACACCAAAATGTGTATCGATTGTGGAAAATCTTTTTTTCCCGCCAAGCTCGCTGGAGCCTACTTTGACTTCCCAAAACAAATAAACGGACAAATTTCAGTCCAATTCACTAGTCAGTAACTCAGCTTCAGAGAGATGCCACACGAATCCACGCGTGTCACTATTTTGACTTAAGAAACTTTTCGCGCGTTAACTGCTGACTCAACTACCAACATCATTCTCTCTCTAAATCCATTACAACTTTCTTAAAAAGTCTTCATTTACACTACTAAATAGAAATTGTAATTTAAACAAAAGACAGTCCAAGGTAAACAACTCTGGAAGAATAAGAAAACAAATCCTACTTTAATCTCGCATTTACCTAATTACCTTTTTGATAAATTTTCCTTTCTTATCCTAGTTGAACATTTCTTCAACAGTTGAACATTGCTGAACTGTAATTCATTAACATACTTAATTCACACTTCGTCAACTTTCATATAACCAAAACACAAGTTTTTTCCAATTGTAATTGTATATAAATGTTCGATATTTTCTAATTGAATTCACGACTACTGTTGTTTCTTGTTCAATTTTGCCTTGAGAATTATTCAACTTGTATGTCTATGCGTTATATTGTTGTGATTAATATGAATTACCTGCTTTCAGACTCATCATCTTAAAACAAAAAACCTGATTACACACTCAATTCATAGCAATCCCAACAAATCTACAGGCCTGAAGGCAACATTTACCAGCCAGCTGCAAAGAGCCTTGAAGTTCACAAATGAAAATTCTCCGGCTGTTGGACAATAAAGAACGAAAAGAATTCAAAGATATTTCTAAGCATGAATGGTATGAATGTAAGAGATACTTTTCTAAAGAAAGACGCTCGTGAAACACGTAAAAGTAGGTGCTTTCGTTTTTTTTCCTGAAAAGTGGTTGCACCTTTGTTTTTCTGCCTTCTTCATTTGTTTTCTTTTTTTTTTTTGTCATTGAATCCGTGTGTCTCCTCCTTAAACTATAACCCTTTGTTTACCCATTTTCTGATGGTAATTCTTTTTGAAATATCAGAAATTTGTTATCCTGCACAAAAGGAATTTATTGTCTTGTGTAATAATTTTTTTTTTTTTGAATGTTACGCAGTGGTTGAGTTTTAGTTATTTGCGCCTATTTTGACCCCAAGAAGAAAAGCACGTATTCTCTTTTCCCTTTCTATTCTTACAAACTAGTTTTTTTGTGTTTGGTACAAGAATTTAGATTTGGTAGGGAGTTAAAATTTTTATAACCACCACAGACTTTCTTAAAAACCCGAAAAACACATTTTAATTCTTTGAACTTAAATTTAGATTCTATTTGAAAAATAATAGTCTAAAAAGCTAATAAGTATGAAAAGAAAGAATAATTTCCGTGCATGAATAAACGTTGCAATGTTTTAAAAATGGCTCAAATGATTTGAGCCATTTTTAAAACATTGCAACGTTTTATCGTCATTAATCGAGGCTCCATTGTATACGAAAAATTTAAACATCAAATTTAAAATTATTGTGGGAAATTTGTCCCGACTTTCCCACATTAAAGAATCGATAAAAGCAACGGTGTGTGAAAAAATAGGGAAAAAGCTATTATTTATATTTTGTGGGTTCAGTTAAAAAAGATTACAAGGCGCAACGAAAAAAAAAGACGAGAGATACTCAGTGAGATAAAAACCAAAACCATTTTAAAATAAAAGCAAATTTTATTAAATATTAAGGATGAACAAATTTGGTTGTTTGAGCGCTCGAAATATTTGCTTATAATTTATGTTTGTGGATATTGCATATTTTATTTGCAGCACAATCTTCTTAAATATTCACGCAGCTTTCCCAGATCCACTACACTCCGATATTGAATAGTAATCAGTCAACGCGAGATATAAAATTATTTCCTTTTTGTACAGTCATATAAAAAATAATGTAACAGTTGCCAAAAGGCAAAAAAATAAAATAAAACGTTTAAAAATTACCTTAAAACTTTACATTTTTAAAATCTTCAAACGTATTTAATAAAATAAACTCTGGTGACGAACAGCAACGAAATTAATTTCAAAATTACAAGTAATTTAAAAAAAATAGATATTAGGTTCAATTTACATTTTTTCTGTCAAATCTGAAAACAACGTGTTATGCGCGCACCACTTCTCAAAAAATATATTTTTCGAGATTTTTTTGCTGTATGCGGGCAGAAATTTTCACATGTTCAAACTCGATATTGCATAGTTTTTTTTTTTTTACTGAAATAATATCTTCATGGATTTCTTTTTATAATTGTAAGACTTGGACCAAACGCTACCAAGTTAAAAAAAAAAAAAATACACACGGGATATAAAAAATGGGGTGAAATTATTTTTTTTCTTAATAAAATAACTTATTCAGTCAAATATTTATTCACTAATGAATAAGTCCTGAAAATTTTGTTTGAATCGGATAATTTTTTGATTTTGGCTAATTATTTTAAAAAACGATTTTTTCCTTTCATTGCTGAAAAAAGTATCCATTTTGTGGTACCTACTGTACATACTGTCATGTAAAAAAAAAAAAAAAAAATACCTTCCTACTTGTGCCGGACACAAAACTTAGTTGATAGAAATATCAAGTCTCGATAATAGGCGCAAAATTAAGAAACAAGACAATCACTGCGTAAAATTTTAAAAGGGAAAAACACATTTATTTTACAATTTACAAGTAAGAAAAGGTACAATACAAGGGTTGCACAAAATTTTCCTTTTGTGCGCCTATTTCAGCAGGGTAATACTTTTCTGGGGTAACAAAACAGTATTACCCACAGAAACAAGAAAACAAATTGTTTGATAAAGACAAAGAATTAAACCCTTTAAAAATAAAAGAGGGAAAGACTTTGAACAAAATTGCCCAAGGCAAAAACTTTCAAAGTGCACCCTCCTCCGTTCTTAACAGAATGTTCAAACGGTACGTCTCAGCACGAAGGGGTTTCGTGTTTTTTTCTTCAAATTGTTTCTCGAGGGCCTTTTGAATTTTGCCGCAAAGTTCACTTGAATATTCGTCGTTGTGAAATTTTCTCCGGAAGGACCAGAAAGGAATTTCAGTTCTGGGGTAGAAATCTGTCGTGTTGTGATGTCGCTGGACCGATCCTTTGAAGCGTGGGTGCTAAATGCCTTCTCTCTCCTCCGTTAATTGCTTTCTTGTCAACTGCTCATTTTCTTCTTTTCCCTATTTACCAACTTCCCCACTAGGCAAGATGTGGTACAAGGCCAATTTTTAACGTAGAACGTTCCGAGCCCGTAGGCTCGGGCAAGTCTACCACCCACAACGAGACTCTGCCCTTCGACATAGCCTCTTTTGGGTTCTTCTCCGCCTGGAGACAGAGAGTTCATCAAGAGAGAAGAAAAGTTCCTCTCCTTTCTTTTCTTCTCTTCTGATCTTAATATTTATTTGCATTAAAAATACAAAATGTGCCACAAGGCGAAGAGGGGTGTGGGGGGGAAAAGGATTGGTATTCTCTAGTATTAACTCAGAACTATTGTTGGAATTTAATTTGAGAACAACAATTCACAAGTTCACATTCTCGCTATTTTTTCTATCCTCATTCCAACCCCAGGGTTCTCAGCTCAAAAGGTTGAGGGAGGTGAAATTTGATATAAGATTTCCCAGTGGTACTCGTTCCCTCCCAATTTTAATTGATAACCAATTTAATATCAGGTTTGATGTTGATTGTTTTCATCTGATTACTAAAAATCTGAAAAATCTAAACTTTAAGTTAGCTGGAAAATTTGCTAAAAATACAGATACCATTCTGGTGCATGGTTTGTTGGATTTGATACAGTTCATGAAGCCTATGCATCTGATAAAATGCATGGGTGGTACTGCATGGAAACTCCCCAATGGGATCATTCCATTTGGAAATGTTAATAATTTCTTGTATCCGAACCAAATTATCCTTCCTGGAAAAGGGCAGAAAGGTGCAAATAGTAATTTCTATGCTATTGTTTCTAAATACTCTTCGTGCCCCGCGTCTTATGTTAACTTTGTTTAGAATCTAAAAAAGGACACGTTGATCCATTTTTGGATACGTTTGAAGAAAGTTGCGTGGAACGTAACCTAGATAAAATGTTTAGTATGGAAGCGTTGGGTTTGCCCAACGAAGAAGATGGTGTGAGTGATTATGACAGGGTGAAGATTAGGGACTTCGCGAGGTCTATAAAGTTTAGAGATAATTCTTATTATGTGAAGTTACCTTGGATAGAAGAAAGAATCTGTTCCGTACCTTCGAATCACGCTGTAGCTCTTGGCGTATTGAATAGAGTTATTAAAAGCTTAGAAAAGCGAAATCTGTTTGACGAATATGCCAAGGTGTTTCGCGAGCAGGAGGAGGAAGGGATAAAAGAAAAGATTCATGATAATTTCAAGGATTATATATGGATTCCCCACAGACCTGTTTTTAAAACCGAAGATCAAACCACCACTGGGATAAGACCTGTTTTTAATTGTTCACTTAAAACTAAAACAGGGTACTCCTTAAACGAAGCAGCCTACCCTGGAATAAATCTAATGGGAGACATGCTAAAACTATTATTGTTGTTTCGCTCCAACAAATATGTTTTACTCGCTGACATAAGGAAGGCTTTCCTGATGATTAAACTTAGCTTGGAAGAGGACAAAAATAGATTCTGTTTTTTTTTTATGAAGGAAGGGAGCAGATTAGTTTGTTTCAGATACAACACTCTCTTATTCGGATTTAATGCTAGTCCTTTTATTTTAAATTATGTCATCAAGCATCATGCTAGTAAATTCCCTGATGATGAATGCACCGACATGCTGAAGAACAATTTCTATGTGGACAACCTAGTTAAAACCTGTAATTTTCCTAAAAAAATTAATGTATCTCTACAGGGAGTCAGTGGATAGAATGGAAGAAGGAAACTTTGGCCTTAGATCCTGTAATACTAATTGCGAGGATCTGAAAAACCGCATGATTGCAGATGGCAACTATGCTGAGCATGGCTGCCAGTTGGAGAAGGTCCTGGGATATAGATATGATCCAGTCAGGAATACCTTGTGCTCGGCTGGCAGCTATATTAATTCTGAAGCCAATACAAAACGAAAGATATTGTCTCAAATATCTAGTGTTTTTGACCCTATGTTGATGTGTCTCCCTCTGACAATTAGGGGTAGAATATTAATGAGTGATCTATGGAGGCTGAAGTTGCCTTGGGATGCCGTTATTCCATCGGAACCCCAGCAAGTTTGGAACAGTTTGTCTAAAGACCTCAATCGTCTTAAGGAATTAAATTTCCCTAGATGCGCGATAGATGAATCAGTTCAAGCTGAACTGTATATATTCTGCGACGCCTCGAAAAGAGCATATGGGTTTACTACCTATGCTGTGCAGAATAACAAATCGAACTTAGTTTTTGCTAAGGCCAAAGTAGCTCCCATTAAGTCCAGATCCTTACCCACTCTGGAACTGATGGCTGTGTTCTTAGCTAATAAATGTCTCTACAGTATCTTGAAAACATTTTCCAATGCATGTGTTAAAGGTGTTCACATTGCAGTGGATGCTCAAGTGGTGTTGTCTTGGTTGTTGTCTAGTAACAATAACATTAAAACTAAGAATCAATTCGTTAAGAATAGACTGAAGGATATTTTTAAGGCCCTAGAAGATTTGAGGTCTGATTATGGATTATCGGTTAAGTTCAAATAATGTAAATAATGTAAAATGAGAATGAAGTAATTCAGAATTACTACTACTATTGTTGTTGTGGTTATTTTACAGTAACCAATTAATATAGATGATAAATAAGTTTGAAATAGTGCATTCAAAGCACCGAGTTTGATGAATACAAATAATTGGTTGTATGATAATTCCTGATTTTACACAGCTATAATTAAATCAGTTGAAGATCTTTTTTTTTATTGTTCCTGATTTATTTCCCTGTTTTCTATTAACATTTTCTTGACCATCTATGCAACTTTATCGGATCAACTTGAAAAAGTATTCAGCGAATTCATCTTTGGAAAATTCATTGGAAAGAAATTCATAAGTTACTGCAAAAGAAAAAAAAACAATTGTAGAAAATCTGAGGAGAAATATTTTATTTAACCGAAGAATTTTATTTTGTTATTGTTTAAACAAATCAGCAATTTTGAACTTGATAATGGGGGGAAATTTTAAGACAGTGGATTTCAATGTTTATGTGCATAAAAATCATTAAAGCGTATAATTTATGCAGACAAACTAACTGTTGCAGTCTAAAAGTACACAACAGGCATTTATTCTTCAACGGTTAATGGTCTGAATAGTCTTTTTAATGTCTGATATATATATATATATATATATATATATATATATATATATATATATTTTGTTTTAAAAATATGATTCCTTCGCTAATTCCCAAATTCTCGCTTGACGAGGAAGCGTGACCAGATACCTTAACTCAACATAATTTCAAAAATTATATTAGGGGTCTCGGCTCTCACTTTTGAAACATGAGAACTCTTATGTAACGAAGGAATCATATTTTTAAAACAAAAAATATTATAATATAAGCTCTACTTCTGTATGGAGCACTGTCTTTTTGAAAATAAAAGCAAAAATACTAGGGAACACCGGATTATTTACCTAACGTGTTCTTTCCTATTTTTCTGCATACCTGCATATATATATATATATATATATATATATATATATATATATATATATATATATATATATACTATATTAGGGGAAATGTCTAATATACATACAACATAAAATATAATAATTATTCCAAATCTTTATTGCAAATAATGATTTTCATTATAATCAATATCAGTATTATGGTGTATGCATAATGATTGTATATTTGTATTGAGTACGAAATATAAAATAACCCCCTTCACTCACTCCCTATAAATTTAATGATGAAGAAATTTGTGAAACTGAGATTTTTGCCCTTCAAAGAAATTAACTGGCGAGCTGAGGAAGAAAAAGGAAATAAATTCGTGAGCCTACGTGAAATCGTTTTTGGACCAATGAAAACCTTGCTTTCACAGGAATTGGCCAGTGAACCAAGAAGGACAAAAAGTAGCGTCCTGGGCAAGACGTTAAACTGTAACCCACGCGTCCTGGGCAAGACGTTAAACTGTAACCCAAAATGCGTCCGGAGCAAGACGTTAAAAACTGTAATCCAAAATGCATCCTGGGCAAGACGTTAAACTGTAACCCAAAATGCGTCCTGGGCAAGACGTTAAACTGTAACCCAAAATTGCGTCCTGGGCAAGACGTTAAACTGTAACTCAAAATGCGTCCTGGACACGACATTAAACTGTAACTGAATTGCGTCCTGGACACGACATTAAACTGTAACCGAATTGCGTCCTGGGCACGACATTAAACTGTGACCACATTGCGTCCTGGACATGACGTTAAACTAACCATAATGCGTCCTGGACACGACATTAAACTGTAACCAAAATTGCGTCCTGGGCACGACGTTAAACTGTAAACAAACTGCGTCATGGACATAATGCTGAACAGCATCAGTGATCTGAGTATGACTTCAAACTACTCCGGTAATAACATAAACATCGATTTACTAGACATCATTGTGGGGATTTGTATTCTGGGACCTCCGAAATCAGAGAACTTTGGGCTGGTTGTAGTATTGAGTCCACGGTTCTCTGCTCACGAAGTCATAGAACTTTGGGCTCTGAATATGTTTAAGTAATTGTAGACTTACATTCAATGTATCTATTCCTTTCTCTGGCAGGATTATAAAAATTTTATTTTTATTTAAAAAAAGAATTTAAAAAAAATGTCAAATTAAATGTAAAACCGTCTAGGTGTTGTTTTTTTGTTTATTTACACGTCTTTTGAGAGAGGTGTATTTTTTGTAAGCCAGATGGTGTGTGTAAAAAAGAAAAAATCGTGCGTTTTTTATGACCCTTTTGGATCAGGAATTTGCCGCCAAAATTGTTTGCCAAACTCTGATTTCTTCTGTGAAATCGTGCAATTTTTATGACCCTTTCGGATCAGGAATAGCCGTCAGAAGCAAAATTTTTGAAGGGCCTTTTTTTATATATTGACCAATGAAAATTAAGTTTTCGAGACCCGTAGAAATTCCGGATGACCCCAAGTGGAGCCGACTTTTTCAAATAAAAGAGAGGGCTTTAAGAAACGAAAAGCAGAAACGAAAAAAGAACGAAAGGGAGCCGAAGCAGAGATCTGAGACGACACGCAGTTGCACTTAACACCCTCTCTCTACTTTGACCAGCAAGTGGGCCATAAATCAGCCTTCAACTACCAAAAAAAACAACCTTTTCCAAAACCAATCCGGCCTGCTGTCAACGAAAATTCTTCAAAGGAGGTGGGTGCCTTTTGTGAGTTCTGCTAAATTGGTGGTCTCTTAAAAAAAAAAAAAAAAAAAAAAAAACTTTATCCCTTTCTTTTTGTATTTTGTAAAGGGTCTAAATGTGACACTATGAGTTGGATATATGCGCACGCGTGTGTGTGTGTGCGCCCGCACATCTGTGTGTGTGTATATATACACCCCCACATCTGTGTGTGCGTGCGCGCGCACACATATGTGCGAGAAGATTAGTTAGATTTGACCTGGACATCAAACTTCAAGACCAAATGATTAGATTAGGAATCTAGATAAAAACATATGGCGAAAAGGGTAGATAAGTGTTAAGTACTTGTCAAAATACGACGATAGGAAAAAGACCGGCTCTGGTCAAAACTTAAAAGGGTTTGAATTTAATGTCCCTGAATCGGAGTCAGCTAGGCTAAGAAATATTTTTATGTCCACTTTCTTCAAAGAGAGAAATGGTCATGAAAAAGTTATGGGTTTATTCGTAGGTGTCCCTTGTCCGGAAATGATGAAAGAGGATTCTCCATATATACGGCAGCGCTTTGGGCCACGGGTTAGTTAGACTTAGTTTAGGTTCGAGGAAGGTTGATTTAGGCCGGAGCAAGTAACGACGAAGAGCGACCCATTAGCAGCCGGACATTGTTAGCTAAGATATATATTTTTTTGCCAGCCGAGAGTCAGCCCGGAGTTGGTCGTCCACAAAAAGGTCACACGCCTTCCCTCCTCTTTTCGTCCTACCCAAGTTTGTAGTTGTGTTTTTCTTTTACCTGTGAGCCTGCCTCTCGCTCGATCCGCCGCACAGAAATTCTACGACGTGGGGTCTATATCTTTGTGCAACGAGTTGCAGAGGTGGGTAGGCTCACATAAAACTTTATAACTTTTTTGTATTTTTGTAAAGGGTCTAAAAACTTTATCCCTTTTTTGTATTTTTGTAAAGGATTTAAAACTTTATCCTTTTGTATTTTTGTAAAGGGTCTAAAAACTTTATCCCTTTTTTGTATTTTTGTAAAGGATTTAAAACTTTATCCTTTTGTATTTTTAAAGGGTCTAAAATTAAAAAAAAAACAGAGTTGGACTAAACAATTTCATAGCTTGTTTCTGTGGGCATTTCCTTTTTAGAAACCCCAGTAAAATATTGTTATCCTGCCGTGTTAGGCGCACAGAAGGAAATTTTTGTGCAACTGTTGCGGGGCCGTCAAGCGTGTGCTATCAACCCCGCAAACAGTAAAATTTATATTGGAAAATACGATCGAAGCAAGGATAACAAAAGCGAGGGTTTAAAATCAAAGCCAAATTTTATTTAACAATTTGGCAAAAGTATGTACAAGTCTTGTGTCGCAATGAAATCGGGGAGCGCCACCCGAAAGATCGTCTTGTTTTAGGGCAGCGGACCAGTCAGTGCTGAGGGAACCTGCTCGTCCTTAGGTTGACGGTCACCAGGGATGCAGCTTGGTAGTAACCGGAAGGACTATCGCATAAGCTATGTGGTCAGGTAGTCCTGAAAAGGACTATTGCATAAGCTATGTGGTCAGGTAGTCCTGAAAAGGACTATTGCATAAACTATGTAGTCAGGAAGTCCTGAAAAGGACTATTGCATAAATGTGTAATCGTTAGCCCTGAAAAGGACTATGGCATAAACATGTAGTCGTTAGCCCTGAAAAGGACTATGGCATAAATATGTAATCGTTAGCCCTGAAAAGGACTATGGCATAAATATGTAATCGTTAGCCCTGAAAAGGACTATGGCATAAATATGTAATCGTTAGCCCTGAAAAGGACTATCGCATAAGGGTGTAATCGTTAGCCCTGAAAAGGACTATGGCAAAAACATGTAGTCGTTAGCCCTGAAAAGGACTATTGCATAAGTGTGTAATCGTTAGCCCTGAAAAGGACTATGGCATAATCATGTAGTCGTTAGCCCTGAAAAGGACTATGGCATAAATATGTAATCGTTAGCCCTGAAAAGGACTATCGCATAAGAATGTACGCGGGGTGCTGCTGCCGGTGCCGCCGTTGGACTCGGTCTGGCTAGTGGCTGCTGCTGCTGCTTGACCTGGGCTGGCTAGTGGCTGTTGCTGCTGCTGCTGCCTGACCAGGGCTGGCTAGTGGCTGCTGCTTGACCTGGGCTGGCTAGTGGCTGCTGCTGCTGCCTGAGCTGGGCTGGCTAGTGCTGCTTGAACTGGCTAGTGGCTGCTGCTGCCTGACCTCGCTAGTTGCTGCTGCTGCTGCCTGACCAGGGCTGGCTAGTGGCTGCTGCTTGACCTGGGCTGGCTAGTGGCTGCTGCTGCTGCCTGAGCTGGGCTGGCTAGTGCTGCTTGAACTGGCTAGTGGCTGCTGCTGCCTGACCTCGCTAGTTGCTGCTGCTGCTGCCTGACCAGGGCTGGCTAGTGGCTGCTGCTTGACCTGGGCTGGCTAGTGGCTGCTGCTGCTGCCTGAGCTGGGCTGGCTAGTGCTGCTTGAACTGGCTAGTGGCTGCTGCTGCCTGACCTCGCTAGTTGCTGCTGCTGCTGCTGCCTGACCTCGGCTGGCTAGTGGCTGCTGCTGCTGCTGCTGCTGCTGCTGGGCTCGGTCTGGCTGGCTGGCAGCGTGCCGCTCTTAAACCCGGATCCAAGAATCATTTGGTGGAAGAAATTTGGCCGTGTTTATGTAGGCCGGGGTCAGCATCGTAGCTTGGCTAATAATGTCTTTTAGTTATTCACTAAAAATGAGCTTCTACTTTTGAATGTACCCATGGGTTTCATTTAGGCCCCATGTGTATATGAATTAGTTTCTGGTCATTATTTTTAGTTGTGGATGTTACGTTTCGTTTTGTTTTTGTATTTTTGTGATTTGATGTCTGAAAATGCTGAGTCACTGGAACTTAATGGCGTTTGTTCCGTTTTCCGTGGTGACGCTTTCAGACGTTTGAGTAGCCGGCAGTAACTTCCGGCCGGGTGCGATAAGGCCCCCATTCTAGAAAATTGATCATGATCAATTCAAAAAAAAAATGTAGGTCTTCAATTTGGATGGAAAATGAACTCTTCTGCCTGATTTTGTTCGTATGACTGGTGTGGTTGTTTCAACTTCCGTCGTTGATGGCAGTTTTGCGTCGGGGGGAGTTTCCTCTAACCAGGCTGGTTTGAGTCGGTCGATAGAGACTGTATCTTTGTCTCTGCTGCGCATGATCGTGACAAATTTTTCGGAACGCTTCAAAACTTTAAAAGGACCTTGGTAGCTGGGTGTGAGTGGTTTTTTTACGGCGTCGTTTCTGACAAAAACGAAATCGCAGCTATCCAGTTTCTGTGGTAAGTATGAGCTTGTGGTTTGTTGTCGTGGGGGAGTATATGTGAGTTTGGCCATTCTGTGGCGCAGATCCTGCACAAAAGAACTTGGTGAGGTTGTGCACGAGTTCTGCGGAATGTGGAAATATTGTCCTGGTAAGGAGAGAGGCATGCCGAACACGAGTTCAGCTGTCGAACACCCTAAATCGGTTTTGAGGGTATTCCGCAAAGAGAGCATAGTCATGGGGAGGTTGTCGACCCAATTATGTATGTCAAGTTTGGTTGCTAAGGACGCCTTTAGGGATCGATGAAATCTTTCGACGAGGCCGTTTGCGCAAGGGTGGTAAGCAGTCGTTTTAATGTGCCTGACACCCAGAAGTTGAGAGAATTCTCGGAAAAGCGAGGACTGAAATTGTGGTCCTCGATCTGTAGTGAGAACTTGGGGTACACCAAAGTTCGTAATCCAGTTGGCGAGGATAGCTTTAGCAACTGTGGTGGCGGAAATGTCCTTAATCGGTACTGCGACTGGCCACCTCGAAAAACGGTCTATGACTGTTAGAAGGTATTGATACCCCTGGCACATTGGCAGAGGCCCGACGAGGTCAACGTGGATGTGACAGAAACGTGCGTCGGGTGTGGCGAATGTTCCAACTGGTGATTTTGTGTGCCTCTGAATTTTGCATTTTTGGCATTGTATGCAGGTTGAGACCCAATTCCTGATGTCTGATTTCATATTAGGCCAGACGAATCGCTCGGCGATAAGCTTGACGGTTGCTCGTTTGCTCGGATGAGATAGATTGTGGAGATGGAGGAATACTTTCTTTCTGAGAGATGGAGGAATGTATGGTCTCGGAGTATCCAGCGCGGTGTCGCAGAAAGGGGTTTTGTCACTGAACGGACACGGGAATTCCTGCAGTTTCAACGAAGTTTCCTTGATGAGGTCAGGTATCGTCGTGTCGTCTTTTTGTTTGTCGGCTATCAGCTCTTGGCTCAAGATATCGTTATCCAGGGTATTGACGTCTGTTCTGGACAATGTGTCTGCGACGGTATTGTTCTTTCCTTTGACGTGTCTGATGTCCGTCGTAAATTGTGAAATGTAGTCGAGGTGACGTGTTTCACGGGATGTATATTTGTCTGCACTGACATTCATCGCGTTGGTCAGCGGTTTGTGATCCGTGAAAATTGTGAAATGTCTGCCCTCTAGGAGATGTCGGAAATGACGGATGGACAGGTAGATAGCCAGGAGTTCTCGTGAGAAGGTGCTGTATCTTCTCTGGGCTGCGGAGAGTTTAGCTGAGAAAAAAGCTATCGGTTTTCTCTCCATATTAACTTGCTGCTCCACTACTGCTCCTATTCCAACGTCGGAAGCGTCTGTCGTGAGGAAGATCCTCGTTTCCGGGTCGTTTTCAATGAATGAGAGTTTCGTGAATCTTATCAGCGCTATCTTTGCCGTTTCGAAAGCCCGCAAGGCTTCTCCTTCTAATATAATCTGCTTGTTCTTTCGCTCTATGAGGTTTGTCAACGGGGAAAGAATTGTCGAGCAGTTGGGGATGAACCTGCGGTAAAAATTTATCATACCAATAAACCGCCGAATTTGTTTTATGGATGTGGGCGTAGGGAAATTTCTTATTGCGTCGATTTTCTCCGGTAACGGTGTGATTCCGTTTGCGTCGATGTGATGACCTAAGAAGTTCACCTCAGATGCCCCAAACGTGCATTTGTCGGTGTTCAGCCGGAGTCCATACTGTGCTAACCTTTGGAAGACGTCGTTTAGATGTTGCCTGTGAGCGTTCTCATCCGTGCTAGCTACCAGGATGTCATCGATGTAGGCATATGCGTACGTTAAGCCACGCAGTACCGCGTCCATGAAACGTTGAAAGGTTTGTGCTGCGTTCCTCAGGCCAAAGGGCATCTTGACATATTCAAAAAGGCCGAAGGGAGTGGTTACAGCGGTCTTTGGGATGTCCTCCGGAGATATGGGGATTTGGTGGTAAGCCTTCGTGAGATCGATTTTTGAGAAGACGCGAGTGCCCTGTAACCCTGAGGCGAAATCGTGTATATGAGGGACTGGATAGCGATCGGGTATGGTTGTAGCGTTCAGCCTTCTGTAGTCGACGCATATCCTAAAGTCCGTGCTTCCAGGTTTCGGTACGAGATGTAGGGGAGAGGCGTATGGGCTATCGGAGGGTCGTATGAATCCGCCCTCCAGCATATTGTTGAATTCCTTTCTGGCGTATTCAAGCTTATGAGGAGGGAGTCGTCGTGGGTGAGAAAATGTTGGCTGTCCACTGGTCTTTATATGGTGCTGCGTTTGGTGTTTTGCCGGACCGGTGCCCGCGAGTGGTTGAATGATATCTGGGTATCTATTCAAGATCTCGACGTATTCTCGCCCGTGGCAAGTTGTTACGCTGATTCCCGTAGTGTTGTGTCGGGAGAGGGTACCTTTAACCGAAATGTTAGTAGTGTTATCCGATAACGTCCTTGTGTTCATATGCACCGCGAGGTCATAGTGGGCCAAGAAATCTGCTCCGAGTATTGGCGTTTTTACATCTGCCTGGGTGAAAGTCCAGGTAAAATCACGCCGCATGCCGATGTTAAGAGTCAGCGTCTTAGTTCCATATGTCTCGATTGTCGAGCCGTTTGCCGCCTGGAGCTTATATAGGGTCGCCTTTCGGTCTTGTTGTTCTCTGGGGGGTATCACGCTGATTACCGCGCCAGTATCCACTAAAACTTTATGTGGTTCTGTCGGTCCCAAACGTAAAAAAGGCGGCTCCGTGTGTTTTTGCCGGTGGGTTCTGCCGCTCCTACCCGCCGGTTGCTTAGTTTCCCGAATTTGACTTGGATCCATATTTGCAGGGCGCCGAGCAGTGTTTTGCCCTGTCGCCGAATCTTTGGTGGTACCAGCATAATTCTGGGTCGATTCGTCGATCCCTGCTAATACTCCGTGTTCTCTGTCGCCAATTGTTGGTCGTCGGTCTCGGGTCTCTTGGTTTACGGGAGAGGAGTATCCGGATGTCTTTTAGTTGCTGTTGCAGGTCAGCTACTGCTTTTTGTAACCCTTCGTTTTTGGTTAGTGTGTAGTCTGGATTCTGCACAGCATACACTCCTTGGTCCAGTTTTGCTGCGATGCGGTCGGCGGAGTCTGCTAACTGGGCCAATGGTGTATTTTCTGCGATTGGCGCCAATATTTGAGTAATTGTATTGGGTAGTTTGTCCATCCATAGCTCGCGTAGGATGGATTCGGCCATTGAGTGCTTCCCCAGTCGGCTTCTCATGAAGCGTAGAAGCTGTGAGGGTGTTCTGTCGCCCCTCGTAACGTGGGTAAAAAGTTCTCGGAGTAGCTCATCGTCCGAACGGCCGGTCCGTTTTAGGATTGCGTCCTTTAGCCGAGTATATGGATCCTGGTCGGGCACGTTTTCCAAAATGTCGGCCTCTTCGTCGACCACTGACGGTGGCAAGACTTGCACCACGTTGGCAAATTTGGTTTGTTGCGATGTTATCCTCCGTACCGAGAAGATTGCTTCCAACTGCAGAAACCAGTTTTTGGTGTTTTGGTGGTTGTATGCCGGTAGGTTCGAGAGAGGCATTGCAACGTTTATAGGAGAGGTCTGTTCCCACTCGTCTGTTGCCATCTTGATCGATCGTAAATATCGGGGTCACCAGTTGTTGCGGGGCCGTCAAGCGTGTGCTATCAACCCCGCAAACAGTAAAATTTATATTGGAAAATACGATCGAAGCAAGGATAACAAAAGCGAGGGTTTAAAATCAAAGCCAAATTTTATTTAACAATTTGGCAAAAGTATGTACAAGTCTTGTGTCGCAATGAAATCGGTGAGCGCCACCCGAAAGATCGTCTTGTTTTAGGGCAGCGGACCAGTCAGTGCTGAGGGAACCTGCTCGTCCTTAGGTTGACGGTCATCAGGGATGCAGCTTGGTAGTAACCGGAAGGACTATCGCATAAACTATGTGGTCAGGTAGTCCTGAAAAGGACTATTGCATAAGCTATGTGGTCAGGTAGTCCTGAAAAGGACTATTGCATAAACTATGTAGTCAGGAAGTCCTGAAAAGGACTATTGCATAAATGTGTAATCGTTAGCCCTGAAAAGGACTATGGCATAAACATGTAGTCGTTAGCCCTGAAAAGGACTATGGCATAAATATGTAATCGTTAGCCCTGAAAAGGACTATGGCATAAATATGTAATCGTTAGCCCTGAAAAGGACTATCGCATAAGGGTGTAATCGTTAGCCCTGAAAAGGACTATTGCATAAGTGTGTAATCGTTAGCCCTGAAAAGGACTATGGCATAATCATGTAGTCGTTAGCCCTGAAAAGGACTATCGCATAAGAATGTACGCGGGGTGCTGCTGCCGGTGCCGCCGTTGGACTCGGTCTGGCTAGTGGCTGCTGCCTGACCAGGGCTGGCTAGTGGCTGCTGCTGCTGCCTGAGCTGGGCTGGCTAGTGGCTGCTGCTGCTGCCTGGCTAGTGGCTGCTGCTGCTGCCTGACCTCGGCTGGCTAGTGGCTGCTGCTGGGCTCGGTCTGGCTGGCTGGCTGCTTCAGGTCAGCGGTGAGGGGAGCGTGCCGCTCTAAACCCGGATCCAAGAATCATTTGGTGGAAGAAATTTGGCCGTGTTTATGTAGGCCGGGGTCAGCATCGTAGCTTGGCTAATAATGTCTTTTAGTTATTCACTAAAAATGAGCTTCTACTTTTGAATGTACCCATGGGTTTCATTTAGGCCCCATGTGTATATGAATTAGTTTCTGGTCATTATTTTTAGTTGTGGATGTTACGTTTCGTTTTGTTTTTGTATTTTTGTGATTTGATGTCTGAAAATGCTGAGTCACTGGAACTTAATGGCGTTTGTTCCGTTTTCCGTGGTGACGCTTTCAGACGTTTGAGTAGCCGGCAGTAACTTCCGGCCGGGTGCGATACAACCTTTCTTGTTGTTGTCTGTACCTTTTGTGATTATTGTAAAATAATTGTACAATAAATGTTTTTTCCTGTTTTTAAAATTTTACGCAGTGGTTTGTCTTGTATCGTTAACTCGCGCTTACTAACGGCAGATATCGTTTCTTCTGCCAAATAAATTTTGTGTCTGGCGCAAGGAGTTGGTAGGAGAGTGAGGAAAAAAAAAGAAACAAAATTTTTACAGGATAGGTTGGATTACTTGGGTTAAAACTTACGCGTTGTTAGTAAGTTCCCCTTAATAAAATTTCAGAAAATGTACTTATTGTTGAAGCAAGTACAGTGTAACCCGGATATAAGAGAAACCCGGATATAAGTGAAACCCGGATATAAGATACTTCTTCTCCGGTCCCGACACCTCTCTTATATCCGGGTTACACTGTATTAAATTTGAGTTTAAGCCCACGAAGTCGAAGAACTTTGGGCTATATATATGTGAGTTTAATTGTAAACTTAAGCAAGTATTAAAATATTTATTCATGCCCACGAAGTCGAAGAACTTTGGGCTATAAATATGTGTAAGTTTAATTGTAATCTTACACTCGATTTGTCTATTCCTTCCTCTGGCGGGATAGGTTAGATTCACTTAAATTAAAACTTACGCATTGTTAGTAAGTTACCTTTAATAAAATTTCGGAAAATGTACTTATTTGTTGAAACAAGTATTAAACTTGCTAAAAAAGTTTTTAAATTTCCTCGTTTTAGGCTCACAAACTCGTAGCTCTTTCGGCTTCAAATGTGTGATTAATTAGATTTACTCTTAAATATAATTTTAGTATTAAATTAAAATTACATTGTTATTTTATTTTTCCCAGATGGGCTTGGTTTAATTGGATTTAATTCATCCATATCTTACTCCATGCTAGCTATCTTGTGGGTGGAAAAATGGGATTTCGTTTCTGCAACAAACTGAAGTTTATTTCATCTTTATTTGAGGGGAAAGTGTTGGAATTTAATTTGAGAACAACAATTCACAAGTTCACATTCTCGCTATTTTTTCTGTCCTCACTCCAACCTCTTTTTAATTTCAAAACCGGCTCCCAAGGCCTAATTCTTATCAGAGATAAGAATATATTTTCTGGCTAACGAGAGAGCTGGAAAACACAAAGGAATTCCACCACCATCATTCTTTCCATGGTGCCATAAAGTCTGGGAGAAACCTCACAGCTTCTTCACATCAACCTGTTTTCAGTACCCTCGAAACCGGCTCCCAGGGTCCTGATTCTTATCAGAGATAAGAATGTGTTTTCTGACCAATAGTGGGTCCAGGAAATTTGTACAAAGATTTTGGAGGGAAAAATCCTCGATCCATCAGAGCCTACCAAAACTCCATAAATTTGGAGAATCTTGCCTATTTTGTCAGTGAGAATTCTGCCCACCGTCTGTGAGGTCGACATTAGGGAGCACCAGCGCCTCTTTCACCAAAGAAGAACTACTAAAGGGCTGTCAAGAACGAATGTCGGTCCACTATTCAAGACCAATCCAAGGCTGCATCCCTTCATCACTCTTTCTGAGGAGCCCACTGGACTTCTGTCGTCGACCTAGCAACTCACTCAACTGCAGGATTCCTTTATCTGCGAACGGGTTTCCAACT
The DNA here is from genome assembly GCA_964036315.1 of Acanthosepion esculentum. Classification (NCBI taxonomy): domain Eukaryota; kingdom Metazoa; phylum Mollusca; class Cephalopoda; order Sepiida; family Sepiidae; genus Acanthosepion; species Acanthosepion esculentum. Next base: position 91,050,640 of record OZ038481.1, on the reverse strand, counting down.
CTACAAGAACTGTGAGTGTATCTATCTGAACCTTAACAATAATATCTAATCGCTTAAAGAACTTTTTAGGCGCTCAGACAAATATTTTGAGCAAGCCTTTCTTTAAGTTAAGAACATTTTCTCTTTTCCCTTTCTTTCTCTCCTAATCATCCCTTTTTTTTCCTTTACCTTTTTTTTCTGTATATATTGTAAATAAACACTTTCTTCTTTTGTTGTTACTCACCGAGCAGGAGTTTTTTCTTTATCCGTACGCGCCTAAAAGAGAGAGTTTGTCTGCTCTAATCTTGTTGTTTTACTCACGTTTTTTTTTTCGCAATTATTTTCAGCCCTATTTTTAACCTCAACCCTTTGATGCGGGAAAGCCAGGACAAATTTCTTAGCACTATCTAGTCTCACTAGTTGACCCATTCGTACTCACAATTTTCCTTTCACCATAACAACACATTTGAACTTGGCTGTCACAGCACAGTCACTATTGGGATTTTCTCAATTATATTTGGTAAGGAAAATATTGTGACGCCGGCAAGAAGAAAGGAACACAAACACAGATGGAATTGTTTGAAAAATACTTGTATTGTAGGAAAAGAGAGGAAAGTTTCTTGCAAACAGTCGGGTTTGCGGAACTTATCTGAAAGATGCGTCCTTTTAACAGTTTTACATTTCCTGTGTCGTTTTGGCTGGGTTGAAGAAATAGAGCCTTGACTTCTGTGCTTCAGTTGCTGTTCAAATCCTCACACGTCATGGTATTTAGATGACGGAGGGTGCAGACGGGGAACGTCTTGTCTCTGAGGGTCCCACAAGCAAAAGAGGAAGAGGGTTCGTAAAAACCGTTCTCGTGAGGGTTGGTGAAGATCTAAAAAGGTAGCCTGTGATTGGTTGTTTTTCATCCAATCACAGGGCACCCAGTTAGCGACTCCGTAATAATTTCAATATCACCAAACCTCATTTGCTCAAAGAAAATCCTAGGATGAAATTTTATTTACGCAAGTCACGGGGCGGGGAATGCATGCGAAACCAATGAATATATACAATGAATGGAATGTGTTAGTATTTGAGGACCCCCTCCTCCAAAAATAGGAAAGCGTAACAGAAAATCCTGGCTGATATTGGGCCAGGTATTGGGTATATCTGATCTCGTCAGAGAACAAGGACGTCTGTAACCTAAAACAGGGGGTGATAGGGAGTAAAAAAATAAATGTGGGACAAAAAGAGGGGGCTTATACATTGTAAACGCTAACTAGTTTTTTGAAAGACAAAAAGGCCTCGAGTAGGTCAACTGACTGAAAAACGAAAAGGTCTACCTTACCTTAAACCGGGTGTGAGACGAATGATGTTTCGGTGAGCAGCTGAAAATCCTCTTTCCTAAGTAGTATTCGACAACCACTCCAGGTCAGCACCTCTCACTCGCACCAAGCGCAAGACTCTCACCCAACATTTGCCGAATTTCGACGCAATTTTTCCGCCCTGATCTTAACTTTAAGCTGATGAAGAGGAGAACTTCTCGCCTCTGTGAAACTCCTGTCTCGTCGTCCACACAACCATTCGCACAAGAACACGTACTGCTGATCCCTTGACATTGGCGGTACCACATTGTCACAAACGGAGCTAGCTTCCATGACGAAAAACTTTCCGCTCAAGATGCGAACCATGTAGCCTTCAATCAGCCTGCACAACGGGCGTACGACATTTCTGATCTTATCCGCTCATAGGAGTCCTTTTTAGTGAAAAATGCTGGCTCCGGACAGAATTTCACAAGGGCCCCCAAAATTCGTTTCTCATTGGCAAATAAACCCCACTTTAAGTATTTTACAAAAATCCTCATCAAATCAAACAACTTTGGTGGTATCAACCACTTGAAGTATAAAAACTGCAACAATTTTCTTTTCTTTTACACAAACCGTCTGGCCTTCAGAAAAATGTATTTATCTCAAAAAACGTGTATTAAAACAATTATACATTTTTTACAATTCCAACATTTTTAAAATAATAAAAATTTTATTATTTTAAATTTTATTTTATTATAAAATAAAAAAATTTATACACAATTTTTAACCGCATGGGTAACGTAAATAAATACATAAAGTTCTATAAAATATCAAAAAATTAATTTTTTTGTGATATTTCTTCGCTGATTTTCAACTTTTAATCATAAAAATATTTTTTTTATTCATGACAATATGAAAAAAAAAAAAATTTTGAGTCATGAATAAGACTAATTTTATATATGAATCATTGAATAAGTAGCGAATGTACCTTCACTCCCTCTCATCACACACACATTTTTATATAATCATTTTAAAAGAAATAGAGAACTATTGTAAAAAAAATCTTCCTTATTGACTTGCATCACAAAGCGTGAACAATAAAGCGAAACATTACATAAGATAGTAATAAAGAGTTCTTTCCCATGTGATGCGATAACAACAGCAGCGGCAGCCATAGTCTGTTCACTACCCCCTCTTCAACTTCTGGATGGAGCTGCCAATAATTACAAGACTGTTAATGTTATTGCTGATAACGTCAATTATTTCTTTCATCACATATATACCCATCTAAAGAAAGAACTAAGCCAAATCACTTGCTGTTCTTCAACGACAATTCAGTAGTCATCGGTAACCTAAAGGCCCCTATTTTAGTAAGTATTTTTACTTTTTAAGTTATTTAAAAAAGTAATTAATGAATAATTATTCATTTCTTTTTCACCTAGCCGAGCGTAATGACTGGTTGTTTGAAAAATACTTCTTTCTTTGCTTTTTCATTTCATTTATGGAGCGTGTTTGTTAATAATTATTATCGGTTTCATCTTCCTCTGTCCGAGAGCAGAATTTTAAAACATGGAAATAATTTAATTTCTTTAGTCTTAGTATAAATTTCATTAGTTTCGTAAAATTTCTTCCTCCTTAAAAAATATCCGTATTTTTCACACTGTCTCTATCACCCTTCTTCAGTGCATGTGTGTTGTAGCAGTAAGCAAATGCATGAGAGTTGTCGTAGTAATTGAAACACGTGTCCGTATGAGATGTTCGATAAATTTTAGTTAGTACAAGTCTACAGGGAACTGAAACCGTCAAGTTTGGCAATTTATTTGATTGATGCCTATCATAAATGAAAAGTTGGTATTTTTCAAAACTTGGCTTCTTTCACCGCCTCGGTCCATGTTTTCATCTTGTGAATTTTCATTGGTCTTTCCAAAGCACGCCTCCTTACCACTCACTGAGTCACAGCATTTCGTTGATGGAAGATTTTTTTTTTTTTTTAATTTAACTTTCTTTATTTCTTGTATTTATTTTGGTTTCCAGTGTTATTAAGTTAAAAAAAAAGTTAAATTAATATTTAGGATAAAAATTTAACCTTCCCCAATAATCCGATCTCTAATGACTTACACTTTCAAAAAAAATGTATTTTTTTTTTCTATGCGTTTTCTTTTTTTTTTTTACCAAACACACACCGTAGTGAAAGACATTTTTTTTTTTTTTTTTTTATTCAAAATAAACTTTTTTCCTTGAGTCTGGATATCTTATATAACATTTTTAAATTTGAAGAAGGCGGGATTGGCTTTTTTTTTGGTGGGTTATTTTTATTATTTAATTGCCTAAGAGTTAAAGGCGATTTATTTATAATTTTTAAGCAATTCAGATCGTCAATCACCTGATCATTTTTTTTATTGCTTATTTGAAAACCGTTTTACTTTTATGAAGCGTTCACTAGAATTTCGTTTAAAACTTTTTAAATAGAATTGTTTTTTCCCCCTCTTTCTTTTCCTTCTGAGACAATGGTATGGATACCTAGGTGTTAGCGATTTAGTCCGGTTTGGCGGTCAATTACTGATTACTAATAAATAATTAGCTAGTTCGATTCTCACTGGCTGTCAATTAGGTATGGCTTTGTCACAAAGTCATACCTAATTGTGAAGTTCAACTTAAATAATATTTTTGCATATCTGTTATTTTTAGCTGTTTATTTTTGTGCGTTAAACTATTTTTCTTAATTTTTAAAGCTGAAAAAATTAATTAAATTAATTTATGGCAAATAACCTTATAAAAATAAGATTACTAATTATTGCCATTAATGTTTATGTTCAGAATACTTTTTTTATACACCCGGCATCTCATGATAGTAAAAAAACAAAAAAGAAAAACAAACTTATTTTCAAATTTTAATGTAGCGAAAAAATGCTAATGGATTTGTTTTTACTTTAAACCAATTTTCACCCCACCATTCGATTGGGCATTCGGATCGTTCCTGAAATTGCCAAATTTAAATTATATGCCACTAAAAATGCCGCTGACTAAAATTCAACGATTTTTAATTTGCACCGTGAGTTAATAAAAAAAAAAAAAAATTAAACACTAAAACAGGTTTTAATTTTACCAATCAAATTAAAAATAATTCAATCAAATGGTGTATATTGATTGTTAATGTTAAAATGTAATTTTGTGTTTTGTTAAGCAGAAGCTGATAGTTCGCACAGGGAAGTGTTAAAGAAAGATGTTTCTAGTATTTTTGTGGGGTTAGTTTACTTTAGCGATCGATTTAAAATGAGATAAGTCAGTCACAACACAATGGTAATTGTTTTAGTGTTTTTTGTTGATTTTTTTTTTGTTGATGTTTAATTCTAAATTACTACGAAAGCACGATTGTGTGTATAGAAAATTTTCTCTTGTTGCAGACTGGCGAATGTATTTTAAGATAGAAGGTTAGGTTAGAAGGGTTACTGATGTTGGTGTTCTTAGACATTCATCCACAACATAAAAGTTTAACAATAACATTGATTTACACAATTAAGTCAGATATTGTTGGACAAGCAAGTGTGAATGGTTGAATTGAATTATGTAGTGTATTTATGCCAAGTTTCAGTGTGTGTGAAACTGTTACTAAGGTTTGTGTGTCAAATTAAAAACAAAGTGTTTGGTCGTGCACAAAAATGTCTTTTGTGAGAGTTCAGTCAATAGTGTGTATGCGTTGGTAAGAGTTGTGTACCTTTAGTTGTTTTGGTATTTGATTGAATGTTTACGAATACTTATTTAGTAGTGTGTTACTGTTATTTCACTTTCCTTAGTATTGTAAGCAATTGTTCCTGGGAGAGCGAAATGCTGTTTGTTGAGTCAGAAGTTTGCTCGGGAAAAGTGTAGTTGGTCAAAGTTTTGACTAGCGTGGATTAGTTTGGCATCTCTCCAGGGTGAATTTCTGACAATATTTATTCCTGTAGAAATACAGAAAATGTGGCACGAGGCCTAAAAAAGTGGATGGGGATAGGACGATCATCAACTGTCTTAATTTTAAACTTAGCTAGCCACAACGACTGACCCAATCATACAAAACAATATTCCTACCACCAAAACAACACATACTTACCTTTCTTACTACATTCACCAAAATACCTCATCGCCCCAATGAAAATCCTAAACAGTACCCTACCCATATGTACAAATATTTTCTGTGGGGAGAGGGGAATAAAAAACAAGAAGTAAAACATCCCCAATGATTATATACAATATGGTTATAAAATATTTACAAGAAACTAAACAAAATCGTGTTAGTAATACCCCCCTCCAACCTTAAATGTGGCAGAAATATCAGTTAACTGGACGAAATTGATGCGGGACTATAAAAATATTGAAAAACATTCATCCATCTCAAGCACTCACTCATTTTGACACAACAACAAATACGAAAAACAAACATGTGAAACGAAAAGTGCCCTGCATCCGTCAGAGAACTGACATCACTGACCACCTAACAAGGGAGGGGGTGGGGAGTTAAACTAAAGGAAAAGAAAAAAGGGCCAATGAGCAAACACACCCTAGCTAAGTTTACTGGAAAAGAAAAGAAAAACTAAGGAATCAAATACAAAAAACCTACTATAGCCTAAATCCAGGGCTGGGTTGCCCAAGTTCAACCCAGGAAAACAATATCCTGATGCCTAACCGGCATCAAAATGCCACTCCAGGTCAGCCCCGCTTGGCACGAGTGCGCAAGATTCACCCACCTTTTGCCAAATTCTGATGAGGTGAGTCGCCGCTTTTCCGTCCTTATATTGACTTTAAGCTGATGCTTAAAGTACAAGATCAGTTGGGAAGAAGTGAACTTCTTACCATCATAGAATTCCTTCTGACGCGTCATCCAAATCTCGACTCTCATGACACCTAGTAAGCAAAAGAACACATTGTTCAGCCTTCGTCATCTGCAGCACCACATTGCTACAAACAGAACTGGCCTCAAGGACAAAGAACTTTCCCTGCAGCATGCGGACCATGAGGCCTTCAACAAACTTGCACAACGGTGCTACACCCCTGCAATGAAAGAAGGCGTGACCAATGGTCTCGACTTCACCAATACAATGTTGGCAGTTTGGAGATTTCTCCAAGCCCGCTGAACAAAGTCTTTTGCCGACCCAGAGGGCCCAATGAATCACGAGCCAGGTGAGTGATGCCTCATCGTTATTGAGGCATTTCAACCCAGGTGCCCAAGGCCATATTGAGCGAGCCTCCTGCTTTGTAAGACTGAGCTCATCAATCAGATCATCGGCCCCCACCCCCTGACTAACAGTTGATACAATGCCCTACGCGACAATGCCTGGGCGTTGGAGAGGCATTTCAGAGCAACACGGCATTCACAATAGAAGGAGCATTTGGTTCGGGGTAAATGGCAGGCTTCCTCCTCGCTTGAGTGTACACTTCTAAGGGATGGGAAGTTTCTATGGACATCTTCCTTCCAGAAGGCGCCCTTTTCATCTGATTCGCGACACATTCGGTCTAGGAAGGCAATGCGAAGCATATATTGACAAATCTCAATGCTAGGCATACCCAGACCACCTTCAGATGGATGAAGGCAACAGATCTCCCGAGGTACTATAGTGGCCTTGTCACTCCACAAGAAAGAGAACAAGTGCCTTACTAATGACATTAGTGTGGTATACAGAAGTGGAAGTACAGAGAGTCAGTAAAGGAGAATCGGGTAGATGTGTGAAACACATACTTCCGCCCTCCCTTTTAAGGAAAGCTTCCTCCGAGACCAGAGATTAACCGCGATCTCGGCCTTCCCTTGTACCGCCAACCAATTCATTTCCAACTGGAGATCAGGACCGAACCAGACGCCGAGTATCTTGACTGGCCCATCTATCTGGAGGAAAGATCCGGGAAGAGAAACTCCCTTCCACGCACCCAACCACAAGCCAGCAGACTTATCGCGGTTGATCTTGGTTCCTGTCACCATCGCATAACCACTGATCTCTTTGCTGACTTTGTCAATCTTGGCTCTGCTCGAAACAAGAACTGAAACGTCATCAGCGTAGGCAGAATACCTGGCTGAGGTGGTAGCCCCAGACAGGGAAATTCCAGAAAACGATGGTCAACCCTATCGAAGGTCTTGGACTGATCTAAATTATCAGCGCGGCTTCACTGTCAACTTGTTCTAAGATCAAGCATACCCTATAAAGGTTGTCCTGAATAGTCCTGCCCTTCACAGCACAAGTCTGTTTGGAGCCAATAAACTAGACAGGACAAGCTGCAAACGGTTGGCTAAGATCTTCACTAAAATCTTTAACTCTGTGTTTAACATGGTTAAAGGGCGAAAGTTATCTAACCCATCCCCAGCATTCTTGTCCTTACACAGCAACTTGATCACACCCCAAGTGAAGTATTGAGGTATAGACCCCTGCTTCATCCAGTTGTTGAAAACCAGTTCCAGCAAAAGAACAAAAACGGGCGACTGCATCAAGTAAACTTCATAGGGAAGACCATCTAGTCCTGGAGATTTATCCAGGCCAACCTGTTTCAGCGCTTCCCAGATTTCCGACTCTGTGATGGGACCCTTGCACCCAGCCACATCAGCTGCCTCAAGGCAGGGAAAGTCGGCTAAATAGGCGTCAAACTGAACAGGGCTCAGACCAGGCTCCCTGGTGAAAAGTTCCTGAAAGTAATCCCGAAAGCCTCACATATGCCCATGTTCGTAGTCACAGTCTGCTTATCCTGCAATGTGATGCACATGATATGTCGCTGAGACATGCTCCGATTTTCCTCTGCACGCAATTCAGTGGCCATATTCGTTGCCTCAGAGGACATTCTTTTTAACCTAGCCCTACCAGAGCTTGATTCTTCTTGATAAGCAAGGAGGACAACTCTGCCTTAGCTAAGGCTACTTCCCTACTATCACGGGATTTCACTGCCTGATCAACATTTTGTTCTAAAGCCGTTTGTGATGCTAATCTATCTAGATTGAGTCAACGACTAAAATTGGCAGCAAACATTCTAATTTTTGATTTTAAATTATCCCACCAGGCATTCCCTAAAACTGCCCTCCCCTCAATTCCCTTTGTATCATTAGTAGCAGCTGGTCCCGGAAATGCTGGTCACCAAATAAGAAACAGTTTAATTTTCAGTAACCAGCCAATCTAACCTTAGGCTTATCTAAGTTTACACGGACCTGGACAAGCCTATGATCCGAATAAACTGTATAATGGAAAGTTGGACACCCTAAGAGCCCTACATCGACTCTCCTAACTAAGACTCGGTCGAGGTAGCTAGCAAGTGTCCCAGGAGCAGAGTTGCCACTATTTGTCCAAGTCCATGCTACCTCCCGAGGGTGCTCATTCCAGTATTTATCAACAAAATCAAACTCGTTGATAAAGTCCCGAAATGGTTTCACGTCCTGGTTGTTAGTACCCGGATTTTGCCCTATGCGATCTATATCGGGGTCAAAGACAGCATTCCAATCCCCCGCTAAAACTACCCGATGAGATGGTTATTGGGTGCATAAACCCCAATGAGACGCAGATCCTTATCCTTTATGGTAATATCCAGCACACAAGGCCTGCCCACCGGATCCGCAAAGACAAGACTACATGCAGCCTTCAAAGACCTGCTCACGATCCAAGAGACACCCCTCGAACGAGCATCAAAACATGCTGAATAAAGTGAGAACCCTTTAGACAGTATGTCCTCACGGTCATGAGAAGAAAACCGGGTCTCTTGCACACAACAAACATTCACCCCAAGGTGCTGAAGGTCGCAAGGGAACCTCACCCTGCAAGACTCCGACCTCAGGCCTCAGACATTTATACTTGCTCACCAGAGAGCCATAGTGAAGACCGATTAGAGTTGCTTTCCTGAATTGAACATGGTCAGGGTAAGGATACCAACAGCCTCTCCCATAGACCCATGGCCCATCTTAGTCTTGATGGTACCATCTTGGGAGATTCCACTGATATACCAGGGGAAAGTCAATTTTAGTGCTCTATAAAGGGAAGAGTGAACAAAAACTGGGACACTCCCCACACAAAATTGTTTCATTTTTCTCAATTTATCATTCTGTACGATAGCAATGGGCAGGGTCATTTTGAATGAAGTAATAGCTTTGTCCAACATTGACGAAACTTGTGTAGCCTCTGTCTCAGATCTTATCACAGTAAGAACCCTTTGAGTGTTTGGGAAATTAAGCGGTTCTTCAATATCCTTGTCTCCAAATTGCTTGATCGATAACAGGTATTTTAATTTTTTATCCTGTTACCCTGGCTTTCTCTGCTTGCAAAGGTGATATTTTGCAAATGTCTGAACTGGGATTGTGTATGTGTTTTGTTTTTTTTTTGCTTCCAGTTGAATCCTGTGTGGGGCTTCTGAGCCTTTTGTTTAGTGGAGGGGGCATTTCCGAAGATTTAATGGGAGAAGGACTGGGGGCGTGGGGAGGTGTATATGTTGGTCTAAAAGGGTTGGGGTCTCTACTGAGAAGGATTAGGCAAAGGAAGTGGAAGGAGAGACAGGTGATGACCTCTCTACAAAGAGGGGTTGAGGGATGTGGAGAAGGTGGTGGGTCGGAGGATGTGGAGGGAGTGGCCTTCTTTGAAGAGGAGGACTTTTGCTGACAGGATGTAGAGGGCTGAGGAAACTGTAGTGGATTTGGGAGGAATAGTTTTCTTGGATGGAGAGGATTTTGTATTTCTTTGTTGGCCTAGCTTTAGCTTCAGGTCTTTGTTTTTTTTAGTTTTCTCATACCCTGGGTTGTATTTTTTCTGTAAATCTTGGAAGGTCAGAATGGAGGCTGTGGCGTCACCCTTACTATTGCCAGAGGGAGTGGGGCTGTATGTGCCTTTAGCCCTAGGGGCCATTCCCCCTATCCCTTCTCCTCAACTGTACTTGCAGTGGAAGAAAGCTCTTCAGGGAATAGGGGCTTTGGTGATGGCCCAACTGGGGGTTTGACCACTCCAGTCTCTGTAGCTGGCATGCCCATTACAGGCGAGGCAGTTTTTAAAGACTCGATCAGATGGGGAGTTTGGTCGACTGGGGCCTGACTTCCAGAGGCCTTCTTCTCTGGACAGGAAGAGGAGAGATGACCAGTCTCTCCACACTTCCAAGAAACTGGTTTATGGCCGGTCATGATGATCGGCAGCTTCAGCCCACCAACGTCAAGACAGTTGGAGATGGAGACGAAGGCCTTATGATCTAGCATGTCAAAGCTCCATCCCCCAGTCAGGTTATCACAAGAAGCACCCAGAATCTTGCTGTACTGAGACAAGAAAGCTGCAAAATCAAATGGCAATAAACAAATACTAAAAAGAAAAAGGGAAAGAGACAACAAAAGCAAGAAAAATTCACAAAACTAAAACAGAAAGACTGAAAAATTCAAAAATAAAATTAAAAACACAAAAAGGAAAACAAACAAGGAAATAAAGTAAACTATACACAAATAATATGCAAAAAACTGAACCAGGAAAACTAAAAAATTCGAAGAGGTTGCAAAAAATTAAAATAAAAGCTTATCAGTTCAAGCGCAATGAATGCTCAAGTTGGACCAAGTGAGAAAAACGACCACACACAAATAGGGTGAAGTTCTGACTTGTTCGAATCGATTTGGACGCTTCTATTTATTGAGTTTTGGGTCTAAAAATCGGCTCAAAAACGTTAGGCACGAAAAGATATTTTCGCTTAAACTTCCTATAGTTTTAGAGGTCTGAGCCAATGAAAAGTTTAGTTTGCTGAAACTAAGATGCTGATTGGTTAATAGGTGATTATTGGAGTAAAGTGCATTATCCCAGAGGGGTGAAAGGTAGGTATGGACTATTCCATCACTCTTATATAATCTTCGTAATAACGGGAATAATTTCAGCTTGGTTAACTACTTTCTTTGCTTATCAAATTGTCTATTATTAATCGTCAGTTTCATAGCCATTTTAACTGTGCCCATAACCACAACTAAATAGTTTGTTTTAGCAAAAAATAAATCTCTTAAAAAAAAACAAAAAAAGTAAAATTGTAGTAATTTTTTACTTTTAAATTCGAATTTTGCTGATAATGAACAAATGAATGGCTTTGTTTAGTTTTGAAGTTTGTATCTTTTCTAAAAATGGTAACTGCAATTCGGAAATCTGAACACGGCTTGCAGCAGCCATGGCAGTGATGGACAAATTAACATGGAAATCAGCTTTCAGACGAAGTATAGTCTGTGTGAATTGCTGGTAGTCTCCATTCTCCTATGGATGTGAAACGTGGATACTGTTGGCAGACAGAGAGAAGGATCCAAGCATTTGAGAACAAATGCATGAGAAAACTTAGCATTTTCTATTGGGGGTGGGGAACAATGAGTGTGTGGAAAAGGTTGAAACTTTTTTGTGAGACACCAGGAATCTCTTCTTGCCGCTGTCAAATGGAGAAAATGGAGTGGTTTGGACATATTACAACGCACAACAGCCTGTGCAAAACCATCATGCAAGGCATCATTGAAGGTGGACGTAGGATAGGACATCAACGCAAAAACTGGTTAGACAATGTCTAACATGGGACAGCTATGACTGTACCAGAATTGCTGATGGCTGCCATTGATAGACTGTTGGTGTTGTGGAAAAAAAAGTTGTATAGCTTCTGCTGTTGGATCGGCCCTACGATTACAAAAGTCAAGGAGATGTTGATTATCTTAAAGGAACAGCTGAATGTTCGATGAAAAAAATTTTTTTTTTTTTCAGATTTCAATTGATTTGGGTAATGGAGATATTGGAACCATTGGATGTAATTAAACTTCACATTCTTTCTTTCTGTGAACATGAAGTATTGAGGAATAATGATGAGGAAACACACAAAACAACATAAGGAATTTATTTACACATTTGAAGTTGTTAGTAGCTTGTTTTGGGAAAAGGAATCAAATATTTGAAGTTCATAGTTTTGATGAATTGTCAAGAGAAAATGTTCATATTAAATCATTGGACACAAAGTAATATTCCAAAATGTTTAAAAACAAATTGAGAGTTTGTTTTTTGCATAAGTTATACGGTTGTATTCAACATGAAAAATATATTTTAAGGTACTTAGCTTTGGAGTTGAATAGAGTTCTTTGAAATTACCCTGCTCTCATTAGAGGCTGATAATGTATCAACATGTATTTGACACCAGTGTTATTCAGACACATGGAACTCTGGCTTTCTGCCTCCTGCTTCTTTTTTTTTAATTAACCTTAATTTGAGTATTTTTGTGGTGAAAAAAGTTGATTTAGAAAATAAGATAATTGTCGGATTTTAATGAAACTTTAGGACTTATTCAGAAGAGAATGAAATTATTTTGGAAACTTTTCTATTTTAGAAAATCTTAGTTATCCCTCCACCCCAACCCCCGCAAAATTACAAACAACAAAGTGACAAAAAAGTAATTTAAAATTTTTTTTTTTTTCTGCAGTTTTCTAATAAAATAACATATTCAGTATACAATTCATTTATTAATGAGTAAGTACTGAAAGTTTCCTTTGAATTGGATAATACCCTGGTTGGTTTTTTTTTTTTTACAAATATGAGTAGCGATTTTTGCTTCCCTTTTCAGGAAAAAAACATTTTTTTGGTTGTAAAAATATATTTATGGACACTTAAAAAAAATTTAGTGAATAAGAATTGTAAATAGAAAATTTTACTACAATTCAACGATTCAGTATTTTATTTTAAAAAGAATTTTGAAATTTTATGTGTGTGTAAATATGTTGATTTTTTTTGTAAATACTGATACCCATATATTATCAGAAAAAATTGCCCATAAATATATTAATTTAGGTACCTTTATAGGTACCTTTATACCTAAGGTTTAAAATGAATTTTTAAAAATGAAAAATCTTTCTTAAAGCTTTTAGTTTAGTTTTAATTTCAAGCTAATAAAAATTAAAAAAAAAAATACTTTTTGTATTTCAAAATTAATTTAAATTGACTGGAAAGAGTTTTTGTTTAGAAATCACTAAACATCATTGGGTTTAGCGCCATTTTAGCCATCCGTCATAGCAATGTAATTCTCTTCACTAAAAAAAAAAATCATTCTTTGCTGATTTTCACCTTTTAATCATAAAAATATTACTTTTAGAAATGAATTTTTAACACTGGTGTTTATTTGTGTTGACGGCTTGACTGACAGATTGAAGTTTACCTAATATTTTTCAATGGTGAACATATCTGTAAAAATTACTTGAGGAATGTAATGTGGGTGCTTTTTTTATATAATTTTTAACTACCCAGTAATCTTAAAGAATTTATGAAATATTTGAGAGATATTTTTAGGTATTTTGGCTTTAAATTTACTATAGTTATCGCTCTTATTTTCTGATAATGTGTATGGATGCTTGTATTTACAAAAATTGGCACATGTATACCAACAAAAAAATTTAAAATTCTTAGTGGGGAGGGGTGTCACTGACTTGTAAGCTTTTCAATTTATGATTAGTAAATATATAAAAATAGTTTTTACTTAATAACAATATCACCTAACAGGTACAAGTTAATACAGAAGTTAAAACTTAATAAATTATTATAATTAAAATTATATAAATGAAAACAATTCTTGTAAAAATTCATTATTTCTCAAAAAATTTTCTTAACACAATAGTGTCTATAATATATTTTATTCATAAAACAAAAGCTTTTCTACTTAATGCCATAGTTTTATTGCATTTTTTTATTTTACAATTCAGAGCAGGGGGCCTGTTGTTGTTGTTTTTTTTGTTGTTTTTTTAAATCCTCAAAGGAGTTCTGTATATAAATAGCTGAGGACATGAAGGGGTAAAACAAGCAACATGAAGACCCACTTCAGACCACAATTATGTTGGAGTTTTTGAAATTCAATTTGTCAGTGTGCTACTAGGGATGTAAAAGTGGATGCATTTATAAATTGTTAAGTTTGATAAAAATTGGTTGAAAGATCAACAAAAAATAAGATAGAAACCAGTAAATATCACCATTTTTTTGCTATTTACACAGATCTTCACTATATGGGTGGACTTAATTATCAAATGACTGTTAAACAATCGACTTATTGTTGGCTACAATTGAGTGTTGTTTGGATTAGATTACTTGAAAATTGAGAGAAGTAATAGTTCAAAATTTGTGTTGAAATTGATTTTTCTTTGCTGTTTTTTTGCTAAACACAGTGGCGTAGAAATAAAAATGAAGTATCATTCAGCTCGTTACGATGTAACTTACATACCAAGTTTGAATGAAATCGGAGGAAAAAAGTGAATTTATGAATTTTTGATCGGCTTTATCAATTATTGTTTTTTTTGTTTTTTTTTAAATAAAGATTTTTTTTTTTTTAATGCTAACAACCTCTCTGTTACATTATACAAAGTATATGCCAAGTTTGGTCAGAACCGGTTGGACGGATCTCTAGTGGAAAGGTATCACACAGACATCCCCTGTTTTTATATATATATATATATATATATATATATATATATATATATATATATATATATATAAAAAGAGAGAGAGAGAGACAGAGATTATTTTGAACATGCTATGAAGAAATCAAGTGTTTTTGAGTGAACAAGTGGTTCAAGTGAGCAGCTAAAAATACTGATGAAAATGTCAATATTGTGCGACAAATAGCAGTAGAAGAAAATATGAATAGGGAAACGGTGTAGTAAATTCTAACGGGATGGTGAAAAATTTATGGATATGTTTACTGGGGACGCTTGCAAAGGAAAGCAATAGGGAAGCAGTAATATTTACAATTACAGCTATTTATCACCAGTTTATTAATATTTATTTATTTATCCCCCCCATTCCTTCTCCCCTTCATTTGGAATGTACACAGTTTTTATAAAAAAAAAAAAAAATTAAAATTTTTTTTCTACAGACAATATTGTCTTTAAAACTAAAAGCATTTATAAAAGCTTCTCTAATTAAATAATGTCTTGGTTTTATTACGTTTTTTATTTTTCGATTCAGAAAAGAATTTTGGTAAGATGGGATCCGATTTTGCAAAAAAACACTGATTTAAATTCTTCAAAGAATTCTACTTTTAACTAATGAAAATTATTACGATGAATTTCTCAAGTTTTCATAAAATTAAGTTGGGGGAGGGGGGAACACGTTAAAAATATATATATGTGGGCGTGTGTTTTTACCAAGATTTTCTAACAAAAGAATTTCCAAGTAATTTAATTAATTTGTGAATAAATCTTGAAAATTTCATTAAAATCCGACAATATTTGATTTTTGCAAGAATTTCCAAATTAATGTGTCACCAAAAATAGGCTAAAATTGGCTATTCTGAAAAAGTTAGTACACCCTCTGATGCAAGGAAAAAAACAAGTTTTTTAATGAAAATTTCAAATGTTTTAAAAAGGAGTAAAAAATTTAATTAAATATTCAAAAATTACTTTTGATAATAAAGAATAAAGATTTTGATAATGAAACTATGTTCCATTACATTTGGAGCATGTTTCCTTCACGATATGCTGTTTTAATTTTTAATCGATTTCATGGAGGTACCTATATTCTGCTACAAATAAGTATCATGGTATTACAAATGTTACTATAGTGTAAACTGCAGAAAGAAACACTTATTTGTTTGTCTTTTCCATTACTAAGATGCTCTTTTGGAAGAATCTTTTTGTAACTTTTGGGAAATATTAAAAGCTGTACAGTCCAAATAAAGAGAAAAAAACAAGTAGTTTGACAGTTTTTTTATTTTTTTTTTATTTAAACGTATCACCCCAAGCAAGGCCAGTGGCCACTATCACGCATGGGGTTACAGAAGGGTTGGAGGAAGAGCAGATAGGAGTGGTAAAGGAAGGGATGTGGAGAAAGAGAAGGACGGAGGGTCGATCAAGGCAGGGGGGGTTACGGAAGATATAGAGCGAGAGCAGATAGGAATGAAAGATGTCAGGAAGTGGAGAAGGGAAGTGGGTAGATCAAGGCAATTGGAGATGACGATTGACGCTACACTTAAACCGTTGGAGATTGTATTTGTCAGGGAAACAGTAATAGGGAAGGGAGTTCCATAGGTGAGATGTGCGAGACATGAAGCTATTGGAGTAGAAAAGACGTCTACATCTAACAGTTTCAACGGTGAAGGGGTGGGAACGGGATGCCAGCCTCGTAGGACGCTTAAATTCACGAGGCTTAGGGACAAGTGAAAGCAACTCCTCGGAGCAATTACCGTGGAAGTACTTGTAGAAAAGGCAGAGCGATGCAACTTCGCGTCTGTGAGAGAGCGACTGCAGACGAGATGACAGATCAGGGCCAATCACATTGCATATCCATCTCTGGATCTTATCAAGAACCCTGAGGCAACACGCAGGGGCCCTAGACCATAAATGGCAGCAATACTCCATGCAAGGTCGAATGGTAGACTTATAGACTTGGAGGATCGATTCCGGGGAGAAGAATTTCTTGGCTCGGCACAGGGAACCAACTTTTCTTGCGGTGGATGATGCAATTGACTCGATGTATTTGTTCCATCTCAGATCAGCGGACAGTGTGAGAGCGAGCAGCTGCAGAGAGGAGCTCTCGAGAAGTTGGTCCTCAGACATTCTGATGGGATGCAGGGATGGGTCCTTGTGGTGGTTAATGGAGAGCAGTTTTGTTTTAGAGGCGTTAAAGTTGACCATCCATTTCTCTCCCCAGTCCACAACCGATTGGAGGTCCTTTTCAATTTGAGCTGCCAGGTTAATTTTGTTCGCCTCAGTAGATTTGTGCTTGAGGCGGGAGTAAATAGTAGTGTCGTCAGCGTAGATACCGACTTGGGAGTCTATGGCATCAGGAAGGTCGTTTATAAATATGAGGAACAGTGTAGGGCCAAGGATGGAGCCTTGAGGAACACCAGCGGTAGTGGGATAGGAGTTGGAGAAGAATCCACTGAGAACAACCTTCAAATCCCGGTTTGATAGGAACGATTGAATTAGGTCAAACAATCGACCTGTGATACCATAACCCCGGAGCTTGCGAAGGAGGCCGGCATGCCAAACCCTATCGAATGCTTTGGAGATGTCAAGGGCCATGGCACGGGCTTCGCCGTTACTATGGATAGCTTGGTAGACAAATTCAGTGATGGTCGTAAGCACATCAGCAGTAGACCGGGCAAAGCGGAAACCATACTGCTTGTCTGAGAGCAGATCGTGGGATATCAGGTGAGTAATCACTTCGGTGTTGATAATGGCCTCGAAGACTTTGCCGAAGAGGGGAAGGAGACTGATAGGACGATAATTAGAAGGGTTGGAGGGGTCGCCAGAGTTCTTAAAGACAGGAACAATGGTAGAGGACTTCCAGCAGTCAGGAAAACAGGAGTCCTTGAGGCAGCGGTTGTACAATTTAGAGAGGGCAGGTGCCTGTTCAGGTGCGCATTTCTTCAGGACAATGGCTGGTATTCCATCACCGCCGATAACCTTGTGGAGATCTAAGTTAGAAATAATGCCCAGTACCGACGACGGGGTTATGTGCAAGCCGTCCAGTAGGGCCTCAGTTCTGGGAGGGAAGTCGGGCAAGGGTACCCCAGAGGAGTCAAGCATAGAATTGGAAGAAAACTTTCGAGCGAAGCATTCGGCCTTGTCGGCAGAGGTGGTCAGGACCTCAAACTGATTGAACAGGGGAGGAATGGAGGGTTTGTTACTATTCAGAACGCTCTTGCAGAGGCGCCAATAGTCCTTGGAGCCAAATTTGCGGGATGCAATACATTCCTTCATCCGAGCTGCAAATAGTGCCTTGGCATTGTCGAGGGTACGCTTACACTCATTGTGTGCAGAGGTAAATAGACGTCTGTTGGAGTCGGACATGTCACTACGAAAACGGTGGAAGAAGTGGTTCCTATGGGCAATGGCGGCTGAGCAAGCAGCTGTGAACCAGGGGAGGAGCGCGGTTTGACCTTGAATTTCCTGGAGGGGATGAAAGCTTCGATACCGGCTTTGATCCAGGAAGAGAACTTAGAACCCCACTCATGAGTGGGGAGCTTAAATACAGCATCCCAGGGGACATCGCGGAGGAAGTCCCGAAACGAGTCCCAGTCAGCCCGTTGGTAGCAGAAAGTGGTTCTGGTGGTAGGAGGTTCTTTGCAGGGGGTGGGGCTGAAGGAGATACTAACAGACACGACAGCATGATCGAAGTTACCGATAGGACAGAGCTGCGTGGCACTACAAGACTCAGGGATGGAGGTAAAACACAGGTCGAGGAGTGAGGGCTTACAGTCACGATTGTAGGAAAAACGCGTGGGGAACTCGATTATCTGGGTGAGGGATTGAGAGATTGAAAAGTTGAGAGTATGTACGCCAGCGAGGTCAGTGGTAGCGTTCTGTAGCCACTGGTTGTGATGGGCGTTAAAATCACCAAACACAAATATGTGAGCGGACGGATGGATAGAGAGGGCCTTATCTATGCTGTCAGAAATGACATTGAGTATCCCGCAGTCCTGAGAGGATGGAGAGCGGTAGAGGAAGAAAAGATAGCTTACAGCATTGAGAAGAGATAGACTGAGACACAAGTAGGAATGATCCGACGATTCGAGAGAGGTCTCTCTAGCCAGAGGGAGATGTCCTTGACGTAGACACCCAGGCCGTGCATGTGGGTTAGTCTTTTCTGAGGAGTGGGAGGTATCCAGGGACCGAGAGATCAGAGGAAGGGATAGAGGAGTCAAGATTGGTCTCACACAGGGCGAGTATATCCGGGCACTTAGCTATGAGGAAAGACTCAACGCTGCAGAAGTTGGTTCTAATGCCGCGGATGTTAGAGAAGGAGATATTTAGAGGTTTGGGTGATTTTTGGAAGGCTGGTTTAGGTTTGTATTTCTGTTTTTTGTTATTCATGTTGGTAATTGATTTTGGAAAGAGAGAGAAGGCCTGAGTTAAAGGAAGCCGATGGTTGATACCCATGAAGCGAACAGAGAGGGGGTTTGGCACAGCAAGATTCATAATGTGGCCTCAGGGTTGCCCACCGGAAATGACTGCAGGGACACCTATCCATGCGCGACATGGCACTACAGACACCCCGATATTATGCAACTGTTGATCAGAGCGGCCGCTCAAGACGCTACGCAAGAGTTAGGGCTCCTAACTACCAGTCGGAAACAGCAACCAGGGAACTGTCAACCGTGTACCCTCAGAATGAACAGGCAATGCCACAGACTGCGCGCATCATGGGAGAAACACAGCGGCACCAGTACAGAGGCCAGTGAGAAAGAGAGAGAGAGATCCGGGAACCCCTTCCTAAACATGAAACAAGGTTTGGGCCTCTACCCGCGTCCAATAGGTAAGAGATGATAAACATTTTTCTGTTAAAAAATAACTAAGAAATTTAATTCGTTTCTGTTTTATGACAATAAATACCTGCTACATTGCATTGTTCCCAGTAAACTGAACAGTAGTTGTTTTTGTTCATACAAAAGAAAAATTTGTTAATTACATTTGTGTTGCCTCTGGGAAAACAGTTGCAGCCTTGCTCAAGTACAGACTGTCCATATTTTTCTCACCCCAGTTTTAGTGCATCATTCATTTAAAATTACTGAGATTTCCACCATAAAGCTCAGACTGTTTAATGAATAAACAAAGAAAAAAAACTTATTTTCCACTACAGCTGTCTTTTGAAAAACTCTATTATTCAAATTCAAGAGAATTAAATTCTGATACTGATTCAGGTTCCTTTTTCACCTCCTCTACAATTTAAAAAAAAAAAAAAATGAACCTCGCTCTTTTAAATGGTTTTGTTTAGATCGAAAATGAATTTTCCAGAAGAAACATCTATTAATAAACAATTTATTTAAAACTTCTTTCTTGTCAAGATTTATAAAATACAATTACCAGACCGAAAATTGATGGGGGATGGGCTAAAGTTGGTCATCACTTACTATCTTATACCTAGCTAATCAGATTCATGACCCATTCACTCATTACAATTTGCACATCCGCCACAAGATATCATCATTCAATCCTCCATATACCACAATACTGCATACTCTCAGGAGACTTACAAAATCACCCCATAACATAAAACTTAATGATTATAAAATTCTAAATATACGAATCTGTTTATATGTAATGAGGGGAGAGGGAATGAACCCCAAATCAAACTAAAATATCAAAGCAAATACACAAAATAAAAGGATAACTGATGTTAGTTGGACCTGTCAAACCCTCAAAAGAATTGAGAAGCTGCTGTATTTTGTCTTTTGACAAAATCAGGTAGCTCTCTTGCTAAAGGAGAGGGAAGGGTAAAATAAATACAGCCATGGGGAAAGAAAAAAGCTAATCCAGTTGAGATGAAAAAAGTAGGGGTAAAAACAAACTGGGGAGGTTGGGAATCTCTTCTTAGATCATTACCAAAGAAGCAGCCAAGAACAAGTCAGGAACTACACTTACTCACATTAACTAGGTACGCAAAAAGGGTCTAGCCTAACCAGGGGAGGGTTCCACAGGAAACCACCTTGATGTGACTTAGGGAGACCTAAAAAAAGAAAATCAAGTCTAGCCCCATTCAAGCAAGCCAGGCTTTCTGTAGTCACCCACCTTTCATTAAAATCTGTTGAAACCAATTGTTTTCTATCAGTTCTGATCTTCATCATGAGCTGATGTTCCAAGAATCTGATTAGATCCTGATGAGAATAATGGTCACCTTGCAAAATTTCCTCCATTCACATTGTCCAAATCACCATTCGAGTCATGACCAACAGCGATAGAAACACTATCTGTTTCACCCACGGATGTGGAGGAGACACATTGTCACACACATGTGCAGTCAATGAGCACAAGAATTTTGGGAGCAATACAAACTGTCAACTCGCTGACAAAGTCCCATAGGGGGCAGACATGATGATAATGGTAGAAGGCATGTGAAGCTATTTCTTCCAAGCCCCATATGAAGGCCTTGTCATTGAGAGATAACCTATCCCGAACCAGCTGCCAGGTAAGCAAAAACTCAGAGTTGCTGAGACAATCTGTCGCTGGCAGCCAAGCCAGCTGTGTAGTGTATCCTTTATGGCCCCCTCCACTATTTCATGATAGAAGACCTTCCTAGGCCGAGAAAGGTCACTGGACTGAGGAATGACCCTCAAGGCAGATCGATACTCAAGGAGGAAACTCAATTTTCTCTCGGGGCTTACAAAGGTGTTCAGCCTGCGAGATGGGAGGAATGATAGTAAGGAAAGGGAAAGTGACCCACACACTCCCTGCCAAAATCGAGTCCCCTGTCAATGTGCAGCATAGGAAAGCCAGCTTTGAGGCGTGTTTGTGACTCACTAAGTACGGCATCCTTGGCTATCCATGACATGGACGTTGGGTAAAGACTTTTCTGTCAACATGATGCTTGCCTCCTCGCCACAAGAAGGAGGAGAGCAAATGCTTGATGGCCTTCCTATATTCCATACAGAGAGAAAGTACAGACACGCAGTAAAGGACAAGAGGATAAAACATCAGTGGCACATGCTTCAACTCTGCCCTTCACGGACAACCTCCTTCAGCGCCAAGTCTCTACTGTCGTGCCGACCTTTGCCTGTACTTCTGACTAATTCTTCTCCAGCTGGAGGTTGGGTCCAAATCACATTCCAAGAATGTGGACAGAACTGTCTATCCAACCAAAGGGCCCCAGAAGATCGACCCCTTTCCAGGCACCTAACCGCAACCTAACTTGTCGAGGTTAACCTTGGTCCCTGTGACCTTTTCATACCACCTCAATGTCACTGTAGGACAACACAAAAGTAAATATGTCATCAGCTTGAGCCCCACCAGGGACAACAATTCCACGCAGTTGCCTCTACTTTACGCCAAAGTGTAAAGTAGAGGCAACAGTGGACAATCCTGATGAACCGACCGAGACAATGCAAAAGCACACAACTGCCTTCCGTTCACCTGTACCACAGCACTGGGGGAGCGGTACAGGAAGCTAATCTACTGGCAGAAGTCAGGTTTGAATCTGGCAGCCTGCAGAACAGCAGCCAGGTACCGATGGTCAACCCTATAAAATACCTTGGACTGATCCAAATTGATCAGCGCAGCTTCATCATCTTTTACACCTTCTATGATTGTGCAGATTAGATGTAGTTTGCTCTGAATTGTTTGGCCCTTCACAGCACAAGTCTGCTCTGGTCCCAACAGAATCTCGACAGCTGACTGCAAATGCTCCATCAGGATCTTGGCCGAAATCTTTAACTCTGCCAAAGAAGCCAAGGAAAGCCAGCCAAATAGCTTCAAAACTCTTCGTCACAGAGATCAGGCTCTTTGGTAAACCGGGACAGTCTAGTAGATCTATGTTGGCCCTTCTGACTAACATTCTATCCAGATAGCTAGCCACCTATCGACGAGACCAAACTTGCCGATCAGATCAACCAAGCTACGATCACCTGACCTCCCACTAACTCCTTTCTTGTCTCAAGAATCTAGACACAAGAAACCTCTTCAGTTATTGTTGGGCACTCATCGGGAATTAAAATGTGACAGTTGCTAACATTTGTAGCTTAATTCTTACAAAAATTACAGAATTACTAAAAAGAATATATTTTTTTAAACAAAGTAGAATTTTAATTACAAGCTCAACTCTACAAATTATTGAATCCAGGTAAAAAAAAAAAAAAGTCATGGTAAAAATGTCAGGAAAAAAAGAAAACTGAATAAGGTTCATTAGCATGCAGAGACAAAATCCCAGTCCCCTGTTCAAGTAACTTTTAATTCAAATTTGTTTGAATGTCAAATTGAGACTTTCTTCACATAAAGTCGATTCTTATAGGATAATTTAAAAGGTGACTCCCTATGAAATATGTCTTTTATGTGATTGTAGCATTGTTGGAAAATGTTTTTAAGAGGTTGGATTGATTTCTTTTACTATGAATTTCTGTTGGAAACAGGGTGGACCCATAAACTCATGAAATTACCTGACAGAAATAGCTAACTTTATCAGTCACCATAAAATGTGACTTTTTTTTTTTTTTTTTTTCTAGACAAAATTGTAACTTATTATCGGCCTCGAAATTAGTCTCCTCCTCACACCCCCCACTACCATCGACAATTTAGTTTCATTGCCCTGTGCAACATTTGGCGAATATTTTACAAATTTATGGTAACTCGAAATATACATTTTCTTTCCATTCATTTAAAAATCAAAGATACTCTTCTCTCACTTTGGGTTGAATTAGATTGCTCTAGATTCCCTTCACCACAAAATGTAATCGTAAAAAACTAATACTCAAATTCCTGTTTGAATGTCCTCAAACACTGGATTCTGTTTTTTCACCTTTCAAAAATATGTAGACACTAGTGTGCACAGCCTGCCTTGGTTTTAAAACAGTTTGAGAAATCTTTAGGAGAGAGATTTCTGACCAAGGATAAAACAAACAATGAAAAATCATGTGGCTTGCGTGTTAGCTATCACCAAAATATGTACGTGCTTTCTTTTGATAATAAAAGAAAGAAGTAAAAAATGCTACCCCAGTTTTTAAAAAAAAAAAAAAAAATTCCAAAAGTCAATTATTCAATTGAAATGAAATTTTCAGTACTTATTCATTGATGGTTGAATTGTGTGTCAAATCAGTCATTATTTCAGAAAACTTTGTGGAAATATTTTCATTTAATAAGTCCTCCTACTCCCTTTTGATATGCTGTGAACAATTTTGCATTGTGGGGATGTTCATTTTTTAAAAAAAATTTTTTTCTTCTGTTATCTCAAGAATATGCGCTGAAGGTGTTATTCAAGTAAAAAAAAATCATGAACCTACTGAAAATTAGACTCTAAACTTACTAAAAAATTAATTATTGAGAGTTCATGTTGACGTAATTTTTATTTTCTAGATACCACCAAAAATAGATGTATATTAATTTATTTTTTTTAACTAAAAGCAAAAAATTGCTACATTCCCCCATTTTAAAATTATTTGCCAAAAACCAGACTTTATCCGATTCAAATGGAATTTTCAGTACTTCTTCAATAAATGAATTTAATTAAGTGAATAGGTATCTTCCAAAATATAGCGATACCTAAGGTTTAAAAAATGCATTTCTTTTTTCTTTTTTTAACTTGAAGTTTTTATTTTAGTTTTAATTCCAAACATAGATTTAAATTTAATATTTTCAATAAGCAAAATACTTTGCTGTATTTCAAACTGAATTAAAATTGATTAGAATGATTTTATTTTAAATTGCTAAAATCAGCCATATCTGTCAACACAACATAATTCTCTTTATTAAAAAATCTTTAAAAAATAAAATAGACTTTTCTGAAACTTTATTTGAGGAAGATTAACTGATTTAAAGTTTAATTAATCTGATTTAAAACAAATTTTCGATAAATAATGAATTTTTACAAGAATTGTTTTCATTTTTTTTTTTTTTTTTAATTATAATAATTTTTAATATATAAATGTTTTAAAATTCTGTATTACTATCATCCGGTTAAGTAATATTGTTATTAAATGAAAACTATATTTACTGATCAAAAACTGAAAAGCTTAATACAAAGTATTTTGCATCAATATTTTTTTTTTAAAACAATTTTTTTTTTTAATATGTATAAAATATTACATAACATGCCCCTGTTTGAAAGTATGGTTGACATACATGATTTCAGAAAATAAGAGTGATGACTATAGTAAATTTAAAGCCGAACGTGTCAAATGCTGTGAGGGTTAATTTTTCAAAGCTCTCCTTCCTCATTGAGCGTCAAAGAAATCTCAGCTTTCTCTCTTCCTGATTCTGAGTATAGGCATTCTTTTGTTGCAAAATTGACTTTCTCAATTCTTACTCTCTCCAATGGAATTCTCAGTATCCATCTGTATAACAACATTTCTGTTACCTACAGTTCTCCATCTATCGGGAGATTGTCCAGCATTCACAGGTGTTTATAAATATTGTATATGAAAAACACTGAAATAATGAATGCAATACTTATGTCAGAATTATATCAGAAAGAGCAATACAAAAGCAGAATGACTTGTACCTATGTTTTATAGATTATGCAAAGGTATTCAATAAAATATGCTGCAAAGACCTGTTGAAACTGCTTAACAACATTGTCATATTTGGGAATATTAGAATAATCAAAACCTATACTGGTGACAAACTGCTTAATACAGATAGAAAATGAGTTCAGCATATATACAAAAATAGGAAGGGGTATATGACAAAGATGTTTCTTCTCACTGGACATATTCAACCAAAATAGCGAGGCGATTCTGAAAGAATTAGAAATCCTACCAGGTTTCATCACTGGTTGTCAGAGACTCAACAACACAAGACATGCACGTGACACGGTGTTGTTAGCAGACATGGAAAGAAAACCATAAATTCCTACAGAAGGAAGTGAAAAGTAAGAAGAAAGGACAAAACATCAACTGCAAGAAGATAGAATACATAGTTGTCAGCAGAAGTATGAGCCCAAAATGCAAACCACAAATTGTAGATCCAAAAATTGAAGCAGTACAAAAATGTAAACGTCTGGTAAGTGCACCAACAGAGGATGGAAATCAGTGCATTGTGATATCCAAAGATACATTCCAAAAGCCAAGCCAAGCATTAAGAAATGGAATAACCTTGCCAGAAACAAAGAAAAGAGCACCAAACTGTTACATGATGCCTGTATCAGATTTTCTAAGCCCTCTTTCCTCATTTTCTCTAAAACTTTGTCATTGCTTATGTGTATGGTCCACGGTATCCTCAGCATCCTTCTGTGTAACCACATTTCTGTTGCTTCTAGTATCTTCATTTTTGAGATGATTGCTCAGCATTCACTGCCATATAGGAGGACAGATATTATGTAGCAGTTCAGCTCTCCCCTCCCTGCCTCCAACATAACTCTGCCGCATCTCAATACTATGCCTGGATCCTGGAATACATCTTTGGCCATCCCAATGTGCCTTTAATATTTCAGTGTCCCTCCTCATGTCTTCAGTCAAAACACCTCCCAGACACTTAAATCCGGGAACTCGCCTAACCTTGGTATCTCCAACTGGGACTCGTTTTGTGACTTCCTCCGCGATGTCCCCTGGGATGCTGTATTTAAGCTCCCCACTCATGATTGTGCTTCTGAGTTCTCTTCCTGGATTAAAGCCAGTATCGAAGCTTTCATCCCCTCCAGGAAATTCAAGGTCAAACCGCGCTCCTCCCTCTGGTTCACAGCTGCTTGCTCAGCTGCCATTGCCCATAGGAACCACTTCTTCCACCGTTTTCGTAGTGATATGTCCGATTCCAATAGACGTCTATTTACCTCTGCCCACAACGAGTGTAAGCGTATCCTCGACGATGCCAAGTCACTATTTGCTGCTCGGATGAAGGAACATATTGCACCCCGCAAATTTGTCTCCAAAGATTATTGGCGCCTCTGCAAGAGCGTTCTGAACAATAACAAACCCTCCATTCCTCCCCTGTTCAATCAGTTTGAGATCCTGACCACCTCTGCCAACAAGGCCGAATGCTTCGCTCAAAAGTTTTCTTCCAATTCTACGCTAGATTCTTCCGGGGTACCCTTGCCCGATTTCCCTCCCAGAACTGAGGCCCTCCTGGATGGATTGCACATAACCCCGTCGTCGATATTGGGCATTATTTCTAACTTAGATCACCACAAGGCTACTGGTGGTGACGGAATACCAGCCATTGACCTGAAGAAATGCACACCTGAACTGGCGCCTGCCCTCTCTAAATTGTACAACCGCTGCCTCAAGGAGTCCTGTTTTCCTGACTGCTGGAAGTCCTCAGCCATTGTTCCTGTCTTTAAGAACTCTGGTGACCCCTCCGACCCTTCCAATTACCGTCCTATCAGTCTCCTACACCTCTTCGGCAAAGTCTTCGAGGCCATTATCAACACCGAAGTGATTAATCACCTGATATCGCACGATCTGCTCTCAGACAAGCAGTATGGTTTCCGCTTTGCCCGATCTACTGCTGATGTGCTTACGGCCATCACTGAATTTGTCTACCAAGCTATCCATAATAACGGTGAAGCTCGTGCCGTGGCCCTTGACATCTCCAAAGCATTCGATAGAGTTTGGCATGCCGGCCTTCTTCGCAAGCTCCAAGGTTATGGTATCACAGGTCGATTGTTTGACCTAATACAATCATTCCTGTCAAACCGGAATTTGAAAGTTGTTCTCTGTGGATTCATCTCCAGCTCCTATCCCACTAACGCAGGTGTTCCTCAAGGCTCCATCCTAGGCCCTACTCTGTTCCTCATATTTATAAACGACCTTCCTGACGCCATAGACTCCCAAGTCGGCATCTACGCTGACGACACCACAATTTACTCCTGCCTCAAACACAAATCTAGTGAGGCTGACAAAGTTAACCTGGCAGCTCAAATTGAAAAGGACCTCCAATCAGTTGTGAACTGGGGCGAGAAATGGTTGGTTAACTTTAACGCCTCTAAAACAAAACTGCTCTCTATTAACCACCACAAGGATCCATCCCTGCATCCCATTAGAATGTCTGAAGACCAACTTCTCGAGAGCTCCTCTCTGCGGCTGCTCGGTCTCACGCTGTCTGCTGATCTGAGATGGAACAAATACATTGAGTCAGTTGCATCATCCACCGCAAGGAAAGTTGGTTCCCTGTGCTGTGCCAGGAAATTTTTCTCCCCGGAATCGATACTCCAAGTCTATAAATTGACCATTCGCCCTTGCATGGAGTATTGCTGCCATATATGGTCTGGGGCCCCTGCTGTTTGCCTCAGGGTTCTTGATAAGATTCAGAGACGGATAGGCAACGTGATTGGCCCTGATCTGTCATCTCGTCTGCAGTCGCTCTCTCACAGACGCGATGTTGCCTCGCTCTGCCTTTTTTACAAGTACTTTCACGGTAATTGCTTCGAAGAGCTGCTTTCGCTTATCCCTAGGCCTCGTGAATTTAAACGTCCCACGAGGCTGGCATCCCGCTCCCATCCCTACACCGTGGAAACTGTTATATGTAGACGTCTCTTCTACTCCAATAGCTTCATGTCTCGCACATCTCGCCTATGGAACTCCCTTCCCTATTACTGTTTCCCTGTCAAATACAATCTCCAACGGTTTAAGTGTAGCGTCAATTGACATCTCCAGTTGCCTTGATCTATCCACTTCCCTTCTCCACATCCTTTCATTTTTCATTCCTATCTGCTCTCGCTCCAAATCTTCTGTAACCCCCTTGCCTTGATCAACCCACTGTCTTTCTCTTTCTCCACATCCTCTCCTTTACCACTCCTATCTGCTCTTCCTCCAACCCTTCTTTAACCCCTTGCGTGATAGTGGCCTCCAGCCTTGCTTGGGGTGATACGCTTAAAAAAAAAAAATTTGCACCCTGGGTCCATCCCTTCACCAACAACCACACACTCTGCCTTCTTGCAGCTGATATTCAATCTCTTCCTGTCATCTTCCTCTGCCACCCTCTGCAGGAGCCCCTGCAGTACTCTTTCCATGTTCAACAATATCACTTAACTGATAAAAATTAATAAAGAAGTTTAAAACATGTAAAACTTTATAAATTATTAAAATAAAAAGATGGTAACCATTCTAGTAAAAATTCATTATTCATCAAAAAAGATTTTTTTTCTTGAGACAATAGTGTCAATAATATATCTTATTCATAAAAGCAATTAAAAGCTCACCTCATTAAATAATGTCTTAGTTTTGTTTCATTTTTTTATTTTACAATTCAGAGCAGATTTTCTGTAACTGGGTGTGTCCTGTTTTACAAAAAAAAATTGACGTTGTAACTAGTATAAACCTTAAATGCTACAAAAATGAATTTTGTGAAATTTCATAAAATTAAATAATATTATTGTTTAGTTTTTAATTTTTTTTTTTTAAATAAACGAAAAAAAAAATTACCAAGTTTTTCTATAAAGGATGAAAAAATATTTTAATAATCAAAAAATTCCTTTGATCTTTCCTCTTAACAAAGATTTTGATGCTAAAACTTTGTTTTACTAAGTTTTAGGCATGTTTCATCATGTATAGTGTGTTTTTTTTTTTTTTAAGTGACTCTTTGGAGATATTTAGTTTTATTTAATTATTCCATATTTGTTGATGAGTTATGAGTGTAGGATTACAATCTTTGCAAAAGGTTTGATTTTAAAAGAAAAAATATCATTCATTTGCAAAGATTCTAAATGCAGTTTCTTTAAAACATTTAATATACTGGAAGTGATTTTTGCCTGCAAAGCAAAAATTTTATCCTGCAAGTGACTTAGAAGAATGAATAATAGTGTGTTTGAATTTTGCAGTTGTTTTGTCATATCCTGCTATGGCAACAGAAAATGACCATAACTGAAATTAAATAGTTCAGTAGTGGAGCCTTGAAAATAACAATGCAGTGGAAAAGAAAGTAGTGAATAATGTAGAGTGTTAAAGGGTAAGGAAAAAACAATGTAACTTATTTTAAGAATTTTTTTTTTTTTTTGTAAGACTTTGGAAGAAAATGGCAAGTACTGTTAAATATTTTAATCAATTGTAAATCCATAGCTGATGTGAAGCTACATACCGGTGATGCTCAATAAATTGTTTCTTAACATTCTTTAGGTAACTTCCAAAAATTCATTAAAAAATTAGTATGCCATTATGAAAAAATGCCCCAAACTTAATAAACAATGTTTTATCATCAAAATCTCATGAAAAAAACTAAAGGAATTTTTGTAAAAAAAATTTTTTTTTTTAATCCATCTTAAAACCTTTGAAATTTTGGTTAAAAATCTTGTTTTCTGTCCTCAGTGGGGGACCATAAATTTGTACTGGAAATTTGAGTGTCTTTTTGCATTGAAAAACCCTAATTTGGAAATTCTCGTAAAAATCCGATAATTGTCAGATTTTAATGTAACTTTCACAAATAAATGAAACATGCATTTTGTCTTTCAAAATGAAAATTGAAAAATGCTGCACAAATATAAAAAGAAAAAATCCTGCTGTTTATGGAGAAGGTGCTGTAAATGATCAAACATGTCAAAAATGGTTTGTAAAGTTTCATGGGGATTAATTGCTAAATAACAGACCAATTGAATAGATATTTGGAGATAATCAATGTTATGTGATGTGAAAGATAGCAAAAATATTTAACATGTTCAGATCAAAATAATTAGCAGAAAATTGTTTATATTATTTGCTTTGACATACTACTTCAACATTCCAGGTTCAGTTTTTGAAACAAAATATGATCAGCAATAAAAAAAAATACAAATATTTTCTAACATGAAATGTTAAAGAATGTAGGGCAAGTGAACTGACCAGCCGCTATCCATATGAATGGTTGATCTTTATTCAAAGAATGTAATGCTTTGCGTATGATGGAATTAGAAGAGTTCATATTAAAGTTTTTGTTTTTTTTTGTTTTTTTAAGAATAAAATTACCAAATACTGTATATTCCTTTAAATCAATTAAAGGGAGCAATTGATGAAAACTCTCGAAAATTAGTTAAGAGAAAGGGTATAATATTCCAATACTAAATTTAGAGTTTAAAAATTAGGACTAAAATGTAGGAAATCTAGTTCTTTGAAACTAACTTTAAGTGTTTATTTAACTTTTATTTAACAAAAATACAGTAATTCAAAAAAAAATTAGTATTGTCACATCAAAACATGATTTGTTATGATTAACAAACCATTTAACTTGTTCAAAATGCTCCCCTGCATTTCATTACAAAGCTGAACCCTATCAACAACACTTCTACAAACTGTGTGACACATTTCTACATTCATCTTTTCAGTAACTTTATCAGAAATTGCTTGTTTTAATTTAGGAATTGTTTTTGGTTTGAGTCTGTTTTTTTTTTGTTTTTTTTTTAAATCTTTCAGCACACTCCACAAGAAAGTCTGGTGTTAGATCTGGTGATCGTGATTACAACATGTCATCCTATCCACCCCAGCTTAAAATTAAGATTTAATCATTCCTGAACACGTAAGGTATAATGGGGTGATACACCATCCTGTTGAAAGTAAACCTCTGTCATGCTAAAAAAATACTTATTTCTTCCACACACCAAAAAAAGGTATCCCTTTTGCTGGACACTGTAAATCTTTTCCCAGACATGAAACCATCTATAATTGGTTATTGATGTCAGTGAAATGAATAAACTTGGAGAATTTTGAGATTTTCTAAATAGTATTTAATTTAGAATTTAAAAAAAAATATGAATCATTCCATATCAACTCAACCAAATTTTTGAAAGTTCCCATGGGCACCATCTGAGATTTTTATGAAATTTTAGTATATGGTATCTTAAAATTTTAGCTTCCTTAAACTTGTGTTTTAAGATTTAAAATCTCTTGAAATTTGCTGTCAATTTTTGCTGATTTCAAAATGGCACAATTTGCTAACTTTGCCACTTTGTAACTTTGCTTTCTCAGAAGATACTGGGTTCATGGATAATGGCTTGGCATTGTTAGTTAGAGAGCCAGGTTCCAATTCTGATTGCATTTATTATAATCACTTAAGTTCCCTTGGGAAATGTGTGACTTCACCTCTTCTCCCAGCTATGGGTTAATTGTATGACTTGTATCACTAAATCATTATCTACCCGCTCCCCCCCCCCACAAATTCTTACAATGTAAAAATATTTCCTGACTTTAAATAACCTGCAAAGAGTTGATAAGCTGTAGAAAAAGAATCAATCAATCAATCCTAAACAGGAAACAAGGGATAAAAACCTCTACTCTTGTTCAAAAGACCAGGAAGAAGTGTGAACTGGACAAGAGGTGAACCTATCTGCTCCTAAAAGAGTTCTGTTTATGTAGTTTTATAGTTATGGAGTTCTGAAAATGGGAAAAATTGCTATTAGCATTTGTTCTTTGTTGGTTTTTTTTGGTGTATGTTATGCTACTCATAGCAGCTAAACTATTGGCAATAAGATTTTTTTAAAAAGTTGATTATAATTATTTGATGATTTTTCTCTTATGAAAAACATTGAAATACTGGTTTTATAAGAATTACATAATTCCTAGTTGACAAAAATTTTTGCCCCCCCCCCCCCCCCCGATAAATAAAACAATTTTATGAAATTTTCAAATGCTTAGCAAATAGTGTAGTCAGTTGAATTCAGGATCCAAATTTTGTAAATTATAGATACAACCCTTATTTATTGTGAACTTTGTAAACCTGCCATAGAGAATGATAGACCTCAGAGAAAGATTTTACTTTTAAATTCAAACTGGGTACAAACTTTTAGAATCTATAGTACAGTGACTTGAATGATCTTTAAAAAATCATTTTTTAAATTAAAAAAAAATGCTTGGAGTAATTGTTCCAATAGGGAAAAAAAAGTATAATTAAACAAATAAGGGCTGCTGAAAAGTTCTCAGATCAACCCAATTCCAAAAAATTTTGCCAAATGACCAAACAGGATTTTTTTTTTTTCTTGATAGGGCTTCTTGATTAAGCTTGAACTTTTCTGTGTCCTTTTGGATAAATTCTTTCATTTGGATTATTATGGGATTGAATGGATCTTCACTTGTCTAGATTACTTTTCAGGATGGCCAGAAGTTGTGATCCTCATGAGAACATTTTACAAGTGATTTTTTTTTTTTTTCTCTGAGAATGGAGTGTCAAAGATTTTTTGTATCCACTAAATGCATAAATTTCATGACAATATGTTGTCAGCTACAGCAAACTGGCTGTCTTCCTTATGAAACTCTGTACCTTTTTGTCATCCAATGAGATTGCTGGACAATTAAAATGTAAAGAGCATTTTATCTTCAGAGATAGTCCTCTGTGGGACTTTATCAAGGCAAATTCAAAGATCCTTGATGAAATCCCACAGAGGATGAAATGCTTCTAAGTTTTTCTTTTGTCTTTATTCATATTGTCTTTTTACAGATATACTCTACTGAAACTTTTACACACACACACATTATTATTATTATTGTAAATATCAAATATTTTTTTGATAATGATAGAGCTTTGTAAAAATAAGGTCATCTAATAAAATGTAAGGTATAAGGTCAGCTATAAAGTGTTTTTTTTTAGGGGGGGAATTAATTAAGAATAGTTTTCATGTGTTTGAAATCTTCAAGATGAAGACAAACACAAACCAGAGACTTGAATCGGCAGTAGATTCAAAAGTGAAATGGGTCAATCTTAGAAACCTGAAACAATAAACAATTGGGATATAGCTTCTTAACCTATTAATGCCCACTATAACATTTGGTATTATAAAAATTTTTAAAAACAATACTGTATTAATTATAGTTTTCAAAAAACTTATTCAAAATATTATTATTAATGTGTAAACTTTCAGCTTTTATGTACATTTATTAAGTTTTTAGAAATTTTATACTCTTCAAGTAGTATTTTAAAATGGAGCCAAACATTTTTCTCTTTAATATTCATTCATTTTTTTTTTTACATCCATGCATCACACATAAAGACAATGTATCAAGTAGCCAGTCTGAGCCGATGTATTGAGAAGAATCATTAGAAATCTTCCTGTGTCTAATCTATTTCCTGTCATATGCAAACTTTCTTCATTTGAAAAATTAGCAATTTTATATCAAGTTTCTTGATTATAAAAAAAAGAAAAAATTACATTTTATGTTTTCCTCTTTTCCTTTCTTTGTGGACAATTTGAATACCTTTACAGTTTTAACCTCAACTTTCCATGTAATACTTAAGTAAAAAATTCAAATTTTCTCTTTTCAAGATATGGATTTTGTTAATTATTAACCTTAAGTGTTGTATCATGTTCTTAACTGTTTGATAATTTTTAGCTTCTGTTCAACATTAACATTTGATAAAAGACTATTTTCCTATTCAATTCAAGGCTAGTGATCCTATATTTCCAGATAATGTGTACAATCTTTTGCAAAATTCACTGCAGATTTACAAAAAAAATTATACAGGTATTAAGCAGAAGGCCAAGGGTAATCTCATGAGTGGGAGGAAGGAACAGGTGATTAACCACTTTAGGTTGAAATAGTTTTGATGGGTAAGAACTGAAAAGTACTTGTGCTAAACCAACCCACTTCCTAAAATCAGTATTCTGGGTTTTTTTTTTTTTTTGTTTTTTTTTTTTGTTTTTTTTTGGTTTTCCAGGGGGTGGGGGTAAGGAGTGAAAAAATTTTCAGAACATTCACGGTGGAGTAATGGATAATGGCTCAGATTGAAGAATCAGAGCCGAGTTTGAATTCCAGTCAAATCCATTACATTCACTTATGTGCTAATACCCTTGGGAAAGGTATGGATCCTCTTCTCCCCCCAGCTATGGGTAAATAGCAGGACAGACTGGGTTCTATAGCCTTGGATAGCAACTCGTCTACCACAGAAAGAAAGCAAACTACCTAAGCGTGTATCATGCATGGCACATAACTGACTGACATATGTGACCTCATATCAGTAAAATATCTCATAGGCCACATCAAAACCTCATTACTTTCATCATTATTTACAAATTGTTTAAAGTTCTTATCCAGAGTAAGAAAAAAACCAGGATAAAGAAATTTCTCATATTAGATACTCCAGGGTCAAAAGGATGTTCAGGTGGTGTAATTCATAGCGTCTCTGAATTAGAAATCTGAGAGCAAACTCTACTTATGTGCAAATACCCTTAGGAATGGTAAGAATCCATTTTCTCCCCCTAGCTATGAGTCAAATAGAACTTGTATAAGGAAAAATCATTGTTATTTTCCAAAAATTGTTAATGTAATATTCACTTGCAAAAAATTCTTACAATACCAAAAGTATTTTGGTTTTAAATAAACCACAAAGGATTGATAAAAAACCAAAAAACCAAATCAATAAAGTCTTTACTATTCCCAGGAGATGAATAAGAAATGTAATGTTGCCCAGATAATAACCAATCAAGAACCTTCTGGAAGAAACAATACAAATAGAAGCCAATTAATTTTTGTCTCTTTAAGTAAATTGGTTTTGAAATACGAGAGACGATGTTTTCGAGCAATTTGAAATTTTTACAAAAGTTCAGTTTTTACTTGTTCCTCATCTCCACATTTAAGTTAAATATACTTTTCACATTTTATTTTATGAAAAGTTTTTTCTGGTATTACATTGAATTTGTTTTAATCTTTTTTAGCAGTCTTCATTCTGTTTAGCTTAAATCTATAACTAAATTTAAATAAAGAAACTGATATTCAGAGAACTTAAAACGATTATTTGGTTACTTATTTTAGTGTGTCATTTTACTTATTTTGCCATATGATACAAACTGTAGTCAGTGTATTATTTAAACAAATTAGCTGAAAATAATCAAGTGTTTTTTTATAGCCATCTGTCACTTATATTATTACCAACTAAAACTGTTTTTACATAAGCAAATTGTTTGAAGCAACACATTTGAAATAAGTGATGCATAATTTGTTGCCTTAAAACTGTATATTAAATCTCTTGATTAAAGATTTTGTGAGGTTTGTTCAATATTCAAATAAAATCTACCTTAGAAAAAGTAGTGTTTTAAGAATCATTTCATTATAACCAAATTTTCTCACTTGCAGAAGAAATTTTTCAAAACATACGCTACATTTAATTTGCTGGTAAGAGGTTGTACACCAAATGCTTAAGCTATGAGATAAGGATGATTGCATCTGAACATGTTCATGTGAGACAAGGATCTTTATAAGCTGGTAAAGTGAGCTTTTATTCCAAGGGGATAGGGAAAAGTTCTGACCAGCTTTCCAAATGATCAAACAGAATATCTTTTGGAAGAACTTCTTGTTTAGGCCAAGACCTTTTCAGTGCCTGCAACATACATATCTATATTGTTGAATTTTGCCTCCTGTCTGAAGAATCCATTACTTTTGTCATGACTTCTCTTATGACTCAGTAGGCAGTGTCGGGCACAGCTTCTCAAGCAAGTATGAAAATTATCTTCGCTTGAATCTATCAGCCCTTAAGATATTTCAATTGTTAAATCCCTTGAGTCCTGATTGAATTGCTGAAAAAATCTGAATATATATTAGTGCAATTAAATTGATATATCTAAAGAAAAAAATTGAAGATCATGTCTTGTAAGTTGATTTTATATGAATGTAAATTGACTTTTTCTTTCTAATAATACCAAATTTTAGGCTTTTTGGAATTACTGGTTATGAGAGATGGTTTGGGAGATCTACAGTTTCAAGCACATTCAACAGCTCTCAACCTGTGAGTGTGTGCATTTGGTTACATCCAGCCATAAAGGGTTAACCAGTGCAAAAGGCGATTTGTGGGATCTTAAATTTTTATTACTTCAAATGTTATTTTTAGTGGAAATCCATAGTTGAATAAACAATATTTATTTTGTCTGTTGGCCTGCATACTCAAAAAACTTAAGAAAATTTGCCTTTTTCTTAAGTTTTCTCGAGTATGCAGGCCAATAGACAAAATAAATATTGTTTAAAATAAACAGTGTCTACTCAAATATAGGTATTCACTAAAAATAACATTTGAAGTATTAAAAATGTATCAGAAAAGCCATTAATTCTTTAGAGACTTTAAACCTAAAGGATGTCCTGTGTGTTTCTCTTGTTAATGTTTTTTTTCTTGTGGATATTCAACAGATCCCTCATAAATGGTGAATTAAAAAACCAGTGGTGAGACCTTAAAAGGTCATAGTTTGGTGGATCTCCCATTGTTAACATTTTTCCTTTTTAGTCTGCATTTTCTTGGTCTTAAAGACTTTCATGTAGCTGGCATTAAAAGAAAAATGAAAGCCTATATATTCTATCAATATTTAACCTCTTTTTATTACATTTCAGATAATTTAATCTTCAGTTGTTCATTATTAAGTTGCAATTAGTTGCAGTCACATTACCTAAACTTGTTATTCTGAAGGCTTGTCTGATTTCAGTTAAACTTTCTATGCATTGTTTAAATTTATTCAATAAGTTTCAGAAAGAATGCTTGAAATTGGGCTTATTGATAACATGTAAACCATAAATCTATAAAAGTTAAAATTTAATTATTCATTTATGAATGAGTCATTTCAGCTTCAAAGCTTTATTTATTTATTTTTTTTTTTAAGATACAAAGCCAGTACCAATATAAAAAAGAAGTTAAATTTAAAATTCAAAACCTTCGCTTTCCTTTGAGTAAATATGTGGTCATATCAATGTAAACATCACTTTAGAGACAAAACACATCACACAAAATTGAGTACCTCCACTAAATGTTTCACACCTAAGTATTAAAATGAATTTTTAAAAATGAAAAAGCTTTCATTTTAGCTTTAATTGAGAACTAAATGATTAAATTTACTATTTCCAGTAAGCAAAATACTCTAGTGTATTTCAAATAAAAATTATATTGATTAGAATCTGACCTTTTTGGTCATTTTCATGCAATTGGCTATTTTTAACATATTTATAAACAAAAGTTAATTCTCGGTTTTAAAAATCTTCCAAAAATACAATATACTCTTCTGAAACTTTATTTGAGGAATATTAACTGATTTGAAGTATAATTAATCAAATTTGAAAAAAATATTATTTACTTTAAGTTTAAAATGATGGAGAACTAGATTTTTAAAACAAATGGTGACGGTGATTATGCGCTTATCAGAGTCACTTGTCACTCATAGATCACTTGACAAGCGATGATAAAATCTGTCAACACCTTCACTCTTGTTCTACGGAGATTTTATTTGTTAAAGCATAATTTATGAAAATGATGGGTGTGCACCCTTTTTTTTATTTTTAAATAATTTTTAAGTACTCAGTAATCTAAAAATGTTGGAAAATATTCTCTGTAATCTAATTTTAGGAATGTTGAATTTAAATTTACTAAAGTCATCTATTATAATCTCGTGTATAGTGAACAATACTTTCAAACAGGCAAATCATATAATATTTTATATACATAAAAAAAAAAAACATTTTAATTTTTTTTTTTAAATATTGGGTGTAAATGACTTTTATTGAGCTTTTCAGTTTTTGATTAATTTGTAAAGATAGTTTTCATTTAATAACAACATCACCTAACCAGATTGAAGTAATGTGGAATTTTGAACAATTTATAATATAAATTATTATAATTAAAATTTAAAAAAATGAAAATTCTTGTAAAAATTCATTATTTATTGAAAATATTTTTTTTCTTAAGACAATAGTGTCTTAATAAAACTTATTTATAAAAGCTATTAAAAGCTTTTCTCATTAAATAATGTCATAGTTTTATTGCATTTTTTATTTTACAATTCAGAGCAGATTTTTGGTAACAAGGTGTCCAGTTTTACAAAAAAAATAAATAAATTTGATTTACATTTTCCAAGGAGTCCTGCTTTTAAAATAATAAAACATATTCTGAGATTGCAATTTAATTTCTTGAAATTACATGAAATTTTCTATAAAAAAAGAAAAAAATTTCAAAAATAATTTCATTCATTTGTGAATAAGTTCTGAAAGTTTCATTAAAATCCAACAATTATTTGATTTTTGCAAGAATTTCCAAATTAATGTGTTTTTCCTCTGAAAAAACAAGTGCTAAAACACTAATCATAAATATCACGTTGACCGCTGATGCAAAAAAAAAAAAAAAAAAAAGGCAAGATTTTTAACCAAAATTTTGGATGTGTTTTCTAACACATCCAAAATGTTATATATATATATATATATATACCATCTCACCCCAAGAAAAGCAATAAAACCACTAAGACGCAATAGTTACTGAGTGTGAATAAAGTTTCAAGGAGATACAAGATGATTGACATCGCATTTAAATTTTTGAAGATTGTAGACAGGAAAGCAAAAAGCTGGAAGTGAGTTCCACAAGTGAAAAATGTGGGGTATTATTAGCATAGAACTTCTGGTTACATCTTGCAATTTCAGCAGTAAAATGATGAGACCTAGCTGCCAATCTAGTACTGTACTCAAATTTGTAAAGTTGAGGTAAGAGGAAAGCTCATCTGAATTATTACCATAAAATTATTCATGGAAAAGACACAAGGAAGCTGTGTTATGGCAGTGGGAGGTGACAGAAAATGAGATGAAGCCATATATAATATAGGAGAGAGAAGAAAACTGGCATAGCTTATTCGACTACAGATGTCATGCTTACACTGTAGGTATGGTAATGAATCTGATACTTTGTAGGTCAAGTCAGGAGAGTGTAACACTATGAAAAGAACAATGGAGATTGTAATGTAAAAGGGGATGTTGAGAGTTTCCAGTCCTGTCCACTTTCCAAGATTTCACCTGACATAATTTTTTTTCTTTTTTTTTTTTAAATTTGACAACTTTTTAGTGCTCTTTTCTTGACAAATTTTGAGCGTTTATTGAAATTGATTACTATGAAACTCTATTTTGGTCACAGTAATGCTGAGGATACTATGGACTGAACATGTGAGCAACGACAAAGTTTTAGAAAAAATGGAAACAAAAAGGAAACTTATGCTTAACATCAGGAAGAGACAGTTAAAGTTTCTGGGGCACATTATGAAGAAGGAGGGCTCTGAGAATCTGATACTTACAGGACAGATTGAAAACGCGACAGAAAGAGAACAGATAAGATATTGAGCTTTAGTAAATGGATGGCAAAACAAGGTTTAGGAGAAATAACAGATAATTTATTAAAAGCTACAAGGGACAGGAAGTTTGGAGAGCCATAATTGCCTCCGTCCTGAGGGGACACAGCACATAAAGATCACCTCTCAACAGAATAATGACCGATGGAAGCTTTATTCTTTTTCTAATTCATATTGCTTGCTTAACAATAACAGAATGAAGATTTGGAAGTTTTAATCAAAAGAAATAGAAATTTAATGACAAAGTGACTTAGAAATGATTCAGATGAAAGAATATCATTATTTACATTCAGACTAATGTCCTGGTCTTTATCACAATGTTTCAGTGGTTATGCATTCCCTTCCTTATTGAGTCTGTTGATCCAGGTGAACTTCAAGGAATTTCAAACTGAATCCATTATTTAATATATAATGAGGGTATTTTAAGAAAGATAGAAATGAAAAGGACGTTTGTGCTTAGGATCAGAAAAAGACAACTGAAAATTTCTTGAACATATAATAATGAAAGAGGGCTTGGAGAATTTAACACTCTGAGGACATATTGGAGATGTAGAGGGAAATGTGTAACCAAATGAGCTTGTGTGACTGAATGGCAGAATGTGGACTGGAAGAGATAGTGAAGAGACAAATGTTACTTAGAGCTCTGAAAGAGGTAATCCTTGCTCTCTTACAATTTATGTCCTGAAGGGAAATACCACTTTCTTTTTTCTTCTTTTTTTTACATACCCCCCCCCCCAAAAGCTATAATAAAGGAAGTTTTATTTCTTTCAAGTTATATTAAGTGTATGGTGGCAGAACGAAGACGAAGCAACAGAGATTTAAGAAATAAACAATTGTATTAATATAAAAATACAACAAATGGTAAATCGTGGAAAGAAAGAGATAAGTAGAATTGTAAAAGTTGTCCGCAGGGGTGTATGGAAGGACAGGGAGTGTGAGTTGTGACTTATTGCCACGACGGCCTTTGGCAAGTTTGGAGATGGTAGGTTGCATTCTGATGACCATTGTGATTCCAGGCTGTTGTGCCATCCAACTGCAGAATATGTACCTTTAATGGGCTTTTATGTCCTTTTCTTAGGCTCAGATCAGATCCAATTTTTATTTTGTTTCTTTAAGTGGGAGTGGGTGCTATTGGATAGAAATTCCGGATTGTATTTTTCTTTGAGTGTGTTAGTAAAAACAAGCTATGTGCAGTTGATGGAATTTTTAGTTCAGTCTTGGGTTTCAGAGCATTCACATTTGGGCAGTGGTGGAAATTAGTATAGCATGAATC
Source organism: Acanthosepion esculentum (assembly GCA_964036315.1). Lineage (NCBI taxonomy): Eukaryota > Metazoa > Mollusca > Cephalopoda > Sepiida > Sepiidae > Acanthosepion > Acanthosepion esculentum. The sequence continues at coordinate 91,009,760 of OZ038481.1, read as the reverse complement.
AGAAAAAGATCTCGTTTTAGGAAGAATGTAACACTCATATGAACTTTATGAATAAAAACCGAAAATATATACATTGTTTTTTAAGAAACCAAGGCTAACACTTAACCTGTTCAATTTGCTTGGTTATCTGTGATCACATTGTAACCAAGAATAAGCAAACACATATGTAATCTCCATGATTCCAATGTTCTCTTTATGAGTCACTCTGCTCATCATTGTTACAATTCACTTACTTTTTTTTTTAAAGATATATGCAATAAAAATCAAATTGCAGTTGTCATTGTATAAATGAAATTTCCAATTTCTTTTTTGTTTTTTATATCTTAACAGTCAAAATTTAAGCTAATCTATTAAAATTTAAAGCATATAATTTGTCATATATGTATATATTATGCCAACTTTATTGTGTCAAATATTCTATTTTTGAATTATTTGGACTCCTTGTACAATAAGATAGTATATGATTCAATACTATCAAATAATTTCTCTTGTTTATTTAGGGTCAGATTAGCAATACTGGTAAAAATTGTATCATAATTTTAAAATCAAATTTCTAATGGCAGGCACATTGATGCCCTTCATTAAAACATTTAAAATTTTTATGTGTGAAAAAATTACTAAAAAAAAACTGTTTACATATAATTTTAAATTAAATATTGTTGCACTTAAAAATCATTTTTGTATTAATTTGATATTCTTTTATGTCAACTTTTTCATCATATATAAATATATTAAAAAATTCAAATAATTCAATCTTTTTTTTTTTAATAAATATTAGGAAAAAATTTACAACTTTGGAACAAGCCTCAAAAATGTTTTCTAGGGAAATTATTTATATACAGCCACTGCACCCCACAAAACATTTTGTGTGACTCAGAAGCCTCTTAATTCTTTGATACTCTATACAATTTAAAATGTCTCTAACTTGTGTTGTGTGTCATAGCCTGATTCTCACACACATTCAAGGTTGTCCTCTACTGCTCAAACATAGAGAGCATCACAGCAGGTAGACATAATTCCCAATGTATAATAAAATAGAAAAACAGGCCATCTACTCAAAGATATCCACAAAATCTATTGATTCTTCTATTTTTTTTATTTTTATTTATATATACATGCCACACATTATTTTTTTATCACTTTAAACATTATTTTTAAAGGATATTAGTATTTGAAAGACATTCCATTTATTTATTAAACAGTATATTAGATATATATTTTTGTCTACTGGCCTAAATATTCGACAGATCTATATGCACTCTCTTGCAGTATTTGAACCTGTATCCTCTTAGAAGGAGGGAACCGTCATTAGATCTGACATGCTTTAACCAACTTGGCTACGATGAAGCTCTGCTGATCAAGCAAAACTGAATAGTGCTTTTAAGTGAAATCCTTCTCATCCATAGACTCTTGAAATTTTCATACCTGTTCAATAGAGTTGGTTGGTTTGGCAATTTATGTTTTGGTATCGGTTTCCGGTTTTATTTTTCTTGATACCACAGTTTTCAGTTCGGTTTTTAATTTAGTATTCTTGCTATCTAAAGAAGCCATTCATTTCCTTGTGTAATGATAGCTTTTCCAGTCAATATCTGATTTCGTTTGAGATTGATAATACTTAATCCATTCAACTGACAATATCTCATGTATTTCTGGTCCCATCTTAAAAATATTCATATGACTGGAAAGAAAATAAAATAATCTTTCTAAATATGTAATTTGTATGTCCTTTTATTCATTGAATTATATTTCTACAGTGAGTTAAAATGGTATTTTGCTTTGAACAGCCAAAAATGAAAAAAAATTTTTTTTTCATACTAAATTTTGCATGTAACTTTGTTTCGCAAAATCAGTGTGACCAATCTTTATCAATATTCTTGAAATAGTACACTCAATTAGGAGACAACTTAAACTACAACCAGGAAGATGTTAATTTCTTCTCTGACTCAAAGGAGCGATTTCCTTCAAAAATTATAAAGTAAGCAAAAAAAAAAAAAAAAAATGGCAATTCTTTTCTGGTATGCCAGTCAACTATTATTGGTGTTTTGCAAATAAATTTCTTCTAAACAAGGAAAATCAATGAGTTATTTTTCCCCTAAATAAATTTGTTTTTATTTAGCAAATACACAAAAATAATTAAAAACTTTTAATTTCATTTTTAGAATGTGTAGATTTTCAAATCTGCGAGTATCACCTGTTCTTTTTTAGATACACATTTTAAAACTGAAATTAAAAACTATTTTATTTTTAATCATTTTAAATCTTACTTAAGTGTATTATTCGCCAGATAAAACCATAAAGTAAAGATATTTGTAAAAAGAAAATGAATTAATTTTCCTTGTTTAGAAGAATTTCATAGGCAGAACAGTAACAAACACTCACCAACCACTAGTGGCTAAAAAGAGAATAATTTTTACTTTGGGTTTTAAAAAAATGACTTGCAGTTTTGAAAATATACACGTTTTAAAACTGAGCTTAATTTTAATTATTCTTAATATCTAATTTAGGTGTATGCCCTAGATAAAAAAAACAAATTTATTTATAAAAAAAAAATCTTCATTCATTTTTCTTGATTACAACTTTATTTCGTGATTGGTGTAATGACTTACTAGAGAACCCTTACAAAAAATCGAACTTCATAAAATTTAACATTGACGAAATTGGCAACAATTTTTTTTTTTTTTTTTTACTCGCTATTTTGTTGTTAACTTAATTTTATCGCAAAATGTTTTATTTTTTTTGAAAACTAAAACAAATAGATTTTACTTTCAGACATCATGTCATATTTCCTTTTTTTTCTTCATTTCTGTTGTAAACAAATAGATTTCACATTTATTTCCTAAAACTAGTCAATTAAATGTTTTTAACATATTTTTGTTCAATCTTCTTCTCTTACAATGGTATAAATGTTGATAAAATTTAATTTTATTAACATCTGAAAGTCTTTCAATAGTGTTTCCTTGGATATGGTCACTCAGTAGTGATATAAAGACAAAACCGAAATCATTCGGTTTCCTAAAAAGTTTTGATGCAGTTTCAGTGTGAAGATGAAACCGAAAAACTGACTTTTTTCTGTTAAACCGCACATCTCTACTGTTCAGTTTCATAACCAGAGTGAACAAAGTGATTTCTAAAAAAGTAATGGATTTTTTAATTTATTAATCTGACAGTTTTCTAAAATGAAAACTAAATGTATACATTTCTGCAAATTAAGGGAATTACATAATGATCCATGTTTGAAATTAGATAAGCAGAAATTTCAGTAGTGGAACAGCACAAGTTCTGAAGTATTTGAAAACAAAATGTAGTAATATTCTACAACTTCTGCGTGTATTGGCTCATACTGAATGGGGAGCAGATCGATATACTTTGATCAAACTATATAGATCGCTACTCTGTTCCTAGCTGGATTATGCTAGTTTTATATATGGGGCAACCAGAAAGTCGTACATAAAAATCCTCAACGCAACTTACCATCAAGGGTTCAGATTAGTGCTTGGGGCTTTTTAGAACATCCCTGGTGGAGAGCTTATATGCAGAAGCCAGTGAAACCCCTCCACATCTACGGTGTATTAAACTGGCATTGCAGTATTATGTAAAAATTAAATTGTGCCCAACTAATCCAGCTTATAGGACTACATTTGACCCAAATTATTGTGATCAATTCTGTCATGTAGAAAATGCCATACAACCATATGGACTTAGGATAACTTCTCCATTGCTGAAGAATTTGATACTTCATTATCAAATATACAAGAAACAACGGTATCACCATGGACATCCTGAAGACATTGTTGAAATGCATAATTTTCCAAAGAAAAAAACCCACCCGCTCACATTTCTGAACAAATTCCAGGAAATACTGGAAAACTTCCAACAATTTATACAGACAGGTCAAAAAGCAGGGACAAAATAGGATGTGCAGCAGTAAGCCAAAAAATTACCAAAAAGGGAAGTTTAATTTTCACTGCAGAGGCTTATGCAATTGAATTAGCTCTAGACATCATTACTGAGAGCAAACAAAAGAACTTCCTAATTCTTTCAGACTCACTCTCCGTCCTATCAGCTTTGGAGGGGAATAAATCCAACAATCTAATGATTATTAAAATATTACAGAAAATGAACACAATGAACAAAAAGAGAAATATAATATTATGGTGGATCCAAGCCACATTGAAATAAAAGGTAAATGTAGAGCAGACCTGGCAGCCAAATCAGCTTTGGATATGAATGTGGATGCAAGGATCAACATATACAGATTTTAAGGAGGAGATCAATAAATATATTTTTAAAAAATGGCACGATTATCTACATAATAAACTCTATGTAATCCAACCCAAGCTGGGAGTAAGTAATACATCTTTCAGGAAGTCTCAAAAAGTGGAGGTTGTAACAGCCCGCTTGTGCATCGGCCATACGAGAATGACACATTCTTTCCTACTAAGGAAGTTCAACCGGTTTGCCAAACATGTAAAACAGTATTATCCATTAAACATATTTTGACAGAGTGTCCAGAACAAGCTATCTCAAGACAGCAATTTCACAAAAATGATAGCATGTTTGAGTTTTTTGAGAAGGTCAATGTGGATGATATACTATATCATTTCTAAAAGTGGTCGGCCTCTATAAGAAAATATAAAACAGGAGAGAATAACAATAAAACAAGGTTTTTATAATAATAAAAAAATATCTACAAAGCCAGATTCTTGTTAAAAAAAAAAAAAAAAAAAAAAAAACCCTATTTGCAGAAATAAAACTAGGAAACTGGATATGTAGAGAATAAATATTGCCTGCAATTCTTTACAGAAGGAAAGAATAATACCAGTATTGTCTCTCAACAGATGCCCTATTTGCAAATATTTTAATAAAACTTGATTGACAAAGTGATTTTGTTACAAAGAATACATTTTTTATTCATATATATATATATATATATATATATATATATATATATATATATATATATATATAATTATTGGCATTAAATAACCCTTTGAGCTTGATATGTCATAAAACAAACCAAAGCTCATATTACAACTTTTGTCATGGTTGTTTTTCTATAGCTCCCTGTATTATTGGTTCCCATATTGTATTCATGTCTATGCTTGGCTGGCTTAGATTTTTGCAGCTGAGCATATGCACTGATTCCTTAAGTTTTCATATTTTTCTAGTGATGTTATCTATTTCAACTTCATCCCACTAATCTTGTTTATATATAAATTTCTTATTACTGTAAATGTTATATTTAGTGACTACATGTTTGAATAAACATCCCCATTTTTATTTTTTTTTAATTTACCTGACGAAGATTGAGAAGTCTTACTAAAGAAATTGTCTCAGGTGAATCAATAAAATCTGTTGAATCTTTTTGAAAATTTGTATAGCTAAAGCCTCGGCTGCCTTGAATAAATTGGATGTAATCTGGAAATCTGATCTTATAATCTCAAATGGAGATTCTTTCGAGCCACAATATTGGTGGTGTTAATGTATGGTGCCACTGCTACATTAACAAGACTGGTTGGTCACCCAGCAACCAGCTATATTGACCAGCTATGTTATGATACAGAATGCCTCCCTAATGACCTTCCGACCTTGATGCAGAACCATGATGTTTGGCCTGATAGACTCATGAATGTCCGAGTTAATTTGACCAAATAAAATAAACAAAAATGTACCTCCCATCAAGAATTTTTCTCATGAAGGAGACCTCTTTTAAATTGTGTCCTGTATTAATTAGTTTGAGAAAGCATCATGACAAAACAAGGCTTGGTTAACTGATTTAAATAATACACATCTCTCATTGGAACATTTCAAAGTCTGTATCTGGTTTTTCATGTTTCGGGTATGAAAATAAAGTTATTTTTAAGCAATTAATGGATTTTTTTAATCCCATATTATTTTTTCTATAATAAAATAACATATATTAATAATAGTTATACATTTTTTTTTCTCCACCAGTAACACAACTCTGAGTTTTATGAACGATGCAATTTTCAGGTGCTAATTGTTATTATACATCAGGTACTATTTTATTAGCACAACCACTCTGTATGATATGTAATTTAACATATATCAAGGTGAGCAGAATTTCGTCAATAAGTGTTCACCTTTTACAGAGCAAGAAGTTTGTGATAACTAAATAAACCAACTAAACATCGCAAAACTTTTTTTTTACTCATTTTAGATAAATATTGTGTATTTACTCATGCATTTGTACATATTTGATGTCTGTGTATACATATTTCATTTTTTCTTATCTTCTTTTTTTTTTTAAATCCTTCTAGCTGTTCACTTCATTTATTGCACTTCGAAACTAAATTTGTCAAGGTTTTTGAGATAAACAACAAATCATGAATAAAAGTGACAGTCACTTGCTTTGGATTTTATTAAACTGATTATGATAAAATGTCAAACTTAAGTATTAACCTTGATAAAAAACTAAATCTCACCTTGAGTCATTTTTATTTTTCTAAATTTGCACCGCTGCCTGTTTATCCACAAGATTTGCTGGTAGCCACATTAATTCATCTTTAATTGCTTTCTCTTCTTAGTATTTTCTAAGTCTGAATTAATAGGATGGGCCACCTAGTGAGAAGCAAACTTATGACAGTAAGACAAGCTTGTTTATCAAATTCTTTTGATATAGGCTTTTCTTGCATACTTGGAATCAAATAACTCAACCACCAACTTTACTTTAGTAAAACAAATATAAAGTCCACCCCACCATAACGTATTCAGTCAACAAACATTGTAGACACATTCTCGTATCTTTTGACACTGTTATAAGATAGTTTCTTGACCTGTATTCTGTCTACACAAAAATAGATAAATATAGATGAAAGCCCATTTTAATTATTTTTTTCTTTCTTGCATGTACTTTTATCTTCACTCTAGTTTTGTCACTGCTTTAATTCAGTGATTAATCCAACTTATATGGATTTATAGTCTATTTTCAACTCTCTCTAGCAAAACAAAGACAGCTATATCTTTTATATACGATCACTCTTTCAATAATACCTACAAGCTAGACCCATGGAAATTCCAAGGTGTTGAACCCATTAACCCATGCCTTTAGCTCTTCTCTCATCCTTTTCCTGTATAACGCTGTCAGAAGTCGGATGAGATCCAGATATGGATCCATGTAGCAGCAGATAATTTCAATAAAAACTAGCCATTAGAATAATAACATCTTTCACTTGAATGCAATCAAGATCACTCACACTGGCTGATTTTCTAGGTTAGCAAAAAGAAGTGGTAAAAGCCACTGATTGGTTATAAATTGAGATTGTATTTACATTTTAAATTTTTATTAAATTTTGACTAAAGATGTGCATTGATCCTTATTGGCAAACATCAAATTTTATAAAAAACCTCAAAATGCAGAAATTAAATATCTAGCTGCTGTCTCAGCCACACCACCTGTTCTGCATTTATCTGGTAGTAATTTGTTACACCTGTATTTTATTCATGTATCCTCACCTATCTTTATTACCAGTCCATGTTTTCATGTTTTGCAGCAAACATGAAGTTGTAATTCGGAATACACACATAGAAATTTTTTTTATCATCTCTCCTGTATCTTTGGTGTTCTCTCCATCTCTCTCCCTCTGTCTTTCTCACTCTCTCTGTCTTTCTCACTCTCTCCATCTCTCTATAAATCAGGGTGTTAGCGTTGAGAGCCTGGCTGTATCAAAGCTGGTTTGTTGAACACATTCTGTGTGTGGAGAGTCAGGTGAGATAAGTGAAGCATGGGCAAAGTCACAGTTGTGATGAGAGAAGCAGTGATGGTGACTGGTAGTCCCCAATGTCCTCTCTTTTTCTGGCGGGAACATTTGTGATTGGCCACTGTAACACTTTCATTGCAGGGCTTGTTTTGTATGCTTAAAGCCCATGCACAGAAAACAACTTTTTTATTTTAGGTTCTGCCCTCCTAGCACATACATCTGACTGACATGCAGAGTGAATCAGAAAGAGATTGAATTGCAGTGGAGGACTGCTGATTAGGCAGATACTACACTGTGATCCTATATATGGTATAATGCTTGTACAAGCAGAATAATAGCATAGATTTTTTATAGTCACCACACGTTTTCATCTATCTTTGGAGTTTTGAAGATCATCAAGTTCAGCAGAAATTTCTTTATTTTTTTTTCTTCTTCTTCATTGTGTTGTATAACAATTACGAGTGAATGTACACCTGGTGGCTAGTTGGAATGGAGTGGGTCGGGGGGGTCAACTTGTTCTGTTAATGTAATAATATTTTGTTTACAAATGAATGATTTAGTAAAAAGTATTGAAGATTGACTTTGTCTGAAGATATCTTTTTACATTGAATTATTTAAACTGATACCAGTCACCAGTTATGGTGCATTGTTGTTTTTGTTATTTCTTCTGAATGATGCCAATGTCTAAGAACTAAAAAATAGCCTGCAGCTAGGTAGACCACACCACTGCTGAGCTCTCCTCTTTTCTCACTCTCTCTCTCTCTCTGTTCTTTTCTCACTCTCTCTCTGTTCTTTTCTCACTCTCTCTCTGTTCTTTTCTCACTCTCTCTCTGTTCTTTTCTCACTCTCTGTCTTTCTCTCTCACTCTCTCTGTCTTTCTCTCTCACTCTCTCTGTCTTTCTCTCTCTCTCTCTCTTCTACACTCTTCTTTTTCTCTCTCTTTTCTGAACTTAAGTAGCCTATTAATGAATTATCTACGCAATTAAAATCTAATCCATAAAAGTTCTTTTCACCTGTAATCCATCAAATTTTTACTTTGTTTTGGCTGTCATTATCATATTTTATCACATCCAGGAGATTTTTTCTTCTTTCTTCATGCATTCATAATAAAGAATTACAGTATTTGACAGCATAGAAGATGCACCCCTATTTCAGCATGGCAAATCAAGAAAAAACTAGTAAAATTATTAGTAAATTGTACCGCCTAGGCTATATTTATGAGGTATTATTTTTGTTAAACAAGCCACGATTACAATTAAATGAAGAATAATAGGTGTTGTGGATTCCGGGATGAAATCCGGTACCAAATAATAACAAACGTCAAGAATGAATATAGGAAAATAAATGTATTAAGGTAAAAATACAAACTGGTAATACAGGTTAGTAGTTCCAGGAATGCGGGGTTAGTAGACAATATATATATATATATAGTCTTTGATATCAACATATCACTGTATGACTTCTTACTGAGTCTACGTGCTCGTTACTGTGACACTTGCCCACTACGTTCGTACGCTTGTTCCTTTCGACGTTTGATTATGTTCGACCTCTCTCTCTCTCTGTCTCTGTCTCAGGTATCCACTAGCAGTAGTATATGTATACCCTGGGTGAGTCCATTTGTGTAAAAACAGGAAGACCCCTCAACAATAGGAAAAAAAGAACACAAGCCTATGAAAATTTTATTATATCCAAAGGTATGAAAACAAAATAAAAATCAAGCAATTATTACAATTGAGCAAAACGGTACAGTTACCATTAAAATTTTATTCATCTTCAAATCCATAAAATTCGTTATCAAAACTCTGATACTCATTTTCAATACTACTATCATCGTCATTAAATAATGCGTCATCTTCCGTTCCATTGAGAACATTGCTAATGCCACACTTTTTTAAAAGATTTCACAACAATTTCTGGTCTAATATTATCCCAAGCTACTTTCACCTATTTGCAGACTTGTGCAATGCTGGGTCTTTTTATTCTTCCTCTAAGTGTAAGGTCATGATCAGGCATTGCCATCCCCATGCTCCTCCATGTTTTACTTGAATGGTCTATTCAAAGACTCGTCTAGAGGTTGCAACTAACATGTTAGTCCACCAGGAATAACTGCTATCTCTGTTTTCATTCCTGCCACTTTCTTTTTAATGGATTCAGTCCTATGTACTCTGAACTGATTCCAAACCAGGAGAGAGGGCTTTTGTAATAGTCCACCAGGACGTTTTTCTCATACAACTCGTAACCATAACTGTAGACCAGCTTTGTTCATCCAGCCTTTTAGATGAACATAAACATGCACACCTTTTGGTATTTTATCATTTGTAGTTTTTCTCTTAAAAATCAGAAAAGGAGGCAGTTTTGTGCCATCAGCGCAACATGCAAGAATGACCATATAATAGGACTTCTCATGGTTTGTGGTTTTTATTGTAATAGTCTTAGATCTCTTAATACTCATAGTTTTGCTTGATGGAACATCAAACGTTAGTGGGACTTCATCCATATTTCTTATCTGGCCTAGTTCAAAAGGAGTTCTTTTTTGAGCATGTATAACAATTTTATGAAACTTTATTATCTTGTCATCATAGTCAGCTGGCATTCTCTGTACAATTGATTTTTTTGTATGCATTGTCAAACCTTCCCATTTCATAAAACGATAACACCATTCTTCTGTTCCTATAAAGTTTTGAATCCCCTTTTCATTCACTAATCTTCTAGCCTCGTTCCTTATCATTTTCGTAGTAACAATTCTGCCTGTACTCCTTTCATCTACAACCCATGTTTTAATTTCCTCTTCAATTTCAGGCCAGTGTGGGGCTGGATGGTGATGGTTAGAGTTTCCTTTCTTTGCTGCCTGTAGGTTATTTTCCTGCAACTGCCAGTAACATATCATTTTTTTTCTGTAGGAAGAGGGCCAAAATATTTTGCAGCTGCTCTATTTCCATGCGCTTTTGCATAGTTTATTACATGAAGCTTGTATGCAACAGTGTAGCTTAACCTCTTTCTTGCTGTTGTCATATCTGAAGGAGTGAAATTCAGTCAAAAATTTTCCTTTATATGATCTGTAAAACCTGTGTCTTGTAAACGCCATAGTGGAATAATTAGGATATAAAAAGTCTGATTGTATTTATACCAATGCAACCAGAAGTTATCATATGAAAAATATTAATGAAACAAATATACTTTACAAATATATAATTTGAATTTATTGCATATAATTTTAGTGAAACAAAGTACTAATATTAAACATGAAATTAATGTAATGAATATAATCAATGATAACACTTTTAATCTGCATAATAGCCTTTTAAATAATGACAACAGGTATATGAAAGTTACTCTAAAGTCTAAGCTAATAGTTGTGTCATGTAGCTAATTTCAGCCAACTATTGTGAATTTTAAACCTACATATGGCATATAAGACGCAGGGGAATTTTAAAAGATATTTTTAGTAAGAAAAAGAAAAAAAGTGCCCCATATATGCCATCAAATACAGTAAATGATTTTACTCTCGTCTTCAAATATAAAAATGTGTAAATGAAGAAATTAAATTTTCATGTAAAAGATAAAAGAAAAGGTATAATTCAGCCAAAGGAAACATTGCTCCTACATTAAAAAAACATCCTAAATATTTTTGTTATGTATAAATTTGCAATTGGCCAGGCAATTTTAATAAAGCTTCTCATTTCGCAATATCCTATCTCTTTACAAGACTTTATCAAAACCTGGCATTTTGAATTGTCGAGATAAAGCACATAAATACATAAACCTGAAATGTTAATGATATTGATGGATTTTATTTTTAAAAAATAACTAAAAAAAAAAATGTTTTCTGCCATGTAATGCAGTTTCCTCTCACCTCCAAAATTTAAAAAAATTTTCTGTGCTGTATGTTCAGTGGCCATATTTTGTGATAATCCAATGAAGTTTGATTGTTACTGGTGCCCACATACTCTTATTCACCAGTATAAACTCCAGATGACCCAATGACGAAATGATGTGCAATATTAAAGGGTGCTTTTTACTGTAAATTTGTGCTTTCATTTTAGTATTATTAGACTTTTCTGAATAAATCTTTTAGGAATTCAGATTATTTTAACTCTTGTTGACTACTTCCAAAGCTAAAAAAAATGTGTAAATGTGACTTTGATATAGTGTTTACACAAGAGGGTCATTATGTGGTGAGGAAGAGGTGCAGGAGCAAGGAACCCCCCATAGATGGGTTCTCATCCGAGGGATCCATGGACCCACAAAGCTGAATTAAATCAGTTTGATAATTTTGAGCAATAAGAAATATAAAAGTGTGTGTGTGTGTGAGAGAGAGAGAGATGGGCCGGCAGGTAAAACTTTTGTATGTATCCCAGCTGTCCATGTTTATTAAGTACATCTTTGAAGAAGCAAAATTTATGCATAATTTAAAGAAAAATCATTAATTCTCAAATATTCACACTTTTCTTAAAGTTTGGTTTGGAATGAGTAAGGAATAGACTTTTCTTTTTTTTTTTTTTTTCATCAAAACTATAACCCCCAGCCAAGAATAAAATCTTTTCTTTCATCAAAATCCTAACCCTAAGCTGAGAGTAAAGACCCTCTTTTCTTTTATCTCTGGAGAGGAGACCAACTCTTCTTTCTTTCATCTTTGTTATATCCAGAGCTAAGAATAAAACACTCCTTTTTTTCATCAAAGCCATAACCCCAGCTGAGAATAAAAATGCTCCTTCCTTATTTTTCTTTGTTTTATTCTCTTGACAATTATGACACCTTCTTTAGTCACACAGAAATGCTATAAAAATTCTTTACCCAAAATCCTGACTCATTTTCTTGATATTTCATTTCCTGATACCGTTATTGATCAGATTCTCACTCATCCTCTAGATTTGAATTGTGAGAGGACAGAATGTTTACTTTTCTGTTATTTTATATGTTAGCACTTACTAACTTAACCAATGTTGCTTATTACCACTAACTTGTAAAATCCTAACTGTAAAGCAAACAAGTTTACTTTCTTGCCACAATAGGTAGTCTCCAAGTTGGAACAGGGTTTTGTTTTGACCACTTTGTCATAAATCAATTCTGACGTAAGTCTAATGCCTCCAGTAGCAACTTGTAGTCATATTATCATTTAATGTTAGTGTCTTTAAAAAAAATCTTTGTTTCCTGACAAAAGAGCAATAAAAAGGTTGACACCTGTTGTCTTATCAAAAGTGTGAAGATGCCTACTGGCATACTCTTTGTTTTTAAAATCTACTAGACATACAAATATAAAACTAACTGCAGGCTTATTTAAAAGAATGTTATTAACCGAGGTAAGCTGATATAAGGCTGGGAATCTCTGATAGTATGTGAAGTGACACTGCATTTATTATATTTCAGTCTCTCTATCAATATAACATCATTAGTACATGTACTTGGTCAAAAGTACAGGTTTTCATAACTCACAGCCTACTTGTAGTTGTGTATTATTATTTTTTAATTTTTTTTTATTTCATGCTACTGCAAAAAAAACCCCAAAAAACCAATTGTGACACCACTATTTAAAGCTTTCATCAGATGATATCTGAGGTCACGCATATTTTCAGGAATGAAGCAGTATTGCTATGAAGTAAAAATCTTTTATATAACCAGTATTTCTTTTTTGTTCTACTATTGAACCACCAAATAGAGAGAGAGAGAGCTTTATCATATATTCCTGTATTCACAACTTTCCAGAAATTAAATGTTAAATCAATGATGGAAAATTTGAAATAAGTAATCAAATGACAATTTGAAGACATTACAGTAGTGTAATACTAATATATATATATATATATATATATATATATATATATATACACACACACACACACAATAAATAAAAAAATACTGTATTATAGTTATTTGCACTATTTACATTGTTTGGACTGTTGTCTTCATCTTTGTCACATTTGCAGTGTTTCAGCTGTTGTATGCTCCAGACTTCTTTGGGTGATATTTTTTTTTAACTTCAAACTGAACCCAGAATAGTCAATCTGTAAGTTGTCATTTCTGAAGATTGGTTCAAATACATTTGTGTAAATTTTTTCTCATGTTTATTTCCTGAAATGGGCTAACATAACATTCACGTTCCTGAGTCACTCGGTAAAGTCACTAAGAATCTGTTCCATTTCCTCCATCCACTGCTTGCAAATATCATGGCAGGGATTGGCAAAGGTTAAGTTCTTTTCCCAGTTTGTTATTGCCCTGCCATACATAGATGAGAATTGCAGTTCCAATGCAAAAGCCATCAACTTTTATTTTGTTCTTTTGTCCGTTGGTGTACAATGCACATGCCATAGAGGTTTTCAAAATTAACATGGCTATTGTAAAGAATGTTTTAGCAGAGAACAATTCAGTTGTGGCAAATTGAGCAACATTCTACTGGAGAAACAAAAAATATTTTCATGTGGAAAGAACTTTATTGCATACAGCCATATCATGTTGAAATCCTAGTTCCTGTTATCTTTGCCAAAGTTAAGCAGTGTCGAGTCTGGACAGTATTTAGGTGGGTGACTGCTTGGGAATACCAGGTGCTGTAAGCTTGCATGTGTGGGTAGTATAATGGATAATGGCTCAGAATGGTTAATTGGAGAGCTGAGTTCTAATTCCAGTTGGGTTTGTAATATTCAGTTATGCACAAATATCCTTGAGAAAGTTATGTATCCACCACTTCTCCCCCCAGCTATGGCTTAATTAGTAAGACTTGTATTAGTAAACCATTTTTATTCTGCCTATATTTCTGAGATGAGGTATTATGTACAGTATTTACATTAGTCGGACTATTGTCCTCATCTTTGTCGCAAGGACACATGGTACAGTGGATAAAGGCGTTAGTTAGATCCAGTGACAGACTCAAAGAGTGTGAGTTCAATACCCGGTTCAGGCAGTGGAGAACTTTCAGAGGGAAAATTACCAGGAGATAACTGATAACTGACATCCATCAAACATGGCTCATGGAACTAGAACAGTTTACCCCAGTGATCGAAATAAAGGGTTCGGTTCGAAATTCCAACCACCTGAAGAAGGCCGGAGCGTACAACGGCCGAAATGTTGTGACAAATATGGCGACAAAGATGAGGACAATAGTCCGACTAATGTAAATACTGAACCATTTTTATCTACTAAAAAAAAAATTCTTATGATCTAAAAATATTTTCTGGCTTTAAATAACCTGCAAAGCCTTAGAAATGAATGAATTGATCAGTTAATTTATTGTATGCCACTTACATCAAAATTGCTGAATTCTGGAGACAAATGTCATTTACAGGTGAATGAAAAAACCTCAGGTTAGAGGCAAGTGTCATTCTCGACCTCACTTTATTTATTTTCATATCTGAAACAAAAAATTCTTTATCTAGACACTTTCATTCATATCCAGTGATTCAGAGTCAATTTTTTGTTCAGATCTTTGAGAGTAAAGGATAAAACCCTCCTTTGTTTCATCATAATCCTAACCACAGCTGAAAATAAAGACCTTCTTTTAGAAATACTTGCTTTTAGAAATACTTGCTTTTAGATCTTTTCTTAAGGGTTCCTTTGTTGATAGTGTTGTTATTATTATGAATCTCATCCTCAGGATGTTGAAGATGAGGATGTTGTGCATACCAAAGTATTATGACATATGCTAAAACCTGCCACAGTTGTCAATTACCATTGAGTTGCAAAATCTTAGCATATTTTCTTCCTTTAATTTTTCTTTCTTGCTACAATAGGTAGTCCCCAAGTTGGAACAGGGTTTTGTTTTGACCACTTTGTCATAAATCAATTCCAGTATAAGCCTAATGACTCCTGTAGTGAGTTGTAGTCATAGTAACATTTAGTGTCTTTAAAAAAATCTTTGCTTTATGACAAACTGGTGTGCTATTTATCATTGCAGCTCAGCTTGAATAATGAGAATGATTTCTGAACCATGAAGAGAATCTCTCTGTTCCCCCTAACCTCTCAGCAGGTCTCAGTCCCAGTGTGTCCTTACAAGATTTGTTGAATAAACAAATTTATTCTATAGAGACTTCACTCCATAATGTATAACATTTCAAAGGACCTGCTGTTGACATCCTTGAATCAGTTCTTTGAGTCAACTATTTATAAATTTTGTGGAGTCTGACTTTATCGTACCCTGGACTACTGCCAGTCACAATGAACGGGTGTCCTCTCAGGCAGTCTATTAAGCCTTATACTGACACCTGACCTCAAGTGAAACTCGTACCTACAAGCCATTGCTAAAGATGTAAGCAAAATGGTCTGCTCCCTGTACTACTCCAGTACATATCTGATTCCATGTGCTATCCTCTACTTTTACAAGAGCCAGATCAGGCCAAGAATGTAGTACTGTTGTCATATTTGGGTGGGGACTGCACACTGCACTCTCCAGCCTTGATAGTCCAAAAGTGTCTTGGAGTTCTTGTGGGGGATAAATTATTTTCTCTCTCTCTCTCTCTCATATATGGGATGTGACAAGCCTCTCACTGTTATATTGCCACTTTCACAAAAAAGTGCTCGGATGAACTAAATAAAGACCCTGGTTCCACCAGTTCAAATCTTCTTGGCAAGGACCTGCCATACCACTTATATTGTAGCAAACCACCCACATTCCCTCCATATTCCATTGGTGAGAAGTAAATTCCACTCAAACAGCTTCTTTCTGCAAATCACTGCTCTGTGGAGCCAACTCCCAAGAGGATGTTTCCCTGATCACTACAATCTTAACCTGTTCAAGTCTAAGGTTAACTATTATCTTCCTCTCGTATCTGTACAAACTGCCTCCTAACATAACCCTCTACGTTGAGTTCAGGTTCTTGCACAGGGTGAACCTTACTGTAAAAAAAAAAAATATATAGTTGTAGGATTTCAAAATGCAGGAGGTTTTCACCAAAATGATCTGTTTTGATCAAACTTTTTTGATCTTGTCGGTGTGACTCCAACCCATTGTCATTACCGTGGCAGAGGCACATAAAGTTAAACTGACAAAAAAATCTCTGATGCAGAATTCCTTTCTTTGGAAGTAAGACCTAAAATGTCCCCCTTTTAATATTACATCTCACTTGCTTTTTTTTATATTTTGGGCAAGGACACCTTATAAACTTTGTTAAAACTCTTAGTACTATATAACTAGTAACTTAATGTAATGTTATTGTTACAAAAACTAATAATACAAGATTAAATCTTTCATAGGTAAAACTATTTATTCACTTCTGGACTTCATGGTGTGGTAGCACTTGTTAAGGTCCTGGCTATGTACAAATAGTGAAAACAAAAACAAAACACTATGAAAGCATAAAAATACAATTTTATAGAATGACCAACAATACATTTTATCTGTAGTTGAAGGTATACATTTACATTCAAAATATATTTAGTTGAAGCCATAAAATTGTGTTCAAATTATTTAGATTTCAGCATTAAATAACCCATAAATCAACCGACCAACATGAAAGAACTTTCATGACATTAATCCTTATAATATCTGACAATTTCTTAAAGAAATCAAACTGTATTCCAAAATATAACTTCAACAAAACAACATAAAGCACACCTATTACTCCCTCTAGAAATCATATTCCTACATACATGTATAAGCACAAAAGCTGAGTATCATCTACCATGTATTCAATTGTGAAAGCAGAATAAATCTCCCCCAAAAATTAAATTTTGACATTAAATGACCCATAAGATACCATTAAACAAAAATAGAAAATCTGGACTTCATCTCTTAATAGCAGCATTAGGTTGTATGGCTTTGGAGACTTTCTTCAAGCATAGATCTTCTCACAAGGATGTGAGAAACTCTCGCTTTTCCCTCTCAGGTTGTGTGCTTATATAGTTTCTAGTTGTCTTGTGTGTGTATATCTTAATCTCAGTTGGATCAATCACCTGTTTACATTCCAGGAGCAGCCACTAACATTCTTTGAAGCATAATTTTGGATTTGGTGACTGAGGTCACTTTCCAGGCCAACTCTCTGATACTGTTGCTCTGGTGTGACACTTGAATGTAAAGCCTACTTTGGTATCAATTTGGGTGAACCCAGTATCTATTGGAGTCACCACAGATCAACTTCTTATAGAACAAAAGCTCCATATTGACATTTAATTTCATTCAGACCTCTGCTATTTCCTGATGTAAATTATGTTATATATTGACAATCCCTCACTGTATGTCTTGTGTTGGAAACCTGTAATAATTTGATTGTACATATTTATAGAGAAAATTCAATTTCCCTTTTCAAACAAAGGCCCTAAATTCTTTTACCTTGGTTGTATAAGTAAACTCTTTCATGTCTCTCTTTCTTTAGTCTGCATTAAAGCCCATTTGTGAAATTTTAAATATACAAGAAAAATATTGCATGTTTCTTATTTTAGTGTTAAAATGCCATTTTCTTTGCGGAGATTTAACAAACCACAGAGGTGGTAAATTTCTCTCAACATGAGGGTGATACCTTATCTGGTCATAATTTTTTGGCGCAACAGGGCGTATAGTTCAGTTCTGTCTTTTATTGAATGTTTAATCTGTGTCACTACCGTATTATATCCTAATCTGTGAGGTATAATCTTTATTACAAACCATTTTCCTTGAGAATATAGGGAAAAGATTTAAGATTAGTTTTTAAAGCAATTAGCAATAATGTTAACTTTTTACTTCCAAGGACAACTGGCAGATTCTCCTTCCTTTTTCTCTCTCCTATCCCCTTTCTCTTGCTCGCATCCCCTTTCTCTTGCTCACATCCCCTTCTCTCAGTCTGATCTCCCACTTCTTTCACTCTGATCTCCCACTTCTTTCTCTCTGATCTCCCATTTCTCTCTCTCTCTGATCTCCCGCTTCTCTCTGATCTCCCGCTTCTCTCTCTCTCTCTCTCTGATCTCCCGCTTCTCTCTCTCTCTGATCTCCCGCTTCTCTCTCTCTCTCTCTGATCTCCCGCTTCTCTCTCTCTCTGATCTCCCGCTTCTCTCTCTCTCTGATCTCCCGCTTCTCTCTCTCTGATCTCCCGCTTCTCTCTCTCTCTGATCTCCCGCTTCTCTCTCTCTCTGATCTCCCGCTTCTCTCTCTCTCTCTGATCTCCCGCTTCTCTCTCTCTCTCTGATCTCCCGCTTCTCTCTCTCTCTCTGATCTCCCGCTTCTCTCTCTCTCTGATCTCCCGCTTCTCTCTCTCTCTCTGATCTCCCGCTTCTCTCTCTCTCTCTGATCTCCCGCTTCTCTCTCTCTCTCTGATCTCCCGCTTCTCTCTCTCTCTCTGATCTCCCGCTTCTCTCTCTCTCTCTGATCTCCCGCTTCTCTCTCTCTCTCTGATCTCCCGCTTCTCTCTCTCTCTCTGATCTCCCGCTTCTCTCTCTCTCTCTGATCTCCCGCTTCTCTCTCTCTCTCTGATCTCCCGCTTCTCTCTCTCTCTCTGATCTCCCGCTTCTCTCTCTCTCTCTGATCTCCCACTTCTCTCTCTCTGATCTCCCACTTCTCTATTTGTGGTCTCCCCCTCTTTTATTGTCATATCCCTGTTGGACAGATGAGCATGGCTCTCCTCATATTTTATTTCATTATTATCTATGAATTGCCATGACATCTTTGGAAAGAGTGTAGTGGAGCAGTTTACCATTGCATTCTGTATATATTTGAATTCTCAGTAGTTCTTCTCTTAAACTGGCAGCCATCCTGTACTAAAGAGCCAAGTCTAACCTGTTATTTAGTGCATAGCTGGGAGAAAAGAAATATGGCTTCATGCCTTTCCCAAGGGCATTAGTGTAAAATAAAATGCAGCAGACAAGGTTGGAATTTGAACCCCTCTTGTTAATTCCAGTTTCCATACTAATAATCATTATGCCATCTGAAGCAGCTGATATTATTGATCAGTTTTTGTCAAAATCAAAGAAGCTTGTCTTATTTCTCTGGTTAAATTGCTTCCATCAGAAGTTGTCCCCATTTTTCTTTATCTCTTAATATATAATAATAGTTAACTTCTCATTTCCATGTGTACTCAATTGCTGGATTACATGTTGTAGATGTCTGGCCAGGCACATTTTGTGTTTCTTTAACATCCACATAGCCACCCTGTAAGTTATACTGCAACTATTCTGAACAGATTTTAGTTACAGTGTCTAGGAGAAATCCTATAATCTAGCCTGATCAAAGCCAGTCACTTGAAACTTCATGCTAGCACAAACTTCAACTGCATCCAAACAGTTTCATCTCTCCAGGCTTGGGTCAATCTGTTTTTCAAGCACTTCTCAACAGTGCCACACACTAGGATCCTATCTCCAGTTAATATCATAAAATTGGCACCTTGAGAAATCAACTATGGTAAGATTCAAACCTGGGCCTCATAAGAGTGGTAATGTTCTAACCATTCATCTATATGCCCCTAAACATCATGTATAATGTTTATACCAAGTTCTTTGGTTCATCTATTAACCATAAACATGGCCAGTACATCATGAGTATATTTGTAGCTGATATTAATTTTTGTTTTTTTGTTTTCTAACAGTTAAAGATACATATAATATTTATTTTCAATGAGTATATCAATGTTGATATGGTTTTATGTTTTAAATGGGCCCATATGGAGCTGTAGTCTGAGAGATGTAAGGTTAGCCATCTTGATAATAGATTGGGTATGTCTGTAATTATTCATGAATTTGTTTTCATCAGAAACAATTCCCTAGTCAGCATTTGAATTCATAATGTTGGTTCTGTACAGTTTGTATTTTGATGGAAAGTTATTGCTGCTGGAATCAACATTTGGCTGTTTTAAATCTTTTTGCGTGCTCAGCTGGAATAACTAAATGTACTAAAAAGATCAAATTTATTTTAATGATGCATGCATGAGAGGGATTGCTTCTTACACACACACACACACACACTATAAAAAAAAAAAGAAATATACTTAACTTTTATTGTATCTGTTACTTGGAGTTTTATATTGTCTTGTAATTTCTTTTCTAGGCATTTGATCAATCATCAGGTGCTGGAAAAATAATATTTTCCAGAATAATATAACAAGAATTTATCCAAACAGGTTTTGTAAAATTCAACTGATAGGGTCAGTAGTATTTTATCTTATTTTTCCTACTGTTGGATGTTGTACATTGAGATCAAAATCAGTTCATGTTTTGTTCTGTATTTGTTCAAGTATTATTAACCACATCAGTCATTATCAAGAACTGGGTGTTGTAAGTGTGGTAGACAAAATTCTGTTGGCTATATCCTGGCATTTTTTACTATGCTGTAATTTTTGTCAGTTCAATGTGTAATGGTGGACTTTACCATAAAAGCATGTTTCAAATATCTATACATATTTTGTATTCATATTAAATATTTTATACACATTTTAACATAGCATTTCCAGTGGTGAAAGATTTTATTTAATGTAGATTGTTTCTTTTATATAATAACAGCTTGTCAAATTTTGAGGCTTGCACTGACTAATGTATTGTATTTCGATATTCTCTACTTGTTAATAGTTGCATTTTGGTTGCTTGTTATGTGGTGGGCAATATGTACATGTATTTGAAGCTGGTGTGTCATCTCAGTGAAAACATTTCCACAAAGTTTCTAAATAAAATATTCAGTATACAATTCATCCATTAATGAATAAGTAGTCAGAAATTATTGGGAAACTGAAATTACAATTCAAAAATCCCACTTGATGCATGTCACATGGTTTTGGGTGACTGACTTTTACTTACTCCATTAGGAGGTCAAGCTGTCAAATGACACAGATTCTTTCCCGCCATTTCTCAGTCAAGACAGAAATCTGTCTAGACGGGAAATAAAGAAAAGAAATAAAAAGGAAACACAAAAAATGCATGTCCCTTAATAAATTGGTCATATGTCTGAGATAACATCCAACATTGAGGGCCATATCACAAATGGGTAGTGATTCCCCCCCCCCCCGCTTTTAATTACAGAAAAAATTCATACATTTTGGTGGTACCTAATATCAAGTGATGAACAAGACATTCTTTGAATATTTTGTTTTATATTTAGTTAATGTTATTATGATTTATTTGATATACTTTTTATTTAGTTGAGCACAGTGAAGTTTTGGGAAATTACAAAACTTTGGGCCACTCCTGTATCCTTTTTCAGTACTTGTTATTGAATAGTTTTTTTATTATTATTTATATTTCCTGAAACAAGATCTGTTAAATTCAATTGATATGATCTATTTAATTTTTTACCAAATTTTTCCAATTTTGAGTAAGAGATTTAAATTATGAATAAACTATTTGTTATGGGAACCTAGTCCATACCTCGTAAATACTGCACCTCAAGAGGAAGTAACAATGAGTGAGTCAGACAGAGAGAGTGAGTGAGTTGGGCAGTTGTCTAGACGATTACTGTAAGACATTGGAATAGTGATACTTTGAGACAACATAGTTCTCTCTAACCTAACCTGATTATTACTACTAACACTTCTACTCTTTTGTACATATATTCTATCTGTAATATATATCTGTGTTATTCCATACCTGTGTTCGAGTTATTCTTCATTGGTTCTAACTTGAACCATCACTGTGGTACAAGGACCTGGACCATAACAGTGGCGACGAGGTGACCCTGAAAGGACATACTTTTTTGCTATACATCACACATAACAGTGGCGACGAAGTAACCCAAAGTACTAACAAACTCTATTCGCGGAGAACATACTTTATTGCTATACGTCGCACATAACAAGTGGCGACCTGGTAAACCCCCAAAAGAAAAACAAATTCTTTATGCGAAGGACATACCTTTTTTTTGCTATCTGTCACACATAACAGTGGCCGACGAGTAAACTCTAAAAAAAAAAAAGTTCTACGCGAGATTCTAAAAAAAAAAAAAATTTCACTAGCAAAAAAGGAAATTTTTTCTCCGTACACAAGTTACAGAATATCAGGTTAAACAAAATATACATTAACATGGAAGATTTCAAGTCAACCATTATGGAGATTATCAAAACCCAATTTCTACAGCAGCAAAAGAACGAACAGAAATTTTTTGGAATTGCAAGAATTATTACTACGTGTAATGTCAAATAAGGAGCAAAAATCCGAGAACGAAACAGTTATCTCACAAGACACTATTTGGAGTACTATCGAAGTTTTCAAGCATGCACCCAACAAAGATAAAACTTTTGCAAATTACTTCCAAAGATATGAAGATCTATTCGAATTCAACTGCAAAGATTGGTCAGGCACACGTAAAGTACGCTTATTACTAAGGAAATTAGGCACATGCGAATATACCAAATTCGTAGATTATATCCTTCCAAGAAAAACAAGCGAGTTAACGTTCAAAGAATCCATAAAACTGCTAACAGAACTTTTCAGTCATAATACTTCACTATTCCACAAAAGATGGAAATGCATGAACCTTACAAAAAAGGACAATGAAGATTTCATAACTTTCGCGTCCAACATCAACAAATATTGTGACGACTTCAAATTATCAGAACTCAGCGCGGACAATTTCAAATGCTTAATTTACATCCAAGACCTGGTCTCAACCAAAGATGTGGAAATAAGACGCAGAATCTTTACTAAATTGGAGAGTGAAACTGACTTGACACTTCAAAAACTAGCCGAAGACTGCCAAAGATGCATCAGTGTGAAGAAAGACTCAAAAGACATAGAAGAAGCTGGCATAGCGCACATACATAAAGTACAAAGACAAACTGACTTACCCTCCTCACAAACAAATCAAACCGACTTTCCCCCTCAAGGACAGGTAAAACAAAATTTTCTAACTCTAAAAATCAATATAAAAAAAAAATTACCACCCAGTCCATGCTATCACTGTGGGACTTGGCATTGGTTTAAAGACTGTACATATTGTTTCAAAACTTGTCTATCATGTAAAAAAATAGGCCACAAAAGTTCTCACTGCTGAAATAGAAGAGAAAACAAAAGCAGAATAAGAATTACAAGGACTGACCAAGCAGATATGACTAACATAAGAAAATATGTACAAGTTGAAATGCAAAATAGAAAAGTTAGGCTGCAGCTGGATTCTGGCTCAGACTTAACTATCATAAACCTACATATATGGAGAAGACTGAATAAACCTGCCATGTTAAAAACTGACAAAATTGCTAGATCCGTTACAGGGAGAAAGATAAAATTCGAGGGTGAAATAATTACAAACGTAACATTTAATGGTATGACGAAAAAACTAAAAATGTACGTCTTAAGAAATACCGAAAACCTATTCGGGATGAACTGGATGCAAAAATTCGAACTGTGGGATCTACCTATAAGTACGTACTGCCAAAATGTAAAAAGCTTACCAACCAAGGCAGACAAATTAAAAGAAAAACTAAAAATGAGTTTCCCTGAAGTATTTTCAGCAGGCCTAGGAAGATGTAAGAAAATGGCAGCTAATATCGAAATTAAAGATAACGTTCAGCCTATTTGTAAGAAAAAAAGGAGTGTACCGTTTTGTCAATTGAAAAAATTGATCAGGAATTAGCTACACCATCAACACTATCACCAGCAGAGGTGATGTTTACTAGAAAGATCAGATCAGCATTTGATAAATTGCTACCAAGTAAAACAAAACCAGTAACACAGTCCTATGCACCAAAAAGAAAATTTCTCCCAGGAGAAAAAGTTTTTTTTAAAGCCTACAGAAATAACACTTCTTACTGTGAGCAAGGCACAATTGAGAAAAGAATTGGCAAGATGATTTACATAGTTCAGGGACAAAAATTCTCACACAGAAGACACGTGAACCAAATAAGGAAAAGACTGTCACAGGATGCTAATGGTCCACCTCAAGAAGAGGTAATGGACACGATTTTCGATACGTTTGACATAAAAAGACCACAAACAATGCCAGAACTAAGAAAATCGTCTCGAAAAAGAAAATTTATGGAACCGTTGGAAATAAATCCAAAGAAAAAGAAATATTAAAAACCCCTGCTACGCAAAAGCTTTGGAAGGGGGGTGTTATGGAAACCTACCTATAATAGTAATGGACTAGTCCGTACCTCATAAATACTGCACCTCAAGAGGAAGTGTCAGTCAGTGAGTGAGTCACAGAGAGAGTGAGTTGGGAAGTCGTCTAGACGATTACTGTAAGACATTGGAATAGTGATACTTCGAGACAACATAGTTCTCTCTAACCTAACCTGATTATTACTACTAACACTTCTACTCTTTTGTACATATATTCTATTTATAATATATATCTGTGTTATTCCATACCTGTGTTCGAGTTATTCTTCATTGGTTCTAACTTGAACCATCACCGTGGTACAAGGACCTGGACCATAACACTATTCAAAGACATACATCTTATTCAGAAATTTAAAAAATATAATTAAAAAAAATCAAATACACACACCTTCTCAGATAAATTTATCAAAACTTGTTTGGATGAATTTTTGCAACCTAAATAATCCTTTATTTATTATATATATTATACACCTATAACTGTTCATGACCCTCTCTTTACAGACAATTGTGCATTTGTAGCCAACACCCTTCAGGATATGAAAATGGATTGTTAACAAATTCTCTCATGCATCTATCTATCAGTATAAAAAAAATTAACTTGTCCATCAGCCTATATGTAACCCTACCCCAGCTGTTGCTCCCACTGTTTATATTGAGAGAAAAACTCTTGAAAACAGTTTCCTCTTTCACCTATCTTAGCTCCATTGTCTCCAAAGATGCTAAAATGGATAAAGGAATTGAGTGAAGGATTGGAAAGGCTAATTCTGCCTTTGGTAATCTTTACCATAGGCTTTGGAATACTCCTGATGCTTCATCAAAGGTGAAAATTGATGTCTACAAATCAGTAATATTGACATCCCTACTCTATGGGTACAGAATCTTGAACTCTGTACTGACGACACGTCAATCAACTTGTTTTTCACATGGGTTGTCTACATATGATCTGCAACATAAAACCGAATTATTGCTTTAAAAACAGTTAAATTCTGACTAAATGCAACATGACGGATATTGAAGCCATACTCCTGATAATCCAACTCAGGTGGGCAGGACATCTTTCTCTCATAAGCGATAGCAGACTTCCACAACAATTCTTCTTTGGTCAGCTTCTAACAAGCAGGTTAGTTGGAAAGCCACTATTGTGTTTCAATGATAAACTCAATCTGTAGTGATGCAGCATCCCCTTTTCTTGGGAAAACAAAGCTTCAGAACAAAGGAGCTGGCATCTGTCCTGCTTCTCATCTATACAAATGTTTGAGGGAAGCTGACTTGAACATTGGGATCAGTTGCGTGCAAATATTAAAGGAAGTTGGCAGCATGCTACTTCTCTAATGATAGCCTTATCTGCCACTGTGATTTTGTTACACAGTAAAGCAGGTCTTGCTGTCCACTCAGAGAAACATGTGGCAATTGGTCTTCAACCACTCGAGTAAAATGGGTCTACCACATGTTTCAGCTGGCTAAAAGTCTGCAAAACACATGCAGGCTTTGGGAGACACATGTGTGTCTTTAAAAGTTGAGCACCTCTTTATTTTACTGAACCCTCATTTGTTTTCCACGATGAGAGAATCCACTAAAATATACACAAAATAAAATACAACTGAGAAAATGTGAAAATTACAAGAATTTTCTTTTCTTTTCAGACTAGCAGAACTCCTACCAAAAAGCACCTAATAGATAACTAAAGCTATAATATTCAGTAAATTAAGAAAAGTTCAAGTGACTTATTTGGTTTGCTGACTCAAGAGTTTATCAAACATCTAACCCTGATGAGCATTTCAATGTGAAACCGTTGAGTTGGCTAACCACATATATCACTTGAACCTTTTCTTAATTTACTCATTTATATATATATGTTATATTCTGTGCTAATAGGAATATCACTGGAACAACATGGTGGATAACTAAATAAACGTTATTGTAAAACCAGTAGTCAGTGCTACTGTTTGGAAGTTCGAATAGTTCTCGAGCAAGTCGGCGTTGTACTCAACAGATCCTCGCAAGTCTCACATAGTCTGTTGACTTTATAGGTACTTACTACCTATAGTGTAGTCACTGAAAGGGGTGCCAGGTTATCCCATTACATCAATATATAATATGAATGAATAAGGATGACAAAAGGAAAAATTATTCTTTACCAACATGTTTCATCCTTTTAAAAAAAATATTAGGTTTCCAAAATGTTTAAATTTGAGAACATTCTTAAATATTCTTCAGGCTAAGTTAAACTAGCAAGGATACTAAGTGATGCCTAATAAACAAAAGTGAGTAAATGTTATTGCTGTTGTTGAATTTGTTTATGTATATTTATTTTATTAATGTAATCATCTAATATTTTAACTTGATAAATTATTTAAGTACTTATTTTGAATAATAGAAGCTTTTGATTTAATCGTTTTCTTTTAATTTAAAATTTTTTATGGTCCTGTATATTGAGTTGGGAAAGGAGTATATCTTTTAGGAGATATAAAAAAAATTGGTGGCACAGATTAACATTTTGGCATGATTCTATAGTAGCACTTTCAAAAACTTCATGTCCAAGTTATTTTCTCTTTTAATAAGTGAGGCATTCTTTAGATTGAAGTTGTACTTAAACTTATTCATATGTATGACTAATGTATTTAATATCTTTTTATGTATAAGATCCTTTTTGTGTTGATAGAAAGGTTTTCTTGTAGTAATAAATAGCTCAATGCATAGTCTGTATTGGGTACTTTTATTGTCCCTAATTGGAAATTTTTACTGACTACTTGTTAGTGTTGGAGATGGTGAAAGTAACTGGAAGAACTTGTCTATCATGCTCAAATTATCACTTTTTTTATACCAGAAAATCTCATGTTCTTGCTAGTTGATGCTAAATCAATTCATGTAACAATAAATACCCTTTTACATCTTGCTTTCCCACTTTTTTTCTTGAGGGACTTTGCAAAACTCTTTTGACGCAGTTCATTATTTGCAGTACCTTCTGCACAAATCTGTTTTGTTTTATTCACATTGTTACTTTATTTATTCAGTTGAGATAGTTTGAACATTTGTGAGTCTATTACACCAACCATCACGGTCCTGCATCAATGTTGGAAGGTCATTAGGGTAGTATTCTGTGTTATAACATAGCTGGTCAATGTTGGTGGTTGCTGGGCAACCAACTCTTCCTGCGCTATGGCTAGGTGTCTAGAGCAGTAGATCACTTGCAAGTTCTTGTTTTGTTTGCCATAGAGCTGTGATTTAGTTGGATGTTGTCTCCAAGAGATGTTATGTATAGCTCTCAGAATCTGAGTATAGGTTCCATCAAGCTTAGACTCTAGGGTCTTAGCTAATGTCCAAGCAGTGGCACCATACATTAACACCACCTCTACAGTAGCTTGAAAGAATCTCCGCTTGAGGTTGTCTGGTAGATCAGATTTCCAGATTACATCCATTTTATTCAAGGCAGCCCATACTTTAGCTATGCTAATTTTCACATTCTTTTCAGTAGAATTTATTTTGCTTCCTAGGTATGTAAGATTCAACAAATTTTATTGATTCACTTGAGATAGTTTGTATTGAGTCTTGCTGGTTGGAACCTATGAATTCAGTTTTAGAAGCATTGACATAAAGTCCAAAATTGTAGGCAGCATTTTCAAGATGATGTAGGAGAACTGTGATATTGGTAATGGTGTCTGCAGTGATAGCTAGGTCATCTGTATAGTCAGTATCTGTCAACTATTTTGCAGGATATCGACTGGAGAGTATTGGTAATAAAGTAAAACCTAGATATTTTTTGAGGGAAGTTCTCAATACATAGTCAAGAGTGATAAGAAAGAGAAAAGGTGCAAGGGTGTTACTATGAAGGACCTCTGCTTTGATGACGAAGAAGCTAGTGTCTCCATCTAGGAATCTAACACTCCATCAATAATCCACCAAATAGTCAGGATTTGTCCAATGGTTGATCTATTTTTTCTAAAGCCATTTTGATTTTTTTCTACTTTAGCTTGTATTCTGTTGAGAAGCATTGAGTTGTAAATTTTTACTGCAATGGAGGTGAGTGTGATTCTTCTGTAAATTTTTTGCTGATCCTAGATCTCCTTTTTTGTGGTGGTGGTGGTGGGGGAGGAAGTATGCAGCCATCTTGCTATGACTTCTCTATTATATGTAATATTGCAAAGTTGGAGTAGAATATTATTGAAATCCTGGGTCTTCCAAACCTCTGGAGGAATGTTATCAAGTTCCACTGCTTTCCTATTTTTGGTATTTTTTTAAAGCCATTTCAAGTTTTACATCTGTAAAGTTTCAAGTTTAATGTCAAGAGGATGTTCATAGATTTGCTTGACCTCAGTATCTAAAATGTCAGGTACATTTCCCAAGAGATTTTTAAAATGGTCTTGCCATTTATTCAACCTTTCAGCCTTACTATTGGCCTTTGACTTGGATTTATTTGTTGAATTTCTGCCACTGAATTTGTTGACAGTTTTCCAAGCAAGAGCAGATTCTTTATTGGGAGCAGCAGAGTTGATGAACCAATTCTTTTCCTGGACGTATTCAGTTTGCCAGTTTTTATAAAAGTTCTTGAGCTAAACAAGTGCTTCATTGAAGTCTTGGATAGATTTAAGGGATGGATTTGAATTTCTTATGACAGCTTTTTCTTTTACATTAACCCTTTTTGATTCAATGCTATTTGATTCCCAAGGAATGTGTTGCTGATGTTTGTTTTATGGGTATGGCATCTGCTGCATCCTTTTCATGGGTGTAAAATAACCATAACAGCAATGGTAGTAATAATTCTCATTTACTTTATTTCCTCCCTGCGGATGCTCGGTCTCACGCTGTCTGCTGATCTGAGATGGAACAAATACATCGAGTCAGTTGCATCAGCCACCGCAAGGAAAGTTGGTTCTCTGTGCCGAGCCAGGAAATTTTTCTCCCCAGAATCGATCCTCCAAGTCTATAAATTAACCATTCGCCCTTGCATGGAGTATTGCTGCCATATATGGTCTGGGGCCCCTGCTGTTTGCTTCAGGGTTCTTGATAAGATCCAGAGACGGATAGGCAACGTGATTGGCCCTGATCTGTCATCTCGTCTGCAGTCGCTCTCTCACAGACGCGATGTTTCCTCGCTCTGCCTTTTTTACAAGTACTTTCACGGTAATTGCTCCGAGGAGTTGCTTTCGCTTGTCCCCAGGCCTCGTGAATTTAAACGCCCCACGAGGCTGGCATCCCGCTCCCACCCCTACACCGTGGAAACTTAGATGTAGACGTCTCTTCTGCTCCAATAGCTTCATGTCTCGCACATCTCGCCTATGGAACTCCCTTCCCTATTACTGTTTCCCTGACAAATACAATCTCCAACGGTTTAAGTGTAGCGTCAATTGACATCTCCAGTTGCCTTGATCTATCCACTTCCCTTCTCCACATCCTTGATCTATCCACTTCCCTTCTCCTTTCATTTTTCATTCCTATCTGCTCTTGCTACAAATCTTCTGTAACCCCCTTGCCTTGATCGACCCACTGTCTTTCTCTTTCACCACATCCTCTCCTTTACCACTCCTATCTGCTCTTCCTCCAACCCTTCTTTAACCCCTTGTATGATAGTGGCCTCCAGCCTTGCTTGTGGTGATATGCTTAAAAAAAAAAAAAAAAAACAAGATACAAATACAAAAATTTACTTGGCTGCTGGCCACTCAGCTGTTTATATAACACCAGAAGAGGTAACTTCTGTCTGCCTTTGGAAGTCACCCATTATCTAATGAGACCATCCATTTCTACTCTATGTATGTGCCCCCCTCACCTCTGACCACAGGACGGTTGACATGGTCAGTTGAAGGTTTGCCCCAGAATATGTGTGCTATTGTCCTTGCATTTGTGGAGATAGAGTTCAAAGTGCTCGGGTGTTGGTGTTGCCTGATATTGGTGTTCTACAATATTATTTTGTATTGGGCCAACTGAATCTGCAGTGTTGTCTATTTCTTCTAGTCCATGTGAAGAAGAAATAGAAATTGACAAATTTACTACATCTCAGCCAGAACTGTATCATACCTCTGCAGGTCCTGGGGTTTGTTCATAGCAACCCAGTGAATTCTCTATGGTGATTGATATGGATTATAATCCTTTATCATTTAACGTACAACATAAACCAAATGTTAATTTATTTTCTGTGTTGCTATCTTGAACTGGCTGTAAATCTAGGTGTCATGAGGTTGATGGACATGCTCTCTGGAGAGAATGATGTGGGACGTCAATAACTGGGTGGATCTTGCAGAGGAAGTGACCGTTGCATAGAGTTACTTGATTGCTTCCATCTCCCTTCACACAGTACTGCCGGTTAGTGAGTATCTCTGCAATTCTCTCTGTTTTTGTCCACCGATGAGGGTAAGGACCATCTTGATTCTTGATCTGAACAGAATTGCCAATTTGTAATTCCTGAAATGGCCGACAATGTTCATTGTAAAAGTGCTCATTCTGCATGTGCCTTTTAGCCATTGCTGCCTCTCTCAGGTCACCAATTTCTCTCCACTGTTGATGTACCTGATATTTGTCCTGTAGGACAGGGAGATAGTTTTTGATAACAGAACCATATAACATAATCGCAGGAGACATAGCAAGATCCTGGGTGGGAGTGTTGCATTGGGCCATCAAAGCACGGGCTGCACAATCATAACACAGCTGACAACAGCTGTCTGTGTTGTCTGCAAGTATATACTTAGCTGTTTTGATGGCCTGCTGTCAAAACAGCTAAGCTTTGTGGTTAGTAAGCTGACAAAGTATGTTTCCATTCCCCAATTCTTAAGGAACAAGTTGTATTCTTGGAAATCAAAAAGCGGTCTCCCATCAGAAGAAAGTTCTTCAGGTGCACCATATGTGCAGAACCATGTTCTCAGGGTGGTACATACTACCCTAGATGACATCAGGGTCACTTCCACCCAGGCAGTGTACCGATCTGCATATATAACATAACTTCTACAGTGTAGGTTGAAAAAGTCAATTGTGGTCTGTTGGAATGGGAATTCAGTTGTTAGACAGCAACATCAAGGCCCCTTAGGCTGTGATAGTTACATATCTGGCATCTGGGCTCTGGTCTGTCAGACACTGGCATTAAAATCAGGCCAAAATAGGCATTGTCTTGCATTTGCTAGCATGCTATTTACACACTGGTTTGAAGAATGTAGGGATTCAAGTTCTTCCACATGAAGTTGTCGAGATATAAGGATTTCATTCTCCTTGATTGGTATTCCTTTGATGCAGCACAATTCCTCGCACAGGGCCAAAACCGAGAGATCACCAACGTGAGGTCATGGTGTGATTGGGGGAAACCAATCTGTATATATTCCATCAGAGTTTGACATTCTTCATCAATGGCTGCTATCTAAGCTTCTGTTGTATATGTGCAGATGATATTTGAGGATGTTCAGTCAAGTCCTCTAATGTGATCCATGCTGGATACTGGGAGGTGCAGTCGGGTGCAGCATTAAGTTTTCCAGGAAGATATTTAATACTGAATTTGCACATTAGTGTGCGTTCCTTGAAATTAGAGATGTGGGTTCTTCATGTTCTTCATGGCCTGATCAGAGAAAAGTTTTATGAGTAGTTGATGGTCAACTGCCGCTAGCAAATCTGGGCATCCCAATATAAAAATCCAACATGATTTTAGTCCATAGACAAGAGCCAGGGCTTCACCTTCAACTAGTGCATAACAGGATTCTGCATCATTGGTAAAGCAAGATCTAGCCAAAATAATTCTCCAGTGAACATCACCACAATTTGGGTTCATTTCGCCAGGTCAATTACAGTATTTTTGTAAAAGGATGTAACTGATTTCTGTTTTACTGCAATCTGTTGAAAGACATGTTGGTTTATTGATCTGAAATACCTTGACTCTGTCCTCAATTTTCCACACAATTACTAGCTCCAACTCATCAAAAAGTTGGTCAAGCATTTCGTCCCAATAAAATTTTCACACAGTAATTCCCAGAAGGGGGAGGGGCATCACCTCAGCTTGTGAGAATGCATGATGCCTGATTCATTAGTGCAAACCAGGACCTGATGCCCATGATAATTTTAGTAGATTTCTGGCATACCCTTTTTATGTGATCCCTAATCCCACAATTATGACATACCTGCTTAGCTGCTGGGTAAATCTCTCCTAATTGATCCACCTGAGTGAAAGGCCTTCCCACAACTCACAAAAGGATTCTTATTCAGCAAAGAAGTGGGTACATTAGTTCTTCAGGGTTGTTGAATCATACCGTGCTTGTGGTCAGACAAGTGTGGTGAGGTTGGCAGCCTTGGCCAAAACTCAACTTTGATGCTCCCTGTTGGTGAGTATTGCAATCATCTGCCCAGTTATCATGTCACACAACAGCCTTCTGTGTTGGAACAATCAACTGTACAAGCACATTTGGCTTGAGCTCATAGCCTTGCTAAAAAATGAGTGATTGACTCACCCTCCTCCTGGAATGAAAGGTTTGCCAGTGAACCCTTAATTGCAACGAATTGGATGTATGACAAAAGCCTTACTTCCATAGCCAAATTTAAGGTTTCAGCCCCTATAAGGTTGAAAAGGAGTCTGTTGATTTCAGATGAGCATGTCGTTCCTTAATTTGTTGCATATTTCGAATAGGTTGATAAGTTTGCACATCTCCTTATACCAGGTCCAAGCATTAAGGAATAATGCCCAGTCGTCATCTGTTGTGTTGGGTTTAATGACAGCACAGTCTTTTTTTTTTGTGTGTGTGTGTGTGTTGGACATTTGCATCACATTAGGGGTTCTGCCCCTCTGAAGCGTGATAGTTTCCCTTTGTAGCTCTAACATTTGTTGCATGAGTTGACCTATCAAATCAAGGGTCCCACCTGGTGCAAATGCCATGTCTTGTTTTGTTAGGTAGTTCCACATATTCACCAGATCCTGTTCGCAGCGCCATGTAAAATAATCACAACAGCAATAGTAGTAGCAATTCTCAATTACTTTATTCTTGTATCAACGAGATACAAATACAAAAATACACTTGGCCCCTGGCCACTTAACTGTTTATATAACACTGGAGGAGGTAACTTATGTCTGCCTGTGGAAGTCACTCATTATCTAATGAGACCTTCCATTTCTACTCTACAATGAGAAGTAACAAAATTATTGTAGATTGTTATTAGATGCCTCCTCAGCATCTGCTTGTAGTGTTTCAAACTTATTCCTGACAGCAATGGTGTACTCGTCTTTGAGATGACTGTTTGTTGTTAGAAGAGACCATTTATATTATATATTATTATTATACAGGAAAATAATCTTGTATGTCTATTATTACTTTCCTTGAAATTTAAAAGAAAATGATAATGTGTAAAATGCTAAAAAGGTTTATTTTCTACCATCTTCCATTTTAAAATAAAAAAAAATTGGCTTTCTTTCTAATTTATGCTGATATGAATACTGACAATGAAGTCAAAAGAAATGTTTTTGAATGAAGTTAGTCCAATGTAACAGAAAATATAAACATTTTGACCAACCTGTAAATCCAATTATGATACTTACTTTATTAAGTATATTAAATCTTTCTTTGGATTTTCAGAAGTTGATACACCGTTGAATTTTTCTATGTTCACAAAAATTACAAGAAGTAAATTTACTTTTATTCAAGAAGTAAAACCTGTGTGAAAAGTTAAATATTCAGAACCAAAAATATTACCAAGAAAAACAGAAGGAACAAAAGACCACAAACATATGTCACATAATCAGCTCCAAGAAATAAATAGATCTTCAAAAATGGTGAAAGTCAAGACAAACAACTGGAAGAATTGATAAATTTTTGAAGGTCCAAAGAAAAACTTCAGGACTGAAAAAATTAAAACAACAAAAAATTTAATCATTATGTAAGTATAATTAATTTGTATAAATTTTTTTTTTTTTTTTAATATTTTGATGTATATTACATACATGAACAAAAAATAAAGTTTTTAATAGTCCAATATTTCTCTATTAACTGAATCTTTATAAAAAAATTTTTCTAAAATAAAGCATAATCCGCTATAAACGTTGTTTCTTTTCCACCATTTTCTATGTTAAAATAGAATTTAAAAAAAAATCTTTCTTTTTAATGTATATTAATGACAGCTACCATAATACCATCAAAAGCAATCTTTTTGAATGGAATTACACTAAAAGTAGAAAAAAAGCAAACATTTTGGACAAACCAATTTCTGTAAACACTTAAAACATATTTACTTTAATAAGTATATCCTTAATTTGTGCAAGACAAAATAATTAAAAAATTTTTTAGATATTTTATTTTTTAATATCTGTTAAATACATGAATATTAAATACATCAATAAAAATAATTTTAAATAGTGCCTTATTTATATATTTTAAATTTTATCAAATGGCTGATAACAATTAATTTGCTATTTGTTTGTAGATTTAATTTTATGAATTTTTTAAATACTTATTTGTTAACTGTTATCTGTTGAAATATAAAATTCAAGTGTGTTTTGCTGGATTCAAGTATTTTTCTTACAATTAACTGAGAAATTCATTTGTCACTTTATGACAAAACTAAGTGAGTGTACAGAATAAAAGTAAATATCCTATGTGACTAAGTTGGTCACTGTAGTGTGCTCATTGCAAACTTTGAATTCTTTAAACCCGTTTACAGTAATTAAATAATAACTTTGTCTTAGTAATGTCATAAAGAACTGCTGGAACTACTAGGTAACCTTGACATATTTAGTAAGGATATTAGAATAATCCAGAAACTATATTGGGAGCAAACTGCCTGCATATGGATAGAAAATGACTGCAGTAAATATGCAAAAATAGAAAGGGTGTAAGACAAGGATGTGTCCTCATCAGAATTATTCATCAGCGAGGTGATTCTAAGAGAATTAGAGGTCCTACCAGGATTTATTGTTGGTGGTCACAATCTTATCAACATAAGATATG
The DNA here is from genome assembly GCA_964036315.1 of Acanthosepion esculentum. Taxonomy (NCBI): domain Eukaryota; kingdom Metazoa; phylum Mollusca; class Cephalopoda; order Sepiida; family Sepiidae; genus Acanthosepion; species Acanthosepion esculentum. The sequence continues at coordinate 90,974,206 of OZ038481.1, read as the reverse complement.
TAAATGAAACAGTGTGGATAGCTGTGATGATGCGATTCTGCACATCACTGCACAAGCTATGATGGCATCCAAAGTCAGCTGTATGTGAATACACTTGGCTCTTGCTATGTTCCACAGGGCTGTGATTGACATCAGAATAATGATAAATGCTTTTCAAGACACTTATTTGATCAGAAAGTAGTAAAAAAAAAAAAATGAATTCTCACTTAATCAATAATGTCTTTCTTCTGCTTCAAGAAAGTGGACTTCTCACTAAGTTCTGGCCACAGAAAACAGGCCCTATACACTGCTGGCTGTTTCACTGATTGGCGGTCCTTTCACTGACAACACATTATATGGATACTGGCTGGGGGACCCACCACCCATTTCTGTCTCCGTCCTGGGTATGACGATAAACTACATCCAGCAGCAAGACCACTTTTTTGGGAGGTTTTGAGGAGTGTAGAATGGCCTCTTAATTGCTGTTATTCCTAGGTCCACCCTGACCCAGGGTGGTAGCATCCATTAGGGTCCCAGCTATGGGTAAATAGCTTTCCCCCTCCCTCGAACTGGAGAATAATTACTGGGAAAGTGTAAGAATGTGTTTTTGTAACAATTATAATGCCAGCAATACCAATTGCAGTATTTAAAAACCACATTCATAAAAAATAATGTACAAAAACTAAAATTTGGGGCTATCTGTTTGCCGTAGGTGGCAACCCGTGATACCTGGGGATGGAGTCCTCGTGACTGAGTGACTCCCGATCAAGTATAAGATGATCATGAGTTTTCACAACACGTCTCTTTGGTCCCTACCTGGGATAGACGGATGGATGGAATAACCCAATCCATTCCAATCAGCTAGTCATGTAATGGCAAGGGTTAGTTGGGACGAGAGATAATGGATCTGACATGGCCGTGGAACCTAACATCATACTAGGGTATACTGTCTGTGTAGCCCTGGCGGATCAGGGCAAATGGAATGAGTCCCGCCTGATAGCGTCCCTTAAGAAGGAACTCCGAGGTGGGTGGGGAGCACAGACAATGAATTCTAAAAGCAAAAGTAGATGGCTACCTCTCACAAATGAACCAAGAGACAATATGAGTTCTCAGAAACGGAAAGCGAAAATGAAATAGAAAATAACCATTTTTCAACATTTATCATTGTTGAAGCAGTAGAGGGTGATATAACAAAAGTATCTCCTTTTATGTTTTTTAATAAAGACAAACAATATACTATTAATACAAGTGAAAACTAAAAAAGACGCAGAAAGACTACTAAAAATCAAGCAGATTAACAAATCTTTGTATACCAACAGAAATTGAAAATGATGACAAAAAACAAAAACAAGGAATAATTAATACAAGTGAAAACTAAAAAAGATGCAGAAAGACTACTAAAAATCAAGCAGATTAACAACATAAATGTAAAAGCTTGCCCCCATCAATTTCTGAATTCAGCCAAAGGTGTAATAAAAAGCCCAGAACTATCACTTTGTATACCAACAGAAATTGAAAATGATGACAAAAAACAAAAACAAGGAATAACAGAGGCGAAAAGAATTCAAATAAAAAAAAATGATAAAGTAATAAATACAAATATATACATTCTGCCATTTAACAAACCGATTCTGCCACAAGAGATAAAGATAGGGTACTCAATAACCAAGGTAGAGCTTTACATCCCAAATCCTCATAGATGCCATAAATGTCAAAAATTTGTACTAGAACAGCAGTCTGTAGATGATGTGGGGAACCCGAGACTGATCATGAGTCACCTTGTGTGAGGCCTCCTTCATGTTCAAACTGTAATGGAAAGCACACAGCAGACTCCAAAGAGTGTAATATTTGGGAAAAAGTAATTAGAAGGAAATACACATAAAACATCTCTTTTCAAGAAGCCAGGAAACGGGTAGAATTGAATTCACTCCAAGTGTCTTATGCTAATATTATTAAAATAACCAATCAACAAATAGACATCCCAGAAAACAATATATTAAGAAACCAAGATCTGATAACCCTTATCAATGAACTAAAGAGTTTAATTGACCTTCTAAAAGGTAGTTTATCAGGCACAAAGCTAACTACCATAGACAAAACAAACCCTATACTGTTAACCGCAAACAAAAATGATTCTACATCTACAAAACTATTAAACCCGAAAAATCCAAACGAAAAAAAAAATCCAAGAAATAGAAGCATCGAAACATTCTCAAGGGAATGAAAAGATACAAAAAAAATAACAAAACAGTTTTTGAAGAACCAAGGAAAATGAACATAGAGGAACAAAACTAGCCCATCACAAACAACGAAAAGACCATCATCTAGACAAAGTTCATTAAAAGATCCAAATGGTAAAACTAAGGGAGCAAAATCAAACAAGAAAGTAGAAACAAAAGAAGTTCAAAGAACAAAACATAGCAAGAAACAAAACGTTAATAGTCTGAAGTACATAAAAATGATGGACACTTCATCCATATAAAAAAAAAATTGGACATGTAAAAATTCATAATTCGTAATACATAATCAATTAAAAAATATTACCAGAAATAGATTTTAAAAAAAATATTACCAACAATAAAACTTTTGTTGGCATTAAATAACCCATTGAGGTTGATATGCTGTAAAACCAAACCAAACCAAACCAAACCATTTCTGTCTACTTGTGTTCAACCAACTGGAAAAGGGATGACACAGACAGTTTTTGGATGATCTTGAACTGAACATGTGAGCAACAGCAAGGTTTTAGAGAAAATGGAAACAAAAAGGACACATACTTAACATCAGGAAGAAATAGTTGAAATATCTAGGACACATAATGAGGAAAGAAGGCTTGGAAAATTTGACATTCACAGGACATATTTAAAGCAAGAGGGACAGAGGAAAACAACACATAATCTACCTAATAAGCCTCGTGTAAATGGTTGGCAGAACAATGTTTAGGAGAGAGAGAGAGAGAGAGAGAGAGAGAGAGAGAGAGAGAGAGAGAGAGAGAGGAAAAAAAAAAAAGACAAAATTTACTGAGTTACAAAGGGCAGGAAATTGTGGAGAGAAATGATCACCAACATCCTGAAGGGACATGCCACATAGAAGGATCTGTTCTTAATATATGATTTAAACTTGTACAAACTGGAGTATATGAAACAGCTTTTTTGTTGGTAGGTTTCTATTAAGATATAAAAGCTAAAAATATGGAAGTCTGAACTTGTTATATCATAAATATTACAGTATTTTTTTGATTATCCAGAAATGAAATAAAGACAAAAACTGAAGTCACCCAAACATTTTTCAGTTATCTGAACTAAACCCATTCTAATATTTCATCTGAGACAAGCATTTTGAGAATTTGGAAATCTCTACTCACTGTTTGATAATGAATGAATGAGTTCAACCGTAGTCAAGATTGAGTCCGTGCAAATTCCATGATCCTTTTCATTAGTTGCATAGTATATGCTTTGCCTGAGCTACATATGGTTTTTGAATTCAGGGTTGCCCTTTTAAACTGGTTGCCAACTATGGTAACAGAGCCCAGACGGCTCTACATTTTACCTATAGTTGAAGGTTTTCAATTCAGTTTTTTCATCTATTAGACTAGTCACCAACCAAGGCTATAGGATCCAATCCATCTTGCTATTTAACCCATAGTTGAGGGGAGAAGAGATGGATTCATACCTTTCCCAAGAGTATTTGCACATAAGTGAATTTTAACAAATTTGACTGGAATTTGAACTCTGCTCTCTGATTCCTCAATCCAAGCCACTATCCATTATGCCTGTTTGATAAAAACACTGATAAAATCAGTTTAATTAATTCTTGTTAATTTCCTTGTTTTCATACAAAGAACATTTGAATTCTCACAGCTTGGTCACGCCAGCGATTATGACTTGTACAACTCTCTGATGTGAATGACACATGTGAACCCTGCTTCACAAAGAAATGGAATGTCTTTTTCTTTGCCCAACATGCAGCAAAGTTATTCAACCCTTACTGGTATGAATGAATCATAGCTGTACAGCACGTTTTACATGTGATTATCAAATTGCAAAATTTAACATCAATGGTAAACATTTCCTGACATCTCATTCTGTGGCTTTACTTTTCAGCACAAATCTCGTTTTATTATACTTTGTGATTTTATGTTTTGAAACTGAAATGACCTTGGATTCAAATGATAAAATGAAAAAGGGTAATTTTATCTGTTGAGGAGCAATTAAATGTTTGTGACGTGGTGCAAAAGAGACACCTAAGTGACCAGGGTATTGTTGAACTGTGCCAGAAAATGTTGAAGAGGAGGAGAAGGATGGTAATCATATTGCCCATGTGAAAATTCAACAAATCCAATGTCCAATTTCAAAAATCAAAGCAATGATTATGTTGGACAAATGTCTTGGTTACACTCTAGACCAGAAGCTATTCTTACAAATGTTTCTTTCATCCAATTTTGGGATTTAGTGGCAGAAAAATGTGAGACCGGCTGAAATGGACAAAATTGATGCACTATTTTTTTATTTATTTATTTTTTTTTTTTATTTCATAAAATATAAACTGAACAAAACCATAAACAAAGTTTGGAGAGTTGAATTAAAGGAAACTAACTGAAACTGAGATAGCTGGAAGAGGCATGACACGTGGAACTAGAACAGTATACTCCAGTGGATGAAATAAAGGGTTTCGTTCAAAATTCCAATCACCTGAAGAAGGCTGAAGTGTACAACGGTCAAAAAATGTTGTGAATATGACAACAAAAATAAGTACAACAGTCCAAACAATGTAAATAGTGTAAATAATTACAATACCTCATCTCAGAAATATAGACAGATCTTAAACAAAGCATTTGAAAATGTTATGGTGTAATTGCTAAAATTCTTCCTGAAAATGGCTTCTTCTATTTATTTATTTTTTCCAATAATTTAGATATTCAATTATCTGGAATTTAGAATTTTATGAGGATATTTTTTCAAATCCTATCCCAGGGTGTCTGGATAATTAGGGGAAAATACTGTATATTCTTTACTATTTTCTATTCTTTATAGGCATTTCTTTACTCCTTTTGATTTATGGCCATATCATGTTGAAACATTGGTTCCTGTACAATCACTGGCTTGTATCCCTAAATCATTATAAAAAAAAATTCTTACAATCATACAAAAATATTTTCTGGCTTTAAATAACCTGCAAAATGTTGATAAGGCATAGAAAATGAATGAATCGATCAATTTATTCCTTTAGGAAGCATGGTAGAGTAATGAATAGTGGCTTGGATTGAGGAATTGGAGAGCAGAGTTCGAATTCCAGTCAAGTTCATTACATTCGCTTTGATGCTAATACCCTTGGGAAAGGTGTGAATCTAGCTCTTCTCCCCTCAGCTAAGGGTAAATAGCAGGACAGACTGGATTCTATAGCCTTAGTTGGTGACTAGTCTAAGAGAAGGAAAAACTCTGAATTCAAACTAACCTGTAGAGAGTTAGGCTCTGTCAGGTTTTCTTGCCCAGAAAACACCACTGCTACTGTGGGTGAAGTACATGTAGTGCCCTTACAACCCTAATTGTTTACGAGACTCGTGATCATGATTACCCATTTTAATAAAATGATAAAAATAATCTCTATCATCTGTGCATTAAAAAGTTTTCACGTGTATATATACACTCTTATTTCATGTGTTTATGTAGGTTGAATAAGATCTTTTAAAAGGGGAAGAGTATTTTGTAACCTAAAAGAAAATAAAAACTGTAGTTTGACAAAGACTGATTACTTTTTATGTTGTTCACCTACTGAGATTATATTTACTGCATAGTTGGAAGCCTTTAACAATGTTTGCTATCAGTAGAACAAACATAGCACATACATGTCAGTTTTATATTTCTTGCAATTTAGAGATATAAATTAAGGATTGACTGAAAGAATCTGTAATTTTCACAAGTTTTCACAGACAAACATAAAAATGTTCCAAGCATAAAGTGTTGATTTAAATCCAGCATTGACCATTAGATATGTTGTCAATTATTGAAGAGAATTTGTTTTTCAAATGAATGTCTGATAAGATCTTGGCACCTACACTTGAAGAGCTTCTTTCCTTCAGAGGGTTTGCTTCTCAGTCCACTTGACACCTGTGATGAGAACACCTGTCAAATACTTTCTTTCTTTACACTTTTACACTCAGCACTCGGGTGAAAATAAAAATTAACTGACTGACCATTCCCATTTATTACTTAACTGTTTAGTGGGCCAGAGGTATGTCAGTATTTTGTATTGCTTAAGTTTCTTTTTTTCTTTTTCCAGCTGTATTCCTTTTTCATGATTTTCCCTTTATTATTTTTCATTTTGATTTTGAATTCAGTTGTTTAAAAAAAAAAACATATTTTAGCTTGATAAACTCTTTTGGACATAACTTTTACTAATTTGTTGAGAATCTTTATAGTGGTTCATCTTGCTGAATATCTTAATTTCCTTTAGTAATTTTATATCTATAACATTCACAATACTTAAATGGCATATAAAATAAAAATGAGTTGGATCAATAAAACTGCTTTTATTTTTTTTTTATTCATTATATATTTGTACACATATACTGAAAAAGATTCTAAAAACTTTTTTGTAATGCATGTTTCATTAAAAATTGTTTTTCAATTATGTCTCTTACATATTCAGCATCTTTGAAATATAAATATTTTCACAAAATATCATAACTTTTATAATTTTTTTTAAAAACATTACAGTATTTAAAAAAAAATTCTATTTAATTTTTTTTTTTTTACCAAACAATGTGTTTCCCAATATTAGAAAATTCTATGACTATATTATTGAATACCTCACAAGAAAATTTCATATCTGCTATAACCTGGATTGTTATTTAATTTACAAATTTAAAAATAGAAACAGGTTTACATTCATTTAAAATGATAAATATGTGTGCTAGTTGCTTGAGAGGTTCTGGGGCAATAATTAACTTTAAGTCTGATGTAAGAGCATGTCCTTTTACTTATGAGTGGAGTGCTATAAAGGTCAGCCAACCAAGAAGAGATTTAAAAAAAAAAAAAAAAAATATCTCTCTTTTTTTGGCCAAGAAGTTTTCAGGACCACTTCATATATTTGTAAAATTAAAGTTAATGATATAGTGACAAAAAAACATGAAGTTAATATACTCTAAATATAAACCCAAGGAAACTTGTTCATTTGTAAACAGACTTGTAAAAAGTCAAAGGTCAATCATTATCTATCCTTATCCTTCCTCTCTCTCTTTCATATTACACACCTTGTTCATCATAACCATTTTCAGTTAACCTTTACCCTGAATGTTTCTCAAACCTTGTATTGAGTATACTAATATTTAAAAAATTCAAATATGACTGCTATTAATTTTTTTTAAACAAATTCTAATTCAACTTCAGCACACAGCAAAAAAAAAACTTACTATCAATAAATTACAAAACGAATGTACTATAATTTATTATTTTCTTAAAATTTCAATTATTTCTTTAAATGTTTGCAATTGATAGTAAGTTTACTAGAATATAAATTAGTGAAATTTTAGATCATAAATGGGTGTGTAGTCTGAGATGCATGTAAAATAGGTACCTCCACTAAAATTGCAATACTTAAGGTTTAAAATAAATTTTTTATAAATGAAAAAGCTTTCTTGAAGCTTTCATTTTAGCTTTAATTGAAATCTAAAGGATTAAATTTACTATTCTCAGTAAGCAAAATACCATGGTGTATTTCAAACAGAAATTATATTGATTGGAACTGGTGTTTTTTAATTTTTTCTAAAATAGATGATTAGCACCCTATATTTTTTTTTTAGGTGTATTTCATCATAATGTAATTCTCTATATTAAAATCTTCCAAAAATAAAATATACTTTCTGAAACTTTTTTGAGGAATATTACCTGATTTAAAATATAATTAATCTTATTTGAAAAAAATATTTACATTTAAGTTGAAAATAACGGAGAAATGGATTTTTAAAACAGCAGTGATTAAGTGCTTGTCAAGGCTCAGAAATCACTTGACAAGTGTTTCTGAATATGTTGACAGATTTACTGTTGTATTACAGAGACTTTATCTGTTAAAAAATAATTTAAGAAAATGACAGGTGAATATTTTTTTATATATAATTTTTAAGTACTCAGTAATCTTAAAAATGTTGAAAATATTCTCAGTAATGTAATTTTAAGAATGTTGACTTTGAATTTACTATAATCATTGATCTTATTTTCTGATAATGTTGTATATACTTTCCATACTTTCAAAATGAGCATGTTTATACACATAAAAAAAATTTTAAATTATTAAAAAATCTTAGTGCGGGATGATTTGTAATAAGCTTTTCAATTTTTGCTTAGTAAATATAGTCTTCACTTAAGCTAATGAGGTCTGTTTTGAAGAATTTTTAAGATTTTTTTGAATTTTATAAATTATTATAATTAAAAAAAAAATGAAACACTATTTTTGTAAAAATTAATTATTCATCGAAAAAAACTTTTCTTCAGACAATAATGTCCTTAATATATATTATTTATAACAGTAATTAGAAGCTTATCTAATTAAATAATTAGATAGTTTTATTGCAGTTTTTCTTTTACTATTCAGAGCAGATTTTCAGGAAAGCAGTAACTGTTAAAAAAAAAAGTAAATGATTTACATTCTCCAAAGAGTCCCATATTTAACTAATGAAACAAATTTGCTGGATGGAATTTAATTTCTAGACGTTTCGAGAAATTAAGTAAAGGGGGGATAACATGTGAAAAAGAAAATACCAATATTTTATAAAAATAATAATTTATAAAATAAATTCATTCATTTGTCCTGAAAGTTTCATTAAATTCCAACAATTATTTGATTTTTGTAAAAATTTCCAAATCAATGCGTTATTTTACTGGAAAAAAAGGTGCTAAAATACTCAGTCAGCTCTTGTTATACCATTGATGCATAAAAAAAAACAAGATTTTTAACCAAAATTTCGAACATGTTAGGAAGGAGTAATTAAAAAAATATTTTTGTCTTTCCTCTTAATATTAAACATTTTGACAATAAAACATTGTTTTTAAGTTTGAGACCTTTTTTTCATTCTGCTATGCTGTTTTTTAGCGAAAAAGTGGATGTACCTAATATAAAATATAACTTACAATTTATGTAAAGACTGCATGTTCATGAATACAGAGTAATCAGTGAGATTGATATCATTTCTTAACAAATGAGATTTTCAAGTTTTGCTGGCATTCTAAGAAACTAGAGAATATGGATCTTATTTAGTCCTTATTTGGAAATGTATTTTTTATGATTGCCTTATATTTAAGTAAAGCCCTTTTCTTTTAAATGCTTTACACACACAAATATCTATCTATCTATCTATCTATCTATCTATCTATCTATCTATATATATATATATATTAGTTCCAAAGAAAAGTGATAGCTAAGGTTAAAGTGCATTTTTAAAAAATGAAAACTCTTTATTGAAGCTTTTATTTTAGTTTAAATTTCAAGCTAATAGATTAAACTTAATATTTCCAATAAGCAAAATACTTATGCTGTATTTCAAACCGAATTTAAATTGATTGAAATGACTTACTTTTTTTTCTTTTTTTTTTTTCAAAATCATTAAAATTGCTCAAAATCAGCCATTTTATTGACTCTGTCCTCACATGATTTTCTTAATAAAATATACTTTTCAGAATCATTTTATATGAGGAGGATAATGTAGCTAATTTGATATTCAATTAATCTGATTTGAAAAAAATATTACTTACTTTTAGTTTAAAATATGACTAATGCATTTTTATGAGGTGTTGTGAAATCTATTGATAGTTATGTTTGGGAATTTTTTCTATAGGGATATAACTGTAAAAATTATATAACATAACATGAGCACCATTTACATATCATTTTTTATTAACTACCCTATAATCTTAAAATTTTAGGAAAATATTCCAAGTAATATATTTTATTGACGTTTACCTAATTTGAATTTATAGTGTAAATTACGAAGTTTATTGAGGAAATGTTAGAAAATTACCAATAAATTAAATAAAATAATTGGTTTATGCAGCAGACATTAATAATGCAGAGATACTTCATTAACAAGTCATGAGGGCCTGCAAAACCATTCGACACTGTGGGAATATTTGAAAGGGTCTGCCAGTCAATGAACTGTTTGTGTAGAAGCAAGCAGAGGACATTTTCAACATTTGTTATGAGTTGACGTGTTGAGGTACAACAATGGCCTTTTGGACATATGTTTATATGGACATTTTACCTCGTTTTGGTGTCAGGAACCCTCCCCAAAGTTTGTAAAAAGTATTTTTGATACACCATATATATATATATATATATATATATATATATATATATTACTAACTTAAAAGATACCCTATTAGGCAGCATTTAAACTACAGAAGAATTCAAAATTGATTGCTGCATTAAAGTATTGCATTAATATTAAAGCTTGCATTTTAAAAGTCCAACGATAATTCTTCTGCTGCCAGTTAATTTAAAGACAATTTGATGTATATAGGTCCTTACTTTCCGTACCAACAATTATTTTTATTTCATGGGTCACTTCCACTGGATTTTGCAATTAATTTCAATTATTCCCAAATTTATTTCCAACTTATAAAAATTGTTATTGTACAAAAAAAATTTGCCACAAAAAATCACATAAAAAAATCAATGAAAACAATTGCAATAATGAAAACTTGGGAATCCCAAATTTCAGGAGTGCGGGTCTGGAATGTTTTTAATTTGCTCACGAGTCTGCTTGATTCCAAAATGGTATAATATGTTGGGTTAGGTCCTCTAGGAGTAAAGTTGACAAGTGTGACACACTGACATTCGCATTTATTATATAGATATATAGAATGTATTAATTCTCTCAAATTTCTGAATAAGTTGTTTTGTGTCATCAGTAAATTTGCCAAAATTCATATTAACTTTAATTTTATATTATTTTCCCCATGGAGCTCTTTTGAATATTGATAAATTCATTTTCAAGGATTGCACTGTATGTAGTTATGCAACTGTTTTTTAATACCCGCATTCTCATGTTGGATAGAATCAATTTCATAGGATATATCTCCATAGAAAATGCAATACCTAATTCAAATGAATTTTTTAAAATGAAAAATCTTTCTTGACGCTTTTATTTTAGTTTTAATTTCAAGCTTATAGATTAAATTTAATATTTCCAATAAACAAAAGGCTTTGCTGTATTTCAATTTAAATTGATTGGAAGGAGCTTTTTTCTTCTTTTTTTTTCTTTTTTTTTTCTTTGTTTTTATAGTCGTCTTTCATCGCAATGTAATTCACTTTATTTTTTAATAAATCTTCCAAAAATAAAATATACTTTTCTTATTTGAAGAATTTAATCTGATTTGAAACAAATATTATTTACTTTAAGTTTAAAATATCACAGAAATGCATGTTTTTAACCCGACAGTAGCTGTTTATTTAAGGTGCTGACAGCATGATGATCTAATGTTGTTCTATGGGAGACTATCTATAAAACATAATTGAAGAAAAATATGTGAACACCTTTTTTTACATAATTTTTAAGTACTCAGTAATCTTAGAAAATTTAGAAAAATATTCTCCATTATCTAATGTTTTATTGAATTTTAAAAATTTTAGCTTTGAATTTACTATAGTTATCACTTATTTTATGGTCATCTGTATTTACAAAATTGTGACACATTTATACACACACACACACAATTTAAAATTCTTTTAAAAATAGTTTTTACTTAATAATATCATCTAAAAGTGTGAAATTAATACAGAATTGTAAAAGATGTAAAACTTAATATATTATACCTATCTCTATTTGTGTGATGAGATATTGTAATTATTTACACTATTTACATTGTTTGGACTATTGTCCTCATCTTTATTGCCATATTCACAATGTTTTGGCAACTGTATGCTCCGGCCTTCTTCAGGTGATTGGAATTTAAAACTGAACCCTTTATTTCGTCTAGGGTGGGGAGAGGAGATTGTTCTAATTCCATGTGCCATGCTGCTTTCGTATTTCTCAGTTATCTCCCTTTAACTCAACTCTCCAAGTTTTTGTTCACCACTGCAGTAGCCAGGTATTGAACTCACAACTAAAGGACACATGGCCCAGTGGATAAAAGCATTGCTTGGATCCAGGGACTTGACCCAAAGAGTTGTAAAAAAAAAAATAAATAAAATGTTGTAAAAATTCATTATTCATCAAAAAAAAAAAACAACTTTTTTCTTCAGGCTATGATGTCCTTGATATGTTATTTATAAAAGTTTTTATAATTAAATAATATCATAGTTTTATTGCATTTTTTATTTTATGATTCAGAGCAGATTTTTGGTAAATGGTGTTTCTGTTTGACAAAAAAAAATTGAACTATGAAGAGGGCTGAATTTATAATTTATCAAAATTTCATAAGATTAAGTGAAGGTAACAGATGTGTAAAAAAAAAAAAAAAAAAAAAAAAACACCAAAAAACTTTCATTTGTGAATAAATCCTGAAAATGCTAGATTTCCCATACTAATCTTTGTTCCACCTGCTGATGCACGAAAAACAAAATTCTTAACCAAGATTTCATGTGTGCTAGGAAGGACTAAAAAATTAATAAAATAATAAAAAATACTTTGGTTTTTCCTTTTAATAATAACATTTTAATGATAAAACTGTTTTTATCAGGTTTGGGGCTTTTTTTTTGTCATGGTATGATCTTTTTTAGCAAATTTTTGGAGGTAATTATATTATCATTATAATATATAGGGTGCAATGGATAAATTATCTAAATTAGACAAAAATGAAAATAACACTGACCTCTCATTTTAACAGATATATTTACATAAATTTCACCAAAATATCTTGAAATACTAAAGAATTTATTCAATAAAATTGCCATTGGCTTCAACCACTGCCTCCAGATGACTTCGGAATCTCCTGCAACTCTTCTGGGCAGTCTCCTTGTTTAAGTAGGTGAATGTTACCATAATCCTTACCTTCAGTTTATCTTTGGTGTTACAGGGAGTTTTGTTGGTCACTCATTCAACTGCGCCCCACACATAATAATCAAGGGTGTTGCAGTCTGTGGAGAAGTGGACAGATGTAAGGGGTAATGTGGTTGTAGAAATTGACTGACAGCCATGACTAGGTTCTCCTGCTTGTGTGGCATGGTGCAGAGTCCTGTTGCCAGACATAGTCTTCCAGCAGCTACCCTCTTCACCCAGGGCAGCACTATCTCCTCAAGGCACTTGATGTAGGCCTTTGTGTTGAGTCTGGGGCCCTCACCAACAAATTCAGGAGTTCTTTTCTTATCAGAATGATCAGTGAATTTTCCGATCTGCCATAACTTCATACACACCATTAGACTCCTCCAACTTTTTCTGAATCATCTGTACTGTCCTCAGATTGACACCCAAACACTCTGAAATGTTCATATTGGAGCTTCCAGCATAAATGCCAAGCAGTACAACATGCTGTTTCCACATTTCTGGCGGAGTGAATTGTGTCATGGTGCTTTTTTTCTCACAGACATTGCCCAACTGAACCTATTATACTGTGCAGTCAACATAACCATAAACAAACAACACACATGCACAAAATCAAAAATATAAAATAGGACAATTTACCCATCGCATCCTGTAAAATATAAAATAGAAACAATTTACCCATCGCACCCTGTATTCTTTCAAGAATAAAGAGGCTAATACGTCTTGCTTCTTAAACCATAGCCTGATAAGAGGTGGGTTCATGCCTTTCCCAAAGATATTAATTTGTGGTGAATTCACTGGCTAGCGTTTGTATGAATAATGCCATCTGGTGCTCTTTGAACTAGGCAAGGGAAAGTACTTCTACACTGGATTACCTCCCTTGTCCATGCTCACTAGCAGACGATAACATTATACCGGTATTTGTAATTTTTGCAAATTTGTAATTATAATAATAATTTGTAGCAATAATTTTTAAAAAAAATTAAAATCACAAATCTAAAGCTCCTTATGTGTATGAATCTCACTCCTGCAATAATGGCTTTTGAAACTCGCTGTCTAACATTTGCTCACTTTTTCTATGAGTGTGGTATGTGAAATATCAACTAAATTCAACATGGATGACCTGTACAAATCTTAAAGAAAAACTCTCTCAATGCTAGTAGTATTTTCAGTTTAAATTTTTAACTTTATTCCTTGTAACAATTTAATTGCATGTAAGGATTTTGCTTCTAATTTTATTTGCTCCATTTTTATTTTATTCCAAGAGACAGTCAATTTTAAGGTCAGCAAGGTCTATTCTAGTTTGTCTCCTTGGAAGTGAAGAAAACTAGATTTTAATGCTGAAGGACATGTCCTGCATTGACTAATGCAAGAATCATTTTTGTCTCACATGATGACAATCAATTTAAAAAAAAAAAATTATGTGTACATTTTGCTTTCTTTAAAGATGTACTTAAACATGAACTGCTGGTATACTACCTGCTCTCTTCTCTCTCTTGCAATTCCTATCATTCAAAATTACCAAATTGATTTAATTTAATTTTGTGGGTATGTGAAACTCTGGTTGAGAAGTTGTTCATAAGGGAATCTGCAGACCACATGTATGGGAACCTGTTAACAAAGTTGGCAAGATGATACCACCATCCCCTTTGCTAATACCCTGGCAATGGACCTGCCTTTGTCCTACTGCACCTTGCCCACAGCATGTAAAGGCTGTTTTGTTTTCTTTTAGTTTGAGATACCTGATCTAAGTGGATTTCTGAGCTAAATATAGGGGCTTGCCATCCTTTCAGATAAATATACCTTTAAGATGGCTGAATTAAGTAGATTGATCTTTGTCTCACAGTAAGGGATTATAATTTATTGACTTATTGGTTAATTTTTAGTATTAAGTCTTAATTTATATAAATTTCACAGTCCTTATCTTCTCATGTCTTAATCATAACTTCCCACCATTCAATTTCATGTGACTGGTAAGGAAGGTCACATAGTGAGCTAGTCATGTGGTTACAAAATAATTAATAACAATCAGGAAAGTAGTAATAATAACAATAATAATAATAGCAGATATAACAGGGAAAAATAAAATAGCATGAATTACCACTTATGTTATACTTCAAGTTATGATAAGAAGATTAGTTTTAACAGGACTTTGCTCTGGGGACAGGCACAGAGAGAAGCTAGTTACAATATTATACACACACCAAGAGGTAGAAATCTATGCACAATGCATTTTCACAATATTTATTAATTAATATTATTTTAATTTAATATTTAATTCAAGAATGATGGATTAAACTCAATCTATGCTAATAGTTGAGTGTAACTATTGTCAGGTTAAATTTTACACTAATAGTTGAGCATAGCCCCCCTAAGGTTAAACTTTGCATAAATAGCTGAGCATAGCTCTCCTAAGGTTAAGCTTGATCTACTAGTTAAGTGTAGATCTTGTCAGGTTAAATTCCTTATTTTATCCAAGCAACTAGAAATCCATTGCCTCTTATGTCTCTTCACTTACTTCATAAACCACTGAACTCAGTCTACTTGAGGCATGTGATGCACTAATCTTTTATCCTACTGCCTCAGTGAACTGCTTAGTTTCAGCTACTGTTATTCATATTAGAGTTGTAGCAATTAATCGGTTGGTAATCAGTAACTGGCCATATCGGTCATTTGCTGATTAATCGGTTATCAGCTTTTTTACCTGCCTCTGCCCCAATTAATTAGTTTTTATGCTTAGTCATCCTTCTTTATTGCATCATAGAAATTTCATCTCTGACTTAAGAATCCTCAGATATAGAATTAATTTCAATAATATTATGATAGTTTTTTCTTTTTTCTTTTCTTTTCTTTTTCTTTTCTTTTTCTTAACTAATCTTTATTGAGTTACTGAGAGAAATTAAAAAAGCAACTGCTACCAATTCTTCTACCTTTTATCTATTAGTCCATTATGTTTGGTTCAGGTTAGACATTGAAGTTTTTCATTTACCCTAGCTAATGTACATATTGGGCAAGGAATGATATCACAAATAAGATTTAGTTACTAAAACAACTAGTATCTTCACTTTTGATGCTCTAAGCTGCCTAGGACCAAAGTATATACTTAGTTTGTTTAATGATTAATCTAGCCCTGTAGACAGCCAAATAACAGAATATAATTTGTGCACAGTATTAAACTTTTTTATACTAATATGTTTAACTTTTTAATTTTTTTTTTCTCCTATCTTTCCTTAAATAACAATAAAAATTGAATATCCAAGAAAGATTCAATTCAAGCCAATCAAGAAAATAGAAATTTTCAAATAATTCTGTTTTTGATGTAACCCTAATTTACAACTATAATATATAATTGATCACTGATTTGACTGCCTTCTGACCTCAAATGGAATGTGTATATTCGGGCCATCACAAAAGATGCTGGAAGAATGGTCAGTTCATTGTGCTGGACCAGAAGATACCTGACTCCTGCTGCTATGCTCTATCTTTACAAGAATCAGATCAGACAAAGAATGCTGGCATAGCTGGGCTGGTGCTGCACAATCCTCACTATCCAGCCCCAACAGGGTTCAAAAGTTCCTTGTGGGCGATGTATTATTCTCCACCCAGCAACCCTTATCCAACAGTCGAAACATTGGCAGCCTTTCACTACCATATTGCTATTGCAGATGTTTGGATGAGTTGCGTTTCTTTAGTTTCACCAGTTCAGACCTTCACAGCTAGGACCTATCATGTTATGTTGGCAAACTATCTCCATTCTCTTCAGGTTCCTTTGATAAAATGCTAGTTTCACTCAGCTTCTTCTCTGGAACTATTACTTTGTGGAAGAAACTCCCGAGAGAATGCTTCTCTAACAATTTAAATCTTGGTCTGTTTAAGTCCAGGGTCAACTGATATCTATCCTACTCATCCTAATAATAATCCATAATAATCACTTACTTCCCCCTTCCTTAAAATCTGATTCAGTAACCCTCTACATTAAGTGGGTCTTGAATTGGGTGAACTAACAGTAAAAAAAAAATGATTTGGGTTTAAATTTATTCAATTTTCATTTGTTTAATCCAAATCACCTGCTGAACAAACTGCAAAGATGCATTCTGTGTTGAATTACATTTTTCTATTTTAAATTAAAAATAATTTTATTATTTGTTACTTCAATAAATTTGCCAGATTATGTGTTCATTGATTCTTTCCAATGAAAAATAATTTTTACCTCAGTCAGTTAAGTGCCATTTGTGATAAACGTTTGGGCGATCATGTCTCTTTCAATTCATGACTGACAAGGCAGATTTTCCTACAATAGGTTGCCATTTCTTTCTGGAGAAGACTGGCTGCCAACCAAGGTTATAGAACCTAGTCTGTCATGCTATTCAACCCATAGCTGGGAGGAGGAGAGATGGATTGATACCTTCCCCAAGAGTATTTGAATGTAACAAACCCAACTGTAATCCAAACTCTGCTCTCTGATTTCTTATTCCAAGCCGATATCCATTACACCACAACACACATCCAATTTTTACTTACATTTTATATATTAAAATGTTTCTGTTTTTTTTTTTTGTAGTCATCCATTTATAATTTTCCTTTCCTTGTTTTTAAAATTCTGATTAACATTATTCTGAAAAGTGAACAATTTTTTCTGATCTATTTCGGATATGAAGTACCCACTATGTTTGAAGTAATAAAAATTTAAAAAAAAAATAAATCCATTAGTTCTTTAGAAATATATAATGCAAAGCAATTATAAGACAAAGCAAAAAGTTCACAATGTGGGAATAGTGTTCATTTGCAAAAGGGATACAGTTAAGTGATTATAGCATTCTGACTTCAAGGGAAGAATGAATAGGAAAAAGATACAGAATTGACCATTTTTATTGGTTAGGAAGAAATCCCAGTATGCATCTGTAGGATTTGTCTAAATTTGGGGAGAGGGAGGATTTTAGCAGACATCCCTGGAGATTGTACCCTCTCACTCTTCAATTAACAGCAGGGCACATTGGCTTCTGTAGCTTTCATCGACAACCACTCTAGAAGGACAACTCTGAATTCAAAAATAGTTTGGTATGGGGCTTAAAGTGAGATAGGCATGTTGACTTCAAATTCCAACTGAAGTTGCATTTGCTTTCACGCAAATACCTATGGAATGGTATGAATTCATCACTTCTCCCTCTAGGTAGGTGTTAATAGCAGGCAAACTTTATTCTCTTGCTTTGGTTGACAACCAGTCTAGGAGAAAGATATCTCTTTATCCCAAAACTGGTTGGGTATGGAGCTAGCAACTCCACTCTGTAAAATACCTACATGCTAAGAAAATCACATTAATAACACTTGTCATGGTGAAGGTGAGTCTATAGGATTAGTATACATATACCTAACACTTATATATGGTCATTCATATCTCAACAGAACAGTCTTTATGTTGTGAGGATGAAATTGATACTTCTATATAATAACATGAGACCTG
Source organism: Acanthosepion esculentum (assembly GCA_964036315.1). Taxonomy (NCBI): domain Eukaryota; kingdom Metazoa; phylum Mollusca; class Cephalopoda; order Sepiida; family Sepiidae; genus Acanthosepion; species Acanthosepion esculentum. The sequence continues at coordinate 90,955,793 of OZ038481.1, read as the reverse complement.
ATTGTAAAATTTTATGCACTGCCTGTTTGAAATTCTCTTTGACATTATATTTTCAAGCTTTTCACCCTTATTTGGTGGATGAAAGCATTTATATTGAAGATGTTTATAGATGTGTATAGTTCAAAGAAGTTTGGACAAACATGGACTTTTAAGCGTGCAAAATAAATGTGTCAAAAGGATGGTTTTTCCTATAACACTGCTTTTATTTTAACTATTCACCAGCAATGTTTGTTTTAAAAAGCAATAATTAGAATTGTAATATAATTTTATATTTACAAAAGTCTAAGAACTAATACAATTTTATTAAGACTAATGCAATACAATATTTACCAATTTATAAAAGAAATAAATATGAAAACAATTTTTTATTCATAAATTTATAAACATTTACTAAATTATTAAAATATGTGAACCAACCATAATGAAATCCTTATTTACCATTTTATAAAATTCAGATCAATTGGCAATTAGCTAATGTTTTGCCAAACAATATAATAAATAGTGTAAATAATCAATTTAATAAATAAATAGCATGTTTGTTTTATTACAATTCTAATCATTTGTTTTTAAAACAAATATTGCCATTGAGTGAAGGTAGTTAAAATAAAAGTGCTGTCAGGGGAAAAATTTGACTTTTTTTTTTTCTCTTTTCTTTCTTCTTTCTTTTCTTTTTGTGGTGGGTGATATGAAGGTCCATGTTTGTCAAAGATTGTAATAGTCTATTATGAAATATGACCATTATAATGAAGGTAGAAATTGGCAGTGTCCACAAATGTGTGTGTCAAAACTATTTGGGTTTTTCAGTCAATGGGAAACCTCACAAAAGATCATACACTTTTTTTTAAGCTTATATAATGTTTTATATGTCTTTTGGTGATTCCAACTCTACTGCAAGATTTCAAGAGCTGGTGCTTTTGTTAAACCAATTTGTGCTATACAGTCAAATATCATTTCATTTCCATTCACTTGCCAAATTCTTCACTGTCTTTGAGACTTAGTTTAAATAATTCTTAGTATGGTGTGAAGGTGAAATACATTGCTATTGCTAGCAGCTTCTGTATTAACACAAAATTTAAGGGTAATTGCAATATTAGCTGTTTCCTTATAAGGAAACATTTGACATTCATTGACCGAGCTGCCAGTATTATCGCTCTTTCCAGTACTGATGGGGGCTTCCTCCCTAACCCTTTTATTTGAAGTAGCGTGAAATGTCAAAATCTTGATTATGTCACTATTTTCTCTTCCAGTTACACATGCTATCCGTTTTAATCCACAAGTTATGTAGTCTCTGTTATCTGGTACAGTTCTTTGTAAATCTGCAGTTCCAGTCCACAATGATGGTCTCCACCAAGATCTACAGGCTTCACTCACTCAAAGCCATTTTTAGCTGTTGATCTTAGAAAGCTGTTATATATAGCTGACAGTATAGATTTTTCTGAATGGGTTTGCCACTATGCACTACATCCATATAAAAACCTCAATCTGACAAGGCTATTTAAGAACATGACTAGAGTTTTCAGGTTAATGTTTTAATTTTGTAGCAATGTGCAGTCTTGGGCAAAACTACTTCTAGCACAGCCTATTCTATAGTCCATTTTCTCATTACCTATGCTAAATTTGTTATAACTGAAACCTACACTAAAGTAAGAATGGATCAGTAAAAAGAAACTGGCCCAAGTTTAATAAATGAATTTGTTAGTTTTAAAAGAGAAAAACAAATATTATGACAAAAAGGATTTAAGTTATGTAAGCTATGAGATATGTGTTCAGTGAGAGAAGAGATCTAGGAAGAATGTAAGAATGAATGATAGGATGAAGAGAAAATGGACAAAAAATAGAAAGGATTTGAATAATGAAATGCGAAATGTAGAGGAGCAAAATTTACAGGAATAAAGAAAGAAATTGATAGGAAAGAAAAGGTGAAAAAAAAGAATTCACAAGAGAAAGTGAATAAAAAATACCCTTCCACTCTTGGTTTTTTTATTTATATTCCTCAAACTCCATTGAAATATAGCCACAGAAGACATGCACAAGCATGAGCAGCTGGAAACCAAGACAAGTGAAAGTAATGAAGATTGAAGTGAGAGGAAGTCCTGACTTCTTGTGATAATCGATTGACCATTTTCAGAAGTGAGTGATTAAAGATTCTCCTTCCTAAGCAATCTAATCAAAGACTATCGATAGCATTGAAATTCTGATGCCCAACAGAAGACTGACACATGCTGTTGTCTGCTTGCATTTCATTGGTTAGGAATATTGGTGATTTTTAACTTTTTCTTTTGATACTGACAAAGAAACTGATGGACGGAAATTAATTCAACTTTCACTTTCATTTTTGCCTTTCTTACATTCTGTGCATTGATTGGTTCTAAAACTCACTGTCTCTACAAGAACAAAATTTTTATTTTTGTAGTAAGTTTGTCATCTTTTAACTTTCTTTTTCTCCTTTTACAGGAAAGATTGTATGTTGCATATATAGTTTTAATAATGTATAATCAACACCTTTTAGAATCGGTTATAAATAATATAGAGGGGATAGCAACAATTTTAGTTTCATTAAATGTTATTTATTTGTATTGGACTTATTTAAATAAATTTTAATGTCTGTTTAAAGATCAATTTTATCCTCAAGTAATATACAGGGTGCGATGGGTAAATTGTCGCTATTTTATATTTTTAATTTCATGCATGCACATTGTTCTTGATTTTTGTTGCCTGCACAATATAGTAAGGTCATTTCGGCAAACTTTGTGAGAAAAATAGCACCATGACACAATTCATCCCAATTTTACAAAATATACAAGAATTATTTATTCAACATGATTGCATTTTGTTGCTGGCCTATTACAAGTTGTTGCAGTATTAAAATTGGAACATTTACGGAGTGAAATATCCCAAATCATCATTTGATGCCTAACAGAAATTTGAAGAGAGAAAGAAGAGGATAATACTTGGGTGGGAATTTAATTTTGGAAATGGTTTTAGAAGTGTGTAATCTAAGAGCATTTCCCATGCAAAATATAACAAATGTATCAATGGTTTAAATTTTTTGTCAAATTTTGTTAAAATTTGTTTATCATAAAACTGCAAAACATATCACACTAGAGAATTTATGGGGGGGGGGGCAATATTATTATATTATATTTTATGTTGACTGCATTGAAACAAAGTTAAATGTCTCTTGAGTATTTCCATTTTCCTTTTTGGTTCTGAAATAATGTATGGAAAGTAAGAATACAAATGAGTAAAGCTGGTCAAGCTCAAGTCAGCCTCGCGCTGAATTGGGAAAGCCAAATCTCTACTTCATGAGTAGGGCTACTGAAAACATGTCTGAATAATTTTGTTGGAAGGTGGAAAGAGAAAGATTGTTCTTTCTGGAAGTGGAGTCTTAAAATCACACATGTGACCAGAAGCCCTTTCCAGCTGCTTCTTTATAACTGGCATCATGGGAAAATTAATTTATTTTTTATTCTTTATTATTCGTTTATTTGTTGGTTTTATTTCATTTTCTCATAATTTAACATCTGATTCAATGAAATAGAAATCCTTATCAATTTTTAATCTTTTCATTTATATCCTCTTACTTCTTTAATGACCAGTATTTAGAATTTTGATATCTACAGCATTATTTTGTTAAAGTTGTTACACTCAAATTTTTAACAACAGGGGAATTTCCATAGGTATTTCATAGTTGTAGAACTCCGAAGGAGAGTATTCAATCATTAATTAAGAATTACAGTTCATCAGATAATTAAAATATGCAAACTGTTAAATTTTCACTGGTACTGCTAGTAATGTTTATTTTGTTAAATAAATACAAAAGTGCTGAAATGTCTTTTGCCCAATCAAAAAGAGAATCTGAAATTCTGAAATTTTGTTATTTAGTCAGATTTTGAGAAGTGGATTGGGTTTAGAACTTTTCAATATATATGAAAGAATTTCCCATTCCATCCCATGATCATTTGCTACATGATGATAGGTATCTTCATGTAGTAAAATTCTCAGTTGACTTTCTTGCTTGAGAAAATATGTCATTTCTATTATTCAAATAAGCCAACTGCTCACTTTATTGTGGAATAATGACAGTTTATCTAGGGTTCAGCTTTTTAAAAAAATAATTTCATTTGAACCCACCACTCAAAATTACCCCCACCCTCCTGTAGATTCAGTTTAGGTTGAGATGTTAAAAGCTGTCTTGGATTTTAACTTCTTTTAGTTGAATGTAGTATTCCACCATATTAAATTGTCTCAAAGTTTTGTGCAGAAAATGTACAAAACATTTTATGCATAGAAATTCATAGCATCATTATTCAGTCATCAAAGTATTACCCTGGCTTTTTTATTTTTCTAAAACAACTTTCAGCTAAAATTTGTATTTCAGTACATTATGTCAATGCAAAAGTTCCCAGAATCTTTTGACAAAATGTTTTAGGCATATAAATCCATAGCATCATTATTCAGCCATTAAAGTATTATATTTGTGTTTTCTTAAGACTCAAAGATACCATTCAGCTAAAGTTTGAACTTATGTATTAATCCTATAGAATACAAAGTATTTTTCTTTTCCTTACCAACAAAACTTCAGTATTTTTCAGTGCATTATTCCAACAAGCCAGTTGCTCATTTTGGTGTTGTACAATAGTTTTATCGAGGTTCTAGCAATTTATAATAAAGAATTCATTTTGAATCCCACCAGAAAAAAAAAATGTTTCCATAGTAAAATGCGTTTGAGTTGATTGTTGGTTGTTTTTGTTTAGCAGCATATCAATCTCCGAGTTATTTAATTCTGAAATCTAAATATTCTGTACACAAATTTTTTTTTGGAGGGGGGCGGTTACAATGGTTTTAGTGATACCAGTTTTAATAATTAACCCATATCTGGGGTAAGAGGTGGATACATACCTTTCCCAAGAGTATTTGCACATAAGTGAATACAGAAAACACAACCAGAATTGGAACTCTGCTCTTGAATTAACAATTCTGAGCCATTATATATTACACCACCTGCACATCCAAGCCTACAACACCTGGTATTCTCAAGTGGTCATCCATCTAGGTATTAACCAGGCACAATGTTGCTTAACTTTGGTGATTGTACAGTAACCAGTATTTCACTGTGATGTGGCCATGTTTGAGTTGACTTATTTACATTAATATAAATAACATTTCATCCCAGAAATTCAGACATAGTTAGGGCTTGTCTTGATTTTTCTCTTTTGGATTCTCACAATAAAACCATTTTTCGTCACTTAATGGCTATTTCTTTAGCCATTAAAATACTAATTTTGGGAAATTGGTTGGACTGAGAACTTTTCAGCATTCCCTCTTATAAAATAAGCACCAGTATTAATGTATTTGTCAAATTATGTTAGGGATATTATCCAGGTAGCAGAAAGTTTGTTCAGTCCTGAAAACAAAAATTCACCAGGAAACTGAGTCTCCCCATTCTTGAGAACAACAACTAGCTTAAATTGAGCAACTTGAACATATCTGAACTAGGTTAATCCAACAAAACATTGTTTTTTTTATTACCTGGTGGATGTAAGTTCAATCCCTATGTGGCATAACAAATACTGTCCATATAGAATAGATCTTAGCAGTATTGTCATTTAAATGTTTTGCTATTGGAGTCATTACATTATAAAATCCTGGACTCTAAATTCTTGATAATGTGAAGACTGGGTTTGATTTCAAAATTGTCGATAGCTTTTCTTTATATGCAAATCTTTAGCGCAGTTGAGAAACTTTTCTCTTTTTTAATATTTAAGAAAAAAAAAATCTTTAAAAAGGTCAGTATAATTGCATATCCATTCTTAGAACCTGTTACACTTTCACCTAAATTAACAATTTTAAAAAAACCCTTAAGCTAAGAGACCCTCACTTAATGATTTTGTCAGTCTCTTGCTAGACTGAAGGGTTGTAATTAAGTGAAAGTTTGAGTGTCAAAACAGTCACATTAAAAACAACCAAGAAACATCCATCTTTACTTCTATTCCTCTTCTTTTACCATTACTTACACATTATATACTTGTTTATATACAGAGGGATGCAAAAGTAGGTATACAGTAACAAAACATATTGTATTGAAAACACATCAATAATAATATTTACTGTATTGTTACTTTTGCAGTATGTATTTATTACTAATACATAAGCATACAAATTAAGTATTAGGCATTGATACCTATATAGTAGTTATATTCTCTCTACTCTTCTCTCTTTTCCTCTTTTATTTTTATTTTTCTCTTCTCTCTATTTTCTTTCTCTTTCCTCTTTCCCTTTCCTCTCTCTCTTTTTTGTTTTCTCTCTCTCTCTCTCTTCTCATTTTTTTTCTCTCTCTCCTGTTTCACTCGATGGAATCCAATGGGTATGAGGTTTACTCTCCGTGTGTACAGGAAATGATGGATCTTAGCTGCAAAGGTCAGGACTGGTGGAACTAAGAAATGTAGCTCATCATAACATTTGAAAATAGCAATTGAGTAGTTAGAGGGTCAAGACATTTCATCTATGGAAAAAGGGGTTGTAGGGTGGAAAATAATTCATCACCCACAATCTCTTCACAAGGGAACATGTGTAACTGAACCTCAGCTTCTCCAACCCCCATCAGCATTTTACAAGACAACCTGAAATCTATGTAGGTATCAAATGTTTTTAGTAAAATTTGATAAGCACAATGAGATTCATAGTGTAACAGACAAATATGGGGGAATACGATAAATAATTTTTTTTATCTCAGAACAATGTTAAAATTTTTTCCATTTTGTCATTCATTTGTCTATGTGACATGTTTCGTTCTCTAGAAGGACTTCATCAGATTTGAAAATTTACAATTTCAGTGTTCCCACATTTTCAGTGTTTCCTCTTTGTATGTAACTGATGCTCGTGCTTTTATATCTCCCCCTCCTACCCATCAACAAAAATATTACTTTAGTCTGAAATATTTCTAGAGGACGAAATGCATGACACAGAATTTTATTCCATTTTGATTTGTCTTTTATGCAAATGAATTACAATGTCATTCATTAGTTGCATTTTACTTGCTACAATTTTAGAACCAGAAACAAGACAATTTAATCTGCTAGTGAAAACTAACCACCAATTGTCTTTTTAAACAAAGTTTCAACTAACACATTGAAACTTTGTAACTTTTATTTACTATTTTGATTTTGCTGATAGTTTTTTCAAATTGATGACCGATTTAATTGTTAAAAAATTTGACTTTTATTAATTATTGAAGGATAATCCATATAACCTGGTTTGTGCCTTTTTAGATCTAACAGAATCTACAACTGAACTGTTAAGATGTATTAAAAGTATTTTCATTTTTTTAAATGTTCCAGAGGTCCTTTGTGTTGTTGTTGTTGTTGGGGGGGTCATGTTTTTATTTATTTTTATTATATTTAGATTTTTTTAATGATTATGTAATGCTCTACATGTGTTATCTTTCGTTGAAAAGTTTTCTAGAGTTGGTGACCAGGTTCTTATATTCAGCAGCTGATAGTTGTCCATTTCAAGGGGCAAATCACCATCTTTTAAGCTAGTTTTCTACAGTACAGTTGGATATTGTTTCATTTGCTTTTATCAGCTTTGAAGTGGAATAAGGTTTCAAAATTCTCAGAATCTTGATATTTGTCTCCATCATTATAACATCTGAAATGAAAGATACTGCTAAATATTAATAATGATATATATTAGTTCTGCTCCAACAGTTTCATTTCTTGCACTTCCTGCCTGTGGAACTCTCTTCCATTTGTAATTATCAGAGAAACATGTAGTCTTCATAAATTTAAATGCAACAGCGCCCTGAGTATGACGATAAACTACATCCGCGTCCTGGGTATGACAATAAACTACATCCGCGTCCTGGGTATGACGATAAACTACGTCCAACCAAAAGGCCGTCGATCTGATCAATCGGCTGGTCATGTCATGCCCCATCACATCTAACCCATCCCAAAACAACTACAACTTACAATTAACTTTCCTTCCGAAACCCTAGACTAAATATACTAACACCTTACCCCTAAAATGTGATGGGAAACAATGATGTTGCCAGCTATACGTTTTTGAAACGATGATGTTGCCAGGGATCCATTTTTTTTGAAACAATGATGTTGCCAGCTTTACGTTTTTGAAACAATGATGTTGCCAGGGATACATTTTTTGAAACAATGATGCTGCCAGCTATACGTTTTTGAAACAGTTGCCAGCTATACGTTTTTGAAACAATGATGTTGCCAGCTATACATTTTTGATATGTCTAGTAAATACAGGATCTGGCATTAAATAACCAATAGTGGTTGACATGCCATAAAACCCCAAACAAACAAACAAATTAAATGCAACATCAATCATTATCTTCTATATTCTTGAATCCTGTTCATCTTTTGTCCTTCCCTCAATCTTCTCTATATGTTTTATTTTCTCTCATTTTCACTCCCTGTAACCCCCTGCGTACTAGTGGTATTCCTGCCTTGCTTGGGGTGAAATGATTAAAAAAAAAAAATGAATGATAAAATGGAAAAAATTCTATGTAATGCATTATCCTCTAAAAGGATTTCATCCAACTAAATTAATGATGGGCTTATATATATGTGTGTGTGTGTTTTGAACAATAAGAAATATAAAAAAATTAAAATTTTCACACACACTGGGTTGTATATTAATGTTTTTGTTTTATTATTTCAATTAGGTTCCTCAACTAGTTTCGGCCAGCATGGGCATCATCAGGAGAAAATAATTTCTGCTTGTTAATAGCAGTGAACTACAGTAGTGAATGATGCTTTCTGAAGAAAATGAACTTTATCTGTAGTTTTCATTTGTTTTTTTTATCGTTAATTTTAGTCAGTCCTTGTGTTGGTCAAACAGCCTCTTTCAAGTTATTTTTAAGATAGAGGCTGGGGAGACTCATGAGTCGTAGAATTCTCTTCTTGGTCATTTTAACAGTTTTATTGGTTGCTAGGAGGGGGATGTGTGTGTTAAGTGTATGTTATATTTTAATTCTTTGGGAGTGTGTATTATGTGTGTAAGTCTCTATATATTGGTATGAGTGTGTGTATAAGTGTGAGACCTCAACACCTCTGCAAGCATGTCTGTCTTGTGTGGGTGAGAAATGTGGGTAGGGTTTTATGGGGTTATATATTAATTCTATATTGTTAAATTTGTGGTTAAGCCCATCTGGACAAAGTGTTTTGAGGTGCAAAATACATTTGTTTTCGTGTTCTTCGAATATTTTTCTAAGGTTATCTCTTCTGTCTATTTCTATTTTTTCAATTATGGTGAATTTTGCATGGCTTTTAAAATGATGCTTTTCTAGGTGGAAATGTTGTTGTAAAGGTAATAATCATTTGTGGGGAACTGACTTGGTCCGATTCCGATAATTATTAATTATGTAGTGAAAGGGTCATTCAGATTTTCTCACATATTGTTTCTGGCATAGTGTGCATTCTAATAGGTAAATTATGTTATGATTTCTACAGTTAGAGTTGTGGTAGATTTTGAAAGTAGATTTAGTGACTGAGCTAGTGAACGAATTGGTGTGTCTAATGTGGTTACAAGGTAAACTCGTTTTGTTGTTACATGGTTGGGAAAATACTGTTTTTATTTTTGGTCCATTGTGGGTTACCTTATCTGAAATTTGGTTACTACCTATAATTTCCTTAAGGCTCGTATGTCTACAATATGCTAGAAGACGGGGTTCCTCAAACAAAATTTTTAGGTCTGGTTTGAGATGTAGTATTTCCCTGTGACTTGATTAAGTAAGATAGTGGAGTAAGAGTGGTGTTGAAAGTGGTTTCTAGAGGGATGCATCTGGATTTATTTTTAATTTCATACATTAGGGTGTCTCCTCTAGGTGTGAAAATTGCTTTATTTATTTGTTCCCTGATATGTATATGTAGGGGACAGGTAGAGATATAAACGTCAGTTATAATTATGCATTGAGAGGAAATGCTGAAGATCTAGGAAGGCTTGAAATTTCTGGCGCCCAATATGTTAGATGCACCAAAGCTTTGTTTTTTATCACTGTTCTTTTTAAATATCTCTCTTCATGACATCATGAGATTGGTTAAGAAAGGTGAAATGTTGTAAGAACCTGGACTCAAATTTACCTTAGATGATTCAGAAATCAGTGCATTTTTCTATATATTTCTTGCCTTTGTGAATTATTTTCTCCTTTAATTAAAGCAAGATTTGTAATTATCAAAATTATGGTCCCTGATTACAATGAATGTCTAATACATTGAGTATGCCGTTTTCTGAAAGATCTCTTTTCTATTCATATAATCTTTTATTTACATTTCTCCAAGTCTCTTCTGTGTATTTTTTGTGGCTATCATTACAGACGATAGTGTCAATTTCTGCTTCAAGTTTTAGGTTGTTATTATTGTTTTAGAAGTAGTTGTAACAAATTTTATGTCAAGTTTAGTTAAATTCCTTTCACTTATAGCTGTGACATAGTATGTGATATGATGTCTCTAGTTTTAAGTATATTTATATTGTTCATTCTCCTATTTCCAAAAATCTGATCAGCTTTTTGTGCTAAATATAGAATAAGTACAATATTGGAGGAGCTTAAAAGTATTTTCAATGCTTTTCTCTTTATCATGTAAATATTGAGTACTACAAATTCTAAGTGCTCTTAAATCTGATAATTATTCCACATTTTATTTTGTTGTGGTGTGAATAGAAATTTATGAGATGATTTTTATTAATAGATTCATGATACACTTGGTTTTAGTTCATTATTTTTACAGTTTAACATGATATTGGGAAAGGTTATGTATTGATTGTTTCCGTTTGTTTCATCAGTAAATTCTACCATATGTTCGAGTTGTTTAGTTGATCTGCAAGATGAAATAAAATTGTTTTGCAGGAATATATTAATAAAGCATCACCAATATATTTGAAAGATGCTGAGGGTTTAGGTAAAATACTTTGGAAAGGACCAAATTCAAGAAATTCTAAAAATAGACAAACTAAAACTCTGCTAAGAGCCATTACATCAGTAATTTGAAATTTTGCTTATAAAAAATTGTTAAAAGTGAAATAATATTGGTTTGTGATGAATTGGTAAATTTTTATGATTTTTGTCTATTGGTAGGAAGAGGTTTAGTTTTTATTATAATGGCTGTTTTTTGTTTTGTTTTAAAGAATTCAAGCATTTGTTCACAGGAATGTTGGTATAAAAGCATCTGACATCTATACTAGCCATGAGTTTATTTATCATAATTATTAGATATTTTTATTAGGTGACATGAAATTTTAATATGAAAGGTTAATTGTTCCAAGAAATAGTGTTTTGGCTTTTGTCTGTCAGTAAGGAGTGCTTCCAATCTCAGATATGATGGGTTGCATTGGAATGCCAGCTGTGTGTATTTTAGATAGACCATAATATCTGGGTATTTTAAGGTGGTATTCTATTATTGACAAAGTTTTAGAGTAAATGAAGGACACTTATACTTAACATCAGAAAGAGGCAGTTGATATTTCTAGGGGATATAATGAGGAAAGAGGATTTAGAAAATTTGATACTCACAGGACAGACTGAAAGCAAGAGGGACAGAAGAAAGCAGTGCATAACCTACCTAATGAGCTTTGTGTAAATAGTTGGCAGAACAAGGATTGGGGGAGATAGCAAGAAGACCAAATTTACTAAGAACTACAGTTGCGGCCAAAATGTTCAGAATGGCATTGTTTTCATCAGAAAAGTAGGTATAAGTTTTTATCAAAGTTGTTTTATATTCTATAATTTTCACAGTCAATAAATACGATATTAATTGTTATTGTCTGAGATGTTGGTGTAATTTGAGAGGATAATACAAAAGTTATGGATGATTTAGTGATTTACTGCAAAACCCATGGTGGCCAAAACGATCAGAACAGTTGAAAAAATAACAAAATAATAAAAAATGACAGAGAATACTAGAATTATTTAATGTGAAGCCCTTTAGCTTCAATCACACTTTGACATCTTCGACTGCATGAGGAAATTAAATTTTCAATTTCTTGCTGGGTGATCTTATACCATTCTTCCTGAAGGGCATTCCATAATTGCTCGGTTGTTTTAGGATTTCTGGCTTTCGAACGTTCTCCGAGAATATTCCACACATTATCAAGAGGATTGAGATCTGGGCTTTGAGCTGGCCAGTCCATAACAATAACCTTTTTAGCCTTGAGGAAATTCATGACCACCTTAGCCTTGTGACATGGGGCATTGTCCTGTATGAATATAGGTGGTCGCTTAGTTGAATTTCTCAGCACAGGCAAGACATGATCTTTTACAAGTTGTTTATAAACTCCTGCATTTACCTTTCCATGTAATCGCACCAAAGGGCCCACACCATCTCCAGATATCATCCCCCAAACCATGACACTTCCTCCACCAAATTTAACACTAGTCTTAAGGAATTTAGGTGACAATTTTTCACCTACTTTTCGACGAACGTACCTTTTCCCATCTGAGCCAAATAACAAACTTAGATTCATCACTGAAATGCACTGTTTGCCATTTTTCTTGAGACCACAACACATGTTCAGTTGCAAAGGTAAGACGACACATTTTATTCATGGAGCTGATCAGTGGCTTCACTGCAGGTGCTCTTGCTTGTAGGTCATGTTCAACTAAACGACGAGACACAGTTTTTCGAGATAAAGTTTTCTTCAGTACAATGCTCATTTCCCGAGAAACAGCAGCAGCAGTTTTAAGTCTGTCCTTTTTTTTAACCAACTTTACCATAGCACGATCTTCTCTCTTGGTCATTTTTCTTGACCTACCTGTAGACTTTCTTGCTTCACACGAACCACAATCATCATAGACCTTAAGAATAATGTGAACAACACTTTTTGACCTGTTAACAATCTTTGCAATCAACCCAATACTTAAATTATCCTTCTTTCGAAGCTTAATAATCTGCTGACGAATTGGTAACAGAGTAAGTGGCATTATATTAACAAAGTACACTGTAGATATTCTTACTAATGTTTAATAAACAAACCACGTAAACAAATTAAAAAAATTAGAGTTCGCTGGTTAAATATACTAAAACACGGAGTAAAAGTAACTGTTCTGATCATTTTGGCCGCCATGGGTTTTGCACTAAATCATCCATAACTTTTGTATTATCCTCTCAAATTACACCAACATCTCAGACAATAACAACTAATATCGTATTTATTGTCTGTGAAAATTATAGAATATAAAACAACTTTGATAAAAACTTATACCTACTTTTCTGACGAAAACAATGCCGTTCTGAACATTTTGGCCGCAACTGTACAAAGAACAGAAAATTGTGGAGTCATGTTTGCCCACATACTGAAAGGACAGAAAAACTCTATTAATATCATGACATGTCCTCATGTATTGCATTACATGGAATTTTTCCTCTGCCATTCAGTTGTCTAACATTGTTCAGAGATATATATATATATATATATATATATATATAGCCAAAGAAAAGTGAGTATCAAATTCCTGATGTTAAGTATAATTGTAGGGAACATATAATTATCAGGTTGCCTATTTGACTGGCAGTAGCTAAGAACATGTAGTAGTTTCCTTTCCCTTCAGAGGTCACGTAGTAGCAGACTTGCAGAAATTATAGCTAAACATATGTATCTATATGTGATAAATGTTTATTTTTAGATTTTTACAGAACATTAAAAATTCTCATAATTTTAACCTTAATACTACTGCTACTGCCATGTAGCAAAATCTCTAAACCAAGCAATACATATAATTGCTTTCTTTGGCAACTGTTACACTTTGGTGTAAGTAAACAAAAATAAAAACACTTTTTGATATATCCTAATAGAAAAATGTAAGCAAAAAATTATTGGTAATTTGCTTGAAACCCACAATGATTTTTTCCATAGTAAATTAATTGGGTACTTAATTATTTAGTATTTTATTTTGTAAAGTAGGTTATTAAACTTGTACATACCACCAATGTTAATCTCATATTTTGTAAGTGAAGAATTTTATCTCTATTATCAATGCACTATTTTCTTCTTGTCATTAAATGCAACAAATTTATTCTCATGATATTTCCTAAAATTAAAGTAATTTACAGTAAACTAAATTGAAGGTGGGAGGTTTGGCAAACTTGGACTGTCATAGCTGTAAAAAAAACAAATGGAGTGATACCACTATTATTTTAACTACCTTCAGTCTTTATCAATGTTTGTTTTAAAAAGTGATGATTAGAATTGTAATTAAACCTAAACATATGATGAAAGTGAATTTATACATTTTCTTTGCTCTTGAGAATTGACAACAAAAATAATAATCACTATTTATTTATTATATTGTTCATTGGAATGGTTGGCAAAACATCGGCTAATTGCCAACTGATTCAAACTTAATAAAATGGTAAATAATAAGGATTTCCTTATAATTGGTTTGCATATTTTAATTTAATGTTTATAAATTTAAATGAATAAAAAATTGTTTTCATATTTATTTCTTTGTAAATTGGTAAATGATGAATATTACATTGCATTAGTTTTTAGAATGTTGTAAATATAAATTTATTCTTGTAAATAAACAATCTAATAAAATATTGTTGAAAATTCTCAAGAACAAAAGAAAAATGTATAAATTCACTTTCATCATATATTTAGGTTTTATTACACTTCTAATCAATCATGCTTTTAACATTGCATTTTATTTGCGGGCATGAAGGTTCAAGTTTGCCAAAGGTTTAATGGTGGATGAAAACAAAAGTTTGACTACTGTATGACACAGTATCTAAGCATGATTAATTGCTACCAGTTCCCCCTTGTTCAAGGCTCGAGAGCAACTTAAGGTAGTGGTTTACAGTAATAACAAGAAATGCTAAAAGAACATATCTTTGAAAATGACCTCATAAATCAGATTTCTTAGACTTCTCAGGATAACATTGATCTATTTTCCTTACAATGATGTTCACCCTGTAAAAGGCCCCTGTGGAAGATAATGGTTAACCCTAGATTTGAACAGGTTATGATTGTGGTGATCTCTTGGAAATCCGTTCCACAAGGCAGTGGTTCATGGGAAGAAGCTGCTCGAGTGGAATTTACATCTCACCAAAGGAATGCAAATGGAATTGAGGGCAGTTTCACTATAATATGCATGGCATGGTGGGTCTTAGCCATGAATATTGGGACTGGTGGAACTAAGGAATGTAGTTCATATGAACACTCTTCATGGAATTAGCAATAGAAGTGGTAGGCTTGCAACGTCTCATCTGTGAGAAAGTGTTGTCAGGTGAAAAAATATTTTGTCACCCACAAGGACACAGAGAGTGGAAAGTGAAGACTCAGCAACTCCTGCCCATATATAGCATCAGTATCCCATTTGTGGCCTGATCTGTCTCTTTTAAAGTTAAAGGATAGCAGGAGGGGTCAAGTACTTGCTGGAGCAGTACAGAGAACTGACCCCTTTTCCAGCATCTTTAGCAATGAATCATATGTACAAGTTCCACTTGAGGTCTGGGCTGAGTAAGTCCCAATAGGTACTCAAGGCACAGAACCTCCCTGCAGGAACATCCATTCATTGTGAATAGTGAAAGTTTTGGGCCCAATTGGCAATGTCACTGCTTTGGTTTTAAAGGCATTGAATATGACCAGCCAGTTTTTCCCCACTGAGCTGCTAGAGCTAGGTCAGAGGAGGGATCAGCTGCCAATAGTGAAATTGTTTGTTAGCATTTTTATTTGGTTAATGTAAGAGTTTTCAGCATTATTTTTATACAAATTATATTATTCATATAAATTTACAGGATCCTCATTCGGTCATCAAAGCATTTTCACTTATTTTCTCTGACTTTATGCTACCTTTCTGGTAAATTGTATATTTTATATATTTGTTGTATAAAAAGAATGATTCCAGTTTAGATTCAAATTTTTTGATGAGTTCTTTTAATATGTTCAGTTTATTGGTATTACTAACCAGATAACAAGTGTTCAATGAAACAAACCAAATGATAATATGAAGGTGACAGGTCTGAAGAATATATTGCATGATGGAGAAGAACTTTTGTCTTGGGTCCATAATCAATTGTTACGTCACTTTTGTAATATGAGGACAAACATTGTCATGCAGAACATTCACTTGTCGACATCAGAAAAGTATTTGGTTTCAATGATACATTCATACAAAATGACCGAATCACCTCTTATTTTCCTGTGAGTTGTTTCTGTTGTTTTCCTTTAAAAGTTTGTACAATTTTCAAGTTGTAATGTCTTCTGCAGCATTCTTTGTTCTTGATCTAATTTTTTTTTAACTCCGCAAACCATTCCTTTAACATGGTTGCAACTGCTGTGTTATTATAAGCTCAACTGATTCATTGTTTGGCTTTCTCTGTGCTTTTTCCTCAGATTACACAAAGAGTAAGCAGTATTATATGTGCTGTTTATATATTTAACCATGATTTTAATAAAAATAAACTGAAATTATTACATTTCTAGAAACAGTTGTTCAAGTATAAACACACAGTTGCAATAAAGAGTTGAACATCAACGATATTTATAAGATTTCTGTAAAACTATGCACATGACAGTAATCAGAATTTAAACATTTTAAAATCCTTTTAAATTACTTTCTAGAATGAACATTAATCTTTTTAAGTTAAAATTAATTTTGTATTTCTTTTAATATGAATTAAGTAGTGCAATATATAAAATGATATGGCACATTTTTATGAAAATAAATGCTTCTTAAACTGCTTCATCTATTGCTTTTAGTATTGAAATAACTTGGTTTAAACAATAAAATTAGTATTTCAGAACTGAAATTCATCAAAAATTGTTACCATTATACTCTATTATAGTTTGCGATTATATCTTGTCTAAAAAGTTCAGTATGTATTTTCAGAAATGTCTTACAAAAATACTGGATATTTTTTAAAATTGGTCTAAAACACATTATCAAAATTTGTAACAGAGAATCAGGTCAACCTGACAAGAGACCTAGAGTTGGTTGCGTGTGGTGCAGTAAGCACCAGGAGTTATGTCCACTTTCACAATTGGCTGTTGAGAGAGGACATTCTACTTACAGTAGGTGGTGCTGACAATTTGCATATGAACAATACTGGACAGGTATTAGCCAATAATCAGCATGGGTCTGGGACTGAGAGAGCTAGATAACACTAGTTTTTTTTTTCTGTTGGGACAAAGCGTTCTTGATGTGTGGACCATCAGAGTTTTGAGTCAGTGGATACATTTACTTAGAAAACCAGACAAGATGAATACAAATTATTTCAGCTTTATAAATATTTCTAAGATGTAAACATTTTGAACTAAAATCATCTTATTATCTACTTGAAACAAAATGACACTGACTAAAACATTCTTTTCCTTGCTTTGCTTTCTGCAAAGTCAAATGAATATGAGTTTGTCATATTTATATGATTTCAGTTTATGAAACTATTTAGAAGTTATAACATCTAGAAAATTAAAATCATTGCTTTATAAAAGCTTGAGATGGGGCCCAAGGCTGCAGCCTATATTAGAATAAAGGTTTAATGGTGGATGAAAAATAAATGTTTGACTACTGTATGACACAGTATCTAAGTATGATTAATTCCTACCAGTTCCCCGTGTTCAAGGCTCGAGAGCCACTTAAGGTAGAGGGTTACAGTAAAAAGAAATGCTAAAAGAACATAGCTTTGAAAGCAGCTTATGCTAGCCCTATCTTTGCATTTTAATGACTTTATCACCTACCATAAGGTTAAACAATTAAAAAAACAGATATGAATGTAAGTACAAGTTAAAATTAATAACAATGATTATTATTTTATATCATTTGGCTGAGTTGGCTCAGACATGCATGAGTCTATCATGTTAACCATCACAGTCCTGCATCAAGGTCGGAAGGCCATTAGGGATGCATTTCAAGTGTTGCTGTAGGTAAAAATTTATACAGGTATTTTTGAAGAATAATTTCATTAAGAAATATATTGATGGGAAACTGAAAAAGATGAGACTGTGATTATAACAATGATTTAAGACACAACATAAATTGTTGGGTTTGTTGATTGGACAGTGATATCAATTTTCTGATTGGTTATAAAAGATGACAGATAAAATTTAAAATTTTGTAAGCCATGATCAAAATCTACACCTGGACTAAAGAAAATGATACTGCTACAAAAGTAGCTTAATATTTTTTTTTTTTTTGTATCACTCGTGTAAAACAGTAAAGCCACTAAGACACATGGGATTACAGGTTGTGGAAGAATTGGGAACAGGAGCATTGATAATGAGTAGGAAGAGAAAAGAATAATCAGGAGGACAGTAGATAGTGATTGACATTGCATTTAAATTTTTGCAGATTAAAGTTGGCTGGAACGCATGGAGCCTGAAGTGAGTTCCAAAAGCAAGAAGTGCAAGAAAAGAAACTGTTTGCATAGAACTTATGGTTACATCTAGCCAGCTCAATTGTAAATTGATGAGATCTTGCCACCAGTCTAGTACTGCACTCAAATTAAAAAAGTCTAGGTACCATAGTGAAGAGCTCATCCAAACACTTACCATGAAATTATTCATAAAAAAGGCACAGAGAGGCAACTTTATGGCGGTGGGTAAGTGACTAAAGCCGAGTCACCAGATCAGGATCAATAATATTGCTGATTTTTCTTTGGATTTTATCAAGGAGCTCAAGGTAAATAGCAGGGGCACCAGACCATATATGGCAGCAATATATGCAATAATACAAATTTCTGTTTCAAATATTATGTTTTAAATTGAAAAAGTGATACATTAAAATGAATATTTAAAAAAAAAGATTCCTAACATTTACAAAGAGATTAACAAGCAAACTTATTCTTCTTGTTGGAATACATGTTTAAATTGAAATAAAAATTTGGATATGCAAACTACTTACTTTTACACTCAAAGTGTTTGTGACAACCAACCTTGATTGTATCTTAAGGTTATTTCAAGAAATTCTCTTTCCTAAGATATTTGAAGCTTTTGCTTTTTCTATGTCAATTTTTTGAAAATTTATAAGTTCTTCCACTGTCAGTTATTGAATCAACTAAACTAAGAATAATTTAAAATTTAATATCTGGATGTAATGCATAACAGAAAGATAGGGAAGGGCTCTTCAGTTGTAAAAATGTCAATTTTACCTCTTCATTATCAGGATATTTATCAAGCACACATCCTAACCACCAATTCCTATTATAGATTGATGTAACAAATCCCTTAATGTTTTCAAGCTCTGTATTGTCCTGTTTTATAATTTTAACTATTTTTCTTTCATCCTGAGTTGACACTGATTTTACTTTTACCTCTTCCTGAGACACAGGAATAAAACTATGTAGTTTTTGAAGTTCCTGTAATTGTTGAGGCATTTTTAATCTATTTTCTAAGATTTCTGCTTCATTTGTCTGTTCATTTATTGAGGAATACAAAATATTTATGCCTGAAATGTTTTTCCTTGCATAAACAACTGCCTTGGTATCATTATTTGTTCATTATAGGGTTGTTCCAGGTTTACTTTTGCTGCTAATCTTTTAATAGTTTCTCCTGACCCATCACATAGTCCTTTTCCATGAGATGTAACAAAATAGTCAATACCAAAGTCAGCCTTATGGTCGCACAAATTGATAACATTTTTATGTTAAGTGGCACCATCAGAGAAATAGATCAGATTTTTCATTTTAAAATTAAGATTTTTTTCAGTACTTCTATAAGTTTTCTTTGAAACAAATGGACAGCTACTGCATTGTTCTTGAGACAATCTGATATAATTACAATATTAATATGCTCCAGCTGTTTGTCATTTCTGTAATAACAGATAAATGGATGTAATGTGACTTGAGAATTATCCTCTTTTCACAAGCTGAAACCTTTTCTTTTAATTGTGTAATAATTTCACTTTCATCCGATCTTTTGTGCTCTTCTACACTGGTAGATTCTTGTTGAGAAATTTACTCGAAATCAGTTTAATTTTCTTTCATGCTGCTCCTTTAATTTTACCTACTTTTTATTCCTCATAATTGGTTTGTTCTTCAAGCTTTGGACACTTGATTGGTGATTCACCAATCAATGACAGTGACCAATTAAGAAGTTGCAATTCATTTTCAGTATCAACAAAAATGCTAAATGGCTGTGACTGGTTGTCAGCTTTCGGGTAATGCTGTATATTTTATTTGACAACGGGTTTCCTTGTTAATCTCTTTGTAAATGTCAAGAATCTTTTTTTTTTTTTTTCAGATATTCATTTCAGTGTATCACTTTTTCAGATCAAAACTTAATTTTTAAAATATATGAAAAAAAAACATGAAAATTTGTTTTGTGCATGTCGAATGTCAACAAGAATTTGTTAGCCATTAACATTATTTGTTGCATATTTTTATATTATTTTATGTTATCTTAACATTAATTCACAACACTTGTTCATATAAAAAGTTATTTGTTGTATAATAAAAATGTAAACAAAACCAAAAATAAGGTTGTTTATTTTCCACCAAATTGGTCAACATTTAACCACAAATAACACAAATTCTGTTGATTTCATAATCTTTCTTTTTATGTGCCATGTCCCTTTAGCATGTAGACGATCATGGCTCTCCACTTCCCCCATCCCTTGTAGCTCCCAACAAGTTTTGTCCCTTTGCTACTTCCCCCAGGCCATGTTCTGTCATGCACTTGCTTAAGCCAGCTAGATATGTCATATGTTGCTTTCCCTTGTCTCTCTTTCCCTTTATTCAACCTGTGAGTATCAGATTCTCCAAGCCCTCCTTTCTCATTATGTCCCAGAAATTTCAGCTGCCTCTTCCTGATGTTAAGCAGAAGCCTCCTCCTTGTTTGCATCCTCTCCAAAATGTTATCATTGCTCATATGTTCAGTCCATGATATCCTTAGCATCCTTCTGCAGAATCATACCTCCATTGCCTTGAGTCTCTTCTTCATCTTTGAGGAGACTGTCCAATATTTGCTGCCGTAAAGGAGGACGGATGTCATGTAGCAGCTCGGTATTCTTTTCTTTGTTACCAAAGAAATCCTCCTGTCTCGTAATACTCTTGCCTGGCTTTTGGAATACATTTTTGGCCATCTCAATATGTTTTTGGATCTCGGCATGACACTTACTGTCCTCTGTCAAAATAATTCAATTTAAATTTCTGCACCTGCTTGATTTTAGTGTCCCCGACCTGTAAATCACATTTCAGGCTCATCCTTTTACTGATGACCATGCATTTTGTCTTCTTATAGTTTATGCTTAGTCCCATCTTCTTGCTCTCCTTCACGACCTTCTGTAGGAGGTTTTGTAATTTCTTTTCCATGTCTGCTATCAGTACTATGTCATCATTTCATGATCATAGTTCTTATATGAATATTAACCTGTATTCTAAAGATATACAACCTGACCATATTGAGAGATATGAAAATGTTGGCATATAGTAGCAAATACCAAAATCCACCATTTTGAATTTGGTCCAACTCTGTAAAATCCTTGTAACTCAGGCCACAATCAAATGTCCACCAGAAAATTTCGTACATATCATACAATAAAGCAGACAAATTTGTTGTCAAATTAAAAAAAAAAAAAAAAAAAAAAAAAAGAAGTTAGATATGTTTTTTGAGAAATTAGAGGTCAAAGGTCAGGGTCAAATTATCTTAGTTGATCTTTTTTTAAAAAAAAAAAAAATAGATAGATCACCTTTTAGAACTATCCAAGTACTTTAAAATGGTATATTTTTTTGTAGGTGAAAAAAAAAAATTAAACAAACTTTGTGAGTATTTTCCAAAATTCACTTTTTTGGCAAGGGTCAAAGAGTGATATCTCATAAACCCTTTGGCCTAGAGATGTAAAATAGGTACCATTCAATTTCTATCCTGAAGCTCTATAAGTATACCAAATTTGAAAAAAAAATCTGTGTTGGTAATAGCCAGACCCTTGTTGATTTGACACAGAATGACTCATGAATGAAATAAACTTTAAATAAAAAGGCCATGAAGTGTTTACTCTTGAGCCTCTTCACTGAAGGAGAAGTACAACTTGATAGATTTGATCGCAACAAGCTATGGAGGCCTATGAATTATTCTGCAGTTGAAGGAGTGATGCACACATAAAATATATATGCATATATGTATTTATATTTTTTATATATATTTAAAGCTGAAAAAAGGGATTTTATTTATTTATTATATATATATATATATATATATATATATATATATATATATATATATATATATATATATATATATATATATATATATATATATGAGTGGAACCAAGTGTAATGCCAGAGTGTTGTCCCTAGTCAGTGGTAACCAATAATGTACCCCCTGTCGTCGGCCCTCAGACAGCAGTAACTAATTATATCACCCAGTCATTGGTCTTCAAGTTCCTTCAAATTACCATGATTACCATTTCGCTGATTCTTCACTTGTTAGTGAGTCATATTGTCACTGGTATTGTGCTGGTGGCTCCACTTGACTAAGCTGGCATTTGTCTGTTCATGACCAATCACTCTTCTGCCACATGTTTTTGATCTCAGAGAGTGAGAAGATCACTGATGAAGCAAAACTGAAGTGAAAATGGTTCAACAATTTGGAGCTACACAAGAAGAACAAGAATCCTTTGGAATAAAGAATTAACTCAGGTTAAAAATGTAATGATGATTTGGATTATATATGATTTTTTTGTATACAGCAGTTTTAACCCTTCCCACTTGTAATAATTAAATGTCACTGGTATCCTCTTTGGAGTATACAGCTTGTTTTAGTAATAACTTAAATTTCTAAGTTCTGGTCTTTATGTCCAACACAAGGTCTTTGGTCAGGAGTTCTCAGTGAATGATGCAGATTCCGGTGTCTCTCTCTCTGTTCTTCTCCAATCTCAACTCAACTCTATTCTAACTGCACTGTATTGGAGTCCAAAATCTCCAGCTTATACGGAGTCCTACATCCAGCAGGAGTGGGGTTGACTCGGGTCTGGGTTCAGTTGCCTTCTACCCTAAGTATCAACCTTTTCCATATAGAAAAATACATTTACTCAAGTGGTTTTTACAAATTTGGGGTTGTCTATCCCCCTTTTGAGAGCGGTCAGAGGAGTTATGCTAACTTTTAACTCCTACTCTCCTTCTCTTACACCTTGCCTTGGTACCCTCAATTCTGTATAGACAGTACTAATCTTTCTCTCTCTCTTTCTTTGCCCACTTTCTCAGCAGCCAACCTCATCCCACTTTCAGAAGGCATAGTGAAAACAAAAGGGATTTTCAGTCATTTTTCTTTTCTTTACCAGCTTGTCCCAAGCTGTGATTTCTTTTGATCAACCAAACTGCTCAAGAATTGGAGAAAGAGGATTCCATTTCCACTCTCCTTAAAGTTTATCTTTTCTCTTTCTTTATTATGATCGACTAGACCACACAGTCAAAGGAAGGAAATGGATCCATGATCATTTCAAAATAGTAAAAAAATTTTCCTTATTACTTGTATCCAAGGAAATCTGAATTAATGTTTAGATATAAAATTTTTCTCTGGACAAATGTCACCAAAATTATCTTTTCTTCTGGGTGGTTGATTCAAAACGTGTTTTTATTTTATCTGATCCAGGAATGCTTTTTCACTGACCATCCAGATTTCTCTATCGTCAACATATGTTTTTATTTTATCTGACATCGTCACAGATAACTTGATGGTGTCGGGTTTTGTAATCCGTCACACGTACATAATACAAGTAATAACAGAAAAACTTCAATGTAAAATAATAAAGTATTTAATTAAAATACATTAACAACAAAGAAGTAAAGAGTAAACAGAAAGATTATTAATTACTTATCAGTTAATACAAAACTGCGTAGAGCTGCTAAGAAAAGTACTAATTTGTCTTGAAAGCAGGACACTTGACTTTAATGTCCAGGTTAACACAATAGTCAAACACGTAATTGTAACCACTCCAGTCAATGGCATGATAGCTCTATTCATAGTAAATGGCTTTCTACATTTCCATTATCTAGAGATTCACGTTCAAACTCCAGTTTCAGCAGTGACACTTTTCATTTATATATGACACCTCCTCTTCGAGATCACTTCTCTAGAGTCTATGTTTTTTCAGTTTTGGTTCAATATTTAAATATTCCGTTGCTGTTCTTTTTCTTTTACTGTAAATCCTTGGTTCAATAATTTCTGGTGGCGTGGGCATATCAAACATGTCATACAATATTTCCATAGGTACTTCTTTTCGTAGACTTATTAAATCAGTGAATCTTCGTTTTAACTGATTACGGTGTCACTTATGTTCCCACCTTTGTCCCTATACCATGTACGTCATTTTACCAATCCATATTTTTATAATGCCATCTTCCCAGAATTTTTTTCCACATTGGTACATTTTAAAAAACATTTATCTCAAGGTTTGAAATATTTAATTATATTATTGTTGTTTCTTGATGTTCTCACCTTATGTCCTGGTAGTAATTTATTAAATATGAACTTAATTATCCTAGCAAACATCAAATGTGCAGGTGACATTCCAGACACAGTGTTCGGGTTTGGTGTTATTCTGAAAACGCTCAGAAACTGTTGTAGCATTATTTCATCTGCCTCTTCTCCCTCCAACTTTTTTAGTGCCCTTTTAAACATATCGACAAACCATTCAGCCTGTCTGTTACTTCTTGGGTAATAAGGGGGCAGATTTACAGAAAAAACTAAATACACTAGCTGTGAATTGTGTGCTGTTCTCTGTAACGATAGTGTCGACTAAACCAAATCTTTCAAAATATTTATAGTTAATGTGGAAGTCAGTTTTCTACATTTTAATATTTCTGGCCATTTAGTGTAACTGTCTACTACAACTAGATAGTATACTCTGTTTAACATTCTGCAAAGTCTATGTATATTCTGAACCATGGAATATTGGTTTTTGGTCAAGGTTGTAATTTTATAGGTGGTGACTTTGCTGCCAGAGTGCAACCTCTACATGATTTTACTAAATTTTCAATGTCTTGGTTAATTCTAGGCCAATATGTATAACACCTCATTAAGGATTTCATCCTTGAACTTCCTGGATGTCCTATGTGAAAATCTTTTAGCATACGTTTTTGCAACGATGCTGGCATTGCAATTCTTTCTGTGTACTTAAGTACATTATCGCATAATGAAAATGAGTTACTTCCAGTAATATTCCCTTTTTTATTTTTTTCTTTAAATCTTACTTGCATCTTTTTCCGATTTAATTCTTATTTCTTGTAATGTTAAGGGAAGTTCTCTTGCTGTATTGTATAATATATTCTTTATTTCATTTTCAGTCCTTATCACTGCAGTGTCCTCTAGTGGTTTGCAGAATTTTGGTATCACCCTAGATGGTCCCTCTGCGTGACTCAATTTTTTGAATGGTGGAAACTATTTTATTATTATAGTTTAATAAGATAGTTTCTCAGTGCTGCAATCTACTTGTTATATGTGTGGGAACAGCCTTTTTTTATCCATATATGGACAACAATGGATGATGGTCTGTATGTAGTGTGAATTCTCTACCATGTATAAATTTATGAAACGTTTA
Organism: Acanthosepion esculentum; assembly: GCA_964036315.1. Classification (NCBI taxonomy): domain Eukaryota; kingdom Metazoa; phylum Mollusca; class Cephalopoda; order Sepiida; family Sepiidae; genus Acanthosepion; species Acanthosepion esculentum. The sequence continues at coordinate 90,930,298 of OZ038481.1, read as the reverse complement.
TAGCAAATATGATGGCCACTGCTTCCCTTTTCCATCTGGCTGTAGCTTTTTTCAGCTGCTGTTAATGATCTTGAAGCATGAGATACTGGCTTAGTTTTCCTGTCCTGATATTTGGGTAGTATCACAGCTCCAATACCATACTCACTTGCATCACAATCTCTAACTTTGGGTCAGAATGAGTTAGTGACAAGTCCAACATTTGGACTGTTTTGATCTCTCCAAAAACACTTTGACATTTATCTGACCAATCCCATCTAATTTCTTTCTTTAGCAGGTTATTCATGAGTGCCTTTAATTTATGCATGTTTGGTATGTATACATGATAGTAATTGGCAAACCCTAAAAATGCTTGTAACTTTGTTACATTTGTTGGGGTGGGCATGTCCCTTATTGCACTAGACCTTGAATGATCTGGTCATCTTCCATTCACATTGATAATTTGTCATAGATAATTAACTCTGGTCATAAACAGTTCACATTTTTCTTCACTGATATTAAAACTGTAATCATTAATTCTCTTAAATACTTTTTTTTACATCTTCCATATGCTGATTTCAGGTCTCGTTCTTTATAAGTGCATCATCCAAATAGGCTTGTACACAATCCAAACTGGCAAGCATCATATCCATAATTTGTTGGAATATGCTTGGTGTTACCCTCATACTGAAAGGAAGTCAGTTAAATTTGTATAGTCCTTTATGAGTGTTAACCGTTAATAGTTTTGAGCACTCTTTGTCTACTTGTACTTGTAGGTAAGCATCTGAAAGATCAGACTTAGAAAAAAAAATTACCACCATTTAATTTTGCAAAAATTTCCTCTGGACTTTGTAACAGGTAGTTATATTGTTTCAAACTTTCATTTAATCCTTTTGGAAAATCAGCACATTGGCAGTTTTTTTTAGTTTTTTTTATTTTTTTATTTTTTGCTTAAATTTGGTGATGCCCATTTGGAATAGTCTGCTTTTGATATAACTCCTAATTTTTCCAGTCTGTCTAATTCCATATTAATAGGTTCTAATGTTGCAAAAGGTACACTCCTTTTTGGTTTAAATACTGGTGTTACATTCTCTTTTAATTCAAAGTTAGCTTTTGTTTTCATGCATGTACCTAGACCTTCTGAGAAGACTTCTGGAAAACTTTTTTTAATTCTTTCTTTAATTTTTTGGTTGCCATATTAGCACTAGAGGTAACAACATTTATTTTGTTGCAGAATGAGTTAATTGGGAAGTCCCATAGATCAAATAATGCAATCCAATGTGTTCCAAATAAATTAGCTGTATTCTTTAATACAAAGACAACTGCTTTGTTAGTTTTACCAATAAAAGAAATGTTGCAAGTGAATTCACCCATAAAGTCCAATTTCTTCCCCGTAACTCTATGAGCAATTTTTCAAGAAGTTAAAAAACTGGGTTTAACCATTTTTCTCTGTTCATTGATAATAGTGATATCAGACCCTGTGTCCAGTTTTATTTTTATTTTTACATTATTAATTTTAACAAAAACAAATTTCCTCTTTGGAGATGTTTCTAGCTCAGTTAAAGACATGTTCACCAAATTTTTGTTATTTTTTCCTTCATGTTTTTTGACTTGACATAATGTATTTACCACATTTACATAGATTCTTTTATGTTTGCAATGAGTATTTTCGTGTCCAATCTTTCCATATTTGTAGCATTTTTGTACTTGAAAAAACAATTACTTTTGAAATGTTTACCTCCATAACCATGGCAGGCATTAGGTATTGAAAAAAGTCTATAATCTTTTTTTTTTAATGGTTGGACGTTATGTATGTGTGAAATGTCTCTTTCCAAAATCCTTGCGGTATTCAGTTTAAGATTAACAATGCTCTGACACTCTTCAGCTATTTTCTGGAGAGTTAACTTGGGAACCATCTCTAATTTAGCAAGTATCCTGGATCTTATTTCAACATCCTTATTAGCAGTTAAGCCCTGTATGAATATTAGGCATTTGAATAAATCTGGTGTTAATTCATTTATTTTAAATTTCTCACATTCCCGGTTCACTACTCCAGCATAAGTGACAAAATCTTCATTATCACTCTTTACTAAATTAAGACATTGCCAACATGTATTGAATAAGGAGCTCCTATCACTGAAAATAGTATTAATATAGTTTCATTAAAATTTATATCACCTGGTTTTTTTTTTTGTTGTTTTTTTTTGGTAAAATAAAATTCACATACTTTTCATGTTCTGCAGTTTTCTCAATAATATGCAAACTTTTTTTTTTATCATCCCAGTGCAAACAATCCTTTTTGAAAATTTCTTTGTATCTTCTATAAAAAGCTGGAAATGTTATTCCTTCATCTGGATTGTATAAAAACTTGCTAATTGAAGTGCAGTGAATAAATCTGACGTTCTTTCCTCCATAGTTTTATTTAATAATAATTCCGGAACTTTCTGTTGTTGCTATTGTTGTTCCAACATTTGAATCATGACAGATTTTAATTCTTCCATTTTTCTGTAGTCCTGTGAATATTTTGTAGTTCATGTGTCGTCACTTTTGTGAAGTGGTAAATATTTACTGAATATCCTGTTACAACGTATTTTTGTCCTTCATGAGTTCAGTGTGAATCCTTGCTTGCCGTCTTTGTAATCTGTCACATGTACATAATACAAGTAATAACAGAAAGACAATGTAAAATAATGAAGTATTTAATTACCAAACACAATTAAAATACATTAACAACAAAGAAGTAAAAATTCAATGGAAAGATTATTGATTACTTATCAGTTAATACATGACTGTGTAGAGCTGCTAAAAAAAGTACTAATCCATTTTGAACACGGGAGACTCGACTTAACATCCGGGTTAACACAATAGTCGAACACTTAATTGTAAGCACTCCACTCAGTGGCATGATATCTCTATTTATAGTAAATGGCTGTCTACATTTCCATTAGAGATTTACATTCAAACTCCAGTGTCAGCATTGACACTTTTCATTCATATATGACAGTGGGATATGGGGAAGGTCAGCAGTCTTGGGTTTGTTCAATCTTACCAAATTTCCTCTAGTTAAATCTAGGTTTGATTCTCCTTGGAATTTTCTCAAAACATGATTTTCCAATGCATTTCTTCTTTCTAATTTTCTCTCAATTTTTCAATTCTTCTTCCTGCAATTTTAACAATTATCATCCAGTTAATAGACTCCTTCTTTTTCTCTTCTTGTTTGATCAACCTTCGGAGATCTCAATGTCAAACAAGAACTGTATCAAATAACAGACCCATATCACTTGACTTTCTACAGCAGTTAACAACTAAAATTGATATCACATCTAACTTGAAGTGAAATTAATGTCATAATCAAGATGTTGATGTTCCATACTACTTCAAACAAAAGGATAGCAAGGACAAGAAGAGTTGAGTTCAAATTCCAGCCAAAGTCGATTTGAGGAACCTATTTTCCTGCAAAATTGTTTTAAAAGAAAGATTTAATAAATTTCAACTGGCTGCTCGGTCAATGTATCCCGAATTTTTCATATACAGAAACAGCTAATATTACCATTATTTTTACTTAGTAAATTTACAAACTCAAATCTTTTTAGTAATATGAATATTGTCAACTTGTATAGATGAACATTATATAATGACAAAGCAAAAGAATACAAGGTTTGATCCTTTTAAATTTTTAAAAGAAAAAATAGTCTTAAATATTGCATTGGCAAATAAGTTAATTCGGTTTATTAGGTTAATTTTCTACTTAATAAGTGAACAAACTTTTTGGCAGATCAATATAAACCTGAGGTTTGTTTCTCTTGAGTACTTATGTATATATTTTTCTTGGCTTCTGATTTTTTTTCTCCCAATCAAAGCTAACTGCAGTTGGGATCATAGTCTTTGTAAACTTCATAATCCTTTCATTAGCTGCATAGTATGTGCTTTGCCAGGGCTACATACGGTTTTGAATTCAAAGTTATCATTCTCATATACTAGTTGCCACCTTTAGGCTGAATAGACCAGTCTGCCCCCCAATTTAATCCATAATAAATTGGGAACTCCATAATCCTTTTCATGGTTGTATAGTATGTGCTTTGCCAGGACTACAGGGTTTTTGAGTTCAGTTGCTAGACTGGTAACCAATCAAGGCTATTTACCTATACTATTTACCCATAATTGAAGGTTCTGAATTCAGAGTTGTCCATCTAGAAGGCTATAGGACAGTCTGTCCTGCTATTAGCTGTCATAATTCTGGCATTACGTAACTATTTCGGTTGCAGATTGCAGGCAGGTAACAAGCATCTCATTAGTTATTCATTTTTTTATTGACTCCCCACCACACACACGCATGCGCACTCATATTTGCAGTAGGGATCATAGAGTCCTTGTAAACTCCACATGCTTAGTAAATCTCTCTCATATATATATATATATATATATATATATATATATATATATATATATATATATATGTGTGTGTGTAGCTAAACTTTTAAGTTAGCTTAAGCTGAAAAAGCTGTTCAACTGTCAGTCTGTCTTTCATGATCCTATGAGTAACAATTCTGTAAAAGAAAAAAAAAGTAGAACAGGACAAAAATCTGGTCTACTACAGAAAAATGTCTAGACAAATTATTAAAAAAAAACCTGTTTATAAAATCTCAGTAGAACAATCCATTTATAAAGAAGATATTTAATATGAGGACAATTGAGCAAAAGCTAATTCTGATTTTTAATAATACTGAAAACTCAGAAGAAGAATTAGATGTTTTAGCAACATTTCTAAGACTTCTCTCATGATACAGAATAGCTTTTTTATTATCTTTGATAACATTTCAAATGTAGAAGTTACATTAAAAAAGATAGCAAAATATTACAGTATTTACATTAGTCGGACTATTGTCCTCATCTTTGTTGCCATATTTGTCACAATATTTCGGCCGTTGTACGCTCCGACCTTCTTCAGGTAGTTGGAATTTCAAACCGAACCCTTTATTTCGATCACTGGGGTAGACTGTTCTAGTTCCACGAGCCATGTTTGATGGATGTCAGTTATCAGTTATCTCCTGGTAATTTTCCCTCTGAAAGTTCTCCACTGCCTAAACCGGGTATTGAACTCACACTCTTTGGGTCTGTCACTGGATCTAACCAACGCCTTTATCCACTGTGCCATGTGTCCTCAAGGACACATGGCACAGTGGATAAAGGCGTCCAGGCAGTGGAGAACTTTCAGAGGGAAAATTAGCAGGAGATAACTGATAACTGACATCCATCAAACATGGCTCGTGGAACTAGAACAGTCTACCCCAGTGATCGAAATAAAGGGTTCGGTTCGAAATTCCAACCACCTGAAGAAGGCTGGAGCATACAACGGCCAAAACGTTGTGACAAATATGGTGACAATAGTCCGACTAATGTAAATACTGTACATAATACCTCATCTCAGAAATATACAGACTCAGCAAAATATTAGTTATTAAAAAAAATATTAACTTTTTTTGTTTGGCCTCAAAAATTCTCTCAGAAACTTTTCTTCTCAATTTGAATTATATTCCATTTCAGTAAAATCCATATATTTTAACAAATTAGTGATAATGAAAAATTAACAAGAAGGGAAATTTTTATTTCAAAACTTGACAGACAATCAATCTTGTAGAGGTTCAAAATAAACACTTGGTTTTTGATTTTTAACTTTTCAGATTTACATCCCTTCCTTGCATTGATCAATGTTTTTATTTTTGTTTCCAGGGATAACATTACATTGGTTTGTCTCTGACTTTCTCTAAGTTGAAATTATGAAGGAAAAAGAAATGTATAGTCTTAAAGACAAAACAGTGGAAGATGTAGAATCTGAATACCATGTAAGTAAAATCAGTATTTTTATTATAAGTAGCTTGCATGTTTAGGTGTCTTAATTGTTGGATTGCGATGAACAAGTACTGAATTCTTTTTTTAGGAAAGATGCAGAATTGAGGAAAAAAGATCTCATATCTAAATGTACAAAATTTTATGACCAATATATTGTTCAGGAGAATCATCTTTCCATATGGATTGTAGATCAAAGGGAGGTAATGGATCTAATGAAATATTAGTCATGGTATTTGGAATAAGGATCTTTCTCAAAATTACAAAAGCTGTTGCAAATTGTATATTTTCACACTTTTTTATGGTCTTGAGGTTGGCTTCTTTCTTCTTCTTTTTTTTTACTTTTTAAGCACTGAAATTCATGCTTTGTAGTTCATATTTATTTTACTTTATTTTTACTCCTATCAATGAAACAAATGTCACAGTGATGATTTCTTTAGCAAATTATCTCATAAAAATATCTATCAGAATACCTACTTCTCTGTTTGAAGCAAATTGCCAGTATAGTAATTATAATTAAGTTTGAAGTAATAGTGATTATTGAAGATTTTTTTTTTAACAGTAGGGTTCACTCTGTACATGGCCTGGGGACCATTCAAGGTAGAGGGTTACACAAAGAGGCAGTTTATGCAGATAAGAGAAGTTAACTCTAGACTTGAATAGGTTAAGATTGTAATGATTGGGGAAACATCCTCTTGGGAGTTGGTTCCTCAGAGCAGTAGTTCTTGGGAAGAAACTTTTTGAGTGGAACTTACTTCTCACTAATGGAATATGGAGGGAATGTGGGTGGTTTGCTACAATGTGAGTGGCATGGCGCATCTTAGCCACGAAGGTTAGAACTGGCAGAACCAAAGAATGTAGTTTGGTCGATCACTTTCCATGGAAGTAGTGATAGAGCAGTAAGAGGCTTGCCACATTCCACCTGTGAGAGAGAGATTAAAGGGGGGAAAATAACTTGTCACCAACAAGGGCTCCGAGATGCTTTTAGACTCTGTTGAAACTGGAAAGTGAAGACTCTGCATTTCTTGCACATATATGGCAGCAGTATTTTATTTTACGCCTGATTATGGCTCTTGTAAAGGTAGAGGAGAGCATGTGGTCTCAGGTACTTACTGGAGCGGTACAGGGAGCTGACCATTTTTCCTGCATCTTTTGCAATAGATTGTATATATGAGCTCCACTTGAAGTCAGGTGTGACCCACCAATTAAGGTACACTTTCAAAGAAAAGAAAGTGTCTTATAAACCATATACATTATTATCTGAATCCCACATAGACAAACTAGAATTATGCTACACTTACATACATAAACCAATTTTTTTTTTCTTCAGCAGTTAGGCTTGGAATCTGTTAGTTTTTTTTTTGTTATAGCTTCAAAAGGATGTCCTCTCTTTCAGTTCAGAACACCATAAATTTTTATGAATGTTTTTCTCCATATCTTATTCTCTGATGAAGTTTTAATAAAAGTGAAACGTTAGATTAATAATTGTTTCTTATTTATTCTTTATCTTGTATCATTTTGCTGGATTCTGATTCTGATCTGTATTTGATCCCAATTCATATATATACTAAAGGACAAAAAAAAAAATGAAAAAGCTCTCACAAAAATACCCAATCATAAAAAATAAACAATAACCAGAGTCACTAAAAAGAAATACTGCAAGTCCAAAACTAGAAACCACAATTCAAAAGCCTCAGGTGAAAAGATGAAACTGACCCCACTGGAGTATGCAGCTACCTATTAGAAGGCCATGTATTAACACTTCAAAGACGAACCCAAATACAAAATAACTTCTTGTGCAACTCAAAGAACTTAATATATATTATAACAGCAAAGGTTGCCATGAGCACTACATTGGCCAAACTGGCAGGACACTCCAACAAAGGATGACAGTACATTACCAACAAATTATAGATGCACACATTAGAAAAATCCATCTCAGCCAACATATAGAGGAATGTGGAAAATGAAAACTGCCAAAATTTAATATCTTCCCATTCTACCAATGTGACTACAAGACCACTGAACAAAAGCTCATTATATTTTCCTCACCATAAGTGACAGATAAAACCAGTTACACTCTTTGTTTTCTTTTCTTTTATTCCAAATTTAAACAGCATATGGTAAACTGACAAACATTTACAAACTTTTGAAAAGCTACACCGCAAAACTGGTTAAGTAAAACAATTTTCTCTGAATATCCACATGTAAGTTAAATAATTTTAATACGTCCCCATTTTCTATCCTTCAGATTACGATTTGAAGTGAAAAAAATGTAATATAGACATTTTTCTTAATAGTATACTTTGAAACTTTATCAAGTATTATAAATTATAATATTATAATACATGAAATAAACCATTACCAAAATGTTTGAACCTATTGAACCATTTTAATTACAACAATTTCACTAATTGTCTTGTATGGCATATACAAATGACAATGTAGAGAAATGGAAAGAAATGTAGCCTGTACAATGCCAGGAATCATTGCTAGTCCTTTTCAATTCACTTGCACATCTCTTCTAATGACAGTTCACAAGTTTGCTCTTTGATTAATATCTGGAGAGCCATGGGGCTGTTTCTTTAATTCTCTTTGAAACCGCTCTTTGACAATGTGGGCCATAGTTATCTTTGCAGAATGTGTAGGAGCATTGTCTTGGTTTGTCCAGGAACTTACAATAATTCTCTACATTTTCTTGACAATATCATCAAATTTCAAGGGATCTGTAATTTTACTGCTTACTGTTTATTTTTGTTTTTTTATGATCTACTTTCAGAAAATACATGGCTTTTCACAGATTCCATTTTTTATTTACTGTGAATCACTATGATGTTTTGAGAAAGATAGTGGAGGTCCTCCTTCAGTTTTCTGTTCAGAATTGTCTTTTTCTTAGGCTGACTACTACCAAGGATGAAAACCCAAATCTACCTTTTTATTTAATCCTTAGCTGGGAGATTCATGAGATGGATTCATGCCTTTCCCAAGGGCATTAGTGTGAAGTCAACATAATAGGCAAGAACTTGAACTCAGCTCACTGACATTACTTTCAATACCAAATTTACAATACTATCTCTAAATTTTACTCTATCTCTTTGCTATAGTCTATTCTAGCCATCAGGTTCATCCAATGTAGCTCTAAATTAATGCCTAAAAATTATTGTTGAGAAATTAGTTTTCATTTACTTTGATCAATGTTACTCTTTGTGATGTTTACTTAAAGGCGGTAGTTTGATTGCTTTTATATCTTTGGCCAATGCTCTTCATTTCTTCTCTGTTTACATTCAAAGCACCAGCTGCTTCAGATATATCTTTGCTGATCAATCCACTTTCCATGTTTTTTTTTTCCCTTTCCTTTTTCACTTTCATTTTTTGTCTTAAATGTCTTTTTGCTACTTTCTTAAAGCCCTTTTCTTTCTTGTTCAGATTTTGTTAATGTTTTAAATTTTTTAAAAATTATTTTCTGCTATCTGTGCAATTTTTCAAATATTGTTTTTCATAATTCAATAATTTTACAATATCGTTTCTCTTCAGGGTATATCTTCCTTATAGCCCATAGCAATCTTTCTATATCTGAAATTTAAAAATAAATGTATATAACTATACTATTATATATATTTATTAACATTATCATGAACATCTCTTGCATCTTTTCTCTGTTTACATTTGCAATGCCAGGTTCTAATATTGACCTTCAGTTAGATACCTTTTCTTGCTTATTACCCTCTCCCCACTTTTTTAATATCTTTTTATGGCATTCCTAAAGCTATTTTTTCTGATTTTTGACAATGTTTTTTTTTTTTCTGATTTTTTTCTTCAAATTTTTCGAATATTGTTTTCCATCATTCAATAAATGTACAATATCATTCTCTTTAGAAGTTATATCTTTCTTTTGACTACTGACAAATTAAAAAATAAATATCAGTAACTCTATGTGAGTAAAGATGATGAGACAAAATGAAAAATCAATAACCAACTCATTTCACTGAGAGCATATGCTCTCTCTGGTTTCCTCAGGTTAGAATGAAAGACAAAATTATATGTGAGGAAAAATATTGGGATCTCTGAGGATAACTGAGAACCATAATTATCATAGCCAATGTCCAGACTTGAGAGAGTGTTTGTCTGCTTGCCTGTTATATATATATATATATATGATAATTAGTGGAAAGTGCTCAATATCGGTGATAGAGCTAACATATGCAGTTGCAAGGATAGTAGTTTGTAACTCCGGGTTTCATGCTTTTGTGATCTTTAGACAAACTGGTTTATTTTTTCAAAAGTGGATCTATCATCACCATTTTTTTTTTTTTTTTTTGCTACAAGCTATTTTGGCAGTTATGGTGAAAGTTCACATAAGCAGTGATGTGGTGGCATGACTTAAAAAGGTCAGGCTGGTGGCAAGACTTCAGCAGGTGGACGATGTGGCTAGCCTGCTGCCATTGTACCTGGAGGAGGACGCACTAGCTCTCTACATGGAAATGGAGGAGAAAGATCAGAGAGATGTTGATCAGATCGAAGCCAGGCTGAAGAAGGTATTTACAGACGACGCGTTTTCAGCGTACAGAAAACTGACCATGGTCAGGTGAACCGGTGAACGTGTGGATGTCTACGCAAACAAAATCAGGCAGCTAGTTGGATTGGCTGGTTTCAAGGGAGCTGAGAATGAAAGGCTCGCCAAATTAGCCTTCATCAAGGGGTTCACTGATACAATCTCCATTGAACTCCAACAGACACCGAATGTTGAAGCTCTGACTGTGGGGGAGTTATTAGCAAGAGCGAGAGTACTGACAACAACCGGGGATGAAAGCCAGGACATAGTTGCAGCTGTGCGCCCACCCAGCAGTGATGACCATTCTCTCATCAAGAGTGGCCCAATCACCAGTGTGACATGCTTCAGGTGCAGTAGTAAAGACCACATAGCAAAAGACTGCTAGAAGTGCAGAACACACTGCTATCAATGCAGGGAAGTTGGACACTGAGCTCGAGACTGTCTCTTCTACATCTTTGAGGAGATTGTCCAGCATTCACTGCCATACTGGAGGACAGATATCACATAGCAGTTTAGTACTCTTTTCCTTGTTTCTGATGAAATTTTCATATTTCTCTGGTTAACTTTTGGAATGCTTCTTTAACTATCCCAATACATTTTTGGATATCAGTGTTGCACTTTCTGCCCCTGTTAAAACGCTTTCAGATATTTAAATTTTTGGATTTGTTTGATTTTGATATCTCCAACTTGCAATTCACTGTTTGGGCTCATCCTTTTGCTAACAACCATGCATTGTCTTCTTCCAGTTGATAGCATTTATGGTCTGATGAAGTAGATATCATGATTGTTCAGTAACAAAGAACAGGCTCTCCAGTGATTCCTAGTTTTTCCTAGTTTTTTTTGGTCATTCCTAGTTTTTTCCTAGTTTTTCACAAAACCTTCCTAGTTTTTTATTCTCAAAAAAAATGAAAAAAATTGTAATCTATTTCTAAAATGTGTTTGAAGTATTTTGCAGAATGGAATGATAAGATGTTAAGATTAAATATGGACCTATAAACTATAGATCTTAAAAGTATTTGGGCATAAAACATGAAGATTTATTAGCAATTTGGGGTTAAAAACTGTGACAATATATATTCTTTATAAATGAGTGTGGGGCTTCGCCTATTCTATTTGGTAACCCTCTGTTTTGCTTTGCTGTGATCAGTGACTGAAAATCAACTTAAGAGTTGTTATAACCTATAGTTACTGTAGCATAGCTTTGGTGGTGAAAATGCTTTTGCTTGTGTAATTGTCTGTGTCCTGTTTGCATGATACCAGTCCTATTTTAATGTTAACATGTAATCTCCCCTTTAAGTAATAATATACATCATAGTTCTGTTTGGCTTGCATGTTTAATATATGATATTGTATAAATATCTAACCCTTTCATACTATGCTTGCTTTAAAACCACTTTCTTGTCTTTGTTATCTTTCTTTTCAGAAACGAAGTAGTTTGCTTAGCTATCAACATTACTAATCATGCCTAGTGGAAAAACCAAATTTAACCATTCAAACAGCTATGCTGGCTTTTGTGTACATTGTAAAAAGAGCATCTCATGTTCAACTACTGGACCTATACAACTCATTGGTCATGTAGATGGTCAGAGACACAAGGATAAACTCTCTGATCGCAAGCAGAAATTGTTGATGCCAACCAGTCAAGTGGCCAGTACCAGCAAGCAACAAGAAGGAGATGTGGAACAAAAAATGTATCTACATCCGGTGTCTGTCAGTGACCAAGTAACAAAAGCAGAAGCACTGTGGGCAATGCAGGTTGCTGCTGGAGGATACTCCTACACATCCTGTGAACGTATTGCTGGACTATTCAAGGCAATGTTCCCAGGAACCATCTCTGACAAGTTCACCATGAGCAAATCAAAGGTATCATATCTGATATCAGATGGACTATACTTTCCATCATATCTGATATCAGATGGACCATACTTTCGAAAAGAGACCACTGCAAAAATAAGAACAGCACAATGTCCTTTCACAATCCAATTTGACGAAACCGGCAATGCTCAACATAAGAAATGATATGCTTGTTCGATTTTGGAATGAACAAAAAGGTGAAGTAAGTACCATGTTTCTGAAAAGCCTTATGTTTGGACATGCTAAAGCAGAGACTGAGTAGTGCGATTATAGATGCTGTGTCAGAAGATGGATTTGAAATGCCATTAGCTCAGCTGATATCCTTAGGTACTGATGGTCCAAATGTTAATAAAACAATATGAAAAGCTGTACAAAGTCATAGCTGAATTGCCAGGACTGATACCTTTTGTGCCATGCACACTGCACACAGTGCATAACACTTTCAGGAAAGGACTTCATGTTTACGGAGAAAATGCTGAACAACTAGCAATTGATATTTTCCAGTGGTTTAAGACACACATCTGTCAAAGGGAGGACTACAGCCTTACTCTAGAGGATCTTGGTCTAAATGAAGAGTTCTTCATTCGGCATGTACGGTGTCGGTGGTTGACCCTTGTACCAGGATTGGAACGTCTTCTCAAACATTGTAAACCTCTTTGTAAGTACTTCCTAACAGATCTTCCCAAGAAAAGTACAAAGGATCGCACCAATGCACAGCTGAAAAAGAACACCAGATACCAAAGGATATGCCAGTTCCTCTCCAGCAGAGTGCCTTGCACAGGTTCAGTTCCTGGTATGTGTTGGGCCTTTGATCCTTTTCTTAAGAAATTCCAGAAAGAAGAGCCAATGATCCATCTCCTGTATGAAGAGTAATCAACATTGTTGAAAACCTTCCTCAACAGATTTGTTAAGAATGATGTTGTTGGGAACAGAACAGTATGAAAGCTTCAAGACATTGATGTTTTTGACAACCAGAATTTAGTCAAACTTGAAGACATGGAAATAGGTGCAGACATTGAGAAGACCTTAGGAGCTCTTGATGAAGGCAAACAGAAGGTGAAACTGTTTGACATAAGAAAATTCTACCAATCGGTCAGCGCCTATCTCCAGATAAAACTACCCCTGAATGACACAATCATCAGATGTGTTCAATGTCTTCATCTTGAGGTTAAGGACCAAGACAAAGCCCAACAGCTCCTCAGAGAACTCTGCTCAGCATTGCCCTCCATAGAAGATTCCATTGTTTCAAAGATCATTGATGAATGGAAACTATACAGGTCAGAGCAAGTGGATGAAAGTGGGATGTACAACAAGGATGGCCAATTGATCAGGATAGACCACTATTGGAATGTCATTTTCAGCTTAAAGAATGCTAGTAGGGAGATCAAGTATGCTAATTTGAAGAGAGTTGTGATGACCTGTCTCTGCATTTCACATGGGAATGCTGATGTAGAAAGGAGCCTTTCTGTGAACAAGAAGTTGGTCACTCCTGAGAGATGTTGTTTGTCAGATGAGTCAGTTAATGGACTGAGACTCACAAGAGATGCTGTTAGCATGTCACAGACATCCCCATAACCAAGGACCTTCTGGCTGCAGTGAGACAAGCCCACCAAAAGTATGAATCAGGGCGAGAAGCTGAAAGGAAAGAGGAGGCATTGCTGGAGAGGAAGAAAAAGGAAGCTACTCTCCAGAAACAGGAAGAAAAAGAAATGATTGAAAAACAGCAGCAAACCAAATGAAAGCTTGATGAAAAGGAGAAAGATGTTAAGAAGAGTGAATTGGAACTGAAGACAGAAATGGAGAAGGCGAATCAGATCTTTGAAGAAGCCAATTTAAGATTATCTGAAGCTATAAAGTCTACAAATTTCAAAGACATGAATATTTGTCAGGGTCTGTTGGATGTTGCAAAGGCAAATTTTTAAAGATAACAGCTGCTATTAGCAAATGCATTGAAGATAGAAATAACATTGGAAAGAAGAGATTGCGATTGATAAACTGATTTATGAAGAAGTAAAAAGGACTGTTAAACTACCCCTTCAACTGTAATGCTTGATGCTTTATATGTACCTGTTCATTTTATGTTTTACAAAGTACATGTTTATGTTTAATATACTTGTCTCCTCATGTTTAATTTTATCATTATGGAACTGTGTTCAATAATAGTTTTTTTATGAAACTTGAAGTAATGTATACTTATCATTATCGGAGGAATATGGCCCTGCTTCTATTTGTTTGAAATATTCAATCTTTGACTTAATAGAGTAATGTCACATGAAAATATATTTTATTAATATGTTACTGCATTTTTATCATACCATCATTGCTTTGTATAAAGATTTTGTTCTTTGCCTATATTTTAAAATAAACCTTTCAAATTGGGTCAGTTTTGCTGAATTAGAGCTGCAAAAGAATGTGTTATGTCAGCAGAACATCTGTATGATTGTCGTAATTAATATCATCTAAAAGGTAAAAGCATGTTTAGCTGAAAAATTCCTAGTTTTTTCATAGTTTTTCATTGAAAAAATTCATAGTTTTTTCATAGTTTTTCAATATTCTTGGCTGGAGAGCCTGAAAGAAGAATGTTATTTTGTTTTTAATTTAATATACAAGGAAACATTACAAAATTAAATTTTTTTATACAAGTTCAATGTATATTTACACTATTTCCTTGTGGACTGTTGTCCATATTTTTGTTGTTATCACGTTTCAACCATTGTGAACTCCAGCCTTCATCAGGTGCATGTTGGTCCGTGTAATCTACAAAACAATAGCCTAGTAGATTAAATCATATTTGGTGACATAATAATTATGTGTTCAATTACTAGTCTGGGCACTGTGTACTCCATGGAAACAGGGTAAGCAATAACGGAGCAGTACTTAAAAATAAGACAAGATATCCCTAGACATGGACAATGGAATAACAGTCTCTGTAGATTAAATAAAGGGTTCAATTCAGAATTTCCTTTTGGTTACCCAGATCGGATACATCTGATGAAGCCCAGAGAGCACAATGGCTGAAAGGTTGTGATAACTACAAAGATGAGGACAATAGACCACATATAAATAATAACTCCTCATACCAGAAGTTCAATGTAATTATAAAATTACTTAAATATATTGTATTTGTATTGTATTAGCTGGTGCAAGTAAACTAGCATTTAATAAATAATGTTTTCAAGAAAATGAAAAAAAAAAAGAAGACATTTATACCTAACAACAGAAAAGGAGTTGAAATTTCATAATGAATGAAGAGAGCTTGCAAAATTTGATACACACAGGACATATTGAAGGTAATTGGGACAGAGGAAAACAATGCATAACCTACCTAATGAGCAGGTGTAAAGTGATGGCAGAACAGTTTAGGAGAGGTAACAAAAAGACTAATTAAGAGATACAAAGGACCGGAAATTGTGGAGAGCCATGATTGCCAATGTCCTGAAGGGACACAGCACATAGAGAAGTAGTAGCCATATACATAACACTATAAATTTGCCATATATTCCTTGACATTAATGCAGTAGTGTGTAGATATCGTCTTCCCACATATTTCCAAATTACCTTTACTGCAAAATCTACATCACATTGATGGTCTACATCTCTCAAAGGCGGTCATTGTATTTGTTTTATTTGCAAGACTCTCGACCAGTTTGTTCTGTCATTTTCTCTTTCATTCTGTTCATCACGATTTCCTTCTTGATCCTTCTCTTTTACATCACCACCCACACTGTATTTGGCGTCATGTGTGTCTACCAGAAATTAATTGCTTTGCATCAAACATTGCAGTGTTATTACGACCGGACGAGTGTCAGGAAATAGTTCTTTTGCTGAAAATGGAGAATTGGAGAATGAAAAGATCCAAAGATGAAGAAAACGTTTTTATGCATAAGCAGTAAGATCAATGCTGTTTGCTGATGTCCTGCATTGGATTGGCTTTTTGAATAAATGATGAGCTATCTCAGTTGTCAGTAATAGAAAAAAAAAAATTAACCAATGAAAGATTCACCTGTCCAGGAATACAGTAAGAAAATACAGCATTAAAAGCCACCAAGACAACTCTCTGCTGTTGAAAGTTTATATATATATATATATATATATATATATATAATCCCTCACCAGTAGCACAACTCAGTTTCCTGCACAATGCAATCTTCAGGTGTGGAGTATAGACTGACTGTTACTTAATTTAAATTTTAATCAAAATATCTGGTTGGCACTGTCCATACATTATATGATGATTACAGTTTTTTATTTTTAAAATATATTGTGCATTTAAAATAGACAGGATTTTATTTTATATACATATAAAATGAATAAATAAAAAAAGAAAATTAATTTTTATTTAAAAACACCAGCACTCTATGTGCAATATATTATATACACTTTTATTTTATATATATATATATATATATATATATATATATATATATATATATATATATATATATATATATATATATATATGCATGATAGTGGCCTCTGGCCTTGCTTGGGATGATATGATTAAAAAAAATATATATATATATATATAAATAAATTAATGGCAAAGTGTAAAAAAAATTTCATGTTATTCATTTAGGACTTCATCGTATTAAAGCAATGTTTAGGTTGATGTAGCTGCATATGTGTATGAAGGAAAGGAAATACTGAAACTTTAAACTTTTAAATTAAAATTTTTGTGTGTTTGAATATATAGTCTAGCCAATTTCCTTTAGTTTATTTTTCTTTAATTTTTTCTTATTTTTCTTATATATATATATATATATATATGTATATATATATAAGACTGATGAAATGCATTAGTAAAGAATATTTGCAATATTGTAAGACTTGTTTTTAAAGATTTACAGCCACTGAATTATAATTTGTAATAAAACAATTAAATATTAGGTGTGTGTGTGTGTGTGTGTGTATATATATATATATATATATATATATATATATATATATATATAGTAACCCGTATATAAGAGAGATTTCCTCTGGTCCCAAATTAGAGCCTGTGTTAATAAAACAAAATAGACCAAACCCGGATATATCAGACTTCTTCTCCGGTCCCGACAACTCTCTTATATCCGGGTTACACTATATATATATATATATATATATATATATATATATATATAGTAACCCGTATATAAGAGAGATTTCCTCTGGTCCCAAATTAGAGCCTGTGTTAATAAAACAAAATAGACCAAACCCGGATATATCAGACTTCTTCTCCGGTCCCGACAACTCTCTTATATCCGGGTTACACTATATATATATATATATATATATATATATATATATATATATATATATATATATGAGGGTCATTCAATAAATAAGGTGAATTTTTTGGTATAAGGACTTCTAATACAGATAGAAGCTTACTTTTTTTTTATTTTTCAACATAGTCTCCCAGCACTGTCACACACTTTTCCCATCTGTGCACAAGCTTCCGTATTCCCTCAGCGTAAAAATCTTTGGACTGATGTCTCAGCCAGTCGCTCACAACACTTTTGACTTCATCGTTACTTTTAAACTTTGTGCCTCTCGTGAACGTTTTCAAGGGACCAAACAGGTGAAAGTCTGAAGGGGTAAGGTCTGGGCTGTAAGGGGGATGAGGGAGCAGTTCCCAGCCCAGCACGTTGATGGTCTGCACCGTTTGGGCTGCTGTGTGAGACCTTGCGTTGTCATCATGCAAGATGACTCCATCTGAATGATGACCCCTGCGTTTGTCCCAACAGATTAGCTCAAAGTTCTTGCAATGTCATCCACTGTCACCCTTCTGTCAGACTGAATGAGGTCATTGACTGATTCGATCACCTCAGGAGACCTCACTTCTGTAGGCCTCCCAGGCCTGTCTTCATCCTCAACACTGCTCCGTCCTTCTTTAAACAATTTAGCCCACTTGTAGACATTTTTTTGGCTGAAACATGTGGCACCAGACACAGTTGACATTCTCTTATGAATTTCAACTGGTTTGCACCCTTCAGCAACCAAAAACTTCATAACGGACCACTGTTCAATCCTGGAGCATGCTTCTTGATCGGCCATCTTTGTTAATCGCCAAAACTCTCAAAGTTTTTTTTTTAATCTGCAAAAGAAATTAAATCCAATTTTTTATTTTTTTCTTCCATCTTCAGGGGTTGCACATCAATGGATGCCTTATGTGCCAACACCATAAATTCAGAATATTCCCCCACCTCCATGTAAGGGAGGCAACCCATGTGAACCTTTCAAAAGAATTTTGAATTTACAATGTTAGTGCATAAGGCATCCATGGATGTGCATCCCCTGAAGATGGTCTCAGATGAAATTGAAGGTACTTTGGAAGATAGAAGTTATTTGAAAGACAATTTTGGAATATTTCTTAATCAATTTTTTACAGCCACCAAGAAATTGGTTCATTGACCTGAAAGAAATAAAACTAAAATAAATAGACATATATATATATATATATATATATATATATATATATATATATATAATGTCTATTTATTTTCAACTTCATAACGGACCACTGTTCAATCCTGGAGCATACCTACACTGTAAAGTGCTCAATGTCCAGTAACCAGACTAAAAAAAAAAAACACTTCACAATGTCAGCACTTAACAAAGGACAACTTCAGTCATTACTCAAGTTTCGTGCTCTTGCAATCTTCA
Source organism: Acanthosepion esculentum (assembly GCA_964036315.1). Taxonomy (NCBI): domain Eukaryota; kingdom Metazoa; phylum Mollusca; class Cephalopoda; order Sepiida; family Sepiidae; genus Acanthosepion; species Acanthosepion esculentum. The sequence goes on along the minus strand of OZ038481.1, from coordinate 90,911,421 downwards.
GATGACTAGAAGGTATTTTAATCCACTGAAGATCATGAGAGCATGAAACTTGAATAACAACTCATGTGTGTATATATATATATATATATATATATATATATATATATATATATATATATATATATATATACACACACACACACACTAGGATATAGCTAACTTCTCTTGTCTACAATATAAATATCATTACGTTCCTAGTAATGCCCAAGATTCATGACAGTGTGATACTGTCACAATATCTTATGCAATTATGTATGTGGCTGTAGGTTTGTGATTCTCCCACAAAATTCTTTGTATTACTTGTGGTCATCATAGTAATTTAACAGTATGTTTGGCAACCATTTTCATTGTTCAGATATGAACAGTTATTTCTGTCATGTTCATCTCTATGGCTCTCTTGTTAGTCCTCAACTTCTTACTGAAAGTCAAATTATATATGTTTTCAGCTTATCAAGTCTCTACACTACACCAATCCAGTGTTGCACATAGAGCTTTTCCTGTGGTATTATGGTTTCATGGACATTAAGTGTGCATGCATCTTCAAGATTGGGGCAAACTAGAAGATGCTCTATTGTTTGTAATTGCCTGCATTGGTAGTTGGGATCATCATTGGTAGCATATCCCCTTATTTGAAGGTTGACTCTACAGTGACCAACAGCTGTTTGGAGGTGATTCAGGCAGGTCCAGAATGACCAGGCATCACTGGAGCCTTGTTAAGCTGGCTGTACCACAGGGACAGATGCTGACTAGGAGCTCTGTTATTTAGTGGTTTTGCTGAGTGTAAAAAGCTGTGTCTTGACTTGAGTCTCTTTGGTTCACAGCTGTGGAGTGGATAACAAGGGTCAGTTTCCTGTTTCAACTTCTCAAGTTGGGAGTAGACTGTTCTTCTGATGTAAGGAAGAGCAATGCCACTAATAGAGCTTATCTTCTTTGATTGAGAAACTCAGTGATTGATTTGCAAGAGACGTTTAAGTCAGGGTCGATTTTCTTTGCATGTGATGATCTGCTCCACACTGGTGTGGCATATTCTGCTATGGAGTAGCAAAGGGCTAGGACTGTGGTGCAGATTGTACTGGCACAAGCACCTCATTTGGTGTTAGCCAGCTTCTTTTAGTCTTTGTAATGTGGTCTTTGTATGTAAGGGACCAGTCCAAAGTGACCCCAAGGTAAACAGGCTTGGAAGTGTACTCTGTTTTCAGTACCTGTTGATCTTGAACTGGTGTTTGGCTTCCTTGTTCTGTAGGTGGAAGGCACTGATTTGGGTCTTGTCAGGTTGGCTTAAAGATGGTTCACAGCATAGAATGGTATAAAGCTGCACAGAGTGAGGTCCCAACTTCCTCAAAAGATTACTTCTGAGATGCAATGCAGAGATCATCTGCATATATGTTGTTGCTAATATTTTGATGGATGGGCTGATCATTTGTCTAGATATTGAAGAGGAGAGCAAGCATGCTACCTTGAGGGAGACCATTCTTCTGTGTCCACTATTGGCTGTTTTTCCCACTAAGGTCCATAAAGAATCATCTGTTTGACAATATGTTTTTGATGAGGAGTGAGCTTCAAAACCCCAGTCATCTCAAACAGCTTTTCTGTGTGGTTCCTGAGGCTGACAGTGTCATATGCTGCAGAGAGGTCAACGAATGCAGCACCTGTGATCTCACCCTTCGCAAACCCATCTTCAGTGAATTGTGTTAGGTTCAGGAGTTAACTAGTGCAAGACTTTACAAGTTTGAAGCCTACCTGTTCTGGAATGAGCTTAGCATCTATGGATTGAGGCAGATGGTTTAAGATGAGGTGTTCAAAGAGCTTGTAGGTGTGGCAGAAGGAGATTGGCCTGTAGGTCTTGGGGTTGGCAGGATCTTTACCAAGCTTCAGTAATGCTATTACTTTAGCTTTCCTCCATATCTTTGGGATATTGTTGGAGCTCATGCATTCATTAAGCATCTCAGGGTGTCATGTGAGGGCAACTGGGCCCAAGTGCTTAATCTGCTCAACAAGGATGTCTTTTGAACGGCCTTGTGCAGCTGAAGGGTTCTTGGCTGGGCATGTCTGGTATCTTGGGCAAATTTAGTCTCTGATGATGGTGATCTGGGTTACCTTGGCTGTTGAGTAGCAGCTAGTGGGTGACAGGTTGGCTGTAACTAGAGGAAGCCCTGAACAACTCGACAAAAGCATCATAATTGTTGGGGATAGCAGGTAGGTCAGTAAGGGATAAGTTCAGGTCATCTGTAAAGCTCTTCCAGTCAGCCTTCTTCAGGTTGAAGTGCTGCCTGATGGGAGTGGCACGATGGCAGCATTCATCTTAAGACCAATAGGTTGATGTTGGGTATGAGGTATTGGGTCTAGCACAAACTTCCTACATTCATTAGCAATGATGGTTGAGGCAAAGATCAAGTCAATTGTATCCCCTTCTCCACTTTGAGCTGTTACGGGATGGAGGTAGATTTGCATCATGAATAGTTGACAGTTGATTTGTGCCAGCCCAGTTCACTAGGAGATTGCCATCTACATTTGTTTCAGCATAACCCCAGGTGATACTATGGCTTTTAAAGTCACCTATGACTACATTGATGCAGCCATTGTTTACATCAGGCTGAATGTCGAATATTGTCATTGGTGATTTATTCCCATGATGTAAATGGAGAGGACTTCTATATCATTTGTGTCTGTCACAGATTACTTGTTAATTGATAGACCATCATAGATGGTCTTTTCACCAAGAGAGAGGTTCCTTTTAGTGGTGTTGAACAGTACAATGCATATAGTTTGAACTGACTGCTTTTATTTCCCCTTTAGTGCTAAGTACTTGTCAGCGAAGAAGAGAGAGATTCTTTTGGTTTTGTCTTTAAAATATTTTTTCCTCTTACATTTTCCAGTTTCAGGCTCGTGTGTTAACTAAGAAATAAAAATTATTAAAAATTTTGAGTGAGAAATTATTTTTATAAGGAAATCCCTCGCAGTCACGCTTATTGGTAATTTGTTAGTTAGGTTCAACAATTCAATTCAATGGAAAGGTGCTCAAGCCAGCAATCTCTATTTTAATAAATGGAATTTTTTTCTTCATTTTCTTAACATTTTTTGTGATCATTATTTTCAATTCTTTACCTTTTTATTTATTTATTTTTCTTCTGGTGAGGATTTTCACATATTGGTGAATATTCTGAATTCCAGAGTATCAGATATTTGTATATTGGATTTCAGGAATATGACATATTTCCAACAACACAGGTGAGCCATTTGTTAGAAGATTTTTTTTCGAACTAGTTACAAAATTTTGTAGTTCTGACTAATCTGAAAAATTAACAATATTTTTACTTTTGTTTATAATTTCTTGTTGCAAAATAGTCCTTACATTTGCTTTAATAAAGTCCATCAGAGGATGAAATGCATTGGCTAAAATAAGTTTTCCTTTTTTCATATATATATATATATATATATATATATATATATATATATATATATATATATATATATATATATATATATTATGATCCCTCATCAATAGCACAAGTCAGAGTTACCTGCACAATTCAATCTTCAGGTGCTGAGTATAGACTGACTGTTACAAAATTACGTAACAGTTAGTCTATACTCAGTACCTTCAGATTGCATTGTGTATGAAACTCTGAATCGTGCTATTAGTAAGAGATAATATGTATATTTATTAATATATACTTAATAGCTCTGTTGTATTATATCGTTTACATTTTTGTTAACATCATCACTACATACAATATATATATATATATATATATTAGATGTATGTGTACATGCTTGGAACTTTTGCATAATCCTAATATTTAATTCTGTGTTATTACAAATTGTTGATTCCAATCTCTGTTAGGAATGGCAGCAAAACACTTGCCCCTCCCCAATTTATAGGCAGAAGCACACACAAGCATAGTAGGATTTTTTCCTAGCCAATAAAATAGGCCGGTTCTTGGTTTCATCTGACTCAGTCACAGTCTGTCTTGTCTTGAAGTCAGAATGCTACATTTGCTTGTTCGAACCTGCTTTGTGTGTCAACCCCAATTTTTAGTTGGTGAACTTTTGCCATATTACTGTTGCTTTGCTTTATTACTGTTAATTTGCCTTGCATATATTGTTTGCTTGCTTTATATTATTTTTTTACCTCGTTCATTTCTTTTTCTTGTTATTGCTTATTGCAAACTTTGTCAATTCTTTTTGTTGGACAGTTCTGTTACTTATTTTGCATTTGAACATGGCTACTCACTTGACACAAATTGCCAAGAAACTCTTAAAAATTAAAACATTTTAAAAATAATCTTGTAATGTGAAAGAGAATAAAGTGACTGCAGTAATATTGAAGAAATATGAATTATGGGAAAAATTCAGTATCTTTCAAATACACATAATTTTTTATTTTTGATGTATGCAAAAATCTCCAGGCCCTTTTCTTTTTCTTTTCTTTAACTACTGACTATATATAACATTTTTTTCCCTTTATAAAATGCTGGAAACATTTGCATACACCTAATATTTGTTTCTTTTTAGTACCAAATTAAAATTCAATGGTTATAAGGTTATAATTAAAAAAAAAATAACAAAACTATTATTGATTGCACTTCTCCTAGCCTCAATCTTCCCTTTGGTGACAGTTTATATAATAAACTCCTGATTTTTCTGCGTCAGAATTTTATTTGACTATTAATCTGTATAAGATCATTGACTATTTTTAAAAATTAATTTTCTGGTCTGTTAGTTTGTAAATCTATTTTTTCATCTCATGTGACTCGTCGCCTGATGTGCTTTTTACTCTGCAATTTCAATTCATTTTTCATTTATTTTCATCATATGAATTTTTTTTTTTGTTTTTTTTTTTATTTTATTTTTTATATTGAACTCCAATCATGAAATGTTTTTAATTTATCCAGCCTCCTTACTCACTCTTCTACCTTTCTTCTCTTTGCTTAATTTTTTTTTCCTTTCTTCATCTTGCACTGTGAATGTTTTGTTCAGTTCCTTTTCTTTTATTTTCCATCTTTAACTGTGGATTCTTCTGGCTATCATTTTACTTTCTTCTTTTTTTTCTTCATTTCTCTCTCTCTCTCTCTCTCTGTTCTTCTTTTTGTTATATTTATTCTCTCCTCTCCTTTTGTTCATTCTTTCATTCAACACCTGCTGCCATTTTTCAAAGTCAACTGTCCAATCCTTATTTTAAATGATTTTCTAAAATATTTATTTTTGAAGAAAATCTTTGAAATATTAATGTATGCAGTTCTCTATCCAAACAAAATTAAAAAAAAAAAATTACCCTAACCATTTCAGTTTTTCTCATAAATTATAAAATTCTGTGAAGATATTTGTTCTCAAATATTTATTTTCAAAATGTGATCAACAGGGAGATGAATTTTGGGTTATGAAATGATTGCTGGAACGACTCCCCCCCTCCAATAAAAATGGGAATTCCAAAGTAAATTTCAATGTTCAATCAATTGATCAGATTTTGGAAATTCGATTTTAAGTGCCCCCTTATAAATTCAGCTGTTCAACATCTACATTATCAGTTTAAGAAAACTTCTGATAGGTTTGCAGAAATATATACCTGTATATATTTGTGTTTGTTATTGTAACATCATAAGTAATACTGCCTGAAATATTTATTATTGTTATTATTACGACTTCATGTTTGGATTCAAAGTCACAGGTATGTTAACCTTTTTCCTAACTTATTATCTGTTGGTCTATCTGGACAGTTATCTTCATTGTATTTGTTACAGTCTTAATACTTTAACCATTATACATTCCTTCAGGTGTCTCTCATATTTAGTAATGTCCTCAGGAGTTTGAAATTATTCACTTTTCCATAAAGGTAGCCTTTCTCATTCTGCTGTCTATGCTTGTAACATCTTGAATTAATTAATTCTAATAATGTCCCTTTTTATATCATTTCATCCCAAGCAAGGCAATAAAGCCATTAAGATACAAGGAGTTACTGAGTGTGAAATAATAAGAAAAAGGGAATCATTATTAAGGAGCGAGAACAATAAAAGAAGAGGAATCAAGAAGACAGAAGTGTGAGAAAAGAAACTGTCAGCAAAGAACTTATGGTTACATCTAGCCAATTCAACATTAAATTGACGAGATCTTGTTGCCAATCTAGTACTGCACTTAAATTAATAAAGTCTAGGTATGATAGTGGAGAGTTCATCCAAACAATTACTATGAAAGTATTTATTGAAAAGGCACAGGGAAGCTACATTATAGCAGTAGGAAAGTGACTAAAGCCCAGATGCCAGAAAGATCAGTAACATTGCAGATTCTTCTTTGGATTTTATTAAGAATCTCTAAATATATAGCTGGAGCAGCAGACCATATGTGACAGCAATATTCAAAGCATGAATGAATGGGAAACATATGTAAGATAGATTCTGGAGAGAAATATTGTCTAGCACAACACAGTGCTCGTCGCTTCCAATGAACCAGTGTACACTATATTAGATTTTATTATGCACATCAATGTTTTTACAATGAAATTGGCATCAACTCACCAATATTGGTTAAAATTTTCTGGATATATTTATACGATAAATATACTATGTGATTTTCACTATATAATATCTATTTTTATTTAAAATATTTACAATAACTCCTTTGGTAGTGTTTTATTTTATTATGCAATTCAAGGGATGTTTCTTATAATGTTAATATACAATAGTATAGTTATAGATATTTATTTTTCAATTTCTGTTATAGAAAGGTTATCATGGGCTATAAGACAGATATAGCCTTAAGAGAAACAATATTGTAAAATTATTGACTTATGGAAAACAATTGCACAGAGATCAAAAATTAATTTTTTTTAAATTTAAAATATTAGCAAGATCTGAACAAGAAAAAGAACTGGCTTTAAGTAACAAAGATGTTTAAGGCAATAAAAGAAAAATGTGGAAAAAACATGGATGGTGGATTGATCAGCAAAGATATATCAAAAGCAACTTTTGCTTTGAATCACAAACAGAGGTGCAGTATATTATGAATATTGACTAAGGACATGAAAGCAATTAAACTTTAAGTAATCAAATAATTTTTAATTTAGAACTATATTGAATGAACATGATGACTAGGATAGACTTGGAAATAGTCAACCAATATGACTTTTAAAAAAAACAGTAGGGGAGATGGTGTTATGTTTGGAGGTATTGTCAGTAGTAATGTTATAGGTCCCTTGAAAGTTGATAATGGTTGAATATAAATGCAGAAGATAATAAATTTTTGGATAAGGCCTTTTTTGGTATAAGTTGCCAAAAATCTTTAAGCATGATAATGCTCCTTCACATTCTGCAAAATTGTTGCCTACCTGCCTAAAAATGGTTTCAAAAACACCAATCTAAAGGAATACCAGCTTCTCCAAAAATTTCCAATAGGAAACTTATGGTCCATTATTATCAGGTGTTTGTGAAAATGGAAAACAGTATTCAAAGATCTCTGAAAAGCAACAAAAACTGTTACAATGTTAAAAACAAAACAGAAGAAATGTTAACAAAACTATTGGTTGAAAGAGCCAATATTAATATATAAAGGAATAAAATAATTTATTCATGTCTGTGGTATATTGTTTCAGTCACATTTTTCTATAGTCTATACTTATTTTTATTTGTTTATAAATTAAATTTTGTTATATTTTGTATAATAAAACTTGATAGACCCCAAATAAGTTTTCAATAAGGATAGATATTGCAAGCTGAAATTCATATAATGTATTATTTATATAAATATAATTATATACTGAGAATTTTACAAACATTAGTTAGCTAATATCATTATTTTTTTGTAAACATTAACTTGTATAAAAAAACTGACATCATGTGTATCAATTGAACTACAAATCTCCAGGTAATCTCTAACATTGAATCAGTGCTTAAATCCATGAGGTCATTGTAATATGGTCATGTGCAAAGAAAGAAAAATAAAAGAAAAAAAATAATGAGATTTTCAGATAACAAAGTATTCATCATTTACAGAAAGAAAAAGTAGGAGAAATTGAGTAAATCTTTTTGACTAATCTTTCTACACTAGTTCTGTTTTACTTTCTTTATTTATATTGCTTGCTCTCCCTCTGTCTATTTCTTTCTCCCCCCAATGTGTATATTTTTTCCTCAATGTCTTTCTTCTTCCTCCCCCATCATGTATGTCTCTCTTTCCCCCTCATGCATGTCTCTTTTTCTCCCCCCCATCATGTATGTGTCTTTTTCTCCCCCCATCATGTGTCTTTTTTCACCCTCCCATCATGTATGTGTCTTTTTTCACCCTCCCATCATGTATGTGTCTTTTTTCTCCCCCCATCATGTATATGTCTTTTTTCTGCCCCCATCATGTATATGTCTTTTTTCTCCCCCCATCATGTATGTGTCTCTTTTTCTCCCCCCATCATGTATGTGTCTTTTTCTCCCCGCATCATGTATATCTCTCTATTTGCCACCAATATGTCTCTTATCCATTCTATTTTATGCTACCAATTGATAGGTTTTAATGTAGAAACTTATTTTTTCTATTCTGTTTTGTGTCTCCTTTCCTATCATTTCTTCCTTTTAAATCCTTGCCTTCTTTTTATTTTACTCCCCACTAACTTTCTCTATTTTCACTTTTTTTCCCCCTAATATCTTCTCTCATTGTTTCCATCTGTTAGTGCTAATCCTTATAATGGATCAAATTTAATGACAATGCTGATCCTAATCAGAAGATTTTTTTTTAACCTGAATTTAATGCAAAATTATTTCACTTGAACGGAAACCAACATCTGCAAGCATGAAACTTGGAACAAAACAACTGTCTTTGCAAGTAGAATCAGAATTTGATGTGATTGAAGATTTTCTTTCTGAATACGATTTTTCCATTTCCACACTTGTCCTGTTCATTCTATTTTTTTGGCTCTCTTCCTTCTTTTCATTTTCTAATATAAAATCCTATGCTATTATTCTGCTTGTTTGTAAATAGAATTGTTATGCCTTCATACCTTTAGATGGAAGTGTTATCATCATCATCATCATCATCATCAATCCTATCACTGGGTGTGGTCACTGCATAGCTGAGTACCTGACCAGTCACCTTCACTTGTCTGGGTTTAAAGCCAGAGTGGTATTTATTAATGTGTTTTATGTTTTAGGCAATTAGACCTGGTGAAGCCCATCCTTCTCCAGATCAAACTATAACCAATATCCTTCAACTTGGAGGCTCACCATGGTTATAGACTCATGGCTGTTGATTCAGTCTAGGAAACTCTCTTTGGTGTTACTTAAGTATGTGATCTACATGCATGATTATTCTTAAATATGTGATCTACCTTAAAGAAAATTATCAACATGCACAAGAAAAAATTGAGAGGTGCACCTGTTCGACATTATAATCTCATCTAGATTTCATTTGTGATCCAATGTCCAAAATTTATTTATTGCATTTCTGAATGATGTTCAAACTGTTTACAGACAGTGATAGTATTAGTTAAAATAATAATTTCCATTAGTTTTTTTTTTATTCTATAGTATTATTTATTTAGTATATTATTATATTAAATAAAGACAGCTTCTTTTCCTTGTCTTATTCTGTAAATATCTATATTTAATGTATATTTTAATGTAGAGACTTTTCTTAACACTGAGATCATATACTTTAGTTGTGTGTTGTTCTGCTAGATCACACTCGCAAGGTAGCTCCTACTAAGTAGCATCCTCTCTTCTTTATCATATCATAACTGTCTTGTCTGCATATATACCAATGGAAATCAGTCTACCTCATTGTGGTAGATGGTTGTTGACTCCTTTGACAGATCTTGTTTTTAATCTTGCTGGCATCTAGCCATCCTACTCATCAGAAAAGCCTAGTAGGAGAACCAGTTTAGTCATTGATGTCCTAACTATGTAATAAGTAGTATTTATTGGGTTATATGCTACTATTAACTGTCTTAAAGTGGCCCAACATAAGATTGAAGTGTGGTATCTGTTTAATCAGCAGCTCTGATCAAAGCTGGAATTGGTTAAGATTTTTGACTAATGTGACATTAACCCCTGGATAGTTCGGGTGGTTGCGGTCAATGTCTTGATCGCAGCACCAATTGTGTGACACCCACAACCACTCTAGCATCGATCACTGCCCCAATGTGTGACACTGACCTCCCTGTGCCTGGTTAGATTCAGTATCAACTTTGTCGTTCTCAGCTCGCCTCCAACGTCTGGTCACCGAAGTGACTGCTTTGATCTCTAGTCTAACCTACCCACGTTGTGATTTGATCTTAGGTAGACAAAATCAATCAGGCGTCGAGCCATAGTGCAAGCTGAATTCGGGGTGAAGGTGATACCGCACAAGTGTATGTAAAAGAAAAATGATACAAACTCAAGAGGTTCAAATGTGTTGAGAAATAACAATTATCTTTATGTCTGTCTGTTGAATACAGGAGTGTGTCTCTCTCTCCCAGCCCGCTTCTATGGATTCGTGACACTTTTTGCTTTTCTTAAGCAAGTTCTGATATCTTAAGTTATTTTTCAATAAACTGCTTTTGGTATCTAAGTTGACATTCAGTAAAACTTGCTTCTGGTTGACATTCGGTAAAACTTGCTTCTGGTTAAAAATCTAAGTCGATCTTGGTGGGAAGTCTAAAGTCGAAAAGAAATGTGGAAACTTGTGGTCAGCTTCTGCGAGGCACGGTCTCCAACTCAACTGGAACTGAACTGAACTGCAAACTTCTTCAAACTTAACTCCAACTGACTGGAACTCTTCTGAATGCCCGGGGACGTTCATTTATATGGACGTCAACCAAAACCCGGTGTGGGGCCGGACGTGGTTTGGGTTCTTTGATAATTCCAAATCCCCAATAAGGATTCTCTTTGTCTTCGGACAGGAAAATTTATCACTTCCCATTTTTGGAAGTCAATTACTTTCTGTTTTAGAGGGGTTCTCCCACTTCTGTGAGGAGAGGTCGGAAGAGAATTATCCTCCTAAACTCTTCCTTTCTCATATTGGTATCTCATACCAACCTCTTCGTGGGCGTCAACAAGTTTCTCCTTCTTTCTCATACAATCACCTCCGCCTATCACCCATGTTACCACTCAGCCAATGATCTCTTGGTGGTGTGGGTGTGGCTAGTCTGGCATTAGTTTACATAATCATTCAGAAAAAAAAATTATCTTCCTTTTTCTTTCTTTCTTTTCTATCAGCCAGAATTTTTATGAAGTCCACATTGCCATAATTAAAAATTCATTTTAATCATATCTTATCCTGAGCCACCTAAAATCCACTTAGCAGAATTTCTACCGACTCATTAATGATCGCAGTCAACTTCTAACTGGGTAGTCGCTCCTACCTGGAGACTAATCTCTTTATCGTTCTCGTGTCTTAATGTCCAGATGCCCATTTCTGGCGACTGAAAGTCTTGTCACGAACAGTTTGAACAGGCAAAAACAATGATTCCTTTTTTTCATATCAAGATCTGTTTTCAAACGGCTGGCTTCCTCATTGGTTTTTTTAAGATACACAAATTTCAATTTATCCCTTGTTTACATGCAGCTGGCCGAATTGAAATTTTTATTATTGTTACGTGTGTGGTGAAATTGTTATTCTTTTACCCGTGTTTGCTCTCTTATCATGGTGTTAATTAATTCTGACAGAACTTGACCTGCTTCTCTTACAATTTTTTTTTCATCTACTGCGAAAAGAAAATATCTTTCTTTGCCTTTGGAATAAAATCTCTTAACCATTTTTCTTTTGTTAAAAAAAATAATGTTGCTCAGTATGTCTTTCAACCTAGCTTTTTCTTGCCTTAAGTATTTCCTGTTTTTAATTTCTATGATTAATTAATTAGCCAATTACCATAGCTAAATAGTGTCACACCAAGAAACTTAAATAATAATAATATGAAGGAATTGGAAATCGGAGAGCCAAGTTCCAATCTAGTCAGGTTTGTTATATTCACTTATATGCAAATACTCCTGGGAATGGAATGAATCCACCTCTACTCTCTTCAGGATTGATTAGGATTTGTATCAGAAAATCACTATCTTCAAAAAATTACTGATAATTATTATTCTTACAATTATTTTATTATAATTTTTTATTGACATTATAATTAATTTTTATTTTTTGGGGGACTGTGACAGTATAATTAATTTTTATTTTTTTGGGGACACAGTGACAGTATAATTAATTTTTTTATTTATGCATTTCTTTATGGACACAATAATAGGGTAGATTCTTTAAACAAAATAAATTGCTGAATATAGCTTTAAGATGTTTAGAAAAGTTGACTTCAGCTTGAGAGCTGTGTCATGAATAATTTGTCCATTTTTAATTTAATGATGACCTGATTTTATAAAATAGTGTACCATTATAGTAGTAGAATTAAATCCCAAACTGAATTCTAGATCTTCAATGGCACAGTCACTAGAAATGACTTAAAAAGGTGACCAGTCATGAGGGAGCCATTTTCCAAGTTTAAACAGAAGCCAGCTCTAAAGCTAGAATAAACATCTACACGCCTCTATTTTCATGAAGATATCCTGCTTTCTTTAGGCAGATCCAAAGTCTGACAACCAGGATATTTTACAAGAATATAAAGTGACATAGAGAATAGCTTAGCAACCAAAATAGTCCTCCATGCAAGGAAAGTGCTTGAGAGGATTGTATTGGTATGATTCACTTTGTGTTGTTGTCAGTCAATGTTATGATTAGATCAGAATAAATGCAAACCCAGTAGTGTTAACAGACTATCTGGAGTACTTTACTAGTAGTAGGACTAAAAGCATGCATGCCTTGAGACAGACTTTTACATTTTTGTTTTAATCATTTCATCCCAAGCAAAGTGATAAAGCCACTAAAACACAAAAGGTTACTGAAATTTGCAAGAAACTAAGAAAACATTACTGAGGACAAAGAACAATAAAAAGAACAAGATTCAAAGAGACAGAAGGTGGTGATTGACATTGCATTTAAATTTTTGAAGATTGTAGTTGACAGGAAAGCTAGGTGAGAAGTGTGAGAGAAGAAACTGTTAGAAGAGAACTTAAGGCTATATCTAGCAATTTCAACACTAAAATGATGAGACCTAACTGCCAATCTAGTACTAAATTTAATTTCATGAAGTTGAGATATCAAAGAGAAGAGCTCATCATAAAAATTACCATGAAAATATTTATAGAAAAAGCACAGGGAAGCTATGTTATGGCAGTGGGTAAGTGATTGAAGCTGAGATGCCAGATCAGGACTTATAACATTGCAGATTTTAAAAAATCTGTATTTACATAGAAACACCAAACCAGATATGGCAGCAAAATTCAGTGAATGGATGAATGTGGCAAACTTATTAATGTGCAAGATAAATTCAAGTGAGAACCCTTATCTAGCTCATCACAGTGAAGTGACTTTCATAGTAGTAGACCTAGCAATTGATTCAGTAGATATGTTAAACTGAGAAGGATCAATGAGTTACTCTCCTAGAACATAAAACCTGCTGATGGAAGACAAAACACTACAACACTGTTATGAATTTCTTCAGTGGTGTCATAAGATTCTGCTTTCATACAAATAAATTTATGAATATGACATAGTCCTGAGAAGCAATATTTTATTTTGAATTCACCCATGACTTGTAAGCTCAACTCCCTGATAATAATTATGGTGTGGGATGTTATAGATTACAAGTTTTGCTTGCCCTTGGTGTTTGTGGAGAAAACATTGAACAGCCTATTGTTCAGCTTGTTCACTGCCATTCCTTTAGCAGGAAGATGATGTACTGTTCCAGAAGAATAATGCCTACCTACATGATGTTGCTCAATAAGTTCTACGAGCTGTTTAACAACTTCCCTGGCCAACATAATTGGCACATCTATTTCCTATTAAGCATGTATGGGACATTATGGGACTCATTCAGTTAACCCATCTGTATTGTGTCAGCAAGTGCAAGAAGCAGGGAATACTGCATGGCAGAATGCTATTTGTCATATGTACAATTATATTCAAGTAAGAGAACAGGCCTGTGTTAATTCCTTTAAGGACAATATACAGTGTTTATGTGGAGTTGAAGTAGTGTTAATACATTTTTTATTTTGGAACCAGTGCATACATTGATCTGTATATATAATCATTCACTGTAAATGCCATAGTGCCTGCATGTTTAATCTTTAACTAATTTAAACATATATTCAAATTTTTTTTACTGTTTGTTTTTTGTTTTTTTTGTCCATGTTTATTGTTGAGTTTGCTTTCAGATTTGGTTCAAATAAATAAATTGATATACCCTCACTCTCTCAGAAGATTAATTTGAGATCTAATTAACCAGAATCTACTTTATTATTAATTCTATTGGGAAAATGTGGTTGTTATAAAAAGGCATTGAAAAAAAAACAAACAAGGTCAATAATCACTCTGGCACTGAATCACAAGACATAAATATTCCTTATTGCTATTATTATGACTAAGTGTTTTCCTTATGTAATGTCTACTTCAAGAATGTTTTAAGCATTATCAAGGTTAAGTTTTTCTAATTATTTTTATTCTCTTTTTTCACCTTATCATTCTCTACACACACATGACATCTAAGGCCTCTTCCCCATTTACATTTAGCCTAATCTTATGTCATTATTTTCTCTTTTGAGCAACAACTAAAATGGATAGCACATGTAACTAAAAAAAAATATTAATGGCATAATCAAGATGTTAACATTCCACACTTAAACAAAAGGTTATGAAGGAAGCATCACCCATCAATATTGGAAAAGCAATAAATGGGGACATGAGAATTTCTTTCTGAAAAATTGTTTTCATTGAAAGATTTTTATCAATTTAAACTGATAGTAATGCTAACTTTTCAGTCAATAAATACTATTGTCCTCATATTTGTTGTTGTTATGACAACCTTTCAGCTGTTATGTGGCGTTTGTCAATCCAGGTAATGTTCAGGGAATTTTGAATTGAACCCTCTATTTAATTTATAAGAGTAGACCATGTCTCAAGACATTTCAGCTTGTTCTTATTTAGTACTGCTCAGTTATTGCTCAAAGAAGGGTTCTGTTCAAAATACCCTGAAGACACAAAGGCTGAAACAATAAAAACAAACATGAGGACAATAGTACAAGTGTTAATAATGTAAATGATAACTACTCATACCAGAAATGGTTGAAAATGATGCCAGCATATTTTCTTTTTCTTGGAGTATTTAGTGTACCAATTTTTCACAATGCAACTTTTTAAGATTTATAACATGATTGTACCTATAATCTAAATTGTAACTCTACAACAGTTACAGAACAGATACTGCTGGGGCGTGGCTAAAGTTGTGTGTCAGTGACTAAACAAAATATCATATTGGTTTGTTCATGATAGCCCAATTGATATGCTAAGTAATCATTATTTCAGAATAGGGAATTTACTTTGGTCAATAACAATTTGGCTGGCTCAAATTTTAGAGTGCGTAGCCAGGGTTAATACAAAGTAAGTGACAGAACTGTCCAACAAACAGAATTGACAAAGTTTGAAATAAGCAATGAAAAGAAAAGAATAGGGCAAAAAAAAATATAAAGCAAGAAAACAATATATGCAAGGCAAATTAGCAGTAATAAGGCAAAGCAACAGTGATATAGCAAAATTTCACAAACTAAGAATTGGGGTTGACACACAAAAGCAAGTTTGGACAAGACAAAAGTGTGTGCCATGGCTTGTTTTTCAAAGTAAGGCCACCCCGAGCACTGGTTTTCTATTAATAAATTTAAAATTATTATGGTGATGGGGGGGTAGAGTTCTCGTTGTTAATTGTTGCTTGTATCAGAAGGTAGATAAATAGTAGCAGTCCTTCGGGACAGCCGCTAGTTTGGCCTAAAGGTTCAACAAGCGATCAAATTGAGGTCACCATAACATAAACAAAATAACATACGAAAGAGAAGGGTATATCAAAAACAATTTGTATTTAAATGCAACATCAATGAATAGTACAATGTTTCTTGATTTACACGCACAAAGTCTGTTACAAAATGTTCATTCATAGAAGAGAAATCCGATTATTAAAAGAATATAAGTGTCTTTTGTTAATACTTAAGTTCATGACGTGCTGGTCACAGGAGATGAAAGGTGAGGTCAATGGGTTGGTAGGAGTCCTTTGATATCTCCGTTGGTGAAGGAAGGCTGAAGGCATCGGGTTTGACGGGTGAGAAAAGCGTAGCGACATTCACTGACGGTACTTCAAAGCTTTCTGTCTTAGAAGTGAATTTATCGCTCTATTTATGTGTGCCCTTCGGATCAGAGTCAGTCTGCTGAAACAAACTGTTGGGTATGGCGCGGAGCTGTTTAATTGGTGGAAAATTGTTTATCATTCTTTTTATTTCTTTTTAGTTTTCCACCGGAAATTCTGCGTGGAGCCGGGTGCGCAGAGACCAGTATTGGTCATTTGCTGTCTAAACCTCTGAGGGTTAATATCCGGTCCTTCGCTTGCTCCGTGCCACCACATAACTTTCGCCCCAGTAAACGGAGTTGTTGTGTGTTTTCTTTCTTCCATTTAACCGTTCTACCGGACTTCGTTCTAGTTTCTGGTTTGTTATCATTAGTTTCTTCGGAACAAGATAGGGAGTTATCCAAATCCAGTCTTGATCCAATGGAATCTTTTGATTTTATATTTTCAGAAATATATGCAGGTTTTAGTCTATCTATTGAAACATTACTATGTATGTCATCCGATCTTTTAATAGTAAAATATTTTTCATGACGACTTAATACTTGGAATGGACCTGTGTATGGAGCTTCCAATGGCTTTCTTACTCTGTCTGTTCTTAGCCAGATACTTTTACATGTTTGTAAATCTTTTGGAATGTAAGAATTAGGTATTGTATGCAGGTGTCCCCTGGATAATTTGTCCATGTCAAATTTTTGCATCTCGTCGGCTAGAATTTTAACGTGCGAGTTTGTCATTTCACTATTCTCGTTCTTGATAGAGTCAATTAACAATCGGGGGACTTGTGCATGACTCCCTGTTACTGCAGTAAATGAAGAATAGTTTGATTCGTTAGGTGTTATCCTCATTCCCAAAAGGACGATAGGAAGAGCTGACAACCACGATTCTTTCCTGGCTATAATAGCCGTTTTTAAAGTTCTGTGTGCTCGCTCAACTAATCCATTCGTTTGCGGATGGTACGCCGTTGTTCGTAATCTGTGGAAGCCTATTATTTTTGATAGTTCTGAGAATAATTCGGATTCAAATTGGCTTCCTCTGTCCGTAACGACATGAAGAGGAACCCCGAATCGGGAGATCCACAGATTGACAAAAGCCGTTGATATTGATTTTGCCGTAATTTCTGTTATTGGGCATGCTTCTATCCATCTCGTATTTCTATCAATGCATGTTAATAAATATCGATATGGTGAAAAATAAGGGTCAGTTTGGTTCTTTACTGGTAGTAAGGGACCGACAATATCCACATGCACCGTTTCAAAACGACTGGAAGGTAATTCAAATGGATTTACTTTGCTCTTTGTGTGTTTTATTATTTTTGCTTGTTGGCAGTGTTGGCATTCTGTGCACCAGGTTTTTATTGACTTGTCCATCTTCGGCCAATAGTATCTGGATTTTATTATTTTTCTTGAAGATGTTATTCCTGGATGTGATAGATTATGCAGACTGTCAAATACCGATTTTCTGAGCTTTTCAGTCACAAAAGGTCGTGGAAAAGGTAATGTCGTGTCACATAATATGGTTTCATTTTGATTTATTGTGTATGGTTTCAGTTGATCTTTGAATGCCTGAATTTCATTGTCAGTAGCTTGATGCTTCATTATTTCTTGTAAGTCACATATATCAATAGTGATCGCGTTGACAGGTCGTGATAAACAATCAGCTACTATATTTTGTGAACCTCTTATATGTGAAATGTCATTTACATATTCGCTGATAAAACAGAGGTGACGCTGTTGTCTATCTGATTTTAAGGAAGACTGGCTTTTAAAAGCACTGCAAAGTGGTTTGTGATCCGTCAGTAACATTACATTTCTGCCTTCTATTAAATGTTTAAAATGGAGTACTGCTAGATAGGCAGCTAGTAGTTCTCTGTCAAAAGTAGAATATTTTTGTTGGGTTTGGGATAATTTCTTTGAAAAGAAACCTATGGGGATGGGTTGATTATCAATCATTTGATGAAGTGCTGCACCCACCGCATAATTCGAACTGTCTGTTACAAGTTGATAGTTGTTAGCTTTCGAGCTGGGGAAAGCCAAAACAGTTACATTTGATAAAGACTTTTTCATATTTTCGAAAGATTCAATTTCTTCCTTTGTTAGGGTTAATGACTTGGAATTTTGGTTTAAACGTATTTTTTCCGTGAGAGGTAGTATGATATCGCTGAAATTTGGCACAAGTTTTCTGTAAAAATTTGCCATACCGATGAATCGGCGTAGTGATTTGGAATCGTTTGGTTGAGGAAATTCACTTAATTCATTCAACTTTTTAGCACTGGGTTTGAGACCACTAGCAGAAATATGAAATCCTAAAAAGTCTAATTCATTAGCACTAAATATGCATTTGGAGAGACAAATTTTAAAATCGTACTCACTCAGTTTTTGTAGTACTAGGTCGATATGCTTGGAATGAGTTTCTTCATCTTCTGAGAATATAAGGATATCGTCGATATATACAAAGGTATAATCAGTATCACGAAAGGTATTGTCCATCATTCTCTGAAAAGTACATGATGCGTTCCGTAGTCCGAAAGGCATATAGTTATATTCAAATAACCCAAAAGGGGTAGAGATGGCTGTCTTGCAAACATCCTCCGGATGTACAGGTATCTGATGATAAGCAGACGACAGGTCTATCTTTGAAAAGAACTTCTTATTATGAAGCTTCGAAGACAAGGAATTTATATTTGGGACTTGATATCGATCGGCTTTTGTTATGGTATTTAAATGTCTGTAATCGCCAACAGGTCTATATGTGCCGTCTGACTTCGGTACCATATGTAAGGCTGAACTCCATTCAGAGTTTGAAGGGGAAATTATTCCTGCCTTTAGGAGTTTCTTGAATTCCTCTTTTGCAATTTCACATCTCTGAGCTGATAATTGTCTGGCTCTGGAGAAAGTAGGAGGGTTGCTACCAGTTTCTATTCTATGGAATATCTTTGGTTTTGTTGCATTCGTGTCGCGATGAGGAGAAATTAAGTTTGGGTATTTCTCCAGAATTGCTCGTACCATTTTGTTAGCATCTTTATTCGGTACTAAATCTATATTCATGATAATAGACGATGGATGTGCATCGGATTGTCTATTAGTCATTTTATCAATCAGCTTATTGTTTGTGCAGTCCACCATTAGCCCGAAATGGTTTAGGAAATCGTATCCTAGGAGTGGCTGAGCAGTTTCGGCTATTATAAATGTCCAGGTAAATTCTCGTCTGAGGTTCCGTAGTGTTAGATTCAGTACTGCTTGTCCTGAGCATTCAATCTTTTGACCGTTGGCAGACACTAAAGAGATATTGGTTGGGTATGTTACAGCTCCGCTTAAATATCTCTTCGGAAGTATAGATACGGCAGCTCCTGTATCCACAATAAAATTTAAACTTTGAGCTCCTAACCGTGCGGCTACAATGAGAAGCGGCGAGGAAATGGAAGCTAACAATTCTCGCCTAGTTAGTTTTCCGAAATCTCACGAGGAACTGGTGAATTTGGGCGAGAGTTGGGTTGCATTTGAACATTCCGTTTATTTGGCCATCTGCACCACGGCTTACAAAATTTTGCACGTTCCGCAAAGTATAAATGCGCTCGGCAAATTAGAGGTTTTTGGTCCTTGTTAAAAGGGCGAACACTGGTAGGGAATTTATTTTCACTGTGGGAACAGCCATGTATCCTTTTAGTTTCATTTTTATTTTGCTGTTCATCCCTTTGCTTCCCCGAAATCTGTCGAATATGTGCGGTGTCTTGTTTGTTAAAATATAATAGTAAGTCATCCGCCATTCTTCCAAGGCGATCTGTGTCTAAATCGACTTGTGCCGCTACCACTGGTTTAATGGAGTCAGGTAGGGCTTGAATAAATTTGTGACGTACGATATCGTCCCCTACGCCAATTCGGCTTGCTAATGACATAAGTTCATTCAGGTATACTGAGGGACGACCTGTTACAGTCGATGACGACATTAATTTGTCCAGCATCTCTGGTTTTGTTTTCTCGTAAGCGCCCGTCACTGCTTCTCTTAGTGCGTCGTAATCTTTTGATTGCAGTATAGTTGGCTGTATATTTCCTACTACGTCCACAGGGAGAGCTGCCAAAGTGTTAAAAAATTTTTGACTGGTCTGTCTTATATTTGCAATATTAAATTGCGCCTCCATTATCGCAAACCAAGCTATTACGTTTGATTCAATGAAGTTTGGTGGTTTTATCGCAACAGCTTGGATTGGTTGGTTTTGATTAATTGTAGTTTCTTCAGCGTCATCTGCCATGTTTTTGGTTTGTGTTGAATAAAAATTCTAATTTTGTGACAGTTCAATTTTTTTTTTTTTTTTTTTTTTGCGCGTGCGTGTATATATATGTGTTAAAATCACGTCGGGCGTCACCACTTATGGTGATGGGGGGGTAGAGTTCTCGTTGTTAATTGTTGCTTGTATCAGAAGGTAGATAAATAGTAGCAGTCCTTCGGGACAGCCGCTAGTTTGGCCTAAAGGTTCAACAAGCGATCAAATTGAGGTCACCATAACATAAACAAAATAACATACGAAAGAGAAGGGTATATCAAAAACAATTTGTATTTAAATGCAACATCAATGAATAGTACAATGTTTCTTGATTTACACGCACAAAGTCCGTTACAAAATGTTCATTCATAGAAGAGAAATCCGATTATTAAAAGAATATAAGTGTCTTTTGTTAATACTTAAGTTCATGACGTGCTGGTCACAGGAGATGAAAGGTGAGGTCAATGGGTTGGTAGGAGTCCTTTGATATCTCCGTTGGTGAAGGAAGGCTGAAGGCATTGGGTTTGACGGGTGAGAAAAGCGTAGCGACATTCACTGACGGTACTTCAAAGCTTTCTGTCTTAGAAGTGAATTTATCGCTCTATTTATGTGTGCCCTTCGGATCAGAGTCAGTCTGCTGAAACAAACTGTTGGGTATGGCGCGGAGCTGTTTAATTGGTGGAAAATTGTTTATCATTCTTTTTATTTCTTTTTAGTTTTCCACCGGAAATTCTGCGTGGAGCCGGGTGCGCAGAGACCAGTATTGGTCATTTGCTGTCTAAACCTCTGAGGGTTAATATCCGGTCCTTCGCTTGCTCCGTGCCACCACATTATACACTAACTACTAATTTTTTTAATTAATAACTATTTGTGCTCAGTTGTTGACATTAATAGCTATCTTCTGATGTGTTAAAATTTTAGAATAATGCAATAATAAAAATTTAAATTTCATCTCTGTGATCAGGATCTGTAAACAAACAGTGAACAGTGTTGAAACAATTCAAGTATAAATGTGCACAAACAATAAAGAACTAAAACTTCAACAATATTTATAAGATTTCCCTAGCATTACATATAATTTGTTCTCAGTTACCTGGTATACTGTGTATATCATATCCTTATCAATACTATCCATCTGTACCTTTTATTTCCAATGTTATAACAACAAATGCAAATATTAAGATTCTGGTGGTTCTGAGGCATTACTTTAAACTCAGCCTCAAAGCTGTTGAAGTAGAAGGAAATGAAACAATATCTCACCATGTTACCCCAAACTAGCTTAGGCCTTTCAGAGATGGTGAGTTGCATCTCTTGAAATAAAATCCAGATGTGGGCAAGAATCAGTTGTTAACTATGATTGCTTAAAACACAAGATAGAAGATACACCAGCAGTGCTCAAAAAATTTCCAAAGTGCTAGGATCATCAAAAGATGATATATTTAGAGAATTAAAAGATTTAGAAACATACAGGAGCTCTTCTTTCGCTGTGACCCTTCAGAACATGGGTGATTGTGGCTCTTCACAGCTTTCTATCCCTTGTGACCTTTAGCAGATTCCTCCCATTGCCAAGCTTTCTAAACCCTTCCCCCTCCCGTTCTGTTATCCATTCACACAAGCTCATCATACTTTTCTGTATCTCTGGTTTTATGGACAAATGTTGAGAATAGTATGGACAGCTTTTGTGAGAAGCAAAGAACTCTTTAAAAAAAAGAATAGAAACTACAAAGAAATTGTTGCTGATATTTTTGGGGACACATTCTGAAGAAAGTAGGCTTGGGGGATTTAATATCCATAGGTCATATTGTATAAAAGTGAAAAAAGCAGCAGAGCATCTTTTAAAGAGATTTGAACAATTGGATGGAAGAAGAAATATCACAAAGTCATAAAGGAACAAGTATTCCTGAGAACAACAAAAGGCAAGAAGCTGTGAACAACCATGATTGCACACATTTTGAAGGGACTTAGCAGAGAGAGAGAGAAAAAAATCCTGACTTCTTCATCAGTTTATTATAGATACTTTGTCATCTGAGTATGCTCTACTTCTGGAAATAACTATTTGGTATTTTTCTGCATCTGTCACTGAGCAAATGTTTACATTGAGAAAATGAACATTCAGTATCTGCACTAATAACAGACATCGACATAACTGTAGTGGCAATCTGTGACAGAATGGGAAATCTGCTCTTATTAGCACTCCAAATACTGAAATTGTGAAGGTATTTGGTAGGCATTTTTGTAATTTACATAAATTTGAAATTAGTGTTCAGTGGATGGATCTTGCAAATCTTTAATGGCTGCAAAACTGCCAATGATATATATATTACATGGTAGCTGTTTAGGATGAAACAAATTTGTAAAATTCATAGACTGGATAAGTATTCAAGCATTTGTTCAACTTTAAAAGTGCTGTACAGAATACATCCTGCATATTTTAAATGACCTTATTCCTCTATGCTTTCCAGTTCAGACAGAAAATGGTCAGTTTCTACAACAAATGTTGTTTTCAACCTACCACTATCAAGGTAATGCTTTAAATCTTCCATTAGGTTGTACACAATACATGCAATTGGTAACGTGTTCTCCTCTAAACTTGTCAAAGCTTTTATTAAACAAGCACAGTTCTCATAGATGAAATACATATTGAGATGTAAACTATGGTATGATGCAGTTTACTACTTCCAAAATTTGGTCTATATCTAAGCCGTGGCTTTTTACTTGTTTGAAGAATCCTACATAAATTTGAACATATGAAGAGTGATAGTTGGCTGAATTGAACCATGAATTCCATCGGGTTGCCATTGGAGCTTCACTAGTTGTTTAAGTAAGTAGCCATTTCAGATATCGCTGTTTCTGTCCAGGTTTTTTTTTTTTTTTTTTAAACTGACTTAATGAAAGTATTGAGCTGGGCAACATTATCAAATTGTGGCCAGCATGAGAATACCTCACTAATAAGATGTCAAATGTGTGCTAAACACAAGACATGATGACTGTTTACAAATATATTGAATAAAACATACCTATGCACCTTTTTTACAATATGCTGCTGAATCAGTTATAAATGCAGTAATATCATCAAATGCAATGTCAACATGAGTAACAGCTAGGATGCAAGCCCAACTTACAGTTATGATTGCATTCTTTCATGGTGACAACATTGATAGGAAATGGTTCCCCTTGAATGCTTGCAGTCACATTCAAAATGCTATGGCCAGTTGTTTCATCTGCTAAGATACTTATGGCTTCGTTGGCAGGCTTCATTTTTTTGGACAGAAAATGACTATCAAACAATTTTGGTAGATATAGTTGCCTAATACATAATGCACTAGGAATGGACCCACATTCCTTATAATACTTTAACAAAAATGGTCTTGTCAATTTTATTGACAGGTATGTCAAACATTGTACACTTTAAAAAAAATATCAAGGATGAAATCATTCTCATATCTTTACTTTTCAACAAAGTTGTTATAGTAATCTGTGTTCATAGTGGGTTTGTTAGAAGCCTTTTTTGGCAAAAGGTTTTTAGACTTAATAGTGTCTACCTTTATAAGCTTAACACTATGATGACAAAATTTGCAGAAAAGTATATTGCTATCAGCATAAGTCTTTTGGAAATTGTTCCACTCTGGTTTGTGCACAAATTTTAGAAATTATAGTCATTCACCTTTTGTTTCTTTTTGGAGATGGTTCATCTTTTGAGGTTGAGGTTTGTTCATGTAAACCAGCCTGTTCTTTTTCCATGTTAAGTTTTAAAAAAAGTCAATTTTATCAGTCCAGGCTTCCAGTTTCCCATACAAGTGATATATTCCTTTTTTTTAAAAAGAGCTCTACAACCAAAATGTTTTTTGTTGTTTTCTACAGAGTAGCTTATAGATAATTTTTTTAAAAATTGGTTTTTATTTTTTGGAAAAGGTTTGTGTGCATTTACTGTAACAAAATTAGATATTTAACTCAAACTCACAAACTGGATATTGTAGTAAAACAAACGTCTCATCTTCCGAAAATGAATAAATATATTATATATATATATATATATATATATATATTTCATGCAGCACTTTGGTTTCATTATTTTTCTTTAAGAACAAAAAAATTCTCACTTGAATTCTTACATGAGTAAAACTAATTTAGGCGAGCAGGTTTGCCAGGTTGATATCAGTAAAGATGCCAGACAATGTTTAAAAAGCAAAAAACAAAACTAAAGTCAGCAAACAGAAAAAGTTCAGTTTTAAATTAATTCCCATAAATTGTTGAAAAGTCATCTAGAGACAAAAAGCTACATTATTGTTTGGTCTCTTTATTGAAATTATTAAATAAAATTTTTGATAAAAAGTCTAATTCATCAAATTTGGCTTTCTGAAATTACAAACTGTGCCCCCACATCTCTGTGATTGAAAAAAGAAAGGATAAAACAGAAAGACAAAATCTTTGCTTTATCCCCCCCCACCATTTTTTAAAATTAAAACAAGCAAATTAGTAAAATTTGGTTCCTAAATAGTGTAAACTGTAGGAAAACAGTAGATAAGGGGGTGTATTAAAACTACTGACTTTATCCTTTGATGTCTGTCAATGAGTGTGTTAGGAAAGGCAAATATAGTAACAAATAAAAATAGGTACCTCTAGTAAGTCGCTGAAAAAAGAGCATACTATGATAAAAAAAGGTCCCAAACTTAATAAAAACCATGTTTTATCATCAAAAGTGCCTGTTTTCCAATAAAATAACATTAATTTGGAAAGTCTTGCAAAAATCAGATCATTGTTGGATTTTAATGAATCTTTCAGGACTTATTCACAAATGAATGAATTTATTTCTGAAATTATTATTTTTAGAATATCTTGGTAAAAATATTTTTTACATCTGTTAATCCCTGCTTACTTAATTTCATGAAATTTCTAGAAATTAAAATTGTAAACCAAATGGTTTTTATTTGTTAAAAGACTCTTTGGAGAATGTAAAGCATTAATTTAAAAAAAAAAAAAGAAACTTTTACCAAATTCCCTAAAATCAGCTCCAAACTGTAAAATAAAAACTGCAATAAAAACTATCTAATTATTCAATTATATAAGCTTTTAATTGCTTTTATAAATAATATATATATTAAGGATATTATAGTCTGAAGAAAAAAATTTTCAATGAATAATGAATTACTACAAGAATTGTTTGCATTTTTCTTTTTTTTTAATTATAATAATTTATAAAGGTTCAAAAATGTCTCAAAAATTCTTCCAAACATCATCAAAGTTAGGTTATTAAGTGAAGACTATATTTACTAAGTGAAAATTGAAAAGCTTAATACAAATCATCACACCAAAAACTTTAAAAAAATTTTTTGTGTCTAAATGTTCTTTTTTTTTAATATGGTGTTTCATACATGACATTATTTTTAATAGGTCATGTGTTTCAAGGGTTGCCCCCACTTACAGAAAATTCTGCTCATATAAACCTTTTCAGATGTGGGCAATTGTTTCATTTCACTTCTGAGGATGGTTGAAGATGAAACTGAAGAGAAAAACAGCCCTTTTCAGGGCCACAAAATATTCCGAAAAAACTGTTATGCATGAGAGCAATATTTTTTCATATGATATTGCTTGAGGTATAGAATTATGCTTAAATAAAATAAGTGTACAATTACTTTAGTAATAAAATTTAAGTACTTTAAAAATGTAATAAATAAAATAACTTTAACATTTCATAACCATCATCAGGATATAACAATTATTAATAAAAAATAAAATAAAAAAATAAGATCTTAAAAAAATTAATAATAAATTCCATAAAATGGAGTCAGCTCTGTTGCCTCCTTTAATTCCAATGTTAATGGGTATCCAGCAGAATATTATGGGTTTTTTGTTTTTTCTAAGGTTATGATCCTATTTAGCAGTTTTATGACCAATGGATTTTCTAGGGGTTTTTTTTCTCTTTTAAGGAGAGTAATACCAATAAGGAGTCCAGGAATATGATATCTAGTGCCATGTCTATGGCACCAGCCTCCACACTGAAAATAGATACCTCATTTGGTAGTCGTTTTTTGATGACATTTTTGTTGAGCACTATTGTACTACCTGTTCTTTTTGTATTTTTAGAGCCGTCAGTAAAAATACCTAAATGATTTGGTAATTTTTCTCTAATTCTAGAAAATTTTCTCGACATAGGTAATAGGATGAGTTTTTGCTTTGGGAAATTCACTTAGTTCCATTATTATATTTGGTATTTTAATCGTCCATGGAGGAACCTCTATTTGTTTTGTTTCTTGTATTTTTTCCAAGGGGATCTGTGATTCCTCAATGATTTGATCCATCTAAAGGTCTTTATTCTTATTTTCATAGTAGTTTGGATTTTGGATCCATTATACATTCATGTGCACAGTTGAGATGGCAAGATTTCTGTTTGAGGTAATATTGAGTGGCTAGTTTGTCTCTCCTCAGTCTCAGTGATGCTTCATAAGTCTCCATATACAGGCTCTCCACTGGAGAAGAAGCGAAGGCCCCAAGTGCATGTCTCAGTCCCTAATGGTGTTTTCAGATAAAATTGCCTGGCTGATCTGTATACCATGCAGCTATAATCCAGCTTGGAACACACTAATGTTCTGTAGAGTTTGTCATGTTTTTTGACTAGCTTCCTATTTCGAATGGGCCACCATGCACAGAAGCGTTGTTAAATTTTATTCTTAGGTTTTTGATGTAGGGAATAATAGATAACTTTTTGTTATAAGTTACTCCTAGACACTTGTATTCCTCAATGACTGGTATCTCTGTATCTTCTAGTTTTAGCACCGGGTCATTGTGTAGCTTATGTTGTTGGCAAAAATGGACACATTTCATTTTCGTTTTTGAGATTTTAAAACCATTTGTTGTTGTCCATCTGTCTATTTGGTTTATGCATTGTTGCAACTGTCTCTCCATAGTGTGCATATATTTTGAGCAACAAAATATAAAATCATCTACAAATAGTGAGCAGATTCCTTCTTTCTTGCTTTTTAAGATTGGATAAGGTGGATCCTATGTGTACTTTTAAAGTTCTTTCTGCTAAGAAATTTTTAATAAAGACTGGTAATCAGCCTCTCAGACCAGTTTGTGAATATCCTTCATAATCCCATGCTTCCATGTTGTGTCATACGCCTTCTCTGGGTCAAAACAGACAGTGGTTAGATGTTCTTTTTTAATGTTAGCTTCTCTTATAAACGTTTCCAATTCTATCAGATGACCTATTGTATTCATTTCTTTCCTGAAGCCACAGTGGAATTTTGTTATCATTTTATTTTTTCCAGGAACCAGGTCAGTTTCCTATTAATCACCTGTTCCATCGTTTTGTAGAGGCAGCTGGTTAGCAATATCGGTTTATAGTTTTGTGAGTCTGAATGATCTTTTCCCGATTTTGGAATCAAAATAATTGTTGTTTGCTTCCAGGTTTTTGAAAATTTCCCATTTATCTAAATCTTATTCTAGGGATTCTTGTAGGCGGTGCTTGATGAATTTGTAGCGTATCTCATCAAGGCCCTCTGCTGTGTTATGCACAATGAATTTATCTTTAGTGTTTATCAGGTCCTTTTGTTTAGAGGATTCTTTTGGTCATGCTTTCTGTCTTGTGGGTGTTTGCTGCATGTTGCCCTGGGATTCTTTTTTGGCATTTTAATGAGTGATATCACTTTAGAAGTTGTTAGGATTGGGTGTTCCCCCGAGGTTGATAGTGGACGGCCAGCAGACTTCAGGATTTGTATTCTAATCTCTTATTGCTTTCATTTTTGTTTTTGGTTTCCATTTTTTCCAGGGCTTCAAATTTGTTTTTAGTTAGAATTTTAAATCTTAATCTTCAGTAAGATCACAGTTTGGTGATCTTTTGCCTGATGGGTAATTCTTTTCAGTTGTTTGGTTTGTATTTTGTTTTCCTGCTTTGTGTTTGGTATTGATTGTGAGAGGGTTCTGATGTTTGGTTTTCCTTGGTGGGTTTTTTAGTTTTTTTCTTCTGTTTTTTTTTTTTATTGGGTGAGTTTGCTGTGATTTGTTTTCATTTTGACTATTGAATACTGTTTTGAGACCAATTGAGAGAGATTTTAGTTTTTCTATTAGTGTCTTCAAATCATTGATCCAGATTGGTGCTTCAATCAAGGGATTCAGCTTGTTTTCATTGATAGTTTTATTCTTTGGGTTATATTGGCATAGGTATTATTTTTTGTGTAGGTTTCTGAGCTTCTAGAAAGGGGATGTATTTTTTTAATTTACTTTTGCTTATTCCCTTTTCTTGTTTAAAATGTTGATTTTTTTTGAGTGGGCTTGATGGTTTTCAGAGCAATTTCAGCACATGGTTTCATCTAGACAGCCCTACTCTATATGGTTTGGGTCCCTTGTACCGCATTTTCCACATATTAGTTTATTCCTGCAGTTGTCCTTATGGTGTCCAAACTCCTGGCACCTGAGACATTGGAGTGGGTTCAGAATATATTCTTTGATCTTTGTTACTTCATATCCAATATTTATGGTTTCTGGTATTTGGGGAGTATTGAATGTTAGAATATAGATGTTTTATTCATTTTTTTCCCCATTTTTCTTTGTAATAATCCTTTTAGCATCAGTGACACCTTGGTTTTTTAATTCTGATTTTATTTCCTCCGTGGTGCACAGGGAGAGTTCACTATTTCTTATTACTCCCTTTGAGAAATTTAAGGCTTTGTCGGGGGTATGTTTCAATATTAATTTCTTGGAATTTCTTATTCATAATAAAGTGTACGCATATTTTTTCTTATTAATCTCCACCCGCAATGTTCTGTCTCAGAGTTTTTTGATATTTTTCGGTGAGATATTTTTAGAGAGAACTTTTTGGATCAGGAATGGTGACATTTCAGTTAATGGTGCATTATTAGTTGCCTCCAGAACAATAAATTGTGGAAAGTTATTATTATTGTATTCAGTCTCTGAATCTGAGTTCACATGGGGTCTCTTGGATGATTTTTTAATTGGGCCAAGGGTAGTTTTAAGATTGATTCATCATCTATGCTCCCTACCCGCCTTGGAGTCTGATATTGTGACATGGCAAAAGAGAAACCCATTCGTCTTGCCATGCCGGGACTACGTAAATGGTATACTCACTTTAAAAGAGGTTCTCGATCAACTGTGTTCCATTTTTCTGATATCCAAGTATTACATATTGTTTTGGGTTTTGCAGCCATGTCGATTCCTTATCTTCCAAATTGATTGACCCTCAGCCACTGCTTTTCATCATATATTTGGGAGTGGGTATCGGTGATATTAGTGGAATGTTAGACTGAGTGTGAGCTGTTAGTTATAGATTTGGTATGGGTTATATATGATGGGGCTTGGCATGACCAGCCAATTGATCAGATTGGGTCTCTCTGAGTGCCTGTCTAGCCCAAGTAAGGCCCAAAGTGGAGCGTTGCAGCTAATTGCCTTTTTGTTCCATAGTCATCAGCTGCTCAGTCGCCAGGATTCTGTCCTCAGACATTATAGGACGCTATTCACAGCAAATAGGTGGTCTCTTTGGGGAACTTTTAGCCCTTGCAGAGGTGCAGTTGGCGTATTCTATGGCCCCAACCAACAGGGAAGCTATAAATAATATCTGTTTTAGAATAGATTAATTTAACTTTATAATTTGCTAATTTTCCACAAATAACGTTTCAGAAATATATATTTTATTTTTGCAAGATTTTTAGAACTGAGAATTAATTTTTATTTACAAATATGTCAAAATTGCCAATGAATCTATTAAAAATTATTCTAATTTCTATTTAAAATACACTACAGTATTTTGCTTTCTGGAATTAGAAAATTTAATCCTTTAGCTTTCAAGAAAGATTTTTCATTTATGAAAATTCATTTAAACAGGTATTCCAAATTATTGGAGGTACCTAAGTAAAGATGGCAGTTGGCAAATCTGATTGTTAGAAAAAAGAATCTCAATCTGGCCAATCTGTTTTTTGTCTGTTTTTCCTTTTTTAATGGAAAATAAGTCTATCTATCTATCTATCTATCTAAGTGAGCCAGTTATTGAGCTCAATAAATTTCCATAGAAACAAAGACTACTGATATTGTACCTAGTCAAAGTGTGAAATGAAAGATATCATGAATGACCACTCTTACAGATCCTTTCATAATAATGCAGGTGTCCCCCAAGGCTCTATCCTTGGTCCTGCTTTGTTTTTAATTTTCATTCATGACCTTCTCTCAACTTGGTATCTATGCTGATGTCACAACCATTTATTCCTACCATGATAGTAAGACAGATCGGCAAAAGATGGCTTGTTAATTTTATCACCTCCAAAACTAAGCGCGTCTCTTAATCATCTGAGAGACCCCCTTTCTGCCTTCTATCAGTATGGCTGATGCTGATCTCCAGGAGAGTGGCTCATTACACCTTCTTAGGCTAATGTCCTCGGCTGACATGAAGTTTTTTTAGTAGTGTTAGTTTCTCTTCATGTTTTCACTGCTTGAGATGTATATTTTGTGTTGTTTTGAATACTTCTAAGAGCATTTATTCCGAGCCTTTGTGTGTTGAGCACAGCTGGAATTCAAGTAAGCATCTTTCTATGCATACACGTGTGTGTGTGTGTGTGTGTATTCAAGACAGTGAAATGTTGGCCTCCACCATCTAGATTTCAGTTATAAACTAATTTGTGCTTAGTGCTATTTCCAAACCAGTGTAGACATATAATATCATTCAATACAACCTGATTTGTGACATATTTTTATTATATTGTCTGTTGTGGGGTATCAATTAGCTTCATCTGTACTGCAGGATATCCATTTGCAAACTAAAATGGCAGCACCCATGAGCAGTTGCCATAATTTTCTGTATAGTCATTTATTTCCAGTAAATGGCAATTTTCTATTTTCCTCCAAAAGGGTCAGAACAGCCAGGCAACAATGTAGCAGTGCATGTCAAACAGCTTAAATGTAATGTCTGTAGATATATATTACTGTGGAAATGTATAGAAGAATAGTTTTATGATTATTTGAGTTTCAGGTATTTTCTTTGAACAAATTTTGACCTATCTTGTACTTTGTTTGTTGTTTCAGTTCATAAAGAAACTGTTTTCAGTTTTGATTCTTGTCTGTCTTGGTACATGTTGACCTGACAAATATAATTATCACTCTCTTCAAAGCAAGAAAATATTATGTAGCTTTTTATTTTTTTTAAATTATCACTTGAATTTTTTCTTTTTTTTCCTCTATTACTGGTGACATTCTTTAGCTAATCACCAGGTGCAGGCTTCCATCGTATTCTTGTTGTTATCCCCACCCAACCTCAAGATCACGGTCCACATCTTCAAACTGTGTGAATTCCATATTGTTTTCCATGCCTTTATAGTTTGTGCTTTGCTAGGTCTACATATGGTTTTGAATTCAAAGATCCTTCTCCTAGACTGATTACCAATTATGGTTAGAAAGTAACTTAGGCGGAGCAGAGATGGATTCATACCTTTCTGAAGAGTATTTGTGCAAAATTGAATGTAATGAACTCTACTGGAATCTGGACTTGTTTTGGGGATTTCTCATTACACTGCCTACATATCCTGTTATAAAAACAAGTCCTTGAGTGTCTTTTTTTTGCTGAACATAAATACATATTCTTTACAGATATCTACAAATTAGACCTATAAGCTTTAAGATCAGTCTTTATTAGCTGGTTCCTGATATTTTAAAACTTCTTAAGCAAATTGATACTAATTTGTAGCAGAGTAAATATTTGATGTGTATATTTTACAAATACGAAAAATAACAGACATTAACTTCAGATATTACCTAGATTAAGACACCATTGCTACTCATGTCTTACCATTATATGGTAGGTATTTCTGCTGTATCCTGTATTTGAATCAAAAGCTTCAAAACTATGCATAAAAACAGTAAGAGTATTAATATTATTGTTAAATATCATTTGGCTTAATGTAGAATCTGTCATTTTCTGGCTATATGCCAAATGTGGAAGACTGAAATTTTGAATTAAATTATGAACCATTTATTAAATTGCATAAACTAAAAATGATATTTTAAATTTTATCCAAGTGTGCCCTGATTACCTCCCTTGTCTTATGATTTGTATAAATAAGTCATGCCATCTTAGCCAAAATGGAAAGACTCTTCAGTAATGTCTAATAAAGGCACATTAAGCTGAACTAGACTCAGAGTTTTCATTACACCAAGTAAAAATAAGAAAAAATATTTTAGACTTTATATCTTGATTACTATTTTCTTATAACTCGCTCAGTATCTTTATAAGTAAATTGTTTATTAACAAAAGAGAAAAATCTTGTCTCACTATAAATTTTGAACTTAAATTCAGTTTCTGTCATGCATATATTTGATCTGTGGTAATGTTGTTAATTTTATGACTTATCTACATTTGTTGATAACAACAAAAATGTTTACTTAAAAAAAATTATTCCAATCTTGAACCAATGATTTTTTGTTTGAAATCTGTAACACTGATGTCTGTCTACCTTTATCATTAACACTTTATTGACAGCAAGATGATAAAATTTCAAATCTAATTTATTTATCCATTAAAAATACTAAATTTATATTAAGTTTAAATGCAAAAGAATTCATAAAAATGATTGCAAAGGACAGTACATTTATACTCTTTTCCTGTTATCCATAGTTTGTTGCCAAACAGAAATGAAGGTTAGCTGGAGCCACTTTTATCCCAAAAGGAAGTCAGTTGAACTTATACAATTCCTTGTGTGTATTCATAGTTGTTAACTCTGAACATTCTTCAACCTGTATTTGCAAATATGCTTTAGAAAGATCCAGCTTTGAAAAAATTTTTGCACCATTTAATTTCACAAAAATTTCCTCTGGACATGGTAATGAGTAGTCATGGGGGTTCTAAACATTTGCTTAACCCTGTCAAAAAATCATCACAAACACAATTTTTTTTTTTCTTTACATACACTGCTGGTGCTGCCCATTTTGAATGGTCAATCTTTTCAATAATACATCTTTTTTCCAAGTCTGTCTAATTCTTTGTTGACCTGATCCAATTCTATGAATGGTACACTATATTTCAGTTTAAACACTGGTGTCAACCTTTTTTTCACTTGAAATTTCGCTTTGACTTTGGAACACCGACCCAATTCCTCCAATAGAACATCCAGAAATAATTTTTTCAATTCTTCCTTTAAATTTTCACATTGTTTTTTTTAAACTGGTTGCTTGTCCACTTACATTTTTGCAATAAATATTTATAGGTAAATCCCACAGTTCAAATAATTCCATCTAGTCAGTACCAAATAAGTTTGTTGCATTTTTTTAATACATAAGCCTTAGCTTTTGCACACTTGTTATGGAATGAGACATTACAAGTCATTTTAACAATAAAAAATAATTTCTCACTTGACACACCACATGTGATTTTTTAATATTTTTTTTTAATATTTTTAATATAGGTTTTCTGTTTGCTTTCTATGTGGCTTCATCCATTATTGTGATATCACTAACAGTGTCTAGTTGCATTTTTACATCCACATTATTAATTTTCACATACACAAATTTTCTTTGGTTTTCTGTAATTATTTTTCTGTCACAACACTGTACAAAATATTTTCTACGAGAACTTTTCCTTACTTTAATTTTACAGTGTGACTTTTTATGTCCAATTTTTCTACACTTGTAGCACTTTGAATTCTCAAAGGCACAGTCGACACAGCTGAAACATGGATTAATTTTTCTTTTTCCATGTCTTTCTTTAGCTTGTATGTGTGCACATTCATTTTTTCAATTTCTTTGATATCATATCTTGAATTTAGGATTCTCTGACATTCATCGGATATTTCTTGTAGTGTTAACTTTTGATTCTGTTCAAGTTTCGTTAGAATTCTTGCATGTCTTTCTGAATTTTTTTACATTGTGAACCCTTGAATAAAAATTAACTGTTTGAATATATCCAGAGTCAGTTTGTTTAATTTGAATCTTTCACACTCCTTGTTAACAATTCCAGCATATGTGACAAAATCTTTGTCTTCTTGTTAGATTCATACACTTCTGACAATGACTTTTTCTCATAAAATTTTTTTAGCCAAAATACTTGTTTCTTCAAAGAAATTTCTCTTTTTTTTTTTTTTCTAGTACAAAATTACAGTATTTATCATGTTCTACCAGCGCTAACTTTCTCAACAGAAGTCTTGTTTTTTTTTTCTTGTCTTCCCAGTTGCTGCATTCTTCTCTGAAAATTTACTTGTATCTTCTAAAATAAGCAAAAAGGTAATTCTATCATCTGAATTGTATATGAATTCAGATATAGCATTTGCCACCACATCAGGAGTGAAAGAACTTGGGGAATTTTCTTTCATATTATTTCAATTAAATTTTGTTGTTGTTTCTGGAGTTCCAACAATTGCTGTTGTTGCATTTTTACCAGTTGGACTAATAAATTTGAAGAATATCTGGGGGTTTTTTTCCTCTTTCTATTTTTGTTCTTTTTTACACTCGCCAAAGAGAAAATTAAACGAACATGGTTCTAATTTCTCATTTTCACCATTATCATGTGCACCAAAGCAAAAAAAAGAAAAGTACATCTTTCCTACTCATAAGAGTTTTGATCCCTTGTTGCTCACTCCTAGCAGTTACAATATTATGTCTTGTTTAGGCTACTCACAGTGATATATGTTACAATTCTCTGGACTGACTCCAACAGACTACCCTGATTCACTTGGAGTTCTTTATTTAAGACGTCTTGCCTAGTCCATTTTTGTTACTGGGGTTGTGTTATTTGCTCCACAACAGTTTGTTACATTCAGTTATGTGCAAATACTCTTGGGAATGGTACGAATCCATCTCTTCTCTCCCCACCCTCCAACTATGAGTAAATAGCAGAATAAATTGGGTCCTATAACTTGTGACAACCGGTCTAGGAGATGGACAACTCTGAATTCAAAACCTGAGTGGTCTAAACTGGCACCCCCACCAAACCCGGGTCTGGTGAGGGGTTTATGCATAACCCCAGCAACATAAAAATGAGGCCTGTTCAAGGGTGGATGAAATTGTCAGTCAATGACCATCCACCCCAACTATGGGTTAAATAACCTCATCTACCTGCAATTGGCCAAGAGTGGTTAGTACAGCTAAACCCCTGAAGACATAGTCACCCAGGGATTCCAACAGAAGTTAGGTTTGGAATTTTTTTTCTTCTCCAGTTTCAATTTTATTATTCAACCTGGAGAATGTATTATTCTAATGTCTTATTTTAATCTCAATCAAATTGTGTGTGTACATTAAATGTCACAAGCACGTACAAGTCAGACCATGACACATCCTACATACACTCATGCAAAACCACATGTAGACTGTGTGACAGACAGAATACTCTCTTCTTTTTTAAATATAGATTACATTCCTTTCTTCATCTAGAAAGGATGCTAAGCTAAAATTTGCAATATATCCTTTTCAATTACAATAATTAGTTTTATTTTATTTTTTAAATACAACTATATTTAATGAAATTGCTTTTACATATATTAGTTGAAAAAGAAAATTCTTCCAATAGTTAATTATCATATATAATTCATGTTAAGAATTATTTTAGATAATCTATTAATTCCAAGAGACTATTATTTATGAATCTTAGTGTTATAATCTCCACATGAGACGCAAAATAATAAAAACAATAATCTGTAATAAAGTGTATTTTTTTTCTCTGTCTACTTGCATAACACTTTCAATTTAATGTCAAGAAATATTATTGATCATCTACTGTTACAAAACTATATAATCCTTACACAAGTGCTAAGTAAATCAATGTCTTTGCCTTTCAAAAATGTGCAAAAAAACTTAATGCAAATGATTGTTTTTAAATGTGCAAGTCAAGTGATGATAATTAAATGATGATTTGAATGAGCAATTTCAGAAATGGATGTTGAGCAATTTCTTTTTTATTTTGTTTTCATCTAATTTTTGGTAAGTAAATTAGTAGCAAGAAATTTTTCAAACTTTGAGAATCTGGCTAAGACTTCAATAAAATAAAAATTCTTCATTTATTTGTCTATTATTGCAATTTTAAAAGCCTTTATCCTTAATTAATAAAAATCACTTATTTTAAATGCTATGTTCCTTTAGAGTGTAGACAATTATACCTCTCCACAGATTCTTTTTTAGAATATGTGAACTGTCATGATTTCTTGGAAAAGATAGTAATCCACTTGTAAAGATGCTGCAAAAGTGGTTGAACCATTGTACTGCTCCAGAAAGTACCTGACTCCTCCTGCTATGTTTTACTTTTACAAGAGTCATATCAGACCAAAAGTGAAGTATTGCTGCTCTGTTTAGGCTGGAGCTACTCAATCCACTTTTCAAACTTGATTGTGTTGAAAACATCAACACAGCCTTATGGGTGATTAATTATTTTTCCACCTTTAACCCCCTTTCCTACAAAATGTTGCAAGCCTCTTGCTGCTCTGTCAGTATTTACAGAGAAAATGTTCTGAAGAGCTATATTCCTTAATTCTGCCAGTTCAGACCTTTACAGCTAAAACACACCATACTACGTATACTGGATTAAATTCTCCACATTTCATTGTTAAGAAGGAAGTTCCATTCAGACAGCTTTTATCTGAGCACTTCTTTGAGGAACAGATTCTCAAGAAGCTGCTTGCCTGGTCCCTACAATCTTAACCTCTTCAAATCTAGGGTCAACCATTATCTACAGACAATAATCTCCCTCTATCTTGAGTGGCACTTGGGCTTTGTGAACAGCAGTAAAAAGAAGAAAAAAATTGTTTTCTCATTGTCTTCGCTGTAATTTTGAATTCATTCCTCCTCCAACTCCTAGACTGACTGCCACTCAAGGTTAGAGATTCCCGTCTACATAGCTGATGAAAGAAGAAAATAGATTCATGCCTTTCTCAAGGGCATCAGGGAGTGACAGACTAGCCAGGGTGTCAGCTTTTCCAGTGGCAAGTGAGACCCCTGATGAAGTTGGCCCCCTATATCAAATAAAAATGCAATAAAGAAACAAGCACAAACTGTTTTAGTAATAAAAAGGAATACAAACATTATAAAGTCATCTGCACATTGTCAGTTACTCAAGTCTTATATAAGAGAACATTTTCAAAACTGAAAATCATAAAGGCAAGGTTAAGAAATTTGCTATCTGAGGAGAGTTTGGAATTGCTATTCATTGAAAAGTAATTGTTAGATGAATTGGATGCAGGAGCAATTATTGGCAGATTTGCATAATCATCTAGTGAACACAAATGAATGCTCTTAATATAGTGGACTGCATGCAATGCTCTATTGTGCTTTAGAGCTATCTCTTAATGGATAAATTTTGCAGTAAACTATTTAAGAATATCAACCAATTACTTAAAATTAAAAAAAATTCAATTATAACATTCTATATTTACATTTGATATCTGTTGCCAGTAATATGTACAGTACATGTAAACTGTAATTACTAAGAAATAGACCTCTCATCCCCCCAACAATTTTGATCATACCCCTTTTTTCCATATGTATTATGAAAGTTAAATGATAACATTGTAGTTATGAGTAGGCCCCCTTTGTCTTCTGGCAACCAATATTTTTAGACCCAGTCTGTCATTGGAAACAGAGAAAAGTGAATGCAGCAGAATTGGCTAGAACTTGAACTTGTCTCTCTGATACCACTTTCTGCTACTTGCACATCCAATCAAGAAAGATTCCTTTATATTTTTTTTATTTCTTAAACTGATAATTAAATTTCTTTAAGCATTTCCTTTTTGTTGGTCAATAAGACTTGGTTATATTTATATCTGTATTAGATATGAGTCCAGATAAATATGTCTGTCTAGTCTCTTAGGAGGTGACAAAAGGCCCAAATTACTGGTGTCCTCATATTACACAATTCTACTTTACTCTTGGGTAAAGTTATCAGCTTTCCAGTGAAATGTTAGAGAGAAGCAACAATTGAAGATATATATGTATATATATATATGTATATATGAAACAATCTTTAACATTTGAAACATGAGATTCTATTTAAAGAAAATGTTTGGCATTTTGTGAACACTATTTTGAATTTGATGATGTCCTATTTATTCATTAAGACTAAATCCAACACTCATCTTTCTTACCATTGAACAATCATGTACCATTCACATTTGAGAGTCTTATGTTACAAACACATTTCATCAGAGGTCCTGTGATTCTAAAATTTGTTAATTTTCAGGTCTATATTCAATTTTTGTACTAAAATATTTCATTAACAGATGTTCTAATATTGCATAATCTTTTGTGACTTTCTACAGAGAAAGGTTTTACAAGTAGATTGACATGCTGGACCTTTTCAGACTTTTACAGAAAAGTCAAAAGTGCATTGATTAAATCACTTATGATATCTGCTCAACAGAAGATAATGGACAATAAAGGTGGAAATTACAGCCATA
Source organism: Acanthosepion esculentum (assembly GCA_964036315.1). Taxonomy (NCBI): domain Eukaryota; kingdom Metazoa; phylum Mollusca; class Cephalopoda; order Sepiida; family Sepiidae; genus Acanthosepion; species Acanthosepion esculentum. The sequence goes on along the minus strand of OZ038481.1, from coordinate 90,872,621 downwards.
TTCAAGGTTACATATTAAAAAAATATGTATAAGATTTACTTAATATGCAAAAATATTTTTAAAGATTGGTATTAGACAGCTGAAATATCTTGGACATATAACTAGGAAGGTGGATTTTGAAAATTTAACCCTCACAGGGCATAATGAAGGTAAGAGATAGGGGAAGGCAGTGAGACACGTACCTTACAAGCTTGTGTGAATTTAGGCTGAAAAACCGCTAAGAGTCACATGAGATAGAAAGTTGTGGAGAACCATGATTTCCTATTGTAGCAAAAATGCTTTAAACTTTTTTCTTTCCTTGCAAACAATGCCTGCAATCAGTTTCTTCTCAAACACTTTACTGTCCCCAACACATGTAGCCTGTTTGACACAGCAGTAACTGTTCTGCCTGTTGCCTCATTCTCTCCATTTTTACATATCATTTACAGCCAAAATTTACATATGCTCAAAGATAATCTCATGGGAAAGTATCTGACTCCGAGATCTATACGCTGCAAAGCCCCCATTTCTTTCTTCTTTAGACAGTTTACACGCAAGGCATGTTTGAATCTTTGTTCATGCTAGAGGTAAATTATTTTATTCTAGAATTGCAAAAAATGCATGCAACCCTGGGCCTCTTTGCCCTCTGTGGTAGTTCACTGTACCTATGTCTTGAAGGGATGCAGCACATTGAATATTGTGAAAAATTGTCTGTATAAGGTATACATTATATGATATATTTAGTTGCACCATTATTTATTTATATAAATATTGATGTGGCATTTTTAAATTACACCTAAAATTCTTATATATTACAACATATTTCAGTTATGGAATATGCTGTAAATATGTTCAAAGAAATTCAAAATAGGAAACCGGAAATGTGAAGGAAAAGCAAAGAAAAAGCATAAACATAGAAACCTTGTTTTAGTGTCGACTGACTTCAAATTGTTTGTTTGTGTGTGTGTGAGAGAGAGAGAGAGAGAGACAAGTAAGGAGAAAGCATGTTGCCAAAATTAAGTCCTATCTTAATGCTTAATCATGTCATGTTTTCTATTATGCAGATCCAAAAGGGATGAAGCAAGAGGGAGATTTTGAATTCAATGCTGTTTATATACTGATGTGTCATGTGACTATATATCTAAGGGCAAATAACCTCACACTGTTGTCACTTGTGTTTTTTTTGTTTTGTTTTTATTTTATCTACCTGGGTATGTGAATGTATATTTTTATATTATTTATCCCCATAGAATGTTACACACAAATACGATAATAATGAAAGATAGTCCACCTATGCTTCTTATAATATATAGATTTAATAAGCAGCTAATGACATTTGAGGAATAAAGACAACAAAATAAGAAAAATATTGTCAATAAGACTAATAATATTTATTTTATATTAGTAAGCCTTTTGACTAAACCAAATTATGAAGAAGATTTTAAAGTTGGAATTTTCAGACACACCTGTCTTTATCAAATGGGACTCTCTTTTCGGGGGAATTTGTTGTTGCTGTATTTTTTCCCCCATGTGTTGTATTACTGTAAGAAATTTGATAATTTTGGCTTAGTAATTTGCTACGATTATAATTGTTGGGTTTGTAGGAGGCTTTATTCTCTATAAATCCATGTTTAATCCTAGGAATTTAGGCTTACTCAGAGAATAAGAAAACATTAGTGAAAAGAAAGGATGATAAAAGAATAGGATTCAGAAAGACAGAAAATGGTGATTAATGTTGCATTTAAATTTTTGAGGATTATAATTGAATGGAAAGCAAGGAGCTGGAAAATATTTCCACAAATGAGAAGAGCAATAACTGAGTAGTGCTAAAAATAACTAGATGAGATATCCCTAAACATGGGCAGGGGAACAAGAATATAAATAAAGGATTCAGTTCAGAATTCCCTGTAGGTTACCTGGATCAATATACACTTGGGGAGGGCCAGAGAGCACAATAGCCAAAATGTGATAACAACAAAGATGAGGACAATAGTATAAATGTAAAAAGTGTAAATCTTTTTATTCATTTTAAAAAAGTTATCTTTGTTATGTTGTACACCAATTACCATCCAGTTAAATATAAAATGGCTGCATGGACACTCTTGCTTTCTTTTTATTCTCTTAAATCTGACAGCTACTACGATCACAAATATTTTAAATTAGCTTAAAAGCTACCCTATCAGGTAGCATTTAAACTAGCTCCTGCAGAGGGCTCTTGATTGGGCCTTCATCATAATAGGTAGGGAGGAGTAGATGTGATAGGCAACAATAAGCTACAGAAGAACTCACTGCATTTAAGTACTGCATTAATATCTAAGCTTACCTTTTAAATGTTCAATGATAATTCTTCTGCCCCCTCTTAAAGACAATTTGATGTACATAGGTCCTTACTTTCTGTACAATTATTTTTATTTCATGGGTGACTTTCACAATTAATTTTGATTATTCACAAATTTATTTCCAAGTTATAAAAATTGTTATTGTGCAAAACAATTTGTCACAAAAAATCACATAAAAAAAATCACTGAAAACAATTGCAGTAATGAAAACTTGAGAATCTAAAATTTCAGGATTATGAGACCAGATCCAGCCCAGAATATTTTTAATTTGCTCACTGAGTCGGCCTGATTCCAAAATAGTATGATATGTTGGGCTATGGCCCCTAGGAGTAAAGTTGAAAAAGTGAGACACAGTGACATTTGCATTTATTATATAGCTAAGACAATTTTTGCCTTTCATATTACAAGCATCCATTGATCTTTAAAATAAAAATATTTTTCTGTCTTTCTGGAGTTGTAACATTTGAACAGCAATGGCAGAACTCTTGTTAAATTTTTGTTATTTAAAAAGATATTCTATCCTAAACACATAGTTTGACTATCACTTGTTATAGTGAGCTAAAATAACCAAAGAGGTTATTAACTTCAGCATCTCAGAATCTTGGATTAGGCAATTTTTGACAGATGTTAGTGTATAATTTCTATTTTGAATTCAATCACAGACTTCATTTAACAAAATGATAATACCCGCCAACAAAATTGATTGCTTCTGTTTATGTAAATAATAAAAGATCCCTAGACATAATGTCCAAGCTCTTAAAAATTAAAATATAAGGGTAGTATTGTGTGATAAGCTAGATTCCAAATAGATGTCAGTAAATCTTGACCTAAACAATATCAAAGAATTAATATAATTGTATTTTCTTTAGCTGAAGCATGAGACCATTCCTAAAGTATATAGATAGAAAATGATGCTACTATAGAATTACAATCCCGAGTTGAAAAAAACTTGAAGAAACAACCAACAGGAAAATGTGGAAGAAATAACACTAAACAATTAACAAAAAAGATAACTAGTTAATACTCTTAGAAACCAATATCTTCAAGAAATTGGAAACCAAATTAATGATGCCAAACTACATTGATTGTTGAAATGTGGAGAAAAGCAAAAAATTACAGTAATATCATATAATCAAAACCAAAACAGAAGAAATGTCCTGGTCTCAAACACTTCCAGTCATATTTCAACCCCGATGACACTAATCTAAAAATGCCAAAAGAAATAGAATATACACCAGTATACATCCAAGCATTACAAAATCTGTCTCCAAACATAAACAGCAATGAACCTAGTGATGAGGAAGTCAAGAAAGCTAATTTAAAAAAATACCTAAAGAATAAAGCATAACTTGACATTGAGGCTGAATTTTTGAAAGTAACATATCCTCCCCCTGAATTCCAAAACAAGTTTCTCAGTTTCATGAAGGAAGTTTGGAATCAGAAGTGTATCTCAAAGCAGTGGAGACTGTTGGGAATTAATGCACTATGGAACCAAAAAGGTAATCCTCAAGACCCTTGCACATACAGTAGTATATCGACTGGATCCATTATGGTGAAAGTACTAATGCTAGTTTTACTAACTCTCACCATTGTATGAAAGTCAACTTCTAATGTGCTTGTTTGGCTTTAATTCTGGGAAGGAGTGAGTGATGACATATATATCATCAAGCAACTCCATGAAATTGCATACCTATTGACTCTAAAATTGTATACCTGATAGGTTGATCTCATAGTAGCATATGACCATATCAATAGACTTTCTCTTCTCATCCATTAGAAACTGCTTTCCAAACCCAAACTCTACTGAATGTCTAGATCTGACAGAGGAACTATATTTGTCAACAAAGTTGTACATGTTTGAAAACCTCAAATCAAATTACTTCAAATGTCATCAGGAGTGTAACAAGGAGAAAATTAGAACCTATCTATTTAATCCCTTCCTAGACTATGCTCTGCACAAATACAAGCACAAATGTGAAGAAATGAGTACTGAGCCTTTAAGCATTCCATACCACTTCCCAAACAAATTTACTAATAGAAAACAATTTTTTTGTTTTCTCTCTCAAGGCCAATGATGATGAGTGAAGCTATATTTATGTGTATTCATAGTTGAGATAAGAATGAGCTTGAACAAAAAAATCAACATCCTCTATCAAGGGTTGCAAAAAATAGGATTTAAGATAAACCTTTCTATAAGAGAAAATGTGATTTGGAATTAGGATGAAAGCAGTGATGGCCCTCTCCACTAAATCAATCATAAAAATTTAGAATGTGGAATTAACAAATATTAAATGCTTCAGATACCATGGTGTATGGATCAGTTACAACAAGTGTAGTATAGGATATAAAGAAATTGAACATAGAATTGACTGTGCTAGGGTAGTTTAGATGCTGCAAAATCAAAACATTAACCTAAGAATTCATGTTCTTAAATAACCTCTAGGCTCATTTATGGATGTCATACATAGCATCCAACTTGTTCAGAAATATCTGAACTGTCAGCTGTTTACAATTGCTTTCTCAGATCAATGATTAAAAATGACTTCTGAATCCTGCAGATCTTAGAGAGGACCATTCTTTATCAGATCTCATGGACCGGTGCTATAGAATCACAAACAAAGCACTTTACAAAATAACAGGAACCACATCGCTTGAGGACTTTCAACAGTAGCAACAGCTAAGATGTATATCGTATATAATTCGAAGGGAAAATAATGACATAATCAAGATGTTGACATTCCACACGACTTCAAACAAAATGTTAGGAAGGAAACCATCATCAGTACTGGAAAAAGTAATAACAATTAGTGGACTTAATAACCCCATTTTCCTGAAAAATTGTTTTAAAAGAAAGATTTTGTAAATTCCAACTGAAAGTAGCACTGACTACTTGATCAATGAATGGCAAATGTTTCTGTATAAGGAAATGACTAGTATTATCATTTAAGAGAAAACTGTTTAACTCTTAAAGATCACTGGATGCCCTTTACATATACTTGAGGAAGACAAAGAGCAAAATGTTCAAATCATTGTGATCAAAACCACCAAGGTAAAGATAATCAAAGTACAACACTTAAAATTATTTACACTATTTACATTGTTCAGACTGGTGTGCTCATCTACGTTGTCATATTCACAATGTTTTGGATGTGGTATACTATGGCCTTCCTCAGGTGATTGAAATTTCAAACTGAACCCTTCATTTCATCCACTGGGCTAAATTGTTCTAGTTCCACGTGCCATGCCTCTTCCAGATATCTCTGTATCAGTTACCTCTCTTTAACCAAGTTTTTTCCTGATGTAGCCAGGTATTGAACTCACAACTCTTTGGGTCAAGTCACTGGACTCAACCAACACTTTTTATTCATTCTTTGAGAATTCATGGCCCATTGGATTAAATAGTGTAAATAATTACAATACCTCATCTCAAAAATATAGACAAACAATTGAAATGTTACAAATTCTTCTTTTATAGTGTTATTAACTTTCAGAAGAGTCATTAAACATTCATTATTGTCTGGATATGACTGCAATGTGGAACTGATTTGGGCCTCTGAAGAAAAAGGAAATCAAGAATGAGATGGCCCAGGACTGTGGAGACAGAAGCACTAGGAGATTCTGGAGTGAAGTATGAGTGGCAGCTGCAGACAGAGCAAAATGAAGATATTCTTTAGAGATCTTATATACCAGGAGGCACCAAGCAGATAGATAAATATTGTTCAGACACTCAATTCTCTTTGTTTAGTTGTGTTAACAGTTTTCAGTCAATGCATTCTTCAGGCCTCTAAGTGTAATCCAAGAGAATAAATGGAAATCTCTTCAAGAGAGATAACAAAAAGAAGTGTACAAAAGATAGGTGTTCACACTGTTCTAAAAACTGGTTATTAAAGTATGGCCTTCCTGAAGAAATGAACCCAAAACAAAAACAGCAAAAAACCAAATTAATAAACTTGATCCAAAATATACTTGAGAAATGCTGATAAATGATATGATAAAAACAAATATAACACTGGTTAAGCATCTCTCATCACCCTTTTTTCAGACAAGCAATATGACTTTCATTTCTCCAGGTTAACTGCTGATGTACTGCTGATAATTGCAGAAAAAGTCTATCATACTCTAGAAAAATCGTTGAAGCCTTGGCTGTAGTATTGTAGTATTGGATATCTCAAAAGCATTTAACAGGGTTTGGCATACAGATCTGCTCCATAATCTGAAAAGTTAGTGTCCCCCAGGACAAATTTTTGAATTGATTCAGGCTTTCCTATCAAATCATGAAATGAAAGTTATCCTGAACAGTCACTTGTCTAGATCCTAACATTTTTGTAAATATATGGGTAATAAAATATATATAGATTATAAAATTTGGAGTTTGATTCCATGTCATGACAAGGAAAGTCAATTTAAAAGTGAAGTCTTTTTAGAACTATCACAGTTTGTTTTCATAGATCAAAATAACTACTTACCACTTGCAATGTAATGGTTTAATAGAGAGAGCACACAGAACAATTAAAACAGCAATTATAGCTCTTACAGTATCATGGTTCTTGACATTACTAATTGTACTCTTTAGTATACACTGTAAACCTAACAAATCCACCCCCCACTCTTTTGTGCTTTAACTGGCTTCTCATTGTCTGATACAATGAAGGACAATTCATTAAATAGTAAATTTACTAAGAAATTGTGTAAAAACCATGCTATAATTTTATCTCAGTGACTTTTCTGAAGGAATTTATCAGGTCTTAAATAAAACTTGTAGGGAAGACCAGGCTCTTCAGCTTTGGTTAGCAACCAGTCTAGGAGAAGGAAAACTGAATTCCCAAAGATGGGAGTTGTTAGTTTGGGAACACTCTACTGAAAACCAACCCTTCCTCAGGGTATAGAGATTGGGCCAGTTACCCTACCTCATTGCAGAAACCATACCAAAAGTTATGTGCCTCAGATAAGCAGATAGCATAAATAAAACCTGAAAGTGAACTTAAGTCTTGTGACAAAATATGACTAATGATTGTATCAAGAAACCTTTAGAAGAATTTTCTAAAGGATTCTACAAAATTCTAAAGTTTTTAAGAAAAATTTTTTTTTCATTGAGATGAATGACAATATATACTATATAAAATTGAGTACAGTGCAAGTTTCTATACAAAAAGAAGAAGGGAGATCTCACTTTACACAGGTAATTTTTTGAAAAGGTTAAAAAATCATACATTTTCAGTGACCGGTTGCACTCTACACAGGTAAATCTTTTCTGGAGGGGTTAAAATTCATTCAAAAAATTCTGGGGTCGCACTATACCTAAAATCATCTTATATATGGTATAACCAAAGATATGGGGACAAACTAAAACCTTATGTTGAAACATAAAAGTATTTTTAAAGATAAAAATAATAATAAAAATTCTGTAGATATTTTAAACAATAATATTTTCTGCATACCAATGTTCAAAGACCAATGGGTGATTGATATCACATACAATTCTGATTTAGATGATCAACTGAGTATTGTCAGTTCCAGTAATTCTGATATAAATGATGACAAGATATCAAATTAATGCAAACAAATCATGTGGAAGCACAGTGGTTAGCGGCTCAGATTGAAGAATCGGAGAGCCCAGTTCAAATTCCAGTCAAGTTCATTATATTCACCTATGTGCTAATAATAGCCTTGGGAAAGGTATGAATCCTTCTGTACCCCCCAGCTATGGGTAAAATAGCAGGATAGACCGAGTCCTCTAGCTTTGGATGACAACCAGCCTAGGAGAAGGAAACTGAATTCAAACCAGATCGCACTATACTAAAGTGTGTATACATACAGCTGGGGACTGCTTATGAATCCAAATTCCCACTGAAACTCCTATGAATTTGCATAGTAGGAATTTCTGCTATACACGTGGTCAACTTTCATTTGTATATGGCAGGTTCATTTTACAGAGCTGGCTGCAACAGGTAGGATACAAAGAAATCATCTTTAAGGTGAATAACATAGAGAAAAAATATCTAATGATTAATTTTTATGAAAATCGCTCTTCTAATTGAATGGGAAATATAACAATAATTAAGATTCAATAATTAAAATAGCTCACATATAGAGATTTCATAGATATTTCAAAATCTACATAAAAAGATTATCAACATAAACGGTAAGTTGCAAGAAAAAAGTAAAAAAAAAAAAAACAGATTTAAAATTGCAGACATAGAAAACAGATCACAAGGTATAAAAAAAAAAAGAATTTTCATCCAATCACTCAGCTTGAACGAATTTTCTAAAAAGTTTCAGTTAGTATCCCCGAAAACAGATGTACAAGGCTTTGCAACAGATTGTAGTCAGTTAACTCAAAAATGCCAGGTCGCCTACACAAATCTATGTCAAGTGACCCTCTCACCACCAAAGAGATAAAACAACCAGAGGCGAAGACCCCTCACCACGACCTGATGCTACCGTAAAAGTAAAACTGACAAATTAAATTTTACTCTAAAATATATAAAATTTCTATTTCAAAACCTCACAAATAATGTGTTTACTTTTTATCAAAAGCAAAGATATAGCCAAAAAAATCAACTTACACTATATTACAGAGAAAATCTTTGCCAAAATATAGTTATAAAAATTGTACCCCAATTATTGGAAGTTTAATTGTGACTATATAACAGTTTAATTAGTTATACTATAACTAATTACTAAACTCTTTATAAAAAACAAAACAAAATTCACTTTAATCTTCGGATTCAAACGCACACAAAAAAACGGTAAAAAATAACAAAAATAAGTGTTCGTTAAAAAAATTAAAAATAAATGTGAAATTAATTATTAATTTCACATTTATTTTTAATTTTAACGAACACTTACTAAATTAAATTACAAAATACTATTAATTATTAATAGTATTTTAAATTTAATTTAGTAGATATGTGCATAAGTTCTCTGTTGTGTCCCTTCTCAGAACGTTGACGATCATGGTTCTCCACAATTTCCTGTCCTTTGTAGTTCTTAATAAATTTTGTCATATCTCCTAAACCTTGTTCATCCATTTACTCAAGTTCTATAAAGATTTTTTTTTTTTTTTTGCTTTCATTTTCAAACTTTGTTCGAAATAACAATCATTAAATTTTAAATTTTAGTCAATTTATTTTGAAAGTTAAACTTTCCGTTTCGTCACATTACAAAAAATAAACAAACCTATTATTCCGGATCTTAATGATTTTTTCTTTGCTTGAATGAAAATGAGATGTCTTTTAGTTTTATTAGTTTCTTGGACGTCTCGTTGTGGTTAAAAGAAGTGTAATTATACTAGAGACTCCTCTGCTTTCATTGAGTCATTGTTTCTGTCGGGTAGTTCGTTATTTTCCTAATATTCTTCCATTTCGTCTTCTGGGAAGAGGGTTACAACACATATCGGTAATAGCGAAAGTAAACTGAATATACGTAGGAGGAGTGGAAAAGAAGAAAAGCTAGACACTTATTACTGAATGTTGGTTTTCTTCTATACAGAGACAGGGCAAGGGATTACGAAATACATGCACTTCGAATGCTATGCTGCGTAGCGTACACAGTCACCTGCGTGTAATTTACCTTTCGATACAACCAAAAGCTTATCTGCTTTTTTCTTATTGTCAAACATAAACATCTGTGTACCATACAAACAACCATTTCGCCAAATTGTTCGAAGCAAAGCAAAGGTAAGCTATTTTGTTGTGACAGGACAATTTTCTTCTGTCATTTTCTTTTATATTTCCTTTACCTTTCCTTATGTTATTAAAAAAAATCTCTTTAGTGTTGCGTGGACATATGTGTTGAAAGAAGGATGTGTATTGTCTTGATCAAGGAATTAAGGTGCGCGTGGCAATTCCTTTCGAAGAAAAAAGAATCGTGCTTTTTCGGTGACTGAAATAATGTGGGTACTTATTTTTAATTTACTAAAACTGGTTAGTGGATGTTAACACAATTCATCACTTACTGTTTTAGTTCTCATTCTGCCGAGTATGGAATGGAGAGAAAATACTAGTAAAGTAAAAAAAATGTAACGAAAAAAAATTGAATTATAGTACTGTCAGTCAGTGTCATCATGTTTTCTAGTAGTAAATCATTTTTCCCTCTCTTTCACTGAACGTAATTACACATCATATGAATTCGCCGCTTGTCTTGCCAATGTCAACTGTAGTATGTTGCGTAAATGCACTCACTGCTTCCTTCTTCCAATATATGTATTCAGTATTTGAATTAAGAAATCTGCAGACCCACACAGTTTTCCGCTAAAAGTGCTTAAAAGCTGTTTACACAAGATAGGAAAAATTCTTTTTCATATCTTACAGAAAATTTCTGTTACGTAGTTTTATCGTAAAATTCACTAACTCAAATTGAGTATAGTAACTTTGTTTTTTTAAGTGTTTCTTTTTTTGTCTGATGGCTTGTTATGTGGCGGCTTATTTTTAACTCGTGTAAGTATCTGGTACTTTAGTTGTGGATTGAATGAAACTACAAAGTACAAATAAACTGACTCTTGCTACAAGACTTTAACACACTAGTAGTTTTTGTTGTTGTTGTTGTTTTTAGTCGTAAACTAAACAGCATATATAAACGTAGTACTCTGCCTGGATGGACAGTAAGCGACATCACTGGAAAAAAAAATTCTTAGACTCCTTTTACAAAATTTCCGGTTATAAGATCCTAAGAAAATTTTGTTTAAAACTTGGCATTTAAAAGTAGTGTTTAAAATTACCATTTTGTTGATCAACAACTTAGAAGCCAGTTTTATAGTTGTTATTATTATTATTATTTAGAAAATTCGGCGGTGGGGGGACGTGTACTTCTCACCCCGCCCTACTAAATTACTCTCCTCTTCTTTTTGCTTTCATATGGCAACTGGGTTTTACTTACTTATTCTTTTTTAAAAACATGTTCAGCTTTGTTTTTCAACGACCCTTTCAATTAAAGAGCATCTCCCTCTCTCTCTGGCAACCCACAATTTTGGAATATTTTGTTATAATTTAATCACCTGGTTTTAATAAATTTTGACTTTTTGTTTTTCTGTGTGGGAGACTAATTTATGTTAGATCTGTGTGTTGTCTACAAACCTTATGAAGAAACCAATCCTGTGAACCGCGTGTCTTTGTAAAGAAATAACGATCTGCGATTGGCTCGTTTGTTGAGTCTCGGCCCCCACCTGTCGGTCCCACGTTCTTCGGACCTCCCTTGTAAGTCCGTCACATTTTTATCTTCGTGTCGTGGAGGCAACATTCGGCATTTGTCTCTTTTCTTGCGATTGAGAATTTTATCGAGCCAGCAGCTACCTTTCTTCTTTCCTATCGACATTAAAAGACACAGCAGGTAAGTGTTCTCATTCTCCAAGTATTGATTTTTTTTCGTCCGTAAATAGGAAATAACGAGAAACTAGTACTTAGATTTATTTTTTAAATGGAATTTTTAAAAAAATTGTATTTTTGTACAATTTTTGTGAAAGAACAAGGTTCTTACAAGAACATCTATCGATTTTTGGAGGTGGGTGGGGAGATTTGGTTTCCATTTATTTTTATTTTAATTTTACAAAAAGTAAAGCATTTTTTAACTTGCGTTTTTACTTTTTGTTTTTGTCTTAAAAAGGCTTTTTTTTCTTTTCTTTTTTTCTTTTCTTTTTTTTTTTACTAACGGATAAAACTAAAAAAGTAACTAAAACCGTGTGAGTTATGTGCGAAAAGTAAAACTAAAATAGGATTTTCTATGGCACATTTTTAAAAATAAGAATAATTCGATTAACTTTTCTCTCTTTTTTTTTTTTTATAGTCTTTTTTTCTTCAGTTTGAAGGTGCAACTTGCCATAATCATTGATTTTTAAGTTTTGCCGATTAACAATCCTAAGTTTATGATGTTCAATGTAATCCGTCCTTAGCCTTATTGGGTGATATCTTTCATTTATCATTTGATATGTATAATTTAATTTACGGGAAAATATCATAAAAAAATAACGACACTAAAGAAAGATGCACAAGAAGAGGATCTTAGCACCTGTACACAGAGAAGCACTAACCAAACACTGTTGGTTAATTCAGCGAAACTTTTGTACTCAAAAATAAAATGTTTATTAAATTAAAACTACTTTGCAAAATATATTTCAAAGGATTAAAAAAAAAATTTGAAAATATCTTAAAGAAAAAAAAATTATGACCCCATCAAACTCTGAAGAGAAAAGCTTTATGGAGAAAATAATTTTGACTACTCTAATTGTAAAAATTAAATGAAATGAACAAAAACCTTTTAGAGTCTAAATCACTGTTTTGCAGTGCACAAACATATTTGGGTTTCTTTCTTTCAAGCTAAAACAAAATCATTTTTCTTTTTAATTACATTTTAAAAATATGGTGTCAATTTGCCAATGAAAATATTTGGGCATAGTATATATGGGTTGCTATTATCCACGGATTTCACTATCCACAAAGTGGTCTTAACCCTATCTACCATGGATAACAGATTGTATATTAAATTACAATATTGCCTCTACTGCTATCACCCCCACCCATCTTTTCTACTTCCATCAATTTTATGTCTGTTACCTAGATAATAAGCATAGGTTACACCAATAGTTACATATTTTTAAAATGTCTTTCTTTCTCACATTTCTCTGTACTCGATCACCCCACTTGAGTCTTGGGGCATACACTCAAGGAGTTGGCCCTGGGCATCACCAAACCTTTGCATATCACTGGACACAGACTATATAAAGAAGTATTTAACTTATAATGAGTTTTCAGAAAGCAATTTATTACAGCTGAGAAACTCCCAATAATCAGTAAGAAACTTTAGATAAAATATTAAAACACCCATAACTAAAGAATTTAGCATGGACATAGAAGAAATATTAACAAAAATAGTTTGCCCATTGTATTAAAAAAGATAGCATATATAAAATTGATATTTTGCTAAATACTTAGTATTATTATGTCTTCACATGTGAGTCTATAAATATTTTTTTTTTCAATTATGATATTAATATGTAATGATTCTAGGGGGATCAATTTATTACTTAGCAGTTATAGAAAACCAATCCTCTAATTTATGTCCAGTAGAATTTCAAATTTATTTATGCTCTCAAAAGTGATGGCTTATATGAAATTGATATTTTGTTAAATTCTTACTGTTATGTTTTCACATGTGAGTCTTTAAATATATTTTGTCCAATTATTACTAGCGTAATACCTGTAAAAAAAAAATGACAGGATTATTTACTTATGGATCAGAGCTTAACATACAAATGACTATCACTTGAAAGATTTGTTCTCAATTCCTCTAATTCTTATGTTATGGTAATTTCTTATTTAGCTGATACATGTTTTCTTTTCAGCAACCATTTAGTGTGATTCTTGTATATGTATTGCACTTGTTGGGTAAAAGACAACTTCAGTTCATTCCAGCTGATAACCTTGCTGACCATATACTTGAAACATATGTGCATTTTTCTTACCAAACATTTTAGATCATGTGTTATCTAAATGAAGCTCAAAATCAATTTGAAGAACAAATTTACTGATATTTGCAAAAAGAAATGATGAAATGCAGGCTAATAATGTTTACTTAATTGCTTGTAATTAATGATTTTTTTTCTACATCTATTTCTAACTAACAAGGGTACCTGTTGTTGCTCAAGAACTTATTGTCTATATAAAGATGAATATTTTATTATTTAAACTATTTATATTTGGACTCTTGTCTGGGACAAAAGCATGTGTGTACTTGCAGTCAATGGAAACTGAACAGTGCTAAATAAAATGAGAACTAGGCAATATCCCTAGACATGGGCAGTGGAACAAGAACAGTCTACCCCCATAGATTAAATAAAGGGTACAGTTCAGAATTTCCTGTAGGTTATCTAGATCAATTTTACACCTGGGGAAAGCTGGCAGACACAACAGCCGAAATGTTGAGATAACAACAAAGATGAGGACAATAGTCTGAATATAAATAGTATAAATAATGCTAACTCCTCATCCCAAAAATTCAGACAAAGAATATTTGTATAGATTATAAAAATGACTAAGGGAATTAATCACTCATAAAGTTACTTACTACCCAAATTTGATTTACCTCCCTTTCTACTAAAGAGCACAACATGAAAGATAAATAAATACACAGTGGTAATTATTATATAGTGTTGATTATTAAACATATTTATTGACCAAATGTTTAGAAGTAGATATGACTGACTGTTTCTGTTTTATAATTTTTTTAACAGTATTTCTTAAAGAGGTTGATTGAGCCTTTTAATTTAAAAGTGAATACAGCTTCAATTCCTGTCAGTTGGACACATTTTATTTAGAAAGACTTTCACTCTCTAGGTCTGTAGACATTAATTTTACTGTTTAAAAATATAGACATGTCAACTCAGATACATATGCTCACTAAATATAATATTTACAGTAAAAATTTACTTCATATTTCCTGGTACATATTTCACTTTGGTGCTGCACACATTTAGTGAAAACAAAATCTTTAAAAACTTGTCAGGGCCTAGATCTCTTTCTTCTATGTGCCATGTCCCTCCAGGACATGGGAGATCATGGCTCTCCACAGCTTCCTGTCTTTTGTAGCTCTGAGTAAGGTTTTTCTTATCCTTTTTAGACCCTGTTCTACCAACTTAGGTAGATTACTCACTGTTTTCCTCTGTCCTGCTTGCCTTCAATATGTCCTGTGTCTGTTAAATTCTCTAAGCCTTCCCTTGTCATGTACCATAGAAATCTCAGTTGTCTCTTTCTAAGTATATGTCCTTTTTGTTACCATTTCCCTTAGATCGTTGTTCACGTGTTCAGTTCATGGTATTCTCAGCATCCTTCTGTAGTTCCACATTTCTATTGTCTCACATCTCTTTTTTTTTTTTTCATCTGTGAGGAAATTGTCCAACATTCACTGAAATATAGGAATATTACATAGAAAGAGTACTGAACTGTTAAAAAAAAATTTCCTTTTACTTAATACTTTGCTTAGCTTTTGAAAGACATCTTTCCAATACTCCAATAATACCTGTTCAGATTTCAATGTCACATTTTCTGTCCTCTGGTAAAACACTACATAGATATTTAAACTTTCATAATCTTAACTCAGACGAATTATATTTGTACTAGGATAACCAATTAAAGAATAAAATTCTATTCCACATGAATTAAGTCACTTTTTCTTCATTCTCTATATTACAAATCCATTAGTGCCTGTGCATGCATGCATGTTGGGTAACCTTGCCAGCTAATAGAGTTTGTAGATCAGTTTGAAGAAAAGATGTTATCCTATTTACTTCAGGCTTTGCATCAACTCCACGTGTGTTTAATCAATGACAAAACACTTAACATCTCCAGTGACTGAATTCAATACCAAAGCTTATATGAACAGTCTGTGGGTAGCTCTATACCAGTTTAATTCACCTCTCTTCTCCTTTCTTTCTCATATGAGGAGATAAATCAATAAATCTGTAATCTAATGAAAATAATCATTTATTTCACAAGACAAATATTTATTTTTCAACATAATATCCTTCCTCATCACATTTGATTCACTAATCATATAGACTGAATATTATACAATGAAAATTTCAGATTTAAAGGAAAGCGAAAGGACAGAAAATTTAACACTGAAAGCACATTGGAATGGCAAAAGATGCTTTCCAAAAGTTAAGCAAAGTATTAAGAAACAGGAAAATTTTGTTAGCAACAAAGGAAAGAGTACTGAACTGTTATGTAATATTAGTCCTCCTATATGGAAGTGAATACTTGACAAACTCCTTACAAGAAGATTGAGGCAACAGAAGGATGCTGAGAATACCACAGACTGAACATGTGAGGAATACCAGGGAAAATGGGGGGAAAAAATGGATCAGAAGAGATAGTTGAAATTTCTAGGATCCCTAATGAGAAAAGAAGGTTTAGAAAACTTGACATTGATAGACATATTGATGGCAAAACAGGGATTAGGAGAGGTAACAAAAAAAAATTTAGAGCTACAAAGAACAGGAAGTTGTGGAGAGCCATGATTGCCTGTGTCCTTCATAGATGTGTTGGGCTATGGACTTATTGATCTGCGCTCATATATGCATGCATATTTAATCTCACCCACCTCTTTACTTCAATTCCTCTCTCCTACTTGAAATCATTTTATTCCCAATTATTTCATTTTTTGACTTTTCCTTTTTTTTCTTTCAGCATTTCAATTTTGTCATCTTTGTTCTGGTTTGAAATTTTAAAATAAATCTCACTCATTACAGCAAAAGAGGAAACATTTCTGCAGTATTTTTAATTTCTATTGTTACTTTATTCAGTAAAGGGATTGCAACACAGTTTGAGAAACATTAAATTATGAGTTATTTGTCCTTCAACAATTTTGACGGAAATTGAATTTTCAAAAGCTAATAGACATGAATCCTTTGGTAGAAAAAATATGGTTGCTTAGATGAATAAAAATAGAGAGAGAAAAAGAAAGATGAAAAGAATATTGCAAGAGACAGAAATAAAGTAAATGAGAGATACTGAAAGCAATCAGGTGGGGAAAAAAAATGAATTTAAGCAGACAATCATCTTGAAATGGTTTCTCCAACTCCTGAAAAGAATAAAAATATTTATTTTAAATGTTCTATATTCTCTTTTACCTCCATTTTAAAATGGTTCTTTTAACTATTTTATAGTGATAAACAAAGTAAGGTTTGTCCAGGTAAATAATTGTATTTCAACTGCTTTTTTTTTTTCTTTTTAATGCCATATCCCTTCAGGATGTAAGCAATCATGACTCTCTACGTTTCCCTTTTTCTTTATTAATTGAAATGCCATGACTTTTTAAGAATGATAGTAAAGTGGTTTCACATTTCCTTCTCTTAGACTGGCTGCAAACCAAGGCTGTAGAGTGCAGTCTGCTTTGTTTTTTTAACCTATAGCTAAGGAGATAGATTCATCTCTTTCCTTTATGCAAAAGTGACAGCAACAGACGAGAGCAGATCTTCAATTCTGTTTGCAAAATCCACTTTTTGTGCCTATAACTGCTATTTTATTAACATGTTATGATTGAAGGAAAATAATTTTTAAGAAATTGATTGGAATATTGTTAATAGCCAATCTCAAAGTGGGGGGAAAAGTTTCATGTATTTGTAAAATCTGTGTTATCCATGAATACTGATGGAACAGAATTAGATTGAGGATCTTAAAGTTTATGGCTCAAAATTCAGTGCTGAGAGGTTAAATTACTGAACTGTTGATAAATCATTTTTTATTTGTATTTTGCATGAGAATAAATAACAACTATCATCAGATGTGTGTGTTGTGTTAAAAAGGCTATCAATATCTGGTAGTAACATTTGTTGTTGGTGGATCATTTTGTTTTTACAGCTTATCAACCCTTTGTAGGCTATTTAAAGTTGAAATATTTCAGATTGTAGGAGGTTGCTTATAGTGACTGGTGCTCCCAAATGTTCCCCCATCTCAGTATTGACCAAGTCCAATGCTCCTTAACTTCAGCAGTTGAACAAAAACCAGTGTTTTCAGTGTGATTTGACCGTAGATGAAAAGGTGCATTTATGTTATTACTTGGTATTAGAGTATATTGAAAATTTTATCTTTTACCTACAGTTTATTTCTTTAAAGTACCAGTCTTGAGTTTTCATATGAAAACTCAACATTTGTTATGTTGTAGAGGAAATATGATTATTTCCATATTTTATTCTTCAACCTGATCCAAATTAAAAACTAAATGTATAATTGTTTTTTCTTTCTTTTGTACCTCCATAGTTAAAAAAATAGTGGAAGTACCAGGGGGTGAATCTGGAGCTTTCTCACTCATGTTGGAGGATCCCCTCCCTGATTGTCCATGTCTTCAGGGGTGTAGCTGTACTCACCATGCTTGACCAATTGAGAGTTGGTGAGGCTATTTAATCTATAGTTGGAGGTTTTGGATTCAGAGTTGTTTTTTTTTTTTCTTAGAGCAGTTGCCACCCAAGGCTATAGGATCGAGTCTATCCTGCTATTTTACCATAACTGGGAGAGAATACATGTATTCATACCTTTCTCAACAGTATTCGCACCTAAATGAATATAACAAACCTGATTGGAGTTTGAATTCAACTCACCAATTACTCAATCCAAGCTACTATCCATTTCTCCATTGTGCCTCATAGGTAAATTATATATAAAATGTATTCAAGGTTCATGTCTAACACATTTCTTCACTACAGAAGCTTTATCATTGGGCTTCTCCATTTTTATTTTTTTCCCCATTAAAAAAAATGTGATCACTATGTATATAACATCTATTCTTATTGTTGAGACTGTGTTTGGTCATTCTACAAGTTGTAGTTTATAGATCTCTAGTAAAAAGCTGTCAGCATTCCATAGTTTACATAGTAAAATTAGTGTTTTCCTTACAAAGAAAAGGATACACACATTCTCAACAAACACATACACTGAACAATTTTGTGTCAGCCTGTAACTGTCACATTCTATACAAACACAAGCGTTACACCTAATCATGTATTTTTTATACTTATTTTTTATTCTTTAAGCCCAGACTTCACAAATGGGCTTAAGACAAGAAATATTTTCTGTATTTCTACATCGTTACTCCCTTTTTGCTTAAATATAGGACAGTACCAAATTGCTGGGTCTGAGGCAATTTTAATAGAAATACTTATTTGGAGTAATATTCTAGAAATGTGTTAGTATCAGTTATACATTTTTGCATTTTCTACAATATTGATCTTTTTTTCTTTTTAGTTTTCTAATTTATTTTTACATAGGAGTTTAAAAAAAAATTGTTACATATAGATTTGTCATCAGACTGTTTTACTGTATCATAGCTCTTCAGTGCGGCTAGACATCCGATTGCTTTCAATTAAATTTTATATATTAATGTGGAGAGAATCTGATTCTCAATGTAAATTCATTGTAAATTGATCCCCTTTTCCCATGTTAGTTTGCACATATTTTGTTTTCACGATGTGGTATCAAAAAATTTAAAATGCAAGCTATTTTGAAATATCATCTGGAGTGCTTAACCAATAATAATATATGAAAAAAAAAATACACTCTAGGTTATGATTTACAAAAATCTTTAAGAAATCATGGTATGAGAATATTTTTTTAGGGTCAATAGGGGGATCAATTTACAATGAAATTTCATAGCAAACTTGACCCCCCTATTAACTTTTATAAAATTACATTTTATATATATATATATATATAAAATGTATGTGCAATCCAGAATGGTTAATCTAAAGAAATATAAGAAGAAAAAAAATCTATGAAAAAAAATGATTATTTCTGTTCACAGTGCTTATAAAACTCCCCAAACACCAAAAATTGATCCATTAATTATTTGCACTATTTCTATCCGGACTATTGTCCTCATCTTTGTTATCACGTTTCAGTTATTGTGCTCTCTGGCCTTCCTCAGATGTATATCAATCTGGGTAACCTACAGGGAATTCTGAACTGAACCCTTTATTTAATCTACAGAAGTAGACCGTTCTCATTCCACTGCTCATGTCTAGGGATATCATCTATTTCTTATTTTATTTAGTACTGTTCAGTTATTGCTCACCTGTTTCCACCGAGTGCAAGTACAGACTGTTTGACCTAGGAATTGAACTCACAACCACTATGTCACCAAATTCATAAATCAAAGCTTTTACCGACTAGGCCATTGTCTCATAGGACAATTTGCTGTAGTAAACTTTTTGTTGAAAGTAATGCGAGCTACAGAAGATCATACTACATAAGCATCTGCTTTAGAAATTGGGGGGGGGGTCATATTTTTTATTTAGAGAAAAGATTTTTTTTTCTACAATTTAAAGATTTTGTACATCATCGCTGATGACTCAGTGATTAACACATGTTGCTGTGAGTGATTTGTTTCTAATTTATTCAGTTGAAAATAGAAAAAAAATTTCTAAAGCAAAATATTTTTACATGTACAATCTTCCTTAATGAAAATCACCAATAGTTTAAAATGCTGAAAATGTTACCTTCAACAAAAAATTACAAAATCCAAGAAAAATTATACTTAATGATGGTGTTATATATATATATATATATATATGGTTTAGCCAAACTGTATCTAAAACACTACAATTAATAAGTAAAGGTGGTAACTCAGGCATTTAATAGTTATCTCCCTTTGACACCGGCATCTCAAGCTCTTGGCATGAGAGCATGTAAGTAAACAAGTGAAAATGAAACAAAACACAAAATTTTAATAAATGTTATTTTCCTCATTAAATTAGTCATGTCATTCAGAAAGCTAAATGGGATGCAGTCTGCCCATGAATATGCTAGGCTATGAGGACCTCCTTAGTAGGCCTAGCATAGAAATAAATACAAGATGGGAGCCACTAATAAAGACAGACAATTATTAACATGTCTTCAGCAACAATCAAAGCATGGGTAGCAGCAGGAGTTTCAACCTAATTAGCATCCAGGTTAAGTTCAAGACCAAGTTTACTCCAGCAAATTGTCCTACAGGATAATGGGTAAAAGTATTGGTTTGTAAATTTGTTGACATAGTGGTGATTTCAATCATTGCTTTGTTATGATAACAAAGAGATCAATAGCCCATATATAAATAGTGTAAATAATGATAACTCCTCATCCCAAAATGAATATAGAACTATGAGTGGTGAGTACAGATAGACTTGACAGTTGAGGGATTTTTGAATACTGAGAAAAATAGGTACCATACAGCACTGACCCACAGACTCAGCATCAGGGATTTTACCTAATCTGCTCCTGATTATTAGTGATACTGGTTGATCTGCTCTGTAAAGAATTAAGCATACTCTTTATTGAAAGCACTGGTTTACAGAGAAAAAGAAAAGAAAGAAAACTGGAAATTTTAAAAAGTAATTTTTAGGAATTGGAATTTTTCTTACGTGTTCTGACACAAGCAGAATGCTTACAGGATTCTGATGCATTTGCATTGATAACCAATGAAATAATCTTGGAGAAGGAGAGACATAAAAAAGAAAACATTGAAAACATGATGTATTGTTAAGTGAGAAACTGCCAGATATTTTAGGAGTGGTAAGACAGCACTGAAAAATAAGGTCATATTTTATTTTTAAGCCTCCAGCTTTAAAACAAAAAGTAAAATTGAAAAATGATAATAATTCTGTGCATGACATTTAGATAGATTTACCATACATCCTGGTTCTTGTTTAGCAGGTGGTGTCTTGCTAGAAATATGTTATCTTTATTTTTGTGTGTCAGTCCCAAAGCTTAAGGAATGTTGGGTCATGAAAATACCTTATTATACAAAAACCTAAGCTTAGAATAAAATTTGAAAACAGTCCCAGTCTGAGGCTTGTAAATTAAAAAGCCTAAATTAAAAATTTTCTCTGTGTGTGTGTGTGTAAATAAAAGAAATGCTTACAAATGGCCATCTTGTAACTCTGGAAGCCATTCTTTGGGATTAGTGTTTTCTGAGATTACTTTAGGAAATGTAGATACATTTGATAAAAAGAAACTTTCTTTCAGCTTGTTGACAATAGTATATTGCATTTCTCACCTCTTGTGGTTTCTTGCTTCCCTGCCACCTACAATCAATGGCAATTGTCATCTTCTTTCTTCCTGAACCCTTTTCTTTTATTGTCCTTTCTTCTCACTAAAGTCTTCTTCTCTTTCACTCCCAGCATCTAGGTGGTATTATCACCTTGCTTGGGATGAAATGATTTAACAATAAAAAAAAAAAAATCTATTCCCAGCAAGTTTGGATAAGTGTAATTGTATTTGTAAAGTGCATAGATATAAAACCACCAGTTTCCCCCCATAGTATAAATTTATTGTGTGTGTGTGTGTGTGTATATATATATATATATATATATATATTATATATATAGAGAGAGAGAGTAAATAAATATTGGAATATTGCTCATAAACACTAGTTATATTCCATCACTGTTGCAATGAATGGATGTCCCCCTCAAGGAGGTACCATGCCTTGAGAGGATATTAGACTTCAAATTCACACTCAACCTCAAGTGGAACTTTTATATGCAATCCATTGCTAAAGATGCACATAAAATGATTGGCTCCCTGTACCGCTCCAGTAAGTACTTGACTCCTCGTGCTCTCCTCTACATTTATACTCAGGCTGAAAATGGAGTGCTCTTGCCATATTTGGGCAGGAGCTGCCCAGACCTCACTTTCCAGTCTTGATAGAATTCAAAAGTGTTTCAGAGTCCTTGTTGGAGAAGAATTATTTTCCACACTCCAACCTCTCTCTCACAGGCGGGATGTGGCAAGTCTTTTACTGCTCTATCGCTACTACCATGGAAAGTGCTTGGACGAACTGCATTTCCTGGTTCCACCCATCAGGTCTGACCATTAACAGAAATTAACCTCTACCTTTATAAGAGATCAGGCTGAAAATGGAGTACTGTCCCAATATTTAGGCGGGAGCTGCCCAGTACTCACTTTGCAGTCTTGATAATCAAAATCATCTCTTGAGACCTTGTTGGAGAAGAGTTATTTTCCAACTTCTCTCTCACAAGTGAGATGTGGCATACTTCTCATTGCTCTATCGCTACTTCCATGGAAAGTGCTCTGACAAACTACACTGCTTGGCTCTGCCAGGTCTAACCTTCACAGCTAGGAGTAGCCATGCCACTTACATTGTAGCACACCACTCCCATTCTCTCCATATTTCATTGGCAAGAAGTTCCATTCAAACAGCTTCTTCCCACTGAACCACTGCTCTACAGACTCCCAAGAGAATGTTTCCCTGGTCATTACAATCTTAACCTGTTCAAGTCTAGAGTCAACTGTTATCTTCCCTTCCTATCCATATAAACAATCCCTTAACGTAACCCTCTGCCTCAAGTGGCCCCAGGCCTTGTATAGGGTGAACCTTACTGTAAAAAAAAAAAATAAATAAAATACATTTGATATAAAGAAACACAATTTGTCTACTATAAAACAATCTAGATGGAATTGAAAAATGTTTTATGGATTTGTTTAATGCTGACATTATTTATACAAGTTCTATTTATTTACAAATAAACAAGTTAAGAAATGTGCTCCCAAACTCTTCTGTTCTCTCTAAACTCTATAATATATGCCTTGCTGCCTCTTGCTTTCCTGCATGTTTGAAATCCAGTTTTTAAGAACTCTGGTGAACTGTCTGACCCTTCCAGCTATTAGCCTATTACCTCTTTTTGAGAAACTATTAGAGGCCCTAATCAATATTGAATTGCTTAAGCATCTCACAGTGCAGGGCCTTCTTTCAGACAAGCAATATAGCTTTTGTTTCTCTAGGTCAACTGCTGATGTACTGATGATACTTATGGAAAGAGTCTATCAAGCACTAGATAAGAATGAAGCTCGGGCTGTTGCTTTGGACATCTCAAAAGATTTTGACAGAGTTTGGCATGTAGGTCTTCTTTACAAGTTGAAAATTTATAGTATCTCCAGCCAAACTTTTAAACTGATCCAGTCTGTCTTATTAATTTGTGAAATGAAAGTTATCCTGAACTGTCACTCATTTAGATCCTTTCATACTAATGCAGGTGTCCCACTCCCCCAGGGCTCTATCCTTGGTCTTACTTTATTTTTACTTTTCATTAAGAACCCTCCCAATGACATCAGCTCTCAACTTGGTATCTACACTGATGACCCAACCATTTACTCCTGCCTTGATAGTAAGTCTGATCAGTTCAATAAGGTCAAATTGGCAGCTGATCTAAAAAATGACCTTCACTCTGCTATTAACTGGGGCAAAGGATGGCTTGTTAATTTTAAAGCTTCCAAAACTAAATTGCTCATTATTAATAATCTGAGGGACCCCTTTCTGCCTTCCATCAGTATGGCTGATGCTAACCTCCAGGAGAGTGACTCGTTGCGCTTTCTTGAACTAACCTTCTTGGCTGATATAAAGTGAAAGACTATTGAATCCATTGTTAGGTCAGTTTCTAAGAAAGTTGGTTCACTGTGTTGTGGTAGACATTTTTTTTTATCTCCAGAATCTCTTACATATCTTTAAGTCCATGCTTAGAATATTGCTGCCACATATGGTCTCTAGATATATAGTAGGAGCACCATTCCATTATATATCTAGAGATGCTTGATAAAATCCAAAGAATATCAGCAATATTATTGGTCCTGATATGGCATCTTGGCTTCAGTCACTTTACCACCGCCATAAAGTTGCCTTTCCTATAAATATTTTCAATGCAACTCTGGATGAACTCTTTGCCATGGTACCTAGACTTTATGAATTTAAGTGCAGTACTAAACGAGGTCTCATCAATTTACTGTTGAGCTGGCTAGATGTAACCACAAGTTCTATGCTAATAATTTCTTTTCTCACGTTTTCACTTGTGAAAATCTCTTCTAGCTCCATGCTTTCCAGTCAACTTTAATCTTCAAAAATTTAACTGCAATGTCAATCACTATCTACTGTCCTCTGGATTACGCTTTTGTTCTTGCTACTTAGTAATGTTTCTCATTTCAAATTTTTCCACACCCAGTAACCTCTTGTGTCTTAGTGGTTTTACTGCCTTGCTTGGAATGAACTCAATTAAAAAAAAAATAACCAAACTCTAACTACATTTAAAATATAAAGTTAGCTTTACTTGTACTTCTCCTAATCCCTAATATCAGTAGTAAATGATTAATAAGATGAACAACTCTATAATTAGCCAAACTCCATCAGCATTTAAAAATCTAAATTTAGCTTTACTTGTACTTCTTATTCCTAATCTGTAGGAGTTTAGGGTTATGATTTTTTAAGATACTTTCTTATAATTTAGAATCTTTTTAACTTTTTTTATTTTTTGTAATAAGGTATGAAAATGTTTACAATGAAAGAGGAAAAGAAATGCAAGTATTAATTTTTTAATAAAATCAGTGTATTATTTAAAAATTTGATTTTTTTTATTATTATTATTGAAAAATATGTAATAGAAATTTGTTTATCATTGTTTTACAAGATATTATTTTGTAGAGCAACTAATACCTTCATCTCATTGTTCAATATTAACAGTTTTCTTTCCAGTTTTGTAACAAACACATAAAAATTGGATCATTAGCATGAAGGTGGATTCCATACTATCTATAATTCTCCAAATGTCTTTTTTTGTTTTTTTTTTTTCAAAAATGGTTGGAAATCAAATTTTATGAGGTTATTTATGGGAGCCCAGAGCATATCAGTTTTTGAACATTCCAAAACTTACATTTTTAGTGAGGGTTCAATTTACAATATAATCAGGATCCTTAGTTTGTGTTCATCATGTTAACTAAACTAACTCTTTATCTTTTTATTTAAACATATAAAGTAGACAGCTGAAAAATTCTTAGCCAGAAACTGAAGTTCATTTTCTTTTTCCATGACTTTTTCTTGGAGACTGGAAAATCTAGACTAAAACAAAAAAGTGTGCTATTGTCTTTACATTTGTACTACCAACAATAGCCACCAGATGTCTATAACCATTAATCTTTCAAAATATTAATCTCTCACAAAGGCATAGTTTTTGTTATCTCAAACACTGGCAGAATACCAAAGTAGGAAGGATAAATTCATGTTAAAAAATGTGGGTACTTGAAATCTCTTATGAAATTACCTCCACCAGATATTTAAATTAAATGTGCTTCATTTAAGGATTCAGGGTCAAGTTGTGTCTGTTTGATTATGTTGTCATCCTACTTTTGCTGGGCTCTTTCTATTTCCAAAAAACTATTCCTTCAATTTTTGATAATCCTTTTATGCTTTGTTTGCTGTAACCAGATAACTTAAGGGTTTTATTCTTTATTAAGGGGATAGTTGGATTAAGACCAGTTGTGTCCAGAAGGGTTTCTCTCCTTATGTAATTCAATAAATATGTAGTTCAAATCCATGATCTCTTATTGAAGTCAGAAGCCCTATTTAGGTTTTTTGCATAGAATCTAGCTTAAAATCCAACCTGTAGAGTTAAATTTTCAGTTAGTTATTAAGTTTCAAATTAGAATTTAAATTGCTTTGTTCTATAAGAGTATTTGTTTTGGTATTGCCCTAACCAAAATCTTATGATGTGCCACTTTTTGCCATATTATCTTAACACACCCAGAAACAAAAATCAGGTCATTATAACACAGATGTATGCATGTAAATGGAAAAGGTTCATAGAATTGTTTTCCTTTATTTGATTGGTAAAGCATAAATGAAAACACTAAATCTCTTTTCTTTGTATATAAATATTAGAAAAAAATACAAATTATGAGTAATGAAAAATTATCAGGTCATCCCATAAGTTCTGTCCAAATTTTGAATAAAGTAAACAAGTAACCAAATGTTACATTTAATTACAGATTCAATCAACAATGTATTTTCCCTGATTATCTATGACTTCCTTCCATCTATTAACAAGCTTACTAATTCCATTACTGTAAAATTCTTTTGTCTTTGATTCGAAGAACTCACAAATGTCAGTTTTAACCTCTTCCTGTGTTACAAAAGCTGTTTCTTCCAAATGATTCTGTAAGCTACGAAACAAATGGTAGTCTGAAGGAGCAAGGTTGGGAGAATAAGGTGGATGAGGAATTTTCTCCCAACCAAGTTCTTCGATCTTTTGTGACATGATTCTTGCTGTGTGTGGTCGCGCATTGTCCTGATGAAACATCACCCATTTTCGATTCACTAGAGCAGGTCTTTTTTTCCTTGAAGCTTGGTTCAAACGCTCTAATTGCTGACAGTATATTTGAGTATTAATTGTTGCATTAGGTGGTAAGAATTCAAAATGGATTATTCCTTGGCAATCCCACCAGATTGAAAGAACCTTTTGCCCATGAAGTTCCCTTCTCGGCTGTGGCTGGGGTCCTTCCCCTTTACTGTCTACGACGCTTAACATTTCGATAAAAGATCCATTTTTCATCATAAGTCTATCCAAAAAAGGTGAAACAAGTTGGCAAGAATGGAGAGAAGAGCAGATGTCAACTCGGGATTTGAGGTTGTTTTCAGACAATTCATGAGGCACCCATTTTCCAAGTTTAGGAACTTTTCCAAGTTGTTGAAGATGACGATGAACAGTTGTATGGTTTGAACTGAGAACCACTGCCAATTCCTCAACTGATAAAGCAGGATTTTCTTCAAGGGCTGCTTCAAGAAGCTTTTCACTGATCTTCATCTTCAAGGGTGAAATCTCCACCTCTGAATTTTGCCAACCATCTTCTGCAAGTTCTTTCATTCACACATTCCTCTCCATAAACTGAGTGA
This sequence comes from Acanthosepion esculentum, assembly GCA_964036315.1. Taxonomy (NCBI): domain Eukaryota; kingdom Metazoa; phylum Mollusca; class Cephalopoda; order Sepiida; family Sepiidae; genus Acanthosepion; species Acanthosepion esculentum. The sequence goes on along the minus strand of OZ038481.1, from coordinate 90,845,106 downwards.
ATGTTTCTAGCTTCTTCGGCTGCTGAGTTTCCTTCTTGAACTCATAAAGCATTATGTGCCTCAAATGATTCTTGAGTACTTCCATGTTAGCAGGGTTTTAATCAAACAAAATTTTATTTTATTGTTCTCTGAAATAAAATTTGACCAGTTTAAATGCATCTAAACATAAAAATAATGTTCAGCTCCATTAGACATTATAAAATACTCTTTAAATTTCGTTCATTTTAACAAAAAGTTAAAATTCGGACAGAACTTATGGGATGACCTAATAATTCTCAAAGTCAAAGATACTTTTATAAGTTGTAAAATTTGCATGACAATTAACAAATAAATATCAAGATGTTACACAACAACAATATTGTTCTCAAGTTAAAGCTAATTGCCAGAAAGCAGTGATATTGCCTTTTGAAAATTAGTTGACTCCAGTAAAATAGGTTTAACTTCAAAGAAATTTATTACGCAACTTTTTGATTTAAGCTATGTCACTGCCTTGAGAGAAAGAGCAGCACTTGATAAGTTGTCTGAAGTCTACTGTGGCACTTTTATGCATTACAAGATGGTGCAAGAAATCAATAAACTTAAATAAGACAGTTATGAAGCAAACATGCAGAAATTTCTTCAGGGAAAAGAATGTCAATCTGGTTTCATGAGTTTATTTAAGAATATTTCACTGTTGCTCCTCAATGAAATAGTTTACTTTTTAATTTTATGATCACTTTTTCTTTGACTTTTCTTTATCTGTCATACTGGATACTTACAATGTGCACTTGTAGTGGGAGCACAAGCTTGGGTTGTCTTAAACGGACGTGCCTGCTAAAAATTTAAAAATAAAACTTAATGATCTGACAGGTCAAAGGCAAGGACAACATTAAACGAGGAATTCAAATAAATATGCCAAAATTTATTTTTGGCAAATAACAATACAATTCCAAGAAAGGAAATGTGAAATGTTTATGCTGAAAAGAGTTCTAAAGAAAACAGAAGAAACTCAGTAGTTTGGAACTTGGAATTCAGTAAAGAGAAATATTCAAAAGTTTATGTAAAGTCGCTGACAAGATTGAACCATAACAATTGATATATTACACAAAGTCATTATTGTATACACAGGAAATGAACCGATAAGAATAATGTGTAGAATACTGACTGGAGGAGTTGATATAAACAAACTAAATAACTGGAAACGTTGATGGGCAGAAGAATATATCGAATAATTTGACATATACCGATAGTAACCAGAACAGTCCATGTTCGAAAAAGGTAACCTGAGTCAGTTGATGTGAGCACAAGAACGGTCAATGTTACCTTTGGTACTTTTCTTGTGTGCACATACCAGTGTACTCAGTCTTGCAATACCAACAAGTTCAGTTGGGGAAATGTCACATCTCTTCAGGTTATCTTTTATAGTATTTGCATGAGCAGCCTGTGTCTTTGTGCTAGTTTTCCAAACTCCAACTGCTTAAGGATGCAGAGGTCTTCCATTAATGATATGGCTTGATCAATCGTGCAGCAACTTCTCAAATATTGCCTTGATAGGTACAGACTTGACTCTATCAAGGACTTCTTAATTGGTGACCATTTCCTGCCACCATGTGCATGAGGTGTAGTTTCTTCCAACACTGCAAATTACTACAAAACCAAAACATTAACCTAAAAACTTTAGTCCTGTTCTTAAAAAGACTTGTCAAATTGAAATAGCACCAAACTCATTTAGAAATTTTAAAACTGTATACAGCCATTTTCTCAGATTGGTGATTAAAAATGACTGAGTGAATGAAACCTGTACGTCGTAGCAAACCTTGTGGGCTGGTACTACAGAATCACAAAGGTCTGTACCAAATAACAGAAATCACATTACTTGAAAACTTTTAGCAGCAGTAACAACTAAAATAGATATCATATGTAACTCAGAAAATAATGATGTAATCAGGATGTTGACATTCCACACTACTTCAAATAAAAGGTTAGGAAAGAAACTTCTATCAATACTGAAAGAATACTGTTTTAATAGATGTTATAAATTTCCACTTGAAAGTAGCATTGGCTACTTGGGTAATGAATGCCAAATATTTCCTTATAAGGAAACAGCTAATATTATCATTACCATATGCCAAGGATGGACTATCAGACACATGGGTGAAAACTGCTGAAGCTGTATCATGTGCCATATGTAGATCGTTGATGCTTCACAGCTGTACAGAAGTGATAGGAAGACAGCAATATTGTACACCTCAAGTTTTGTTGTCATGTTAACATCATGATGGCTTAACAGTGCTAGGTACCTTCACAGATTGCAATACCTAAGGCATAAAATGAATTTTTTAAAATGAAAAATCTTTCTTGAAGCTTTTATTTTAGTTTTAGTTTTCAGTTGATAGAGCAAAGTATTTTGCTTATAAGAAATATTAAGTTTAATCTATTTCAAAACTAATTTAAATTGATTGGAAGATTTTGTTTTGAAATTGTTGAAATATTTGATTTTAGTGCCATTTTTAACCACTTATCATCAGAATGTAATTCTCTTTATTAAAAAAATCTTCCAAAAATAAAATATACTTTTCTGAAACTTTATTTGAGGAATGTTAGCTCATTTAAAGTATAATTAATCTGATTTGAAACAAATATTATTTGAGTTTAAAATATTGCAGAAATGCATTTTTAATACTTTATAGCTGTTTATTTAATTAGATGTGTTGACAGATTGATGTTTACCTAATGTTCTACTAATTGAATATAACATGAGAACCATTTATATATAATTTTTAAGTACTCAATAATCTTTAAAATCTATGAAAATAGTCTCTGTAATCTAATGTTTTACTGAATTTTAGATACTTTGACTTTAGACTTGCTATAGTTATCATTCTTATTTTCTGATAATGTTGGGTTTTAAATAAGTTCTTCAAATATAGTCATTTAAAATTATCATTGAATTTCTTGAGTTTTTATAAAATTAAGTGGGGTATTAAAAAAAATACCAGGTTTTTCCAAATCAATGTGCCTTTCACCACAAAGAGACACTAAAATTTGTTATGCTATAATCTATCTACTGCTGCAAGAAGAACAAGATTTTAACCAAAATTTCAAATTTTCTAAAAAGGATTAAAAAAATATAATTAAATAATCAAAAAATTATTTGGTCTTTCCTCTTAATAAAAACTAAATTTTATTTTCAAAATCTTTGTTATTAAGTTTGGCACATTTTTTTTTTTTTTCATTATAGTATGCTTCTTTTTTCAGTAAATTAGTGGAGGTGCCTAATTAACACCCTCTCAGAGAAAATTATAGCTCTCATCAAACTATAACAACAGTTCAATAAGTTTCATCTTAAATTCTTATTTTTATTTCTTATTCTGAATGAACATTCTATCTCAGTGTTCTTGACATTTTTCTTTGAATACAAATCAAACAATTGATCTCACAAGAGATATTTTCATTGATTAACTGATTATTGAATCAGTAAAACCCATCCTTAAATTATAAGTTATAATTCCAATTTCAACTTCTATCAACAAATGTTTACTATTATTTTTTTTTATTTCATGTTGAATTTTGTATATTATAACATATTTGGTCATATCATATTCTAAATCCTTAAAGAGAAAGCAATAAAAGCAGACATATTAAAAGTTCATTCACAACACAAAAGAAACAAATCCTAACAAAATTATTTCTTATAAATTGTTTCTTTTGTGTTAGTTGTTATGAATGGCCTTTTAATATGTCTGCTTATATATATAAAAATTAAGAATCACCTTTCAGGCATACAGTGTCTGACCACAACTATAAGTTTTATGCTTTTACACAATCGGGAAATCTTGCCTGGGGAGGTAAAGGCTCCCATTTTTGCACTACAGCTGCCAACTGCCTAAAAATTACATAAAACCATGAAACTTATAGTCATGGTCAAATACTGTATGCCTGAAAGGTGATTCTTAATTTAGAAAAGCTTTGCCCTTTTATACAGTGTTGAGCACTTTTTTTTCTGGTGTGTATTTACAATAGACTCTTTTTCAGAGCTGCTTATTTCTATTAAAATTATATATATATTTCTGAGATGAGGTATTGTAACTATTTACATTGTTTATATTTATTGTCATATTCACACTGTTTCGGCCATTGTACACGCCAGCTTTCTTTAGGTGATATATGTTGGAATTTCAAACTGGGGGTAGATTGTTCTAATTACACATGCTAAGCCTTTTCTGGGTATCTCAGTTCTCCAAGTACAACCAGGTATTGAACGCGCAAATTCTTTTGGGTCAAGTCACTAGATTACTTTAACCAACGCTTTTATCTACTGTGTCCTTGGGGACATCAGTGTATGCATTTTTGGAACTTATAAACCCAATATCTCAATAACCATTTTTCTTATTGTTGTTTTTTCTAGCTCTTCTAGCTCTCTGTATTACTGGTTCCTCATATTTTATTCATGTCTATGCTTGGCCAGCTTAGATTTTTGTGACCTAGCATATGGTCTGATTCCTTAAGTTTTTGTATTTTCCAGTAATGTTCTTTATTATTTCAACTTCATCCCACATAGAGCAGTGCTCTCGCTTTTTGTTCCATATATGGTCAGCCATGCCTGATTTTTCTATTTCCCCTCATGTTATGGCTTTATAGTGTTCCTGCAGTCTTATCTTAAGGAGTGGCTTCTTTTTCCTTGCCACAGCTACATGGTATGGCATTCACACAGTCTTTAGTCACATTCCCCTCTGTTGGAGATCTTACTTGAAAGTCTAAAATTAACTGTTATCTTTCTTGCATAGCCCAAGAACTTCACTTCTTGCCCTTTCTTACACTAATAAAACTCTACACAGTAACCCTCTACCTTGAATGGCTCTTGAGCCTTGTACTGGATGAACATTAGGCATAAAAAAATTAAAAGGTTTTTATTTCATTAATCATAAACCTAAATAATAAACATGATACGATTTCAAATTTTTTCTTCTGACAAATTCCTGATATCAGAACAAGAAAGATAACTAAAAAAAAGTAAAGCATTGAATTGTACTTCAAGTAAACCAGCATGTGGTTAGTAAGGTTAATTAAAATTCATTTAGAAAGACATGCTGACTTAAAGATTAAAAAGATTTTGAAGACTCTATGACAGTATGCGATAGCAAACTGTTATCTTAATATAATTATCGGTAATTTACATGTTAATGATGTTTAAGTCATGTAATGGACACTGATTTTCAAGAAAGAAGAAATACATCAGAGATGGAATGAATACATTGGACAACTCTTCTACAATGAAAGAGTACAACTGACAATATACAGAAATAAGGAAGGACCAGAAATCGACAATGGATAATTTGAACAGAAACAAAGCAGCAGAACCAGATGGGATCATAATAGAAAAACTAATTTTGGCATTGACAAGATTACAGATATAATAAATATACAACAGTTGAAATATATTGGAAAACCTAAGTAGTTCCATATTCTTAGCACTGCCTAAGAAACCAGGTGTAAAATAAATATGAACTCCGTCAGACAATTGGTCTAATGATCCATGTTACAAAACTTATCCAAATCTTGATGAATAGAGTGCACTACAGAATCAGGCCAGAAATAGGACAAGGTTCATTAAAGACATTGGAACAAGGAACATGATATTTATGCTCAGAATGATATCAGACAAAGCAATACAAATGCAAAAGTGTTTATCTGTTTTATAGATTATACAAAAGCATTTGATAAAGTACATTACAAAGAACTTCTAGGTAACCATGGCATATGTGGGAAGGATATTAGAAAAATTCAGAACCTATACTAGCAGTAAACCACATATATAAGGATAGAAAATGAGTTCAGCTTAAAAAAAAAAAGTGAGAGTTAGACAAGGAAATGCATCTCCTCACTTGTCCTTATACAGTGCAACTTACACAATTTATACAATGAGACAAGGGCACCTCAAGGTGGTGTAATGGTTAGCAAGCTGGTCTCACTAAAACAGTTACAACGGAGTAGTGAGTTCGAACCTCACTGGGTGCCACATGCTTTCGGCCATGTGCCACATCTAAGTCTCACTTAGAAAATCAATATACAGTGAGACAATGCTGAGAGAATTACAAGTCCTACCAGGGTTCATTATTGGCAGCCACAATTTTAGCAACATAAGATATACAGATAACACAGTGTTGATAGCAGACATGGAAAAGAAATAAGAACTACAGAATGTAGTGAAGGAAAGAGAGAAGAAAGGACTAAATATCAATTGCAAAAAGACTGAATACATGCAGCAACAACCCAACATGCAAATTATGAATTGGAAATAATGAAATCAAACAGGTGCAACAAGTTAGATATCTGGGAAGTGTATTAACAGAGGACAGAAAGTGCAACACAGAAATCCAAACACTCATTGGGATAGTAAAAGATGACTTCCAAAAGTTAAGAAATTAAGTATTAAGAAACAGAATAATATTGTTAGAAACCAAGAAAAGACTACTAAACTCTTATGTAGTATCAGCCGTCCTATATGGCAGTTAATGCTGGACGATCTCCTAGATGATGAAGAAACTTGAAGTCACAGAAATGGGATTCTACAAAAAGATTCTAAGAATACCATGGACTGAACATTTGAGCAACGACAAAGTTCTAGAGACAATGGTAACAAAAAAGACACTTTTACTTAATATCAAGAGACAGTTGAGGTTTCTGGGACACTGTGAGGAAGAATGGCTTAGAAAATTTGATACTCACAGGACAGATTGAAGGTAAGAGACAGGGGAAAGCAACACACAACCTACCTGGTGGGCTTGTGAATGGATGGTGGAGCAGGGTAAGGGAGAGATGGCAAAAAGACAAAAGTTATTAAGAGCTACAAGGAACAGGAGATTGTCAACATCCTGAAGGGACATGGCATATAGAATTAAAATGGGCATCTCTGGTTTAAAATGCCTTAGATATGTCTCATAAACACAGTTGTTAGGTTTTTTAAATGATCAGATCTAAACTGTAATATTAGTATAACATTGAGATCAATACAGATGTTAAAATCCAAATGAACATGCATTCAGTAGAGATAAAAAGATATGTATTTAGAAAAATATAAATCAGCTTTTAATGAATTTAATAGCAAGACATATACACTTTCTCAATTCAGTGAAATATGAGATAGAAAGATAGAAAAGAATACACTCAAAATGCAGACTTTTAATATCTTTTCATTCAAGATAATTCTTTTTAGGGCTGACAAACAAAGCACTAGTAATGAATAGTTTTTGATATTTTTGAGATCACTGCATTAAACCCTGAAGTCAATTAAACACTCTTCTCAAAAGTGGGAAACGTTTTCAAAGTTAAAAAATTTCTGTTAATGGTCAGACCTGATGGGTGGAACCAGGAAATGCAGTTCGTCCAAGCACTTTCCATGGTAGTAGCGATAGAGCAGTAAAAGACTTGCCACATCCCGCCTGTGAGAGAGAGGTTGGAGTGTGGAAAATAATTCTTCTCCAACAAGGACTCTGAAACACTTTTGAATTCTATCAAGACTGGAAAGTGAGGTCTGGGCAGCTCCTGCCCAAATATGGCAAGAGCACTCCATTTTCAGCCTGAGTATAAATGTAGAGGAGAGCACGAGGAGTCAAGTACTTACTGGAGCGGTACAGGGAGCCGATCATTTTATGTGCATCTGTAGCAATGGATCATATAAAGGGGTTCCACTTGAGGTCGGGTGTGAGTTTGAGCATTGAATGTAACCAGCCAGGTTTTTCCCCACTGGGAAGTTAGCATTAGATTTGAAGAGAGGTCAACTGCCAATCTCTGATCATCGAGTGTTTTAGAGATGCACAGGTCTGTCGTCATATCAGTGTTATAGATGTTTACAAATGATTGGCGTATATTCTTAGGTAGATCATTTCTGTAAATCAGAAAGAGGGTTGGTCCGAGGAGTCACTCCTGGAGGACTCCTGCATTGACTGTGAGGGGCTTGAAGAATTGACCATTAATAACTACCTTCAGTGATTTACTTGTTAGGTAGGATTTTATAATAGAGAAAACCTTTCTACAGATTCCATAGCTGGAGAGCTTGTATAACAAACCTTTGTGCCACACCTTGTTGAAGACCTTTGATATATCTAATGCTATGGTCCTTGCGGTATGTGTGTCGTCAAGGGCCTCACTGTGTGTGGAATGGTAGCTAGGACATCAGCATTGGATCTGGCTGATAGAAACCTATACTGCCCATCTCACAAGAGGATGTTCCTATCCAGGTGCTCTCATCCTTCTTGTTGATTAAGGCCTCAAAAGCTTATCGAGGAGATTGTTGGATAGGTTACTCCATTTCTCCCTATCTCTCTTACCTTCAGTATGTCCTGTGTGTGTCAAATTTTACAAGCCCTCTTTCCTAATGTCCTAGAAATTTCAACCATCTCTTTATGATTCTAAGTATAAGTGTTCTTTTTGTTTCCTTTAAAACTTCCTTCTTGCTCGCATGTTCTGTCCATTGTATTCTCAGTATCTTTCTGTAGGACTAAATCTCTGTTGCCTCTTCATCTGTGAGGAAATTTTCCAGCATTCACTGCCATGTCAGAGGATAAATATTACATAGTAATATTTTAAAAAATAACAAGAAAAATGTGCTTAATTACTAACTTCTGAAACAGAATGGATTGTTATCCTCTTTACAAACGAAATTATTTATATATTTTTAATGGAACAGATTTAAATCTAAAATCATCAGGTGATGTGACTCCTCACCATATGGGTCCCCCAAGATGAAGAAACTTTTGATCTTAAAATAGAAACATCTAACATCCCATCTTACAAAATCTTTAACCTAGCATTAATAATTGCTTTAAGTTTCAATTTATTTCTTAAAAAAAAAAAAAATTAAAATTTCAGTTGGGCCACTTTTAGGGACTTCATTATGTAATGTCAGGTTTTGTTCAGAATATTCAGTCTACAACATTTCCTGCAGCAGATAATAATATTAAATGAATAGAAGGCTGTCAGCTTAATAAATCCTAGATCAAGAAATAACATTTTAAAGCATGTAAATACTTGCAAAGTAGATTTGGCATGTGAGTGCTTTAGATAGTAAATTTTAATTATATTACTAACATTAACTAATTACTTTTATCAATCATACAGTTTTATTATTTGTTTATCATAATTGTTTGTAATGCACTTAAGTTGTTTTAGAGATAATGAAAACCCATTTCATAATGATATTTTTATTAAATTTTCTTTTATCAAATTTCTTTTTATTACAACTTCAGCTGACTAAGCCTTGACCATTAAATAAAATTTGGAATGAAGAAATATTTTTGGACAAGGCTACATTAACTAAGAGACTTTATGATTAAAAGACTTGATAAAAAAAACTTGTTTTTAAAAATAATGTACTCTCTTTTTTTTGTGTTTGTTCTACATTTCTATTTGTCTACAGATTCAAATGTATTTTATACTCTTCAAAACAATTTCTTATTTTTAATTCACTAATTATATATTTGGGTTTTTCTAGCAAACATATTATGGCAATATCTCTCAAACTAAAATGCTATATTAGTAACATCTTATAAGAACAAAAGACTAAATTTTCCACCGTCTTGTGTATGATGATAAACTACATCTAGCAGCAAAGCCTCTAATTGAGAGGTTTTGAGGATCATGGAACTAAATTGCTGTTGTTCCCAGGTACACCCTGACCTGGGATGGTATCACCTGTTAGGGTCTCAGCTATGGGCAAATAGTAAACCCCAAACTGGGTTCAAAAAATGAAAATATAAAAATACATTATAAAAAATTACTAGCAATACACTTTTTATAGTAAAAAAATTATCAATACATTATTGGGGAAAAAAAAAGATGACCTGCAATACATTTTTGAATAAAAAACTCACAAGAAAATAAAATTTTTACATTAAATGACCCATAAGGAGTTGATAAGCCATTAAACAAACAAACAAACCAAACTAAATTTTCCATATGTAAAATATTTGTTTATTCACTCTTAGATTCTATCAAATTAGTGCCAGTGGAATCGAGAGTATGTGATTTTGGGTCCTCCTTTGAAAGGTCACACTTCTTGTGCAGATATGAGGGACACTCTCCTTGTGGGTTAGATGCTTATATAACTTCCTGTTATCCTAAGTTCAGCAGGGGTCATTGCCTTGTTTACATTTTGGTGCACTTACTGATATGCTTTGAAGCCTGATTCTGCACTTAGTTGCCTTCTAGGTCAATCCTTGGGTCTCTGAGGTTTTTTGATTTCCTGAGTTGACACACCATATTAAACTTACTTTGGTATCTTAGGATGAACCAAGTACAAATTGGGCCACCACAGGTCAACTCTTTTTAGATCAAGCTTCCGAATAGACAATTCAGAATTCTAGTATTTCCTGGCATGAATCATATATTACACAAAAAAAATTAAATATCTAAAAATCTAAACTATTTTAAGCTTGTATCAATCAGTTCACTTGGGTGATCATGTCTCTTGATTCATGACTAACTAGGCAAAAGATTTTCCTGCAGTAGGTTGCTATTTCTTTCTGCAGTAGACTGGTTGCCAACCAAGGCTATAGGACCCAGTCTGTCCTGCTATTTAACCCATAACAAGGGGAAGAAGTTATAGATTGATACCCTTTCCGAAGGGTACTTGAGCATAAGTGAATGTAATGAACCCAACTGGAATTCAAACTCAGTTCTCCAATTTCTCATTCTAAGCCATTACACCACAATGCACATCTTATATAATTGTACTAGATGTTATAGCAAAATTTCAAGGAGAATTCATTTAAAAAAAAAAAAAAAAAAAGCCTCTACACAAAAAATATCAAAGAATCCTACAAACTAAACACAATTTGGGTAGAAATATTCTGAGTTGAATTTCATTATCTGCTCTAAGATCAAGTTGTAAACTGAGAAATTTACCTGAAAAAATTGTATATATTGGGTTGACTAAAAATTTTGTTTGGTTAAGTAGGAAATTTACTTAATAAATCACCCCCCCCCCCCTAAAGAAAAACATCAGAGATAGCCACCTAATAATCTGTAGTTTTTCTTGTTACCGGAATAAGCACCAACGGATTTTAGGAGATTCTAGAATTGAAGTTGCTTTGGTGTATCAATTATCCAGGCACTTTCCGGGGCTGCTTCAACATGTCACATACATGCTCAATGTTATTTAAATCAAGTAAGCACAGGAACCAATGAAATATCTAAATGTTAGTCAGTTCCATGTTAGCTGCATATAAAGAGGGTGGGGGTTCTGTTATTTTGTTGGAACAAACCATTCATTGGGCAACATGATTTGTGGATGTCATATTTGTCAAAATAGATTTTAATTTCCTGATCAAAAACTTCTACAGAACACACTCCATGCCACAACAGAAGCCACTGCCAGCTTTCACAACACTTGACTGACTGGATCCATAGCCTCATTCAGTTTATACCACATATGAACTAGACTGTCTACTTGAAAAACACTGAAGCAGCAATTGATGTCATGATATCAATAATGGTACTGACACTAATATAGCATTTGTCTGGAATTCATATATCCCTGGTCTATATTTGACACTGTTGCCTTAGAAAAATCTAAAGCAGTTGCCACTTCTGAGATAGTTCCTTGTATTTCTAGTTGCAACAGTCATTCCACAGTGTTAAATCTTGTCCATTCCCCATGACAGCCATTTCTACACTATTTTATTTCCTATTTTGTCATACATCATTCAGCTGAATCTATTTCTACAAGTGAGAAATGCTATTTCTGAGATATAGTTCCTGTCTTTAGTGGCCACAATCATTCTGCAATGTTAAATCTTGTCTGTCTCCAATAACTGCTACAGCTACATTACCGCTCTACCTGTCATACATACATCATCTAGCTGAGCCCATTTTTACATGTTGGAGCAAAGACAAAATACCCATGAAAATTGATTATTTACAAATTGGCAATTCTGCTCAGGATCAGAGTTTAGTATAAGTATCTGTATAACTTATAAATGCAAATTTTCTTTCTTTATTATATATGTAAAGCCTGAACACACACCAAATCTATTCTCAAGTGTAGAGCTTTATTAAAAGATTTTTTTAAATCCTATGCAGAGTTCTTTAAATGTATTTATATCAGGGAATTGAAAAAGGAGTCAATTTGATTTTTCTTTAAAAAAAAAAAAAAAAATCAGTAAATATTCAAATGCAGTTTAACATATATAACATGTTTATTATATGCTTTTTCAGATTGAAAATTGCTTGAAAATAAATGTCAAATGTTATTTATTATTTGTTTTCTAAGATTAACAAAATTTCAAAAAGTGTATTTCTTTGTCCATTCACCCATGTTCTAGCACAGCTATATGTTTACCACCATCTGTGTTATGCAATGTCTCAAAAGCAGAATTTCAATGGAACTTTTCAAGGAAGTAAGAAAATTATCAAGGAAATTTAATTAGGCTGGGAACCTTGTATATACTTAAATATCAAATGTTGTTCAAAATACATTAAATGGGCTCTAATATTCCATTGTTACTATGTCTTTGTTAACATTTAGAATTTTTTTTCATTTTTGCCTCTCATTTGGCTTTAGAAAACAGGTGCCATCTTTAATGCATTGACCAGAATGACCAAAGAGATAACTGGGAGAACTAAAATGTTTGAACTGTAGAATATCTTATTAGTAACCATGGCAACATATGTAAATGATGTAGTGGCATAGATTAACAAAATCAGTTATCTGCAATTACGCTGTTGTTTCTAAGTATTAATGATCTTGAAAAGTTGCTTCTGTCCATGAAAATCTACAGTCACAAGAAAGCTTCTTCGTTTCTAATCTACTGCTATTAAGCCTGAATTTCATAACAGCATTTGAAAATGGCTTCAATATCATTTATAAAAATTGACTACAACAGATTATCTTTTTTATTTTATTTTTAACTGGAATAATTTGAAAGTTTCAATTGTTGTCCTATATATTTTTATTGTTATATTCTATATAACAATGTTATTTTGTTACTACTATTATATAATGTTATATTATGTACAGGGACAAAGAAATACCTAGGTTGGTGTCCAGGTGTATTGTAAGCCTACTGAAAGTGAGAGATCCCTGGTTTTTGTTTAAGACATCTACCTAAGAGAAGGAAAACTGGTATAATATCTGTGGCTCTGCTTGCATCCAATGATGTAGACCAGTTCTTCTTCATGTGCAAATGTATTCAAAGTTCAGAGTGAGACATTGCCCCTGTGCAAAGCCTTCCATCACTTCAAAAATTTTTCTGCACAGATATTGTTTGATTTGTTTTCAAGATGTTAACATCTTGAAAACTAATAGACCAATGAAATGAAAAATAGTCACAACCATCACATGATTTAAACATCTTAAAAATTTAGCTAAAAAAAAAAAAAATTACCATACATGAGGGTTGTGGGTTGAGGTGACTGGTACCTTCATACTTACCAGAATGACTCATCAAATATTTTATCATGTGATGGAAAATATAAATTGCTTACTTTTCTTTCTGGCTTTGTGGAACTGACTCCCAAGAGGATGCTACACAATCATGACAATATTAACATTTAATCCTAAAGTTGAACAGGTTATCGTCCCCACATATACCCATAAACTGTGCCTCTTCTCTACTTAAATTAATTTTATTTTTATTTTCTAGGGTAAGGATTCAGATAAAATTGCATTCTCCTGGGATCATCTTTTGTCAACTGTGAGTAAAAGTTTTTGTTTTTTTATTTTACTTTTGATGTTCACTATCAACTGTAAATAAACATTTTTAATTTTTTTTTTTTTAAATTAATTATTTATGTCCTTACTGTTCATGTTTTATAAAAGAACTGGTTTTCTTATTTAAAAAAAAAAGTGTTTGGTTCCCACAGACTATTTTAATGATGCTTTTCTGCCCCTCTCCAAAATTTAAAATAATTTATTCACTCTAAGAGTGAAACTTTGCACAGTAATTACCATATTTTATGTCCTTTAAGACGGCCCATATATAACCCCCTATCCAAAGTCAAGTCATAAAATATCTCCCACATCTTATCTGGTAAGTTAATCTTACCCAGATGTCATTGATCAGCAGTACCTTTACCTAACCTAATTCTATAATACTTTAATATTAAATGGAGAGGGTCTGTAACCAGTGTTTGATTTATTGATCTGACTAGAAATCCAAGTGAGAAATTCATTATTCATGATTATTGTTTCTAAATATGAAGGAAAAAAAAAATAAAAAAGTTTTTTTTTTTTTTTTTTTTAGTTACCAAAATGTAGACCCACAATAAGTGTAAATATAAAGAATTCACTCATCTTCCTTTCTTCAATAGAGGTTTTTTCCTCCCCACACTTAGCATATTTTTTGCCTTCTAAATTAAACTTATTCTAGAGAATACCAAGTGCTGTAAGCTTGTGTGTGTGTCTGAGTAGGGGGTGGGGTAATGGCTTGCAATGAGAGATCAGAGAGTCAAGTTCTATTTCCTGTCAAGTTCATTATATATTCTTCGGGAAAGCATGAATCTTCTCCCCACAGCTATAGGTTAAATAGCAGGACAAGTTGGATCCTATAACCTTGGCTGCCAACCAGTCTACTGCAGAAAATAATGGCAGAAGGATTCCCACAATAAATTGCCAAGTCAAACATCAGTCGAAAAGAGACATGATCACCCAAGCATGCATCACACATGGCACCTAAGGAATTCTAGAGATATGCTGAAAAGTTCTTGACCTAATTAAGAATTGATTGACCTTGAGCCATTAGACTCAGATGATTCTAGATCAGTGGTTCTTTTTTGACTGATGCACCCTTTCACCAAATGTCTGACTCAAAAGATGCATTCCAAATAATCAGTGACTACCCTAGGGTTGCTGGCACCCTGGCAAGCTGAACTTTGGTGCCCTTACAAGTATTATTTTTTTAAAATTTTCACAAAGAGAAAAACTGAACTGTAGAATAACAAGTTTATTATAATATACAACTTAATACAAGTTAAAGAAAACATTCATTATCTTACCTAAAACAATTTTTTCTAATCTATAGATCTGCAAATCTTTTAATGGCACTTTCTACACCTATCTTTTTTACAAGATCATTTTCTATTGACAAAATAGCCTAAGAATTTAATCTGTTTTGGGTCATGGATGACTGTATGTTTTTATAATCTTTAGTTTTGGAAGATCCCAAACACATGTCATGGCACCCTCAGTCTTGATGGCACCCCAGGTGACTGGCCAAGTTACCAGTAACTTGTACCAGCCCTGCAAATAATATGAACATATTGAAAATCTTCATTCTTTTCCATACTAGTACATATACAGGGATCATTTTTATAGAGGAGTTGTTTTTTACTCTCATGATGCGCTCCCAATCTTATAAATAAAAACAAAACCCCACCACCACCATGAAATACTTAAATTCCAACCTAGGTAAGAACATTTTTTTGGCTTTTATTCAATTATAATAATTGTCATTTTTACGAGTCTGGGACAATGAAAATCTCCATTATTAATATACTCTCGAATATTTGCTTCTTTTCTGATCAAAATATAAAATTAGTCAACATCATTATAATACAAATATGTTAGTATCCAATAAAATATAGATTGAGGATGGTAACTAATAGTAGGATGCAAGGTTAGCATTATCTAATGTGATAAAGAGTTAATTCATCCAGTGATATTGTCTATGTAGAGTAATTGGCAAAAATGCACAACAAACTGAATAGACAAATTTTTCGATAAACAATAACAAAAAGAACAGTAAAATAATACTAAGCAAACAATATGCTAGGGAAGACTAGGCAAAACAACAGTAATAAGGAAAAAAATTCACAAAGTAAGGATGGAGTTAACAAACAAAAGAGGTAGAGTCAAATAATTGTGTTCTGACTTCAAGACAAGAAAGAACAAAAATATGGCAGATGAGACAGGAGTGGTTCATTTTATTGGTTAGGAAGAAATCCCAGCATGCATCTGTATGATTTGTCTGTTGCTAAATTGTGTGTGGCGGGGGTGCAGTCATTCCTATGGATTGGAACCAACAGTCTAATATAAGGACAAAAAGTAAAAATGACAGAAAGTCAAGTATAAAACTTGGTAACAGCAATCTATCTTGTACATGTACGCAAGAGATCTGTTCTAAGCATATGCTAGAAATTTAGGGTTCAGTTGTAAGACTTGTATTGAGAGCATATCAAAATAGTAACCAAACCCAAACTCCTATTGCTTAGGTTATCTATGAATAATGAGGTTTCATATAAGTTGTGCATTTAAAAACATTTTGCTAAATACAAAGGAAAGAAAAGCTTAATCTTAATTCTTTCTTTAAACTTAACCAATTATGTAACCAACTGGTATCACGTTATATTTTCTTGATGCAACCTTTGTAGCTTGTTACACAAGAGCATGAGAAAAGGTTTTTTGATTCATATGGAATCTCCAACTTTTTAATGAAACAGTTGAGGTAAACAACAAACTCAAATCAGCTGGTGAACGTAGCCTGCTTTCTCTCTTCTTTTGTCTGTTCTTTGAACATGCCAACCTGCAGGGGAAAATAATTATCTACTTTTAGCCTATTGATATTTCTGTTTGAAAATAATTAAAAATATTGAATTTCATGTAACACTTATTAGTTATAGAATAAGTTCATACAGGTGTGGTGTATGAATCTTATCAGAGCAAGGGTAAATAAGCAAGGAGACGTGTATGTCTATTCTGTATATGTGCGATGAGGTTTATAAATAAAATGAAATGAGACATTACCATATAGACATTGAGGAACATGTGGAAGTGTCAGAAAAAGAAAATGTCCATAATTGTTGTGAATATGGAGAACAAAGAAGTAGAATTCATTACCTTGAAAAAGAAAAAAAAAAGCAAACAAAGACATGAAGTCTAGTTCTAATGTCAATAACTTATAAGAAATCTCATGAAAATTACTCAGGATTACTTGATCTTTTCTTGTTAGACCTTATAAAAATAACACTCATTTGACTTTAGATATTTATCAGAATGCTAACCCAGTCATTATGTCTCCATACACTCCACCTCACATTATTTGCCTAGTTACTGGAACCGACAAACCTTATGTTGTGGTTAAGAATCTTAATTATAGAATGTGTGCAATGTTTATAAATGTTTTGAACAAAAAATAGAAAACAAGGTCATTGTAATGATGACAGCTGTAAAGACAAGATTATTTTAAAATGTTTACTCCATCTTATGAAATATATCTTAAATCATTCAACTGATTTTGTGAGCAGTTATATTTCTTCATACAAAACAGACTGCAAAAGAATCCAGACTAAGATTCAAAAATAATCTTTGCTTATAAATTGCTGTCCACCAATGTAAACCTTCCTCTTCAGAATTCTCCAAGTTTTCAATCAGGTTTTAAAGTTTTAAATAAACTAACCACTTCAATTGAGTCTTTGAAATACATTTTATTCAAATTTTCAGTACTCCACCCTGCCCCCATCATATTTTTTAAATTGTTTGGTTTCTTGAAAAATGGCTCCATGTATGTCTTAAAAATAAATGTCATTTTAACATCATCTGGAACTTATAGAACCACCACCTGTTAGAACCACCCCAAAACATCACACCATTTCTGCTAAGTTGACATCTCAACTTGTGAAAGCAGTTTGTTTCCACTTCTAGCAACCCAGCCTTTTTTCTGTCTGTCTGGACCAACAATAGCATCCCAGTAATCCTCAGTGGAAAGAATGATTCACCAATTGATCTTTATGTATTCTGTTGTTTCTTTCATTGAAAAGAGGATGAATGATCAGTTTCAATTTTGATAATTGATTTAGGATCTGACACTACCTTGCTGTCACAATGCAATGTCTGAAAATTTCATAACTCGACAGAGATTTTTTTTTATAATTTCTCTTGTGATTATCTCCTTGATGTTTGTTTAAATTTATCATTATCAGACCTGCATCAAACTTATTAAAGAATTATTAGGAAGTTATTAAATATTTCTCTTTATCTATCAAATCAGCCTTATGATCTCTTTTAAAACATCAAACTCACAACTACAAAATTCAGATGGCAGCCATTTCTTTACATCCGTGCAAAACAAATTGGCTTTCCTCCTAACATTCAACAAATAAATTTTTAAATTCCAATAAGTATTTTATTTTATATATCAATAAAATAAGTGGCTAATAATGTTAAACAAAATTTTTGATTTCACTAATTTTTTCTGCTCTCTCCACAAAAGTTTAACTGAACATTGATTTCTTGATGAGGTTTTCTTTTATACCAAAATACCTGCTAGGAATAACTTTTCATCTTTTAATTTGCTCATTTCCAACCTAAAACAAATTATGAAGTATCATATTATGTCTTATTGTACCATTTTATAGAAATATTATCTTCTCATGGGTGAATAAAGAATTACATATGCCTACTGTCTTTGAATACATTTTACTCTACTAGTAATTTTTTACTAGGAATGTTCTGTCTGGGGATTTTTCAGTGTCTATACCAAAATAAATTCTTAGTAGATACATTTATAAGATGATTACTGCAATCAAGTATTGATAGAACTGCAAAATGAGATTTCACTGTTTTCTTCAAAGTTTAACCCAATTTTTTAGCCTTGGAATTGTATAAAAGATATTAGCCCCAAATTTCTCAACCCTTACAATAAACACTATTCTGTTGGCTTCATTCATCCAAATTGTCTGAGGACTTTTGGTTAACAAGCTTGTATTGTACACCTCCATAAATAGATATTTACTAAGCTTAAATCAATTCGGATCAAGGCACCAACAGGAGTGTGTCTGGTAAGATTCTGGAAACTCTTCAATACTTTCCAAATGGTCCTAAATTTGGAACTACTCTGTAATCATGGGTTAATCCATTTTTAATACATCTTAATGAGTTTTGCTTTAACCAAAGTACATTATAAAAAGAAAAAAGATTATGTTAACCCTATTCTGTCAGTAATATTAATATTAATTCCTGAAAAACCTATTTTCCGTATTGACTAATATTGTAAAATTACTTGCAATACTTTTCTATAGAAATATCCTGGGCAATGCATTTACATTATACATACAATATCCTCGTTCTACCAGTAATATGTACATTAAATTCTGACAACTAACAAAACCATTTTCCTCACAATTTTCAATGCTCAATATTCAAATTGAATGACAAAATTTGCAAAACCAAATTTAGGCTAAAAAAGAATTTTAAAAAAAGCATTTAATCAATATTTTTTCTATTGTCAGAAATATTTTTGTTGTTAAGTGTAAAAAAAGACTAAATTGAAACAAGATTGATGGAGTAGCAGTAGAGCTAGTGGGCAGTGATAAAAACCAAAACATTGCAGACTTCTACAGGTTTCAAAGCAGTCTATGATAAAATACAGTTGTGATTTATTTTAATCACTTTTTTACCTCCCTCACACAAGAATTTTCTGTGTTACATCATTCATTAGAATGACCTACCCATGATACCACAGATTACATAAACAATAATACAGTAAACTATGTTTATAGGATATGTCAGTGGTAGTACTAAGCAATGTAGGATAAATAGTCTTCTACATTATTGAGGTTAATTACTGTATACATAAAGGCTTTTTAGATCTGTTTTCTATTTAAAAATTTTACATGGCATTAAAATGGATCTAAGTAACAAGTGATATTGTATGATTCAACCATCAGTTCCAAATGAGAGAGACTGGTTGACTAAGAAAATGATAATGTCTATCTTTCCTGTTGTTGTTTGTGTATGTGTTTTGTTTTTTGTTTTTTTCTTTTCTGGTTTGCAAAACATCAAAATCCTGCCTATTAAGAAATGTATTTTGTTTCACAGGAAAAAATAATTGAAACCTAAACATGTCCATGCAGCAGTTGATATGAGAGAAATAAATCACCTTCTCAAATTGGATTACAAAGAACCCTTCCCTCCAGACACACCCCTTTTTTCACTAATGTCCTAATTCGGATTAGAAACTGGAAACTCATGCAATGTTGTTTACTTTTGTTTGATAGCAAAACTTGACCATTTCCATCACATTCAAATATAGATAGTAAAAGATATTACTAATTAGGTTGACATCATTATTGCTCTGCTAAAGTGATTTTTTTTAATAGTTTGCATAAAGAAAATTAGTTTAAAAATATTACATTGTTAGGTTGATGTAAAAATAATTGCATATTTTAACTATCAAATTTAAAGTTCCATACATAAACTTGGAATAAGAAATTTATGTTGGTTCCAATTCAAGTAGGAATGACTATAAAAACATCCACCTCCTCAAAATTATAGACAAATCATACAGATGCATGCTGGGATTTCTTACTAGCCAATAAGATAGGCCACTTCTTGTCTTGAAGCCACACTACAGTAATTTGTCTGTAACTCTCTTGTGTGTTAACGCCATTCTTAATTTTGTGAACTTTTTCACCTCTTTACTGTTGCTTTGCCTACGTTTGTCTAGCATATATATTTGCTTGGTATTATTTTTGCCTTTTTCTTTTCTTCTGTAATTGCTTATTGCAAACTTTGTCAATTCTGTTTATTGGGCATTTTTGCCAATTACATTTAACCATGGTCAATTACTCTAAATTTTTATTTTAATTAATAAATTGTAAACATTGTTGTCAACAATAGACAAGTCTATCAGAATTCTGGAACCAATATATTCTTCAAAGGTATTCTAAGTGTTGCTCAGTTGTTGAAGATCATCTCTTGCAAGAGATTGACAAGATTCTTCTGCAGAATCATTTTCAAGTCAGACAGAAGATTCTGTTGTCTTTAATTGACCATTGTTGGATGTAAGCATTAAATTTTATTAATGCATTTGGTCAATTTCCTAACAATACTTCTCTGCTGTGATGGTTTCACCAGTATTCAAGAATTAGGGGGACTGTCTTTTCATGCAGATTTGATTTGGGAGTAGTACTTTCATGCTTTTGCTACAATCTAACTGTTGTAGTATAGAATCCACTTTTTATTACAATGTCTTCAAGAAATTAATCATTTTGTTGTGCAAAAGGTAAAATAAAGCAGACATTATAGCAGCAAATTGTTTGTTCCTGTTTAACCAGTTTTTTTTTTCTAATTTGGTGCAAACGTCAAACAAATATTGAATGTTTTTTTCTGCAAACTCTTAAATTGTTTTGCATGAGTTATATTCTATAATTGCTCTCAATTGGTTATTGTCATTTGTGAAAAGAGCATCTGTAGCCCACATCTGCAAGGCTATTATCTCTATTACAAACTTTTTGGAACCAATGTTAACCTCTGTTGATGGTCCCCTCGTTGATATTACATATAGTCCCCAACACCATTACATCCCTTTTTAAACTCATGCAATAAAATAATGCTACAAAAAAAAAAGAAAAAAAAACAGATATATTAAAAAATAAAATTGGACAATAAAAAGTACAGCCACAACAAATGGCAAGATGAAAAAAAAAAAAAATAACAGCTGACCAGTCTTCATTCCCCTCTCTTATCAGAGATTGATTGAGGAATTAAAATACTGTACACAGACTAAAAGAAAGGTGTGGAAATGAGGATAAGAAAATTTACCCAAGTTTTCCATTATATGCAGATCTTCCGTCTCTGAACATCTTAATAATCATCAATGCACATTCATCTACCATGTGGTGGTTTTCTGTTTTAAAGTGATCTCATTCTTTCATCTGAAAATTCATCAAGACAATTTAAAAAAAAATTGAGACAGCCTTTGAGATCCAACAACCATTCCTTTTATTTGCACAATGTTATCTGTTTATAGCATAAGTATGCACGTGTCAATATATAATTGATATATGTGTGTATTTAAACCACATCACTTGAGGTCTTTCAACAGCAGTAACAACTAAGATGAATATCACATGAAGAAAAAAATAACATAATCAAGATGTTGACGTTCAACACTACTTCAAAGAAAATAGATTTTTGATTGATTTGATGTTTTTTACGGCTTTTAAACCTTTTGCATTTGTAGATTATTTAAAGCCAGAAAATATTTTTTAGATTTTTAAGAATTTTTTGGAGATGATGATTTACTGATATAAGTCCCAGTAATTAACCAATAGCTGGAGGAGAAGAGATGGATTCATACCTTTCCTATGGGTATTTGCATATAAACCACCTGCAGATGCAAGCTTAGAGCACCTGACATTCCTAAACAGTCACCCATTTAGGTTCAGACCAGGTTCAACATTGCTTAACTTTGGTGATCATACGAGAACTGGTGTTTCAACATGATATGGGATAAGCCTCAGCAATACTGGAAAGAGCAATAACAGCTATTGAACTTGAGAAACCTATTTTCCTGGAAAATTGTTTTAAGAGAAAGATTTTATAAAATTTCAACCAACGTAGCACTGACTGCTAAGTCAATGAATGCCAAATGTTTCTTTATAAGGATACAGTTAATATTACCATTACTGTTTCTCCTATTCACTTTTGTTGGTCATTATGCACAGTATTTTAATTCCCTGATCAAGTTCTTATGAGAGAAGAATAAATGTCAACTTTACTCCTACAGGCTGTAGCTCAACATATCATACCATTTTGGAATCAAACTGACTCTCTTGGCAAATTAAAAACATTTCCAGACCCACAATCCTGAAATTTTGGATTTCCAAGTTTTCATTACTGTGTTTTTTTTGGGGGGGGGGGGGGGGTACATGATTTTTTGCAACAAATCTTTCGTACAATAATTTTCATAACTTGGAAATAAATCTGGGAATAATTTAAATTAATTGTGAAATCCAGCGAAAGTTTCCTATGAAATAAAAATAATTGTTTGTACAGAAAGTAAGGATCTATTTACATCAAATTGTCTTTAAATTAAATGGCAACAGAAGAATTATCATTGAACTTTTAAAGGTAAGCTTATATATTAATGCAATACTTAAATGCAGTGATCAATTTTGAATTCTTCTGTAGTTTGTTTCCTATCGCATCTACCCCTCTCTACCTATTGTGAAGATTCAATCAAGAACCCTCCACAGGAGCTAGCTTAAATGCCACCCTATAGGCTGGCTTTTAAGCTAGTATTATTATATAAACCAGATTACACTTAAAGAATACTGGAAGCTTGCATTGGATATTAGCAATTCATATCACCTCCAACACTTGAAATTATTACTCAATGAAAACCATGTTGGCTGTAAGTGGCTATTATGGTGAAGTATTTTGTCATTCCTTACATATATCTTTATAGTAACTTTACAAAAAGAGATTTATTTACTACTGAAAATAGACGAAAATCACAATTTTTTTTTATCTTTTTTGTTCCCTGTTCAGTTTGTTCCCAGTCCTCTGCTATTTTTATCTCCATCAATATCTTAAACTTGTTCTTAGAACCTGAGCTGCTACTTCTTGAGTAATAGCATTACAAGCAGAAAAATACATATTCTTGTCTACGGGTAACATATTAAATTAATACAAAAGCCCCCAGCACAATATTAAAGAAAGTTTAGACAATTATATGACAAGACATTTTATGGAAACAATTCTGAAATGTTAGCTTCATTGTTTAACCTAAGATAATTCAAGTAGTAATAGTGAATGCAATACAAAGAGCAGTTAAGGCAGCTTTTATTTTCATGACAATGTGACATACTAGATTTATATTTGAAAAAAAAAATACAGAATTTTAACTTAAAAAAAAAAATCTTTTGATATTCATTTTAGAAAACATTTTATGCTATGTTAATGTAATAATTACTCATCAGCATATTTTTCAAAATGTCAGAAAAATCTTTAAAATGTCTATGAAGTTTAAATGACTTTTTATTGTTTGCATATTGCATGCTTTTTAAGAATTGTTTACAAAAAGTGCTTAACTGAATATAAAATATACATTCAACATTGTTTAGTCTTCATGTTTAATCTTGAAAAATATGTAGCAGAAAATAGTCAATGGATCACTGAAAATGATGTTAATGATGCAATAGGTGAAAAGGCACTACTTAATTAACTGGTCTGCTTGTAAAAAAAAACAAAAAAAAAAAACAGGCAGTAGTTTTGGAGAGAATAATTTTTGAAGCTAAGCATTTAGTAGAGCTTCCTGGGGGCACAACATTTGTCAGAACTGAAAAATTTTGATTCCTTTATCATTTTAGAAAGAGGGTTCAGTTCATAATATAAATACAGTATCAAATCTATCACTAATTTCCTAAAGAGTTATCTGTACCTATTTTTTATTTACAAGTTTGAAAATATGTTTATATCATTGATAACTGTTTACTATGAATTAGGAAAAAGGAAACATCAGTAGTATACACTTAATGATGTAAGCACAATTGATATTTGTTAATAAAAACAAGTATAATACGTTAGGGTGCCAGGAGTCAGTGTGGCACTATATTTGTATTATGAACAGGATCTCCCTAATAAAATGATTAAAAAAAATCCCAGTAGAAAAAGGTCAAAATAATGTTAATCTACAAAAATCATCACCCACAAATTTTTTCCCTGTTATTTTTTTGTTATGAGCAGACAAGTTGACTTAAGTAAGGTCATTGTAGACACACTCAGAGAATTTGCAAGTTTTAAGGAAATTATGAGCTTGAGAACATGCTTCAGAAAGACTTCAGATTTTGAGAATTGGAGAGACACTTGAAGAAAAATGCAATATAACTAAGCAAGCAGTACTTGTTATAAATGTGACAATAACTGATCATGGAGTTGGGCTGAAAAGTTTTGTGACACATTCTGCAAAAACTTTGACATTATCATGTATGTCCTTCCATGTAACACTGCTTGTATGATTACCTCTTCCAACAATTTTAACAGTTTGAAGAATTCAATGAATACAAAACAAAATCCTTCTTTTGTGATGGAATACACAATTTATCTGAAAGATGCCGTATGGTCATAGAATACTTTGATGACTAAATAATGATATTATAAATTTATATAAATAAAAGAACTTGTCAAAAAAAAATGTTGGAAACTTTTACATCAACCTAATAGTTCATATAAGAAATATTCAGAACTTAACACATCTGGTATTCCATTTTCTCTGACATTTATATCTCATACCCAAAATATAACCCTATACAAACTGTTGTTGGATTTTTTTTTTTTCATTTTTCTTTTTCATCCTTAATCCTAAAAGAAAAAAAAAACTTTCATTCTTTTTACAGACCAATCCAATGGCAGATGATTTATCCAAAGAAAAATCCACTCCTAATGGAGGTGTTGTCATATCAAGTGCTGTCAATCTACACATGGATGATTCTCCTGACACTCCTGCAAAGAACAATTTACATTATGGTGTTGAAGATAATCCTTCCATTCACATGACATTCTTTTTTGGACTGCAGGTAATAATCAGAAAAGATTAGTACAAAAGGGAGCTGAAAAGTTCTTATCCAAGTGAGTTGGGACAAGAATTTTTCACTGCCCTCTTGTATATAAATAACTCATTTTGCTCTTTCTCACTCCACCCATTCTCCTTATTTCCCCTAACCTCCACATCCTCTCTGAGATATTGACTTTTTTTTTACATTTTGTGCCAAATTTCAAAGAGAATATTTTAATCCTTGATAATTTGTAATATTGATGGTGGCTGGCCGCTCATATCTGAATATGCCTGTCTACTAGGATGGCTAGCCAATTTGTTGCAGACGCCTGTTCAGGCACACTTGTTTGTTTAACATCCACAGAGGCCACCTGTGGTTTATATTGCAACTATGCTGAGCAGATCTTAGTTACAATTTCTGGGAAAGAGCACATTATCTGGCATAATCAACAGTCTGAACAAAGATAATGCACGCAAACTCTCGGTCACGATGACTTGTGACTTTGTGCTAGCACTACCATTGATGGATCCCAAATAGTTTTGTCTATCCAACTTCACTCATAAGGTTTGGGTAAACATGTGGTATTGTTTTCAGGCACTGTCCAAAGGTCCCAGACTAATAACATCAAGAATTCAACTTCCTGATAAATCATCCCCTATGAGATTTGAATCCAGGTCTCATAGTTGGAAAGCATGCATTTTAACCATTTGGCCATATAACATTAATATATTACTGATACATCAAATTGCGAATGTTTTAAAAATTGTTATTATTTTCAGTTGCATTTTACAACCTTTTAGAAAAATAATTTAAATATACTATTCAAATGGTAGGGTCAGATTCTTTTTCACCTTGATATGGCTACCATCCCTAACTAGGCTTGATAATTTTTCGGAGTATTCCAACTTGTCCACCACCACCACTGCAGCAGCACTCAGAATTGTCCTATAAGACAATAGCCTAGTGCAGGCCTGGGCAAACTGCGGCCAGGCATGCAGTTTTCTGCGGCCTGCATAGACATTGGGGAAAAAAAAAGCACATCTAAAATTTCATAACCTTGTCAAAGTAAACTGCTGCTTTGGGCCGAGACTTGCCCTCCTTGTGCAATAGATTTGGACCCTTGTTTAACAACACACTACACATGCGCAATCAGTCAACCCTACCCACTTTTCCATTTCACTTTTGATTTTGTCCTTGTAACAGTTGAGGGCAAGTTTTGCCATTTCCCTTTATTATGAGAGGAAAGCGCTTGAAAGTGTTTCTGCTAAGATCAGGGGTTATTTGCAGAGTTTTGAGGATGAAATCACAAGAAGATTTCAGGACTTCAAGAAAATTAAGCCTGAATTCAATTTGTTGTCTTATGCATTGACTGCTGATATGAATGCAGCACCTGAGGAGCTGCAGCTTGAGTTAATAGACATACAAGATGATCACAGACTGAAAGAAACGTATAATGCTGGGACATTAATGAGTTTTATAAATCATTGTCTGCTGATAAATTTTCATGTATGAAGAGATTTGCTGGGAAAATGTTCTGTATATTTGGATCAACGTACATTTGTGAACAAAGTTGGTTTTTTTTTTTTTGCATGAAATTTAACAAGAATAAATATAGATGCTCTTTAACAGACATAAATTTGGAGGCAGTAATGAGGATCTCAACAAGCAACCTCATTCCAAATTTCAAAAGAATTGTTAAAAGCTGTGATAAGAAATTGTTTAAGTTTTATTTATTGATTTTTATGCTTGAAATTACACCTTTTCAGAAATAAAACTTCATGTTCACTAATGAATACAATCAGTGCGGCCCTCCACTGCCCTCTGCCCCAACAATGTGGCCCTCCAGCCAAAACAATTGCCCACACCTGGCCTAGTTGATTAAAGCATTTAGTTTATGAGTTTGATGACATAGTAATTGTAAGTTCAATCTTTGGGCTGAGCAGTGTATAGATAGACTCAGTGAAAACAGGAAGAACAATAACAGAGCAGTACTAAATAATAACTAGATGATGTATCCTTAGACATGGGCCCGAATGAGAATAATCGACAATGTAGATATTACCCTGATCGACAAACACCTGATGAAGGCCAGAGGGCACAATGGCCGAAACATTATGATAACAACCAAAACAAACATGAAGACAATGATAATAATATGAATAATAATTCCTCATCGCAGCAATAAACATTTCTTAATGATATTGCTTTCACAAAAAATCATTTCCAATATATATATATATATATATATATATATATAAAAATAGTGAAAAAATAATTTTTTATAATTTATGAAATAGAAGGGAAAATGTTAGATTGTTAATGGGAGGGTGCATATAACAGATTAGTAAGTTAACCAATCAAAAAATATATAACAGGATATTCAGTCACCTTTTGGCTTTTCAAAAATATTCCCACATTAATCTCTGTCTTCTAATGGAAAGGGAGTGTCTTGAAAAATAAAAACAAGAAGAGTGACTAAAAATATATAAAAGTGTGAATGTATGAGATTTGACCAAGTTAAATTATTTCTGTTCCAAAGAAAGAAAATTGGTGCAATTCTTGGACTAGGTTATCATGTATTTTGCAATACACAAAATTCATTTGCTTCCAAGTGTCATTCCAAAGTATCTACTTTCAGACTAGACAATCACAAAGCTTTCATCTATATTTCATTGAATTCCACTGAAGATTGACTTTCTCTCTCCAGTATGATTTTTCACCCTAAGCTGATGCTTAAAGTAGCAATCAATTTGAAAGGAGAGAAAAAAAAAGACCCCACTTCAGGCATGGAATTCAGACATGTCTCCATTACACAACTCCTAATAACAGTTTCCTAGACCAAACGCACTGTTTTTTCCTATCAAGCAGCAAAAATACAGTGTTACGTACAGTGCTGCCATCCAAAGCAGAAAACTGTAAAACATGCAAACCATATTATCTTAAATAATTTGCAGAAAGCATGTTTCACCAGTGAAATAAGGCATATTCAACGGTTTCTTCTATATTGCTACAGTGAGTTGTAATATGTTGTGTGGGAAATCATCCACTGAGGATTCAATTCTGAATCATACAAGGTGTGATGGATAAATTGTCTAAATTATGCAAAAATGAAAATAACATCTCATTTTAACAGATATATTTACCTAAATTGCACAAAAATATCCTGAAATACTAAAGAGTAAATTGGCTTCAATCACAGTCTCCAGATGACTTCAGAATCTCCTGCAACTTTTCTGGATGGTCTCCTTGTTTAAGTTGGTGAATGCCGCCATAATCCTTGCCTTCAGTTCATCTTTGGTGTTACAAGGAGTTTTGTTGGTCTCTCGTTCAACTACACCCCACATATAATAATCAAGGGGGTTGCAGTCTGGGGAGTTAGGTGGCCAGATGTAAGGGGTGATGTGATTGCAGAAACTGTCTGACAGCCATGACTGGGTTCTCATGCTTGTGTGGCATTGTGCAGAGTCCTGTTGCCAGACATAGGGTCTTCCAGCAATCACCCTCTTGACCCAGGGCAGCACTACCTCCTCAAGGCACTTGATATAGACCTCCATGTTGAGTTTGAGGCCCTCACCAACAAATTCAGGAGTTTTTTTCTTATTAGAACGATCAGAGTGAGTTTTCCAAGCTGCTGTACCTTTGTAATCACCATTAGACTCTTCTACCTCTTTCCAAATCCTTTGCTCTTCCCAACTGACCCTACATTGCAGTTGACAAAATTAAAAACAAATACACATGTACAAAATTAAAAATACAAAGTGGTGACAATTTACCCATCGCACCCTGTAGATCATTAAGGCTCTGAGTCAGGAGATCTCTCTACCCACATTGTATCTAAGATGTGGAGAGATCTCCAGGTTCACTGTTGAAGTATTTCTGAGTCATTGCACTTTATGTATTAAAATGATGAAAATTTCTGGGATCTAACAATAGCGACCAATGTCATTTTATTTATCATTTTTGGTTATTGCTGAAGGACTCATCACTTTTTTGTGATGTGTGGACATTTTTCAGTAAATATTTATTGGTTTGGTTTGGTTTGATTTATGGCATCAATGGGTCATTTAATGTCGACAAAATTTTTATTTTTGGTAATATTGTTTTTCAAAAATCTATTTCTGGTAATATTTTTTTCCTTCAAAAAGCATATTCTTGGTAATATTTTTTTCTTAAAAAATCTATTTCTGGGAATAATTTTTTCTTAAAAAATTTATTTCTGGGAATCATTTTCTTTCAAATATGTATCACTGGTAATATTTTATTTTTTTAAAAAAATAAATATCTGGTAGTTTTTTGGGGTTTTTTTTTTCAAAAATGTATTGCTGGTAATGTTTTTACAAAGTATTTCTGGTATTAAAACCTATTTTTAAATTTTCATAGTTTTTTTATCTCAGTTTGGGGGGGTTAACTATTTTCCCATAGCTGGGACCCTAACAGGTGCTACCACCCCAGGTCAGGGTGGACCTGGGAACATCAGTAATTTAGAGGTGGTTCCACATTCTTCAAAACCTTCTGATCAGAGGCCTTGCCATTGGACATAGTTTATCGTCATACCCAGGATGGAATATTTATTGGCTCTTGATGTATTTGTACCACAAACAACATTGGCAGACTCATGTGAGTTTGGGTAAAAATAAGAAACAGAAAGCATTGAATTTGAACAAACAAGCATTAATAAATGTATTAAACAGATATATTAGAAAAGGAAATGTGAAATGAAGTTAAAGTTGTGAAGAGTTCAAAGCAACCTTCAGTATGTGCGAGCAGAGTGAGAAAAGATATCTTGCTCGTAGCAAAGCCAAGAGGAAGAAACTTTCAAATATCATGCACCTGTGATTATCATCAGAGGGAAGTAATCTAACATTATAAACCTCTCACATTTGTATCTACCCTTCTCACAGTTCATCTGATTGGCAACAGGCTACATTGCTCAGACTGCAGTGGATGGTCTAAACGATCATGTTGTTATAGTTTCAATTTAATTCTCTATTTTGCAACTTAAGAATAAAAGTAGTTCAGCATTTTAGGTAAATATTCAAATTTTAAGACTTTTTAAAGGCTAGTTTTATCTAAGGCTAATCATCTGATAAGTGTAGACTTGCCATTTTCAAGTTTGCATTTTGATCCCTACAGACTTCTTTCACTGAACTGATTTATCAGAACCAATTCACTCTCTTAATCTGTTCAGATTTAACTCGTCTCTATGTACCGAAAATTTAATCAGTCTCTTTCCTTCAACCTTATAATGAAGAATATGTACCTTATGCTATATATGAGGGAGTCCTGTTGTCAATACACTTTGGGGATCTGTGTC
This sequence comes from Acanthosepion esculentum, assembly GCA_964036315.1. Classification (NCBI taxonomy): domain Eukaryota; kingdom Metazoa; phylum Mollusca; class Cephalopoda; order Sepiida; family Sepiidae; genus Acanthosepion; species Acanthosepion esculentum. The sequence goes on along the minus strand of OZ038481.1, from coordinate 90,814,538 downwards.
ACCTGTAATAATGTGGGATCAACCAGTGCTGCTGAAAGACCTACCAACAGAAAGAGTGAGTGAGGCAAACAGCCAGGGAGAGTGCAAGAGACCGAGACAGCCAGAGAGAGAGAGAGTGGCAGAGCCAAATTACCAGCCAGGTGAAGTAGGCCACATCATTAAGACATTTAATATTCCTTTCTCAACAAAACTGTATAGCCGTTCATGAGTTGAGTTCGAGAGATTACCGGCAGCTTTGTAAGAATTAACTGAACAAGTGCAAATCCTTAGTCTTTCCTCTCTCTCCAATTGGTTTGAAGTATTGTCATCTATTGCAGATAAAGCAGAATGCTTTGGTCAGAAATTCTCTTCAAATTTCACTCATTACTCATCATGAGTATCTTCGCTTGATTTTCTCCTTAGAACAGTCTCTATTGAGTTATATTCACATAACTCAGTACATGGTTTCTGCTATCATTTCTAAAATAGATCCCTACAAGGCTTGCAAATTCTACTAACATTCTTGACTGATATAAGGTGGAAAGACTATATTGAATCTATTGCTAGGTCTGCTGCTATGTTGTGCTAGACAATTTTTCTCTCCTGAATCTATCTTACATATCTATAAGTCCACCATTCATCCATGCCTCAGATATTGCTTCCACATATGGGATGGTGCTCCTGCTATATATCTAGAGATTCTTGAAAAATCCAAAGAAGAATCAGCAATACTGTTGGTTCTGACTTGGTGTCTCGGCTTCAGTCATCTTCCCACTGCTCCAAAGTTGTTTCCCTGTGCCTTTTCTATGAATACTTTCATGGGAATTGTTCGGTTGAGCTCTTTGCTATGGTACCTAGACTTTATGAATTTAAGTGTACTACTGGATTAGCAACAAGGTTTCATCAATTTACAGTTGAATTGGCTGGATGTAACCGTTCTATACTAAGTTTTTTTTGTTGCACTTCTTGCTTGTGGAACTCTTCTGGCTTCTTACTTTCCAATCAAGTTTGATCTTCAAAAATTTTAATGCAATGTCAGTCATTATTTAATGTCTCCCTGATTACTCTTCTATTGTTCTCATTTCTCAATAATGCTTCTGTTTTCTAATTCTTTCACACCCAGTACCCCCCCCCCGTGTCTTGGTGGCTTTACTGCCTTGCTTCAGGTGATTTCAATTAAAAAGAAAAAAGGTTTAACAGGTCAGACAAAGTAAAACTTGCAGCTGCTCTTGAAAAAGACCTCCATTTAGTGGTTAGCTTGGGCCAGTAATGGCTCAATGGCTCACTTTCCACTGACATTAAGTGTAATGATTATATTGAATCAATTGCTAGGTCTACTGTTAGGAAAGTTGGTTCACTGTGTCATGCCAGACAGTTTTTCTCATCACAATCCATGTTGTGCATTTATAAATCTACCATTTGTCCATGGATTGAATATTGCTGCCATATCTAATTTCGTGCTCCTACTAAATATATTGAGATTTTTGATAAAATCCAAAGAAGGGTCTGTAAAGTAATTGATCCTGAACTGGTAGCATCTTTACTTCAGTTAATTTCTCACTGTGTGATGTAGCTTCTCTCTGTCTTTTCTACAAATATTTTCATGACAATTTTTCTGATGATTTTTTTCCTCATTAGTGCCTCGACTGCATGAATTTAAGCATGCTACGAGATTGGCAACTAGGTCTACCATTTTACTGTTTACGTAGCTAGATGCAACTGTAAGTTCTATTCTAATAGTTTCTTTTCTTACAATTCTCACCTGTGGAATTCTCTTCTGGCTTCTTGCTTCCCTACCACCTACAATCTTCAAAAATTGTTAATTCAATACCAATTGCCATCTTCTCTATTCCTGAATCCTATTCCTTTATTGTCCTTTCTCCTAAAGTTTTCTCGTTCTCTCTCACTTCCAGTAACCTCTTGTGTCCTAGTAGTATTATTGCCTTGCTTGGAGTGAAATCATTAAAAAAAAGAAAATGAAATCTGGATATCTGAGAAGTGTGTATCAGATTGTATCAACATTTGTGGGTATAGCACTCATTGAAAATTACTAATACCATTTGTTCGTTTGAGTGTATATTGCCCAAAGCTGGAAGATTTTCTTAGTGTTTCTTTTCTAGAATTAACTTTTCAGCACATCCAATCTTAAGAAATTAAAATGTGCATGCTGACAGGTTTTTATATTTGGCAGTCTTAGACAGCCTTTGAAAGGATGGTGGTAACAGACTTTGCAATGCATTGTGGAAGCCGTGTAACCCCTAAAGGAGTTTAGACTAGCTAGTTAAATGCATAGGAGTGTGAGCATTGACAGTTGGCAAAGGATGAGTGGATAAATCAGCAAAATTAATCTTCCAAACCTCCATACACAGTTCAAAAGTCATATCTGTTGCCTTGAAAGGCATTCCACTTAACATAGCTCTAAATACCAGAGCTTATCTTTCTTTATGGATCAGAAACTTGGACATAATCTGTTTGTCTTGAAAGACAACAGGATAGAACATATACAAATCTGCTTAGAAAAATCCAGAACATCAGTTGGAGATCCCATGCAATAGAGAACTGAGACCAATCTCTCTTAAGCTCAAACAAAAGTGACTGTAGTTTGCTGGCCACTGCCACTGAGCAGATGGGAGGTTGTCTCATCCTTACTTCTTTGGCATCCTTCTACAGATGTTTTCTCATGAAAGTTGACTTTCCCAGACACCATGGCTTGGGACTCAGGGTTGGACATTGGGAATCTGGGGACAGCAATGCAGGATCAAGCAGTGTGGAAAGGGATTGTTAATAGTGTTCTCACCAGCCACAGGGAGGTCAAGGGATAATGATCTTTCTTGATAAGCAAATAACCTCAGCTATCATAATTTCATTTATCTCCCTTTTTTTGAAAGCCTGATCTACAGAACTGCTAGTCAATCTAACTTGATTGTTTCTTTTGCTAGAATAGGCTACAAATTACCTTCTAGTTGTCCTCATAATTTATTCCCAATCACAGTGCCCATCACTTTTCATTTTAACTGGTTCTGGAAATTCTGGAAATCCAATAAGGATTTATTAAATTTCTAGTATCCAGCTATTTTGTTTTATAATTTATTTACTTCACTATTGTCTTATTGTTGCTTTGTATTGCAGTGTTCATTTCTTGTATTGTTTTGGTCTGTTTTTTCTTACTGTTGATTTGGGAATTTTATCAGTTCCACTTAAAAATACCCACTTATTCAGCAATAGGCACTTGAAGAAGGCCAGAGGTCACAGCAGCCTGAAATGTGATAACAACAACAATGATAAGGACATTCGTCAGAATGTAAATAATGTAAACTCCTCAACATCATTTTTGTCTGAAATTCAAAGATATTTTACTTGTCGCAATTTCATTTTCAAACAGTTTTACACACTTGTTTATGCTCTTATCAAGTGCAGTTGTTTTAGCTAAAATTAATTTATTCCCAATTGAAAACAAAATACTTTATTATGAACAATAAGGTTTTCAGTATTTCTGATTCAGAGATATTTTGAAAGCTGCTCTCCTACCACCATCATGCTAGAAGATTAACTTGATGTTGACAGACATGCCTGTTTAACTGATCATAAAGTAATCATGCCTTGTCTCTCATTTTATGCAAATAGCTTTTAAGTTTTTCATTTCTGTGCTAAAAAAAATACAGGTTTATTTGTTTTACATTTTACAAAAGCAGCAGATAACCTTATTCCCACAGTTGTTTGACAAGTCATATATCATTGTTAACAGAAAATGAAATAATGCTCACTTTATGACAGACACCAACAAATAATTATGTGTAAATGTATATGGTACTATATTATATATTTTCTTTTTGTCTTTTTCAGCAAGTGTTGATTTCTTTGTCTGGAAGTCTGACTGTTTCTCTTTTTGTTGCCAAATTAGTCTGTGCACAGGCAGATGAGGATTTTAAAGCTAAACTGCTGTGCACCACAATGTTCATGTCGGGTGTCTGCAGTATTCTACAAACTGTTGTAGGAATAAGGTAATCTTTCTCATGATACTATTTTTATCATTTCCTCCATTATTTAGTGAGAAAAATGTTGCTTTTTCTTTATGATTTAAGATAAATACATATCTTTTTTTATAAACAATTGTATGAATCATATATGCAGACAGAGAGAAAACTGAAAGAGGAGTAGGATTGATACTAGACCAAGATATGAAGAAATACATTCTGGTATATTGTCAACTATCTGAAAGAATTCTTGTCATTAATTTGAAAGGAAAGCCTTTAAATATATCCATCATAATTGTGGATGCACTGACAGCACAAAGTGCAGAAGAAATTGAAAAATTCTGATGTATGCTAGATAACACCAAGACCCTTTGCAAATTGCAGGAAATTATAATTGTTATGTGAGACCTGAATGCCAAAGTAGGCAATGAGAGGGATGGGGAAAATAGTTGGTAAGTTTGAACTAGGAACCAATAATGAAGGCGGAGAAAAATGGGTCCAGTGGTGTATGGCGAATGAGCAGGCTATAGCCAATACTTGGTTTCAAGAACTCCCATGACAAATATAGACATAGTGAAGCCTAGGAGGAAAAACAAAAAAGCAGATCAACTACATAACTAAAAACAAGAGATTCAGGAATGCAGTTTTACACTGCAAAATATATCCAAGTGCTGACTGTGGAAGCAATCACCTCCCAGTGATATGTAAACTTAGAGTGAAAGTGGACATATTTTAACATTAGCTTTCTGAAAATACAAACTAGATGACTCATTTATCACCAAGCAGTAGAGGAAGTCATAAGTGTTCATGCAATACTGTCAGTGGAAAATAAATGAAAGAAATTTGGAGCAGCAGATTAATATAATTTATTTTGTAAAGATTCGTAAAAATGCTAGTAAAACATTAGCTTTATTAAAAATGGCATATTTGAGTGGTGGTGTAGATGGTTGAAGGGAGGGTAGAAAGAGGTGTATGATGATGCAAGGAGTAAGCAACCAAAACACAAAGAACAGATGCAAATGTAGACTGTATAAACTTTGGTGTGACCGATAGCAAAAGAACTGAATGTGAAAAGGGAGAAGAAGAAATAATGTTGGCTTCACTTTTCATCTGATCTTTTAAATAATTCAGTGATATTTGACAGGGTCATTATCAGTGAATATTAAAAAGCAATGTTTTCAACAGAAGAGCAGAAGAAAAAAGAATTCAAATATATGTCTCGCTTACAGGTTAAGACCATGCTTGTGTTTCTTTGATCATATAGGGATAATTTACTACAAGTTCTTACCACCTGGACAAACTGTCGGCATGTTTATTTAGAAGTATTGAAAGGGTTACAAGAATTTGTTTGAGGAAAAAAATCTGTTCTCTAACCTGACAGGTGGATTTTTCATCATGACAGTGCTCTTGCACATGTTAGGAGTGTGCAAGTTCCTGGCTAAGAAATCAATTACAAAAATGAGCCATCCACTTTATTTAACAGATTTAGTTACCCCCACCCCCTGGGATTTTTAGCTATTTGTAAAATTGTAAAATGCCTTGAAAGGATAAAAATTTGCTGGCAACCAATAAAGCCTGACTACACTGGAAAGAAATTTCCAAGAATGTTTTCAGCAATGGTATGTTGCCTCTTGAAGAACACAGCTTCACAACGAGAATAATTTGAGGGTGACAATAGCCAATAGTGACCAGGTAAGCAAAGTGCTGCTTTCAGAGATATTCCAGGAATTAAGTTGTCACACCTCATATACTCATAAAACAGGATATTGCTAGTCCTTTGTTACAGAATTCCTTTTACACCAACACCAACAACAATTAATAATAATAATAATAATGTTGTTTGAACAATATTATTGTGGAGTCAGTTGAGGTAGAAGTACCAATTATAGCCCCTCTTGTAGTGAGCTTTGATGATAAAATTAGATTATGAATGGTCTCACCTTCACATATAAGATGCAAGTTATTTTTTATTTTAAAATGTAAATTTGATATACTACCAAGTGTAATTGTTCATTAATTTTAATAAGAATAAAACAAAAAATCCAGACTAATGCAATATTATTCAAATAGAAAATTATTTGTTTCCATAACATTGAAAATCCATAATTGATGTTGTTAATATCTTAATTTTTTTTTTTAATTTTGAATAAACTTTTTACTTGAAGTTACAAATTCCTTTGAAAAAATTATTTCTGTATTTTCAGGTTACCTCTCTACCAAGGCCCTAGTATAGAATATATGATTCCATTAATGGCCATGTCAACTCTTACTGAATGGCAATGCACTGAAAGTGAGTAATTTTTTAAGAACATTATTTCTTGTTTCATTGGAAAATAGAGAATATCCAATGGCAGTAATTATGTGAAATCGTTTTAAAATATAAATAAGTGCAGTTTTATATATATATATATATATATATATATATATATATATATATATATATATAGGGGGGGGGGCATAACACTTTTCAGAATGTACTCTGATTCTAGAAAGACTTGCAATTCAGATGTAAGTAGTCATTTAGATAGGTGCTGTCCTAGTTAATAAATTAAATATTAACAGTCTTAAAATACATTAACTATTGATGAAGCATTCTTATATCAGTGAAAATTTTAAAACTTTGGAGTTTTACCAGATCTTCTTTAATCACAAAGATAAGGTAAAAAAAATTAATGTTGTACAGTTTATTTATTTTCAAACTTGGAATAGCATTAATTTTAGGATTCATCTATATATTTACTGATAATTACATGATACTATAATTAATAAATAATATTTCTTAAGAAAAATTGCAAGAGGTTTTATGTTTAAATTATTTCTTTAAACAGGGCTCATGTTTAGAATGTTATGACAAAAAACAGACTGTACAAATTTCATTGAATATTTTAGAAATGTATCAGGATTCGATATTGTAAAATGTATTTGGAATTTTAAATCTGAAAATTACTAATAGATTGCATGAAATCTTGGAATAGATAATACTGAACCATCCATGTTTTTTTTTTGTACCCCCCCACATAAAATTAAAAGAAATCAAAACTGAAAACAAAGTGCAGTTCAGTAAGCAAAATTGATTCCAAAGCAGGTTAATTTGCCGGGTTAAAGGGAAATAAATCAAAATATACTTTTGAGCATATATTGATCAGTAAGATATTAAGTTGGAACAAAGTTCATAGCATTTTTAAGTAGGTACCTCCGCTGATTTGCTAAAAAATTAGTATACCATGATGAAAAAATGCCCCAAACTTAATAATAACAAAGATTTTGACAATAAAACTTTGTTTTGTTTTTTTTTAAGAAAAAAGGATTTTTTGATTATTAAGTTATATTTTTTGATCAGTTTTAGAACATTTGAAATTTTGATTAAAAATCTGATGGTTGGCAAAGATTAGTATAAGAAATTTTTAATACATTGATTTGGAAAATCTTGCAAAAATCAAATAATTGTCAAATTTTATTAGAACTTTCAGGACTTATTCACAAATGAATTAAATTATTTTATTAATTTTTTTTTTTTTTTTTTAAGAAAATCTTAGTAAAAATATATATATTTATTTATTTATTTTTTACATTGTTACCTCCACTTATTTTATTTTATGAAATTTTGAGAAATTGAATTTTGCAAATCTTAATGTTTCAAATTAGTTAAAAGCAGAACTCCTTAGAGAATTTAAATCATAAATTTCTTCTTATAAAACAGGACTCCTAGTTACCAAAAATCTGCTCTAGATCATTAAATAAAAAATGCAACAAAATTAAATTAGAAAAAGCTTTTATTCATTGAAAATTGTTTTTTAAGACAACAGTGTTCATAATATATCTTATTCATATAAATGAATAAGATATATTATGAACACTATGGTCTTAAAAAATTTTCAATGAATAATTAATTTTTACAAGTATTGTTTTCATCTCATTTTAAATTTTAATTCTAATAATTTATAAAGTTTAAGTTTTTTTTAAATCGTCTTATTTTGTAGAGATTAAGTGATATTGTTATTAAGTAAAAATATATTTACTAATCATAATTGGAAAAAGCTTATTAAAATTCATTTATAAAAAATTTTTTTGTATGTGCATAAATGTGCCAATCTTTGTAAATACAAACCTCCATACATGACATTATCAGAAAATAAGAGCGATAACTATAGTAAATTTAAAGTGAAAGTACCTAAAATTCATTAAAATATTAGATTACGGAGAATATTTTCATAAATTTTTAGGATTGCTGGGTAGTTGAAAATTATATAAAAAAGTCGCTCATATTATATTCCTCAAGATATTTTTACACATATATCCACCATAGAAAAATAAAACTTCTGTTTGTCAGTCAAGCTGTCAACACCTTAAATAAACACCTACCACAGTGTTAAAATAAATGCATTTCTATATTTTAAACTTAAAGTAAGTAATATTTGTTTCAAATCAGATTAATTAAACTTTAAATCAACTAATATTCTTCAAATAAAGTTTCAGAAAAGTATATTTTATTTTTGAAAGATTTTTTTAATAAAGAGAATTACATTGTGATGACAGATTGCTAAAATAGCTGATTTTAACATAATTTTTAGCTATTTCAAAATGAAACTCATTCCAGTCAATTTAAATTAGTTTTGAAATACAAAAAATGTATTTCACTTTTTGGAAATATTAAATTTAATCTATTAGCTTGAAATTAAAACTGAAATAAAAGCTTCAAGAAAGATTTTTCATTTTTTAAATTTCATTTTTAATTTTAGGTATCATATTGCTGTTGAGCTACGTTTCTTTAAGTGATTTACAAAGACAATATTTAGATACTTGTATATAGATTTACCTCAGTGTAAAGATCAGTTATAATAAATTTAGTATAGGTGATAAGGAAATTGAACACAGAATAGGAGGTAGCCCAACACTGCAAATTGCTACAAAAACCAAAATATTAGCCTAAAAACTTGAATCATGTTCTTAAATAGTCTCATCAGACATTCATATGGATGTCCATGCATGGCACCAAACTCATTCAGAAATATCTAAACTGTTAGCTGGATGCAACCACTTTCTAAGATCAATAGTTAAAAATGGATTTGAGTGATTTGACTTAGAATTAATTGAAACTTTTCTATTTTCTCTTTTACAAATCTTTCGAAAGTTAGCATTTCTTTAAAAGTTCCTTATTGCTTTTTTTATTTTCATTAAAAAAAATTTCAAAACATTAAATACTATTTTTGGTTGCCAAAAACATTACCAAAATTCCCTCCACATGTTTTATCCACAAAGAGAATTATTTGCCAAATTTGATACAAAATAGGTTTTGGAAAGATTAAAATACTCTTATGATATTTTATTGAGAAACTTAAGTTTTCAGTCACTCATAAAAATGATTCAGAAATATAATTATCTTGCAACTTATTCTTAATGACTAATGATAAATAAGTTTCTTAAACCACAAAAGGTTTGTGCACTATACAAGACTTGTTTTAAAATCTAAGACTTTTTTTCTTTTTTTTACTTTTTAGATTCTTATTAAAATCTTATTTTGGGTATTTTTACTTACTACCTTTCTGACTATCTAACTCTTTATCACATAAGATTTTGGATAGTAACATTTCAGGCTAACATTTTCTAAACTAGAATTAGTTTCTGTAAACACCTTAAGAGATTTTTATTTTTACAAAATTAATCTTTAATTATTTTTTTTTTTTGTTTCACATATACAAAACTCTTTGTAGATTATCTCAAGATAATTCATTATAAATTTTCAAGGCAAAAAACACTGGTAATTCATTGTGGGATTTGTCTTTGCAGTTCATAAAAAAAAACATTTGAGTTGCAAATGGTTTTAGCTTAAATACAATCTACTAGTTATTCATAAAAATAAATATTGAAAAATAAATCTGGTGGGAGTGGGTCATCATTTTAACACTAAGAAAAAAGGATGAAAGGGCAAGATTATAACTAGTGTGTCCACCATTTTGCACCAATGCAAAGCATCAAGAATTGAGTAACCTTCATTCTCTAAAGAATTGACATCACTTACTCAGATGGTGATTCAGTTTGCCAAAGAGTTACCTGAGGCAACTTACCTTGTTGGTTAATGTGCTTTGCTATTTTTGTAAAGAAAAAAAATGCCTCATTTGAACCAGATCAGCAAACACGTAAATTTATTTTACTTCTAGCCAGTCATAAATGATGCAAGCAAGCATAGGTCGTAAGATGCAGTGTTGAATAGATTGCTTTAAAGAACATGCAAATGCATTTTACTCTTGGCTAATTGTAAAGCATAATAACTAATAAGTCAGTCAAGTAGAATACTTTAAAAACTGATGATTTTTTTTGCCTACAGACAAATGGTAAGTCTGCTTGGGTGGCCATGAGCAAGTGAAGCAAACTTCATGCATTTTTGAGACCTTGATTTATGACTTGGAGAAATTTTATTTGTCAATTTTACAGAAAGTAAAGTGGATTAATTATCTGACAAATTGTTAGTCATTTATTTTCTTCAGTTATTACAAATCAGTGATACTTAAACAAATTTCTATGAATGAAAAAAAAAAAAAAACAACTTTCAATAGTAACAAACTTCAGTGAACATTAAAATGAATAACCATAAATGCTGCACTAAATGACCCTATAGCTGTTGACTAAGAGCAAAATCTGAAAGTAAACCAAATAAATAAAAATACTATAATATCCCTAGACATTGACAGTGGAACAAGAACAATCTCTCCCCATAGATTAAATAAAATGTTCAGGTTGAAATTTCCTGATGGTTAACTAGATCAACAGACATCTGAAGAAAGATGGAGGGCACAACAGTTGAAACATGATGATAATAATAAAGATGAGGATATTAGTCCTAATGTTAATAAAGAAAATTCTTGCCAAACATCTCAAGAACAAATATTTTCGTCTATTACCCATAATGCATTGTAGGGATGTGTGAATTTATTTCCACCATCATATTTTTGTAAAAGAATTCTCAGCATAATCTTGGAAAATTCTGGTGAGACTAACCAATATAAATAGTTAAAAAAATTAAAGCATTATTTTTTAAAATATATTTTGCAAACATTTCTTTCCATTCTGGAAAAATTAATATAATTTTAAATTTTAATCACATTTTCATTTACTTCTGAATTCATAACAAGTCTTTTAATATTAAAATGGCTAATAAAAACTTTCTTAGGGTTGTTCAGATTATTAAACTCATTCTACCTATTGTTTTTGTTATTAAATATTTCAACCAATCCATTCTCTGGCCTTCTTCATGTGTACAATCTCTAAGAAAAGAAAAAAAAATTTTTTTTTTTTTTTTCGAAACAGAAAATGATTAATATTCTTGTAAAGAGTATATTTTCTTGATCTCTTCTCTCAGCCTCAACCAAAAATCCCTTTTAAAAAAATAATCTAATATCTATTTAGTCAGGTTTTGAAAAGTGGGTCATGAAGAACTTTTTGCAGCACCTCATATTCTATTTGTTTTCCTTTTTCCCCCCCTATCTCTCTCACTTATTTTATATTAAATTTTGATTATTTGAATTCTGTCAATGCTCAGTTTTCTCTTGATAGGAGAAAAGTGAAATTGATTTAATAAATTGTTATAACCTAGGAAGGGTTACTGAATGAGGAATAACCAAAACGGAGGTTGGAAATGAAATGGTAATCTTTATAACATCAACAAAATACAATATTCGCCAGCGGCGTGAAGTAGGTAAGCTACTGCTAGTGGCTACTTAGACAGCATATTACTCCCACTTACAATATTGTCCAATGTATTTATGAGGATTGGGACATACCCATTAGAGTTAACAGGTACAGTATATAACATAAATTAGCATTTTCCTCGTAAAAGCAAGGAGCTTCACTAGGCACAGATTTGTGTTATCCTTTCATATTTTCTTTTAATTTTTTCTTCCTATTTTCTGTTTTTTTTTTTTATTGAATGTTCCAAGTATTTTGCAATGTAAATATTTTTCTGTAAGATTTATCTTAAATGTTTCACTCATTTTTTTTTTTTTAATTCTTTCTCAAAAAATTATCAGTAATTTTAGTTTTTATTTATTTCTTACAAATTTCCAGTTTTTACCTCAGTATCTTTTGTTTCTCATTTTGTTAATCAAAATTCTTAATCTGCATCACATTTGTTAATCTAAGTCTCTCCAATTTTTAATTTTATTATTTTTGTTTCTTTTTTTTCCCAGTCATGTATTTTCTTCTCCTTACCAAATTATTTTTCAGGCCACGCAATGGTCAATACCACGAACCATTCAGACCTTGAACGAAACCTTAATGAACATGTATTGCCAAAAGTTCAACTGGTATGTTTACGTTACATACAACAAGAAAATCCTGCAATCTTTCTGCAATTTGACACTAAAACATTTCCATATCATTGACATACATTTTAGTAATCCTTTTGTAAATATAGAAATAAAATTGTGTAAGTTTGGATATAAAAAGCAGCCAAATATCTATCCCCATTTAACACATTGGAAAAAAATGAAGGGTAAACTGACTTTATATTTTTATGCTGTTAATCATTTAAAAGTTGAGGGGGGATGTTGACAATTAAAATAAGGAAAAAATAAACTGATTAACTAATGTTAAAAAATATTAATAAGATACATTAAATTAGCATGATTTCCTGTATAATTAAAAGAATTGACTTACAATTTACATTTTAACCATTATACACTAACTTTAATATTTTAAGAACAGTTTGTGAGCATTTTCCCTACTTTTAAAACACACACACACTCAGAAGTTTTCTTTCATGTATCTCTAAGAAAAGAGCCCAAAGTATTTATATACTGATAAAAATAAGCAGATAAAATATTTTGGTTTCTTAACCAATAGTTTTCTATGCAAATAACCACATTTGATGATTTGCAACAATCATTCAATTTTTGGCAAACTTGGACCTTCATGCCTGCAAAAAAAAAATATTGGAATGTTAAAAAGACAGTTTTTCCATTGGCACCGCTATTATTTTAACTACCTTCATTCCTCAGCAATGTTTGTTTTAAAAAGTAATTATTAGAATTTTAATAAAACCTAAAAATATGACAAAAGGAAATTAATACATTTTCTTTGTTTTTGAGAATTGGCAACAAAAATAAACACTATTTATTTATTAGATTGTTTATTTACACTATTATATTGTTTATTGGAATGGTTAGAAAAAACATTGGCTAATTGCCAATTGATTTGAATTTTATAAAATGATAAATCAGGAACTCAAATGACCAATTCAGACAAAAATTAAAAATGGTAGATCTACCTCTAAAAAAAATCTTTGAATAAATAATTAAAAAATCCTGCATTTGACCTCCAGTTATTTCTCAGGATGTACCTACAGAATAACTTATTTGGTAAGATGATTTTTGGCCCTCAGGACTTTTTCAGCATACAATGTTTATCTGACCTTTTGAATATATTGAGGGTGGTGAGGAGAGGGACATACTTTCCTTAAAATCACACATTAAGGAAAAAATAAAAGATAAAAAAATAAATAAAAAAGCAACAAAAAAAACATGATGCCTATTAAATATTGGGATTACTTGTGAGACAATTCTGAGAGAACTGTAAATTCTACCAGGATTCATCATTAGTGGCCAAAATTTCAACAGGATAAGACAAATAACACAGTGCTGATAGCAGACACTGAAAGGAAACTACAAAAACTCCTACAGAAGGTAGAGAAGGAGAGCAAGAAGGGGCTAAGCATAAACTACAAGAAGACAGAATGCATGATCAACAGCAAAAAGATGAGCCCAAAATGCAATTTGCAGGTTGGGACACTTAATTCAAGCAGATACAGAAATTTAAATATCTGAGAAGTGTTCCAACAGAGGATGGAAAGTGCGACGCTGAGATCCAAAAACGTATTGAGATAGCATTCCAAAAGCTAAGCAGAGTATTACGAGACACAAACGTTTCATTGGAAACAAAGAAAAAAAGTACTGAACTGTTACATGATATTTGTCCTCCTGTATGGCAGTGAATGCTAGACAAGAGACTCAAAGCAACAGAAACGTGATTCTACAGATAGATGCTAAGGATACCATGGGCCGAACATGTGAGCAATGACAAATTTGGAGAGAATGGAAACAAACAGGGGACTTATACTTAACATCAGGAAGAGGCAGATGAAATTTCTGGAACACACAATGACGAAGGAGGGCTTGGAAAATCTGATACTCACAGGGCAGAAAGTGGGACAGGGGAAAGCAATGGGCTTGAGCAAGTGGATGGCAGCATAGGGTCTGGGAGAAATAACAAAAAGACAAAGTTTAAGAGCTACAGAGGACAAGAGGAGAAGGAGGACCATGATCACCTAGGTCCTGAAGGGACTCAGCACATAAAAGAAGAAATAAGGAATTCCTTATTGTAGGTTCACATATATTAATAATTTAGTAAATGTTTATAAATTTACGAATAAAAATTGTTTCCATATTGCATTGCTTTAGTTTTTTAGAATGTTGTAAATATAAAATTATTCTTGTAAATAATCTGATAGCGTTTAATATTTTTGCTGTAAATTTTCAAGAATAAAAAAATTAAATAAATTATCTTTCATCATTTGTTTAGGTTTTATTCCAATTCTAATCATTGCTTTTTAAAACAATAAGCATTGCTGAAAAGTGAAGTTAATTAAAATAAAAGTGGTGTCATGGGAAAAACTGCCCTTTTGACACTCCATTTTTTTTTTGTGGGCATGAAGGTCCATGTTTGCCCAATTTTCATTTGAAGTTTTGCTGCCAATAGCAATAACCATTAATTTATCTGTTTAATGATTGTATTATAATTTTATTATAGTTTACCACATACTAAAAGGAGGATCTTATAAGACTAGCTATGATTACAAATTAGTAATCAGATAGAAACATTTTGCAATTTTTAGTCTAAATAGATTCCTTCTTGATAATCTTTAAATATTTACAATTCAGCCAAAATGTTATTTTTTTTCATTTACAGAACTTTTTAAAATGCAGATTGTTGAGAATAAAGAGAAATTTTAAAATATTAACCAGAACATGTTAGTCATTTTGATACACACTGAACTTTCTTTTCCAATTAGTTTACACAGCAACTAAATAAAAGTAGTTTATAATTCCTACAGTAATAGACTTGTACTAGAATATCAAATATTAACTGGCATTGAAGAAATTAATATTTTGCAAATAGTTGGTTATCTAAAATAATTTAGATTTAAATATAACTATAAAAATCTACTAGAAAATAATATTTTATATTAACTTTAATTATTCATCTTTATTTTGCACAAAATAATTTAAAATCTAACAGTTTAATTATTATGTTTGTAGAGGGGGTCTGGAAGCATATATAGTGCTAATACTGTAATTGTAAGATGGAATTTTGTTGCGAATTTTAAAATATTACTCCAGCTCTGCAAAACTTTTTTTCACATATTTCTTAAAAAATATATAAATTTTAATGTTAAAAATAATTTTCCCCCAATTTCTTTTCTTATCAATATTTAAATTATATTATGATGCCTTGATTTTCATGGATTATTTTCACCTAGTTGTATTTTGATTTGATAAGAAATTCTGTTCTTTAATATTGCTGAGATTAAGTACTCTTTATATTTGCAACTTTATACAGACTTGTGATTCTTGTACTGGTCATTTCTCTGGCCATCAGGCAACTTACTGTGAGATAGGCATGTATGAGGAAAAACAGAAAAAAAAATTTTTCTCTTCCTCCCTACCTCATTGTTGTGAACACATTATACACAGGATGTTTTTGTAGTTCTTAATTAAGTGAGCTCTGTTGTTCATAAGAGTCCATATTATTTATGAGATATTCAGAGAAAATGTTCATTAAACTTTGGGACGACATAAACAACCAGTGAAAATATTGAATCAAACATGTGAGGTGATTAATTAACATTTATTAAAAATAAAACAAAAATAACAATACAAATTATTATACATTGTAGAGTTTGATAAAAACTAGCTTGGCTTTCTATTTAAATTTTCCATAATTTCTTTACAAATTATTTTTGCATTAACTTTTAAAGATAAAGTTTAATTTATTTACTTAAGCATGTTTATAATTTTTTTATTCAATTATATTTTCATTCTAATTTTAGCAAAACATTCTCAAAACATAATTTACTAATATTTACTTCTATATTGCTTTACAAAATTGTATGTTTTGTCATGAATTTCAGAGAAATTTCAGCTTTTGTAATTGTAGAGATGTGCATCTGATTTAGGAGCACTAAAAGATGTATCAATGGATGTTCAAAATGTAAGGTACAAGGTTATGGTTAAGTTAACCAAAATTAAGATATTGTGAAAGCTGTGAATGAAAACAAGTGTCAATTCTTATTAATAATGAGTGTATGTATATGTGACCTCACAACAAAAATGTCTGCCACCTTAAAAGTGCATAGTGTAATAAAATCTTTGTATGTCAATAGCAAAAATCCAGCAAACATTCACTGTGGACTTTTTATTGACTATGGTAAACATGTAATGAGCAAGGAAACGGGTATTCGTCTGGTCTAGGGTTACCAGATGTGGTGGGGTTGTATGAATCCCTAGTTTGAGCCTCCTCGTGTAAGGCACTCTCATTCATCAACAACAGAAGACAATATTACATGCATTGAAAGTGATTCATATATTTTTTAATCATTTCACACCAAACAAGGCAATAAAGCCATTAAGATGCAAGGGGTTATTGAGTGTGAAAGAATGAGAAAAAGAGAAACATTATTAAGGAGAGAGAATGAAAAAGAACAGGAATTAAGGCAAAAGATAATGATTAACATTGCATTTAAATTTTTAAAGATCAATATGGACTGGAAAGCAAAAGGCTGGAAGAGAATTACACAAATGATAAGTGCAATAGAAGAAACTATTAGCATGGTTACATATAGCCATTTCAATTGTAAAATGATGACACCCAGCTGCCATTAGAGGCTAGATGATTGGCTACATAAATTTTGTGATATGGTGGTGGAATTTGATGTTCCAAAGTCTGTAGTCCATAATGCTGGGTTCCAAGGCAATTGACTGAATATCACCAGTTCTGGTGCATGGGTCTTCTTTTTCCAGTTTTTGGAATGGTATAGGAGAACCAATATGAGCTTTTTTGGAGCACATGACCTCCCACAGGTATTAAAATCAGGGTGGATCATATTACTCTGTAGAAAGATTGCCTCATGGCATGGAATAATCTAAAGGAGCTAAATCATGTGTTTAGGGGCCCCACCTTATCAAATGCCATTTATCTGGGAAGCAGTTTCACACATGATACTGTTGCTGCAGATGTGCAAGTCTGGTTCCAGTTGCTTCAAAGAACGGATTTTTTTATGTGCACTTGTATCAGTGAGATAAGTGTATTAATCTTGATGATCATCATGACCAGTTGGACTACCACTGACTCTTGATGCCCATGACTGATTAGGGGGTTTGGACAGTGTTTCATGACCCTCACTATCTTATCAACATTTGCTTTTTTTCCTACCTACATTTATATATGTTACAAATTAAACTAAGCACAACTGACTATGAAAGAATGAAAAGTTTTTGCAGATTTTGACGTCATTCTGGGAGTCTTTTATTTTTTTTTTTGTCAAGTCCATGAATTTGTTTTGCTCATGCCAAGTCTTGAAAAAAAAAATTATTTAAAAATTCACTATTTTTATCCATAATGTTGAATGTGCTAAAATTATTCAACATTTTAACAAGAAAATCTCAAGTTGATGTTAAAAATTGCCACAAAACATTGCCGATTTATTTGAGACAGAATGATCTATTATGGCATGTCTCCAATTTGTATTTAGATAGATTGTAATTATTTTCAATTTTTCCAGCTGAATTGTTCACCTATATTGCATATGATCCATTATTGTACATAATTAGGTTACAATAAAAATTTGTATTTTATATGAATACAACCTTGAAAATTGGCATGTAGTAGAGTAGGAGGCATCATAGACTCTTGCACTGGCTCTGATGATGACTATGTGGGAAAGAAATATACAGTGTAACCCGGATATAAGAGAGTTGTCGGAACCGGAGAAGTCTCTTATATCCGGGTTTGGTCTATTTTGTTTAGGTAAGTATGGCTCTAATTTGGGACCAGATAAAATCTCTCTTATATCCGAGTCTCTTATCCGGGTTACACTGTAGTAACATTGGTAGGATATGCACAATGTTTTGTTTGTAGGGTAATAAACATGTTGGATTAGTAGAAGTGTATACCTTTTGAACATCCTTTATATAGTGAACACAATGGAAGAAAAACACAAGATTTATTTATTAAATAAACAGATTGCAGATACAAGTTTATTTTTCTATCAGCCTGATTATTATTAGTAGAATCAATGTCCTTACTGGTAAATGCTTGCTACTATTTTATTCATAATCAAATAAAATCATTCACTATATTTTTGTTTTTTACTCTTCTAATAAATTTAGTTAATAAAACATTATTTTCTTTGGCCTCCAACAATTTTTTTTGTATACAAGAGAAATGATAAAAAATGCTGTAAATATAGTCTTTATTCATAATTTACATTTATTGCTCTTTATAAGTTGCCTCTTTAAATTAATCTGACATTTTCAATAAATTTTACCAATATTTCTATCATTTTCTAAAATAATTCTGTTTGCATCAACCTCCCCCATAAAAATATGTCCCTGAAAAATGAAAAATATTTGAAATAATTTGTTGCTTGCTGAGTTTCGCATTTCAAGTACCAAATATTAATACATTTCTAATACTCAAAATTAAAATGATTTTTTTTAACACTTTAGATTTTTTTTTTTTTTCTGGTAACCAAGTTACACCCACCAATATAAAGAAAAACTGTCTTCAATGTTCTTTACCATCTATGCCAGTTATTCATAATCTACTGTTTCCCTTCATTTTCATTTCTTTTGAATTGAACTCTTAGAAAAATTCTAACTTTAAAAGTTTTTTCTGAACATCCTATTACCAAAGTAAAAAGAAGTAAATTTTCCTGATTAATCATTACCATGTTGAGGGAATGTTTGGGATATATTCAGATGCAATGTTTAGTGGACAAATCTCTAAACTTTGATATTTAGTGATGCAGAGTTCACTAACACACTTAACTGCCTAGCTATTTTCCATTATATAATGCCAAGGAAAAATCTCTGATAAAAAAAAAAATGTCCATTTTTTTTTTCTCTGTGTACTTGTTGATAATAATTTGTTTCACTGTTTTTCATATCTCTCAAAGCTAAACAAATTACATCAGCAAAAGAGAGAAAATTTCTTTTGTTTTCTCCATCTTGAATCATTTCATTAACATTTAAATGTACAGGGTGACTGAAAAGCTACACCCCATTTTAAAATATTTATAATTTATTAACTATAATTTTTACAAGAAATGGATATGAGAGGAAAGCATTTAACATGATGTTTTATTTAAATTCAATATGGGCACCAGATTTCACTCCCAGCTTCTTGAGCCGTCCAGGAATCACATCAACTGATTTCACTAGGAACCTTTGTGGTATGGAAGACAACTTCTTGTATTTGTCCTTCAAGTTCTTCCAAGTTCTTGGTTTGGTATAGTATACTTGCTTCTTTAACCAACCCCAAAGAAAAATGTCACAGAGTATTAAATCAGGACTCCTGGCTGTTTACTCATACATAAAATAAGAAGTTACTTTTCAATAACCCTGTATATCTTCTGCTAATGTTTTTTTTGATGCATGAAGAAATTTTATATTACAAGTTGAGGAACTTAATTCACTGTGATATTAATAAGCATGACAAATAGAATTAGAGTAATTACATGAGTTTTTAAATTTGATCTTTACAAAAAAATTTTTAAAAAAATTTTTTTTTTTTTGGTTGAGGGAAAGGAGGGATTTTTTTTAATGGTTGTAATAAATTTTAAAATATTGAAATACCAATAAGAAAAATAAGTAGCCTGGAAAAATTAAGAAATGTATGAAATTTGTTTCCTTAAATGCCCTAAATTAAATGGGATATATATATATATATATATATATATATATATATATATATATATATATATATATATATATATATTAGTGTGTGTGTGTTTGTTATTTGAGTAGATATTACATTTATTTAAACAGTATCTATTTTATCTACCAGCCTGTGTACTAGAGAAAACTTAATAAAAAAAATTTATCTTCTGACATGATTCAAACCTGTATTCCCCATTGTAGGAGGAACCACTATCTGATCAGACGTGCTTTTACTACTCAGCTACGAAGAGCTTCACAACAAGGCAAGGTTCTATTTTGCCTTTAAAGCACACTGACTCATTTAGATTTTCATGAAAAATGCACAGACACATATACATATATATATAAATATAAAAGTGAACATAGAAGTCAACACTTAGAGGTGACAGTCTTTCATGCTAGATGCAATCGTCAGGCCTGACGATTGCATCTAGCATGAAACAGATTGTCGCCTCTAAGTGTTGACTTCTATGTTTACTTTTATATTTACACACGCTCTATCTCTGATATTGAGCACTTTATCCCATAATTATAGCACACTTTAAGACTATATTTCTTTATATATGATAAAATACAGCTTTATGGTATTCTATATTTATGGGTTAAAGTGCTCAATATCAGGGATAGAGCATAGGTACACACATGGCCTGACGATTGTGTTTAGAATTCATACTAAACACAATCATCAGGCCTTGTCATCTCTGGTTCTTGACTTCAATGTTCACTATATATCTCCATCAAAAATAACATTTAAAGTGATAAAATCTGTTGCGTTAATAAAATAAAAAAATCCATTACTTCTTTAAAAATTGCTTCATGTTTGGATACAAAACTGAGCAGATATGAAATTGAGAATCTAGGAAAGATTTGTGTTTATAAGGAACTATTTGTCTTAGCATGATCCATGAGACTGTTCATGACTGAGTTGGTCTAAAGCACATCCAGTCTAATGAAGGTTTTTCCTGTAGATCCAAATCCTGCTGGAGAGCACATAATTTTCCTTAATAAGATTTCTTGAATATTTAGGCTGGTAGATGAAAATAAATAAATATACTGTCTACTCAAATATGGGTATCCACCAAAACAAAGTTTAAAGTGATAAAATATATATATATATATCAGAAACTATTTTATGTTCATCAATATTTTCATAAACATTTGTATCATGGAATAAGTTTTATTTTCTTGTTGTAGATATTCAGGTATTCTTGTTAAGGATAACAATCCCACCTCCTTTGTCTGAGACAGTTATGGGAATTTCCTAAACTTTTCATAAAAGCACTAAAAGATATAAAGAACATTGACATTACTGCTTCAGAGAAAGGAGATGAGATTGTTATGCTGAATTCAAATACCTACAATGAAAAAAAATAAAACTTACTCCATGATACAAATGTTTTGTGTGTGTGTGTAGGGAGGATATATATCCTTCCTCAAAGGAAATAAATGAAGAGAAAATAAAGTTCTTTATTTCAAGAGATGAATGAAATGTCCAGGGAGACATGGGAAACACTAAGATAAACTTTTGGTAGGCCCTAGTGCATAATATTTGTCTGTTATTCTTCAGTAGCAATCATATTTCTGACTTTATAATAACTTTTCAGTTTTCTCTTTACATTCTTTAAATTATACTAATTTGTTTATGCACAACATAAAAGATATTGTTTAAATAGTCAAGAAAATTTTCTTTGACATTTTCTAATGCCATCATTATTATCAACAATTGTTGAAATCCTTTCGTTCACTTTTAACAAAAATTATCTTACTTCTATCATTTCTTTTATAAATATTTATGTCATTAGCATTCAGTTAATCACCATTCATATAGTTATAAATTCAGTTAAAATTAGCAATGCTACTCTCACCATTGTTATTTATCCAGAAAGGATGAAGTTGTAATAAAATTGGATTATAGACACATCAAACCTATTCGTAGAGATAGACATTCAAGATTTATCATTTATTATAAAAATTGAAAACAAGTAACCTAATTATCAAAAATAATCTCTCTCTGAACCACTACATAAGACTAGTGTTGTTTATGAATTTATTTGTCCAATCAGAGATTGTATCTATGTAAATAAACAAAATATGTTATATATAGGTTATACAACAACTACTTTTTCACATAAGCTCACATGCCATTTATATGAACAAAATGCAATTAGACAACACATTAACAAGTACACGCAAGAATTATAATATTAGACAGTTCCTAATACTAAAATACATAATAAATCCAATTGCATAAAAAGACTAAAGATTATTGAAGTCATTTACATTCAACATAAGCAACCATCCATTAATGAAAATTCACTATAGGTTTTAGACAATTCTTGAATACATAAAAAAATAATTACATAATACACATTGCCATTATATGTTACTGACACATGACATGCTATATTCAAACAAAAAGTATTTCATTTTTAGATATCATCTATTATGTTTAAATTTGTCTCTTCTCTGATGATCCCTTTGTTTCTCCGATTCTTTTCTACTGACGGCTTTAATATTCTTTACTTAAGATTTTCCTCAAACCTAAAGCAGAAAGTCTCTTTGGTTATTCTTTTTCCTTGAACAAATCTCTGCTTATCTCTTCAATGAAAATGCTTACCATTCCTTTCTTACAATTCTGCCAAGATAAATGGCAGTCATCCTAAAATGGAATAAGTTTCAGTTTTGCATGTAATATCATTTCTTTAAGATTTTCATTTTTTTTACCTAAATTTTAAAATTCATTTCACTCATCAAAAAGGTCATTCAGTCTCTTAATTGGTTTATGGTTTGTATCGGGTGCACAAGTAGTATAACAGATATTGGCACGTAAAGTGGGATTGAGGAGCCAAGTACAAATTGCAACTTAGCTTGCTACATTCACTTGTCTACAGATACCCTTTTGAACAGGCATGAATCCATCTATTATTACCCCAACTGTGGGTTAATTAGCAAAGTAGACTAGACTCTCTAGATTTGGGTAGTAACCACTCTAGAAGGAAAATGACATTCCAAACCATAGAGAAGGCAACAGGAAACTACTCCACCATCTTTCCCACAAATGCAGGCAATTCACAGATAATAAAGAAAAAATCATGATCACTTATATTCTGAAAGGACAGAACATAAAAGAAGTGGCTTATATAATATCAATTTAATTTCTTTCTTAGTTGATGAGTTATCATTATTTGCATTTGGACTATTGTCCTTACCTTTGTTGTTAGTCTGACCCAGAGATTGAATATAAAATTACCCACCAAATTCACAAACATCTAATCCATTAAGCTATTGTCCACTTAGACTCAGTGGATACAAGTGTAGCAATAATTGAGCAGTATTAAATGACAAGAGGAGATATGCATAGACATTGTCAGTGGAATGATGACAATCTACCACTGTAGATTAAGAAAGGGTTCAGCTTCAAAATTCTCTGATGGTTACCTAGATTGAAAGACATTTGAAAAAGGCCAGAGAGCACAATGGCCAAAACATTTTGATAACAACAACAAAGTTAAGGATAGCAATGGAAATAACATATATTTGATATTTCTTTAAAGATATTGTGTGTATATTTTTAAATGTTGCACTTAATGTCCTCTATATAAAAATTTTCTTTTTCCAAAATGGTTTATGGCTGTCACACATTTACAAATCTTAAGCAATTTTTTGCAATTATTAATGTTTACATACATGACCTTTAGAAGCAATGTGAAGAAACAATGTAAACTTCATTTCTTTGTAAACAAAATGTTTTTCTTCATCTATGCTTCATGATTTGAACTGAAAAATGAATTATTTAATCTCAGATTCTTTGTGCATTAGTTTGATTTCATTATTAGAATTTCAGAACTTCTACAATTATTCTTCAGACAGAATTTATCTGGCTATTACATTGTTAGTTTTAAAAAAATCTTTCAAAAACAGCAATTACATTTCACTTAATTACTGTTTTTATTGAGTTATTCAAATTTATAAGTATCTTTATGTAAAATATAAGTACTTTTATTCAAATTTATAAGTATCTTGATTCAAGAATTTATAGATGTGAAAAGTTGCATAAAATGACAAGAAAAATATGTTTAATATTGAAAAACATGGCATAACAAAAGCAATCACTGCATAGATGCAAAAATAATACATTTGATTATATAAAAATATATCTAAAAGCATCCCTCTCTCTCTCTCCCTCCCTCTCTCCATTATATTGTTTCATAGAAATAGGCAATATCTGGAGTGAAAGTAACAAACATCCTTTCTATAGATTCTTTTTGCTCAGCAATAGTGCTTGAGAAATTACTGTATTTGTTTGTTCAACAGTTTGATATGTTATTTGTACCAATTCATAAGAGAAAGATATTTTTTTTATCCATGTTCATGGTGAGGGTGGATTCATACATGATAGGTGAAAGAAAAAAAAATTAATTGGACAAAACTCTGAAATTTCTGGTAAAATCTCATCTCAATTATAATTTTTTATCACTTGCTACTGTGGTCATACTTATACATATTTACAAAATTTACATTGTCTTCTGTTGAGATATATATATATATATATATATATATATATATACACACAGTGTAACCCGGATATAAGAGAGTTGTCGGGACCGGAGAAGAAGTATCTTATATCCGGGTTTCTCTTATATCTGGGTTTGGTCTATTTTGTTTTATTAACACAGGCTCTAATTTCGGATCAGAGAAAATTTCTCTTATATCCGGGTTACACTATATATATATATATATATATATATATATATATATATATATATATATATATATAAAGACAAAATGTGTCCTTAGTATTTGTGTTATAAACTAACTAGTGCTTAATACTATTACCAAACACCCTAGACATATAATACAGCTTCTTTTGGTACATAATTTTTTATATTATGTGTTTTTAGCTTAGTTTGGACTGCAGAGTATCCACTCAAAACCAAAGTTGCAGCACTGTTGCGAAATTGCTGTTAGCATTTTTATAGTCCTTTATTTCCAATAAACAGTAATTTCTTATTTTTTCCAAGATGAGCCAGCACAGCCAATTTACAATGCTTATAATAATGCAGCAGTGAAAGTCTTAATTTGGAATCAATTAGACTTATTTTCTTAGAGTACTTATCTCTTGAATAAAGATACATATGAATTTGAATAAAAGTATAAATACTTTAAATAACTGTCAATACATCTTAAATAAGATTGCTTATTTAAAGTAGCTACATTTAAAAAAATTTTTTTAAAGTTAAGCAATAAATATATCATTCCTTTTTCAAATATATCAAATCTGATAGTAGTTTCTTTTCTGGTCCTTCTCACTTGTGGAAGTGTCTTCTTGCTCCATGTTTTCCAGCCAATTTTAATCTTCAAAAATTTAAATGTAATGTCAATTGCTATCTACTGTCCTGACTACTCTTTTTTTGTTCTTGATCCTTAGTAATGTTTCTGTTTCTAATTCTTCCATGCCCAGTAACCTTTGTGCCTTGTTTGGAATAATCTCGATAAAAATAAAATAAAAAATAGCTTCAGCTTCATCTCAAACTGTTTTCTGACTTTTTAAGTCACTTTGAATAAATTATTTTTAACTTGTACCCAGAGATCAATCTGTCTTATTGTAAACAGCAAATATATATATATATAAAAAATTTTTTTTTTCTTTATTATAAATCCACAATTACACAGATTACAAATTGGAGATGCCAAAATCAAGCAAGTACCAAAATTTCAGTATCTAGGATGTATTTTAACAGAGGACAAAATGTGCAACACTGAAATCTGGGGGTGCATTGGGATAGCAGAAAATATATTCCAAAATCTAAACAAAATATTAAGAAACAGGAAAATTTCATTAGAAACAAAGAAAAGGGTACTTAACTGTTATTTAATATCAGTCCTTCTATATGACAATGAATATGGTAGAATCTCATTGCAAAGACTTACAGCAACAGAAATAAGGTTCTACAGAAGGATGCTGAGAATACCATGGACTTAACAATGACAAATCTTTAGAGAAAATGCAAACAAAATGGACGTATACTTAAAATCAGAAAGAGATGGTTGAGATTTCTAGGTCATATAATGGAGGAAAGAGGGCTTAGAAAATTTGACACTGACAGAACAGGCAAGAGAGACAGAATAAAGCAGCACATAACCTACCTAACAAGCTTGTGTGAATGGTTAGCAGAACAGGGATTAGGAGATATAGCAAAAAGACAAAATTTGTGGAGAACCATGATTGCCCACGTCCTGAAGGGACAAGGCACATAGGAGAAAAAAAATTTTTCTTATTTTTGGAAAGCAAGATTAGATTTTTGTTTTGTTTTCTCATAGACAGTTTGAAGAATTTTCAAAGATGAACCTTCAAAAAGAAAAAATAATGTTTAGTGATTTGCATACAAATTTTTTTCTTGCTCTTTAATTCTAAAGATAATATATTATCTTCTTGTCTGTAATCAGCTGTCAATAACAAGTTAGTCTTCTTTTCAAAAGCAAAATTACATTATGAATTCTGCTGTAAGAATATCTAAACATTTCTATTGCAATATTAGAAAATACAGAAAGGAGGAAAATGGGACACCTAAAAATAAATTTATTAGAAAGTAGATATAATAACTGGTATCTTGTGATTACAGTTCCAGAGGAGACAAAAAATGAAATATTTTAAAGTTTTTATATTTAACATTCCCCCCCAAACTATCCTATACATATTGAGAATTTGTCATTTTCAAGCTCCTGCTTTTTTTAAATGAAAATTTTTTTTTCTATGTTGTATCTCTTTGCAGTTGGAAGGTAGTCTGATGTTAGCAGGATTACTCCATTGTCTAATCGGTGCCACAGGTATTGTGGGAGTATTCATGAGTTACATTGGGCCTGTCACCATTGTCCCAGCTATCACATTAGTTGGCCTTTTCTTGTTCCGTGTCTCTGTAGATTTTTCAGAGTCACACTGGGGTATTGCTATTGGGTAAGTATCTTTACATTTTTTTTTTTTTTTATGTAAGTAAAATAAATATTAAGATTTAAATTTTACTTTGACAACCTTCCACATAAAAGTAATGTTGGTGTTTCCTGTCTGAATTTCTCAGATGAGGAGTTATCATTATTTACATTATGTAAATGAGGTCTATTGAATGCTCATCTACACAATGACAGAAACGTTATGATAATAGCAGCAAAGATGGGGATTATAGTCTGCATGTAAATAGTGCTTCCCTTCATATCCATATCAGATTTAGTGCTTCTGCTTGGCAGTTCCAGAAACTATCCTCCATGATCTAGTTGAACTTGTGATCAGTGAATTTCATCAGCAGTTCATTTTTGAAGTGAAGTATTTAAAGCATCAAATACATTCTTTTTTTAATCAGTAGCATTCATTGAATATCCATTATTTCACTAAGTAGATTAGAGGGAGTTAATATCACTGGATTTCAGGTATATAGGAAAGGAATCCCCTTCCCACTCATAATATGGTTCAATATTCAGTCATCCAAGAAAAGCAAGAATATACATGCCCCCCCCCCCCCCCCCTACACAATTGGATCATTGGATCAGGACACCCACATATGAAGTCTGAAATGACTGGTGTTTTTTATTACCTGTAGTAAAGTCTACAAAATAGAATCTTTAAAGTGGCCACCCACTTGACCAAAAGGGAATAAAATAAATAGAAATAAATGGAAACTTAAGAACAAGTTCCGCTTGGCAGAAGTTAGAAAATTCTGCTTATAGGCTTTTATAAACAGTCACAGAATTGAAGGTAGTTCCAATGCCACGTGTAGTACTTTCAAGCCATCCATCGGCACGTTGGATGCCACATATCATGGTTGATAATAGTCAGAATTCTTGCTGGTTGAAAGTAAAAGCTGATCTGTTAGTTTGTCATGAGAGCAGTAGCAACTCCAGACGATGCAAGTGAATGAAGAACCAAATATTTTGGAAACAGGATTCACATCTTCATGCCACTCTCTGCTGTTTCATTTTCCTTGTGAATGTATGCTGGGCCTTTCCCAGTTTTTGTACACATTGATGTGAATGAGAATAGTGACCCAATATGGGGTGATTTGTTTGGTTAGCAAAAGACCGAGAGAAACATTTTCACAGTAGCAGAAATATGGTTTTAAAAAAATTGGCCTGAATGAAACATTATATAATAATTACTTACAATACCTCATATAAAAAATATTCAGGTAAAACAATTTTTTTTTTTTTTTCATCATATCACCCCAAGCAAGCTAAGTATAGGGAAAGTTAGAGAATATGAGAAAAAAAACTATTAAGGAAGGAGAACAAAAGAACAATAATTAAGAAAACACAAGATAATGATTGACATTGCATTTAAATTTTTGAAGATCAAAGTTGACTGGAAAGCAAGAAGTCAGAAGAGTGTTCCACAAACAAGAAGTGTGAGAAAAGAAACTATTAGTACAGAACTTAGTTACATCTAGCCATTTCAACTGTAAAATGTTGAGACCTTACCACCAATTTAGTATTAGTACTGCGCTTAAATTCATAAAGTTTAGGTGCAATAGGGGTAAGTTCATCAGAACAATTACCATGAAATATTTATAGAAAAGACACAGCAAAGCTATGTTACGGGGTTGAGAAAGTGACTGAAGTGTATATGTTTTTTAGATTATGAGCTCTCAATAACTGAAATTGAGGATTTACAGATATGATCTAAAGATCACTTATGGTATAGCTTTGTCCATACTGTCTATATATCTCTCCAATATTGACCCCCCCCCCCATAAATTTAACAAATTTTAATCACACACGTGTGTGTGTAAAAATTCAGATATAAATAAAATTTATCTGTAAAAAGACAATATGAATAGACAAAAGGATAACATTTACTAACACATTTATAGAAATACTCCTTTCTCAAGTGAACATACATGACCATAAAACTTTAAAAAATGAAAAGAGAATGGTTAAATCAAAATCTATTATTTAAAATACATAATTTATCAAATTAAAATAATAAATACATTAATATAAAAAAAGTAAATAAACTTATATATAAACAAATATGAAAATAAAAAATTCAACAATATTTACTCACTTTCATTTATTAGGCATTAAATTTCATCACTTAGCATCCTCTATAGTTTACCTTGACTTTCACAGTTAGCCGTAAGAATATTTTTGAACATTCTTAAAGTTAAAAAATTTTTAAACCTAATTTTTATTTCTGTTTCTAAATACATGTTGTGAAATAAGACCCTTACATTTACCTTAATAAAGTCCATCATAGGACAAAGGATGTTGCTAGAGAAAAGTTTTCCTTTTGTCTTGTGTGTGTGCATATACAAAATGGAAAGAGAGAATGTTAACTTTTGACTGGCATTTTCTTTTTGGTGTATTTAATTGGTGTAACTAATCTTTTCCTAAGTCTCCAAATTAAATTACAGAAATTTGGAGCAAAGAATGGTTTGGGCTAAGACTTACTCCTATCCCATACCACAAGAGTCATGTAGGAAACGCCTAAACCACTTTGGTTACCAAATTCATACAGTCAAGCAGAATTATTTATGTTTAATTCTAGTTGACTTTGCTTTATATCCCTTTAACTATCAAGCAATAATTGTCATAAGTTTTCTGAGATTAAATCTCTACTATTATTCTACTTGTACATATGACATAAGCATTTTTATTTAACCTAGAATCAATCTCTTTCTCTCTCTAGCTGTAATTAGTAATACTTTTGGACAGAAACCTACATAATATTAAATATAAAAATTTTGAAAGAGGAGTGGGGAAAGTGTTATGAAGAATAGGTAGGAGGTACAAAAGTGAAATTTAAAAAAAATATATCATTAAAAAAAAATGCAATTATTGACATACAACAAATATTAATAGATAATATCAAAGTACTATAGAATACTCACAGTCGAAAAATAAAAGTTCTAGAAGCCATTGTTATACAAAAGAGATTACCTATATTAAATAAAATGTCTTTCACCACTGGAGATGGTATCTTAAGTTTTGTATAACGTATTTAATATACATAAAAAAAATATATATATATATTTGATACATGCTTTTCTGGTGGTGAAGTCCGGCTCTAATTAACCATTAGTCATGGCATTACTTAAGACAAATTTGAATTCCAGCAGTCAAAAAATTTAAAAAAATATTGTCAGGATGTAGCCAACAAAATCTTGTCCATTATATGAGCAACACACAATTCTTGATAATGACTGACATACAGTTGAAATTACATGAACAAACAATAATCATACAGTTTATCCACAATTTTGATCTTTATGTTCAACATCTTATTTAAAAATTGGAAAAATATAAAAATTGTTCATTGAATTCATCAAAATTTGTTTGGAGTTTATATATGTATATATGTATGCAGGTGTGCAGTAAAATAGGAAAGAACACGTTAGGTAGATAATCCGGTGTTCCTTAGTATTTAGCTTTATTTTCAAAAAGACAGTGCTCCATACAGAAGTAGAGCTTATATTATAATAATAGTTTTAGTTTTTAAAAATATGATTCCTTCGCTACATAAGAGTTCTCATGTTTCAAAAGCGAGAGCCGAGACCCCTAACATAATTTTTTAAGTTATGTAGTATTAAGGTGTCTGGACCCGCTTCCTTGTCAAGCGAGAATTTGGGAATAAGCTATCTTTTGGTTAGCAAGTGTTTATAAGTGCGGTATCATTGGAAAATTAGTTGCTATGGAAACGGCTAGTTTCGGCCGTTGAAGTTAGGTGGTTTAAAGAATTAAGAATTAATTTTTATCTACAGACCAGTCCCCTTCGAAAATGCGTATCAAGTTACAATGGGGATTCTATGTCCAGAGTGGTCTTAGCTTATGCCAGTCAGACGGCGTCTTTTTTATAGCCTTGCCTTGAGTCGTTGAGTGACTAGAAGGTTATGTTTCATTATTATCTATTTGTTTATTTACATGGCTTTTTTTATCAAAGGGTTTTTCTCAATAATTATTGGGCTGAGTTTTTAAGGCTTTTAAATTATGAAACTTGATTTGTTTAAATCTATTTATTAATTATTTAATGCGAAAATCATTTGATGACGACAGAACACCGTTAACTCATGTCTATGGTTTAGTAACTTTTCACTTTTGGTGTTTTGTTCGTTTCATTTGTTTGAAACGAACAAAACACTAAAAGTAAAATGGAAAATAATAAATAGAACTAGAACTTGTAAAACCTGGGATGACCCATGCCCTCTGTGCCTACATGAAAAACTGCACATCATTAGATTTCTAAATAGTGAAAAGTTACTAAACCATAGACATGAGTTAACGGTGTTCTGTCGTCATCAAATGATTTTCGCATTAAATAATTAATAAATAGATTTAAACAAATTAAGTCCATAATTTAAAAGCCTTAAAAACTCAGCCCAATAATTATTGAGAAAAACCCTTTGATAAAAAAAGCCATGTAAATAAACAAATAGATAATAATGAAACATAACCTTCTAGTCACTCAACGACTCAAGGCAAGGCCATAAAAAAGACGCCGTCTGACTGGCATAAGCTAAGACCACTCTGGACATAGAATCCCCATTGTAACTTGATACGCATTTTCGAAGGGGACTGGTCTGTAGATAAAAATTAATTCTTAATTCTTTAAACCACCTAACTTCAACGGCCGAAACTAGCCGTTTCCATAGCAACTAATTTTCCAATGATACCGCACTTATAAACACTTGCTAACCAAAAGATAGCTTATTCCCAAATTCTCGCTTGACAAGGAAGCGGGTCCAGACACCTTAATACTACATAACTTAAAAAATTATGTTAGGGGTCTCGGCTCTCGCTTTTGAAACATGAGAACTCTTATGTAGCGAAGGAATCATATTTTTAAAAACTAAAACTATTATTATAATATATATATATATATATATATATATATAAAATAAGAGAGAGGAAAGGGAGAGAGAAGGATTGTATACATACATACATAATGAGAGAGAGAGAGGGAGGGAGGACTGTATACATATATAATGACAGAATAGGAGTAGTAGTTTGGTTTGTTTTGTTTTACGGCATATCAACCTCAATGGCTTATTTTTAATGCCGACAAGATTTTCATTGCTGGTAATATTTTTTTTCCAAAAAGTATTTCTGGTAATTTTTTCTCCTCCCCCTTCCCAGAAATGTATTGCTGGTAATAATTTTTCCTCAAAGATTTATTGCTTGTAATCATTTTTTATAAAAATGTATTGCTGGTATTAAAACCTATTTTTACACTTTCATAGTGTTTTGACCCCAGTTTGGGGATTAACTATTTGCCCATAGTTGGGACCCTAACAGCTGCTACCACCCCAGGTCATGGTGGACCTGGAAACACCAGCAATTAAGAGGTGGTTCCACGCTCCTCAAAACCTCCTGATCAGAGGCCTTGCTGTCACATGTAGTTTATTGTCTTAGCCAGGATGCGGAGTAGTAGTATTAAGGATTAAAAAACTGTGGTTTGAGTGGCTACATGACATATCAAGTTCACATGGTACAAGACAGGAAGAGAATTAGCTAAACAAAAAAAAATCTGGAACATAGAATATCATGTTTAGATATCAAGCATTTTACAAGTTTACCCTTGCAGTCAAAAAAAATTACAGCATATATGAAATTTATATTTTAAGTTATTAGTTTTTACAAATGAGTCTTTAAATATATTTTTCTGAATTATTAGTGTTGCTGTACTCTAACTTTCCATAGATTTAGTATTTTTACCTCCTAGCTTTGTAAACATCTTTAAACAGTCTGTAATAGTTATAACAGACACTGCCACCTAGCGTCACCAGAGCTCACTTGTAGTGGAGTAATTTTATCTACCCCCACCACTTTCTTTGATCAGTATCTGTATCAGACACCCTAACTAAAGACATTTGAATAAAACCCTGTTTATTAAACCATGATTGTTATTAATTAAAAGTTTCATACACAGAATAAGTGATTCTAGGAGTAGACTGACCAACATTTTAAGATGTTACAAAATCAAAATGTTGACCTTAAAATTTAAGTTAAGTTCTTAAATAGACTTGTCCAATCTAAATTCTCATGTCCAACTTGTTCAGAAATTACTAAACTATCAGCTATATACAACCATTTTTTCAGGTCAATGATTAAAAATGGCTGCAAGCAAATGAATCCTTTAGATCTTAATGAAGACTATCCTTCATTAAATAAATCTCAGACTGGTGCTACAGAATCACAAATAAAGATCTTTACCAAAGACCACACAGTCAAATCTTGTGGACTGGCACTATAGAATCACAAAGAACTATTATATATATATATATATATATATATATAAAAATTCTGTGACCTTGTTAGTCCATCCGTCCGTCACATCCTCTAAAATAGCCATACATTGGCTGATCAAAACCAAATTTTGAGAAAGTACAAACAAGTAAGAGGCTACAAAGTACAGTTGGTTTTACTAGAGTGCATAAAACTGTGAAGTAGAGTTTTTCTCAAAATATTTTTCAAAAGAATTCTAGTAATAGAAATCACATCACTTGAGGACTCAACAGCAACTAAAATGGATAGCACATGTAAATCAACAGAAAATAATCAAAATGTTAACTCATAACATGACCTTAAACAAATGGTTAGGAAGGAAACTCCTCAATAATACTAGAAAGAACAATAACAGTGAACTTGAGAAAATTATATTCCTGAAAAAAAGAGAATGACTTAAAAATTTTCAGCATACATTAATGCTTTTTGGTCAATGAATGCCAAATGTTTCCTGTAAAGAAACTGCTAACCTTACCATTTATTGAATCCAAAGTGAAGGATCAGTTTGGTTGGATTCAAACAACAATGGTTATTATAAATTTATTATAATTATTTTATTATAGTTATTTATAGATTTGGACAAAATTATAGACTATTAAATGTAACATTTCTGTTTATTGATAGAAATTATCAACTCTTTGTAATTATTGAATACTGAATCTTAGTTTTTTTTTTTTTTCCCCTCTTTCCAGCACTGCCAGTTTTGCTGGTATTCTGTCTCTCTACTGTGACAAATTGACTTGTATTCTGCCCTCATGGAGCCGACAGAAAGGTTGTCATATTACACGCTATCCTCTGCATAAAGTGTTGGCGGTGAGTAAAGTTCAAAATTTGGAGGTGAAAATAATTACTTCTTTTAATAGGATTAAAATAACGAAGTTATTAAAAATTTATAATTATACACTTACAAACAATGCAAACATTTAACCCTTTAATTACTACCATGTCATGTTTGAACACTTCAAAGAATGTTTTTCCTTAATATTTAGCAATTGGTCAGTCAGATTTTCATAATTATTAAAGTAGGTTTTTTTTTTTGTATCTCTCTTGTCAAATATCTACAGAGAGATTCTGTTTTTTTTTTTTCATGAATTACAAGCACTTTTATTTGTTTAAATGAAACCTATTTTGTATATTTTAATTTTGGAAAATTACAAATTCATTTCTTAACATTGTCTTTTTAATTCAATTTTTTCAAAAAAAAAAATTCTTTATCCTATAGAAACCAGAAAAAACAATAATTTGATAGAAATCTAGAAAGAACAATAAAGAACTCAATGTACCTATAGTATTTTAAATAAGATGTTTGAACAAAAAAAAAACAAAACAACAAACACAATAATGTCCTTACAATTTTCTGCAGTACAAACAAAGGGAACTTATTTTTGTCTTATTTTTTTTATTTCCAAGATATTTTTTTGTTTTTCTTTGTGCTCTAAATTCCTCTCAGAATATTAAACATTTCCCCTTGGTTTTCCATTAAATCTTTTGTCAAATTACTGTTTTTACATTTCATTAATGTAGATTAAACATACAAAATAGGAAAGACCTTTTAAAAACTAACGCTTTTGACTGATATCAAAAAACAACTTGCCTTAAGTTAGTCTTTATTATTCTGACTTTTATGAAATCATGAATTGAAATTGTATAAATTTCTCCTTGCAGATTTTGTTTGCCATAATTTTTGGCTGGATTCTCAGTGCCATTCTTACTTATTGTGATGTCCTCTCAGATAATCCACAAAGCGTTCAGTACTATGCACGAACCGACACTCGATCTTATGTTATTCATTCATCATCATGGATTTTTTTCCCATATCCAGGTAAGAGATTTCACCAATGCTACTAATTGTTCAGCATTACAGAACAAAATCAACTCAGCTGGAATGAAGATGTTATCTATTTCAGTATTATTTTCATCAGCTACACTTCTTTCAGTTGCAGATACTTCTTTTGGCTTATAAACTTGTCATGGTTTTTAACACTACTTCTGATCAAAATCACTCATTAAAGCAAACACAAAACAAAAGAGATGGCTACCCATTAAAAACAAAAGGATTCTCTCCTAAAATGAGAAGAGTGCCTATTAAATTTACTGCTTAGAATCCTTTTATTTTTGAGAACTGCACTCAATCATTATTTCAGTCATAAAAATAATTAAGTTCAAATAATGTTTTTTTTTCTATTGACAAAGTGGGTTGTGATCCACTCATGTAGCAAGAGCCCAAACCAGTTCAATTTAGAAAGGCTCTGTTTTATAGTATAGAATCAAGGGTGCAAGAAACAGCTAGATTATGTTTATACATGGAATTAAATATGGAAAAAGGACTTAGATAATTAAGAATAAGAAGGTTCATAAGGAACAGAACCTGAATATTGAAGGTAATTCAGTGACTTAGTATGGCAGGTATAAAAGAAACAATAGGAAAAAAAAATCTGCTCATTGACAGGATGCATAAAATCAAAAGGAAAATACTCATAATAGAAAAAGAGAAAAATGCTTCAAAGATGGAGCAAATATATTGAAGAACTCTTTCACAATGAAAAAGGAAATCCTACAATACACAGAAATATAGAAGGACCAAAAATATTAGTTTCAAGTAAGATTGTCACCAAACAAGATGAACAGGAACAAAGCTGCAAGTCCGTAGGGGATTATGATAGAGATGGTAGCTGTCTTGGATGATTTTGAGATTGATAAGATTATGAAAGTAATAAATGAAATACACAACATTAATGATATAGCGGAAGAGCTTAGTAGATCTACCTCTTATAGTGGTGCCTAACAAACCAGGTGCAAATGAATACAAGCTCCATTCAATAATTAGCTTAATGAGTCCTATAACTAAGCTTGTCATCTGGATTTTGATGAATAGAGTGCATAGCAAAATTAGACTGGAAGTCAGACAAGAACAGTGTAGTTTCATTAAAGACACTGGAATAAGAAATGCAATATTTTAATTGGAATGATATCGGAGAGAGCAATGCAAAAGGATATATATATATATATATATATATATATATATATATATATTTTGTCATCCACAGACAGACTGTTTTGCTGTTTCACAGCTCATCAGTGTGGCTAGACGTCCGGTTGCCTCTAGCTAGGACCGAAACCCGACTGAATTTGCGTCAGTCAGAACTTCTCCCACTAAGCCGTCGGCGCATGGCAGGAATGAAGGTGGATTTTAGCGTGTTTATTTTTAGATTTAGATAAACACACAGTGACTGACAGTGACTCAATTCTGCCGAAGAGTCGTGCAATATTAGCTTAAATAGTCACTGTTTACAAATTCACACCTCAAACCAGAGAGCTCAACCAAAATTAATTTTTCAGGTGCCAATATATATATATATATATATATATATATATATATATATAATGACAAACAAACACTTAAAAATCCATATGCTTTTTTTTTAAGTGTTTGTCATTATATAATAAATTTTGGTCTGTCTTTTGACATAGAACTCTCAACAGATCTATATCCTCTTGGAATTTCCATACAGATTACCAGTAATTTTTTATATATATATATATATATATAATGTGTGTGCACGTTTCATAGACTACACCAAAGTATTCAGTAAGGTACAACACAAAGGTCTATTTAAATGGCTATAAAAACTTTATTTGGGAAAGACATTCGGGTAATCCAGAATATATGCTGAGAGCCAACTGTCGGCATACTGGTAGAAAATGAATTAGGCAAAAATAGAAAGAGTCGTAAGACAAGAATGCATCTTCTCAATGTATTTATTTAACGTACACAGCAAGGCAATCTTAAGAACTAGAATTTATTATTGGTGGGCACAATCTTAACACTAGAGGCAGGTGACACCATGTCGATAGCAGACACAGAAAGCATGCTGCAGTATCTCCTAGAAAATGTAGTAAAGGAAAGCAAGAAGAAAAGACTAAATATCAATTGTGAGAAGACAGAATGCATAATTGGCAGCAAGTAGAACCACCTAAGATATAAACTATATAAATTGAAGAAGCAAGCAAGTACAGAAATTTAAGTATTTAGGAAGTGTTTTAATAGATGACAGAAAATGTTACACTAAAAGCCAAAGGAATATTGGAATAGTGAAAGATGCTTTTCAAAAGCTAAATAAAACAGGAAAAGCTTGTTAGAAACTAAAGCAATTGTACTGAAATGCTGTGTTATATCAATCTTCCTGTATGGTGGTGAATGCTGGCCAATTTCCTCACAGATGAAGAAGAGACTTGAAACAACAGAGATGTGGTTCTGCAGATGAATGCTGAGAATACCATGGACAGACATGTGAGTAATGATAAAGTTTTAAGGAAAATGGAAACAAAAAGAGCACTTGTACTTAGAATCAGAAAGAGACAGTTGAAATTTTTGGGAGACATGACGAATGGGGACTTGGAGAATTTAACGTTCAAAGGACTTATTGAAGAGGACAGGGAAACAGTGAGAAACCTACTACCTAACAACTAAATGGATGGCAGAACAGAAGAGGAATAGTTAAAAAAAAAAAAAAATTAAAAAAAGTACATTGTGAAGAGCTACAAAGGATAGGAACTTGTGGAGATCCATAATCACGCATGTCTTGAAGGGATGCAGCACATAAAAGTGAGGTAATAGTATAATTGTACATGACTGTACCCACCTACTGCATTCATCTAGTCATGAAAAAATGTGGATTAGTAATAAATTATTAGGCTGGAACAAAAGTGTGTAACATTTTTCAGTAAGTGATGTTTGAATGCATGACTGTAATTTATGACATATGCATATTTTGGAAGGTGTCTGAAATTGGCTAATTAAAAGGTGTTGCCCTCCATCAGGAGGATGACAGATCTCATGTCTCTTTACAAATGCTGCAGTAATTAGTACAGCTTCACTGGAATACCTTACTACACCTGCTGTACTTGCACTTTTGGATAACCACTTATTTTGATTCCTACAAAATCATCTTAATGAGAAGAACTTCAGTTCTCTGGAAGCCTTTTCACTTTGACCATTTTATCACCCAAAAAGATGCCAAGTTCTGTGAGGATGGAATCATGAAGCTGCCTTAAAGATGACGAAAGATAGTGGAACAAAATGGCACATATGTGGTTGAATATGTACAGACATGTAAATATTGTCTCTGAAATTCATTTAAAAATTGTTAAAAACTTTTGTTCTGTTCCAATATTTCTTTGGCTAAAATCAAAAATTATCTCTAAAATCCCTTGAGATTTAATTATTTAACTAAAGATCTATCTATTGAGTTAGTGTGGTTTCTAAAGCAGAATAATTTTTTTGGAGAAAAGGGCTTTCCAAAACTGCCTATGGTCAACCAATGGGCTGTGTAGTTTATTGATATAAAGACACATTCACCAATGGTCGAGAACAGTTTAGTTACAGAACCACTCTGTCAAGTGGCTAACTGGCTATGTGCATTCTGGAACAAAAGAAACACTTAGCATAAATTAGTGGTCAAATTATCCCAATGCATCATTGGTGGGAAGGTAACTAATGGAAATATATACACACACAGAAGTTGCACTTGAAGTAATCCCACTGAGACTGCAAAAGAAACATGGGAAGAAGAGACCCACAGTTATCAACACCAAAACCTTCAAAAAGTTAGAGAACATGCAGATATATATGACTTGTTCTATCATCCTCATAGTTGTGAATTCTGAGAACAGACTGTTGCATGCAGTTGCCAAGCATTAGAACCAAGGGAAATAAGACAATAGTTTGCACAACTTGTGAAGTCAACAGTGAAAATAAACAAAGTTTTAATAAAATCTTGTTATGGTATTTTGGTCATTATTCCAAGACTTTGATAAACAGAATCTGTCAACTTTACTTTTGTGTGATATGTGGTGGCTTGCGCTGGCAACATTTCAATCCTGAGCTTGGGACTTCTTCAGATCTTATGTAAACATCTGTGGAAGCATTTCCTATCCAATTTGTCACCAAAGTGGTAACCAAGAGAGCTAGACACTGCTCCTGACCATATCTCTGCCAGAAATGAAAAATGGGAAGGAGAAAACACTGTAACAGCAAAGACTTGCACAAATCAAACCACATCCATACCTGTGCACAAAATTATATCTGATATCTTGACCCTGAAGATACTATGAAAAGACACATGGTGTGTAGTGCCTTCATTTAGTAACCAGAACAAAGAGTCCATCTTTGATAGAGTATAATGCAAGATGGTAATTAGCATATATATATATATATATATATATATATATATATATATATATATATAAGCAAATATTAATGTGTGTGAATGCAGAAAATGAATTGCAATAATTTGTTCAATACTGAACCTTCCATTAATATTCTGTGGTTTTTGAACAACTCACAAAATATTTTTTCATTAATATTTCACAAGTAGCAAGTCAAATTATCATGATTAATCAAGTAGTTTTCTGAATGCCTCTGGCAAGTAACTAAAAAAAGTTTCTGGTTTTAGTCATAATATTTGTGTGAATTACAAACACATGGCCATTAAGTTAAGACTTTGTAGTCAAGTAACTGCCTGAATACTTCTGTCAAATAATGCCAGGGAGATTCTGGTTTTAGTCATATTTGTTTACTGAAAATAAAATTATATCTGAATAACATTTTTAATTGTGTTTTTTGACATTTTAATTTAGCAATATGCAAAAATCTTTTCTACTATTAAATTTATTAGGGACTAAATTCTATCAAAAGAAAATAAGTGTCCCATCTTGAGATCATTTCTTCTACCATTGTAAAAAAAAATCTAATACGCAATATTTAATATTAATAATTGGTTTTAATAAATTGCTGCGATATTTAACAAGACAATTGAATGAAAAATTGAGTTTATAATACATCTTAATGGCAGTATTTTATACTTATCCTTAATTTTATGCACTTTAGGGCATCTGTACAATCATTTCTTTTGGGTAAATATTTTTAAGTTCAACTGACACTAAGATTATAACAACAACTTTTATCATTTCCATCAGTTTTACCAAACATTTTTTTATCATTGAACATATTTAATAATCTTTGGTGGTAATCATTTGTACAGCGGAAAATGGACACCGGTCTCAACAGCCAAGGCATTTTTCTCTTGCATGTTTTTGTAAAAAAAATAAATAAAATACCTCTCCACTGAATGAGGTCAGTAGACATGCAAATCCATTTCACTCCTAGCAATCATGGTGTAAGCTCCTCAGCCTTTTGGCTAGGAGGAAAGCGTAGTACAGGCTGAGAATCCTTTATCCCAAATTTTTGAACCGGAAGTGCTTCCGTTTTCAGATTTTTGAATACAGGCTACTTAATTTGTATATAGCATCTATAAAATGGGTCAGTTGGGAATGGAACCCAAGCATGATATCCCTTTACATTACATAACACAGCTTATACATATGTCCTGAAAGTAGTTTTATATAAAATTTAATAAATTTTGTGTACATACGGATACAGGTAATGATGCTAATCATGTAATGTTCACATGGATTTTTAAGGGTGAAATTAAGATTTCACATAAAATAATGTTTTGTAGTTTCTGTACATGTACAAAAAAATATGATCACTATTTACAAAAAATATATAAATGCATCACCAAAGACTACTACATCAGGTGTGAGAAGGAAAATTTGGTAACAAATGCTTTACTGAGTGATATGTACATAACCATATTGCTGGTCTTGGACATCATTTCTAAATTAGACACCCATAAGGCAAGTGGTGGTGATGGAATACCAGATGTTTTACAAAAGAAATGTGCCCCTGAGCTGGCCCCAGTTATCTCCAAACTATATAACTATTGCCTCAATGCTTCCTGCTTTCCAGCTTGTTGGAAATTCTCCTCTATCATCCCTGTTTTTAAGAACTCTGGAGAACATTCTGTCCCCTCTAACTACTGCCCTCTCAGTCTCCTACCGCTTTTCAGCAATGTCTTCGAGGCTTTAATCAATGCTGAAGTGGCTAAGCATCTTAGCTCTCAAGACCTATGGATTCCACTTTACCCAGTCTAGCTGATGTGCTTATGGCCATAACTGAAAATATATATATATATATATATATATATATATATATATAATCTCATGCTCTGGATAAGAACAGTGAAGCTCAAGCTGTGACTCTAGATATCTTGAAGGCATTTGACAGGGTTTGGCATGCTTGTCTTTTGTGTAAGATTCAGTGCTACAGTATTACAAGACAACTATTTGATTTAATCCAATCATTTCTTTCAAGTCATGAAATGAAGGTCATTCTGTATGGGCAAATTCCAGATCCTTTTTTATGAATGCAGGGGTCCCTCAAGGCATTATCTGGGTCCCACACTGTTTCTGATCTTCAGCAATTATCTTCCTGATGTCATCAGCTCCCAAGTAGGCATCTATGCAGATGACACTACCATTTACTCCTGTCTCAATGGTAAACCCAGCAGTGCTGACAGCAGTCAACCAGGCTGCTGTTCTCGAAAAGGACCTTCAATCAGTGGTTAACTGGAATAGGAAATGGCTTGCGTTCCTCCTCAGTGGTAGTAACAGTAGTAGTAATCTTCATGGTAGCAGAAGCATCGGTACTTATATTAACAGTACATGTTAGCAGGGGTTTTGTTCCAATCTCTGATGTCACTTCCAGCCTCCGATATCTCTCCACCCAGCTCAACTGCACTCGACAACAGACAAGCCCCAAACCAACCTTTTGATTATTATAGCTTGTTCGACATTTCCGTTTCCAGTGGTAGTAATAATATTAGCAGTCTTAGATTGTTGGAGGAGTAATTTGCTACTTTGTACTTATATCAATAAAATATGTTAGAGGGCATTTGGTTCCAATCTCTGACGTCACTTCCAGTCTCCAACCTCTCTCTACCCAGCTCGACTGCACTCGACGACAGATGAGCCAACCACTCTGTCAACAGATTTCTGTGCGTGTTTATATAGATAAACCTGGCTGATCATAAATCAACCCTTGGTCCACACACGATTATCACGAGTGCTGCCTTCAACCCAAAATCATGTGAATTGCAAAGTTCCTCATAGCCTTAGTAAGCTCTATTTCAAATTTTAACCGATAAAAATTATCTCAATCATCTTCTATTGTCTTCCTAACGACCCAATTCCAAATGGGCTAGATCAGATTCCCATCAGGAAACAAAATTGTTCTGATCTAATTTCACTGTTCAAATCTACTCCACTTTCATTAAAAATATATATATATATATATATATATATATATATATATATATATATATATATATATATAATATGTGTGTGTATGTGGTTCCCAAACTCTCTCTGTTACATTTCCTCCCCTACCCATCTGTTCGAACCATTTAGTTCGAGTGTTCTTTCCTTTTTTTTTTTCATTGGAGTTCGCAACGCTCCTTACCAATTATTTTTTAAAAATTTGATTTATTTCATAAATCTGTCCCTCCAATTTTGTCTCGTCTTCACAACAAGCTTTGTCAAATCTTTTCTTGGTTCAGGTCCTTCCACGACAATTGTGAACTCTTCTTCAATATCGGTTAGGGGTCCCAATGCACTTGGGTCGGACCTACCTTGGTAAAGTGCACTAACTGGAATCCCTCCTTCACTCATGCACTCCCATGCCAGTTTATTCTGCCCAGTCGACAACACCGCACACCTCTTCAACCACCAAACCAGCAAGGCCACGACTATCATCAGTATAATTCCCACAACGGTCGGCCAGGTTATTATAGCAACCAAATTCTCTTTCCAGCCCGAATTCAGCGTACATATCTTATCTAACTCTGACTTCAACCGTTCAAGATCAATCTTATCAATTGGCCTTAACAACACTGGCATCTTTTCTAGCAACATCTTAGGAATCTCCCTTACAATGGGTTCCCACAATCCCATCCATCCACTGGCATTCATTCCTACCAGCTCTAACAAAGCTTCATTCTCTTCAGACTTCTCTTAATCGTTCTGGAGTTATTATACTCGGAGACAGGTGTCCCAGCGACAGCATGTCTAATTGTGCTCTCACATGCTCTAACAATACCGTTAAAGAGGGACTTGTTTGACGTACCTTACTCATTATAGCTAATAATTGAAAATACCTTTGCAGAAACGCTTCTAATTTCTGTAATTCGGTTGTTACAGACATGGTTACATTTATCACTTCCTTTCTAAAAACCCATAGGTGAGAAATCAACCAATTGATACTCCCTCTATTCTTAGCCAATTACAGCCTAGTAACATTGAGTATAGATACACTCTCTTTAACCGACTGAGCCATTGCTTGTTGTCTCTGTTCTACCACCTTTAATTTCCTCTTAATTACTCTCACTTAGCCTGCGGAGACTGTACCAAACAACACACTTAATGCCTTTCCCACTATAGGTAATACTGCCCTTTTTTGCCTCACCGCTCACCTCAATTGCTGTTTTAGTGGTAATTCCTCATTAACACTAGGTGCTTTTTCAGCCCGCAATTTACTCTGGAATTGAGCTAACGGAATTTCATCCTCTTCCTCCCATTCACTCAGTTCTTCTTCTTCTCTAAGGTTAGGCTCAATCCCTGCTTCCTCAGAATGTCCTGCTGGTGTCCAACTTACCTCCCTCAACCTTCGAAGGGTAGTTTGGGCTAATTTCAATCTCCTCATTCCCTTCACTTTCACTCTCAGTCTCTAACCCTTCAGGTTCTTCCAAAGTAGTTTTCCTCAGCCTTTTCTCTTGAGTTTTTGTTTCGGCTGCTTTCCATTCTCCTATTTCAGCTAGCTTTATATCATTCGCATGCACTATCTTTACCTGTCTGGTCAATTGGTCCCAGATCACAAAGGAAACTGGACCCGTCTGCTCCACCATCCTATAGTATGGACTCCATCTCTGGTCCAATTTACCTTCTCTCATGTGTATTTTATAATACACTGGATCACCAATCTGGAAAGAAACTTCTCCATTTTTATTTACCCTATCGTTTCACCTTTTCTGGGCTCTTTGAATCCTCCTCCTCCTCACCTGCGTAAAAATTTTATGCTGTTGTTCTAAGACTATTTGGTGATGAGCCTCTCCTAAATACTTCCTCCTAGGTCGTAACAGATTGTCTATAGGTAAGGCTACATCCCTGCAATATATCAAGTAATAAGGGGAAAATTTTGTCGTCTCGTTCATCGAGAATCTCACAGCTGCTAATGCTTGGGTTACAAATAAATCCCAATTTTCCCTATTATCCTCTGTTAGTTTAACTAACACATCAGTGAGGGTCTTATGAAATCTCTCTACCTTAGCGTTACTTTGGGGGTGATATGGAGAGGTGGTTATGTGCTGTATGTTTAATTCTCCCAACGTCTCTCTCATAATCTGATTCACATTCTCCGATCCATTATCAGTAACCAACTGTTCGGGGGCCCCATACCTAGGGAATATTTCGTTCAGTATTATATCTGACACATTCGTGCCTTCTTATCAGGTATGGCAAATGCCTCAGGCCAATTCGTCAGCCAGTCCACAAAATTCACTTTGTAAAGATAACCTCTATGTGTTTCTCCATAGGGCCCGGAAATATCCATGCTTACTTTCTGAAATGGATAATTCGGAACATCCATTTCTAATACTGGGGCAACCCTACTCCTTCGACTCTGTACTTGGCATGTTACACATACTTTTT
The DNA here is from genome assembly GCA_964036315.1 of Acanthosepion esculentum. Taxonomy (NCBI): domain Eukaryota; kingdom Metazoa; phylum Mollusca; class Cephalopoda; order Sepiida; family Sepiidae; genus Acanthosepion; species Acanthosepion esculentum. Next base: position 90,769,723 of record OZ038481.1, on the reverse strand, counting down.
ACATGGTTCACAACATCATTAAACAACTTAGGCCAGTAGTAATTTCTATGGCACTGGTCTAGAATTTCAACTCTCAACTTCTCAGGTATCACCATTTTTAAACTTACTTCCTTATCTCTTCCTGAAAGGTAATACAACACTCCATTGTGCACCATATATTTGGAGGTACACCCTGCCTCTACCCTGGACCTGATAGTTGCTATCTTGCTATCCTCTTGGCTTTGCCTAATAATATCTCTCCAGTGGGGGTCAGAAACAATCTCTGTTTCACTCGTTTCTTGATCTTCCCAACCAAGTCTCTCCTTCAACGCCTGTGAATTGATCACATTAATTTGGAATGCTTTATCATCCACACCCGGCTCCAACCTGACAGATTCGGTCTCTAATTGCCTCGGAATCCTCGATAACAGGTCAGCACAGGTATTATCCTTCCCTGCCAAATATTCTATTCTGCAGTTATATCCACTTCAATGCCCACTGTTGTATCTTCTTATTCGTCCACTCCACCTCTAACAAATATTTGAGGGGTTTGTGGTCTGTCCCAGTTCCTTATCAGTAATGGCTATTACCTCCTGATTACCTTTCAGCAACCCCCTCAATTTCCTCCTATAACGCTCAGGGGCTGTTATATCTTCATCCCTTATTTCATCGCTACTTGTCTGAGGCCTATTCTCATTCCATACTCTCACCTGTTCGACTTCTCTCACTGGGCATGCCTATGCCAGCTCCTCTCCCTGCTTTATTTTAATAGTTTTATTGGCAGTATTGGTTAACAGTAAGGGAACGGTCCCTGACCTCTTCACCAACGAATCACACACGGCTATTTCCCCTTCACTATTATCATACCTATCAGTAGGGACCACTTGGTACAGGTCACTGTTCAGCACTCCTTCTGTTATAAAGTCCTAGGGGGAAGCTTTATATCTGTCTGGGCCACCACTGGCAATTGTTCATAATTATCTTCTCCCAACAGTATCCCTACCCCGTCCAAAGTTAAGGTAGCGGGGTCGAAACGGATCTGTGCCTTATTCTGCCTAAGCCAGTCACTCCCCAAAATTAGCTCACCACATAAGTCAGGAGCCACATAAACCTTACGTTTACCTCTGGTTCTTGCCAACTGGAAAGGTAGCCACGTCATACCCTCTATCCTCATCATGCTACTATCAGCCTGGCTTATTAGTAGATCGACAGGACTAAGCTTCGTTTTCAGTCCCAACTGTCTAAAAACCTTGGAGCTAACCAGTGACACTGAAGCTCCAGTATCAACAAGGGCCTTCACCTTCTTGTCTCCCAGCAACACATTACAGGTGAAATCTGGCCCTTCCTTCAGTATACGGTATACCTGTGCTTTTCTCCTTCCCGTATGTTCTCTCCCTCCCGCGTAGGAGTCGGTGATAGGAATTCACCTTTTTCTAGGGGCTCCTATTTGTGTTCAGGGCCCTCCTGGGTGGGGTAGAGCTCGGATGACTCTCTTTTCTTGGACTAGCAACCCATTTCTCCCCTCTATTCAAGTTAGGGTTGTTCCATTTGGTGTGGTCCATCTTTCTCCTGCAAGGACAGGTTCGTCTCAGGTGACCCACTCCTCCACAGTACCAACACCTTCGCTCCTTACAACTTGCCGAAAAGTACCCGACCACAACACATGTCCAGCATCTCAGAGGTCTTACTTGCACTGGGGCCACCCTGCCTCTTACTTTTTCACGGGTGACCCATCGGCGTTTCCTGGAGCCATTTCCTTCTCGGTAGGGGGCACCAGCGTATTATCTCGCTTTATCTCCAGTTTACGGTCTCTCTCTGCTGTACACCACCGAGCCTTGTGCCTGAACTCGCCACAAGTTGTGCAGTTCGGCCCCAAAGACCTTGGGTTGCCTCCATAGTTTGTCGGACAGTCGCGGGCCCGATGCCCACCATACTTGCAAGTCCAGCACACCAACCCATATCGGCCCAGTGTGGGCTTGTGAAACCCATAACGCAGGTCCCAGGCTCTCCTATTGGGAACTGCTTCAGCCTCCCAGTTCTCTTCCATCTCTTCTTTCTGGTTCCACATCTGGATCTGCTCCCGGTCATTCTTTTTCATCACTACTTTGGCCCCCCCCCCGGGGGTTCCTACCTACACCCCCTCTTATTCTATCCCAGAGTCGTTTGCTGGTCCGAGCCGCCTCTATGGCTGCGTCCAGGCTGACCGGTCCCCCCTTCAGAACATCGTCCCTCAGGTCTCTGTTACTCAGCGCGTCCACATACACATCGGCCAACAAGGTCTGAATAGGACCACTGTCCCGAGTTGCCAATTCCGGAAAAGGTAACGCTGCTAGCCCCGTGATTCTTTCCCCCAATTCTTCATTAGTCTTTCCTTCTTGTTGCTGCAGCCGGAATAATTTCCTAACTGCTTCAATGGCCATATGTTCACTTGCTTATTGCCGCACCAGAGTGGATTTAAGCTCTCTCCACGTCAGGACTGGGTTTCCTCTGTACCACCCCACTATGGATTGACACCTGCCCCACTGCAGCGGCGTAAGCTAGGAGCACCATTTCTTGGTCTGAGAGGCCATAGATCACCTGCTTCTTCTGAATGGACAGAATCCATTCATGCAGGTCTGTAGGGTTTCCTTTATAAGTCGGTAGCTTCATGCTACCTATCAGCCTCCTGAAACCCATCGATATTTCGGGGAATCCCATGTCCCCAAAGTCATCTGTGGCATCTGGTCCTGCTACACTCATCCTAGCGTCTTATCAACTAGCACTTTCAATGACAGAATGAAAGGAAAAATACATAACACGGTGGTGGCGCTTCAACTGCGTACAACGTCGACAAAAACAAGATCAACAATATTACTGGCAGATCTAAGTGCAATGAGCGAACAAAGGAAACCAAAAAGTGACTTACCTGAGGTCCGCTGCTCCGTATTTTGTTTCTTTTTCCTCCTCCTTGCTTTCTTCTCTTTTCCTCCTTATGTCCCTTTTAGACCAATATAGTCCAAAGACTAGAGACCTTTCTGGTCTTACTTGGTCCCGACTGGACAAAACAAATGCAACCCTCTCTCCTCTTTCAGATGGACGTGGTAATTCCCACGGGTCTATCCTGGTCACGGCTACCAGTCTAACACTTTCGCCCCAGCCCCTCAACGTCTTACTCTCTAAGTTGAGGTGTCTACTCAGTCTTAACCAAACTTAAGGGAGTGACCGTAGGTCCCCTGAGCATCCGTAGATCATTTGACCGGTCCACTGGTTTAATCCTGCTTCCTGCCCACGTTGTGTTTGGTTTGATCCAGAAAGCAAAAGTGATGTTCATCCATTCACGGTTGATTGAAGACGTAGACATGGCTGGAGAGTCTGTGCTAAGAAATTTAGAATGCACCAAAAAAATATATGTATCCACAAAGCCGGACAAACAACTATTCAATGGTTGAATTGTTAATGTTTTTTATATAGCAGAAAAGAAACAGGTTACAGAAAAGAAAATAATTGACGTAAAAACTCATACACTGGATTCTAGACAGAAAGAGAGTGGGTTGTGATTAGCTTGTTGTGAAATCATCTCAGAACGCTATACAACTCTTGCGATGGAGAGATAAAGATTTCTGTGCACAGCTTAAAGTTTATAATTGCGTTCCTCCTCGGTGGTAGTAACAGTAGTAGGAATCTTCATGGTAGCAGAAGCATCGGTACTTATATTAACAGTACATGTTAGCAGGAGGTTTGTTCCAATCTCTGACATCATTTCCAGCCTCCGATATCTCTCCACCTAGCTCAACTGCACTCGACAACAGAAAAGCCCAAAAACAACCTTTTGATTATTATAGCTTGTTCGATGTTTCCATTTCCAGTGGTAGTAATAATATTAGCAGTCTTAGATTGTTAGAGGAGTAATTTGCTACTTTGTACTTATATCAACAAAATATGTTAGAGGGCATTTGGTTTCAATCTCTGACATCACTTCCAGTCTCCAACCTCTCTCTACCCAGCTCGACTGCACTCGACGACAGACGAGCCAACTACTCTGTCAACCGATTTCTGTGCGCGTTTATATAAATAAACCTGGCTGATCATAAATCAACCCTTGGGCTGCATGCGATTATCACGAGTGCTGCCTTCAACCCAAAATCATGTGAATTTCAAAGTTCCTCATAGCCTTAGTAAGCTCTATTTCAAATTTTAACCGATAAAAATTATCTCGATCATCTTCCATAGTCTTCCTAATGACCCAATTCCAAATGGGCTAGATCAGATTCCCATCAGTAAACAAAATGGTTCTGATCTAATTTCGCTGTTCAAATATACTCCAATTTCAATAAAAAAAAATATTAAAAGAATAGTTATCAGTCTCTACCAATAATGTCGTGTTTTGATTAAAATGTTACAAGTACAGTATTTGTATAAAAACAAAAATTCTGATTATAGTTAAATGTAATGAAAACTGAAAAAAAAAAATCAGCATTTTATTTGTAATGCTGCAATGTAATAATTATGCTACAGGTAGCCATGCTGCTTTCTGAAATTTTCCATTTGTGGCAAGTCATGTGAGCACCTGAAAAATTTTCATATTTTGAAATTTCAGATAAAGGATACTCAACCTGTATCTGTTCACCTCATTTTAAATGGAAGAAGGTATTTTATACTGGAGGTTCCAGCCCTGCAGCAGCACCTTTCTCATTGTACTAAGAGAGGTCAGGTCAATGTAACCTCAACACCAGCATAACTGGTCACAGGACTTGGCAAATTTTTGTCTTTGACACATATGTATGCGTATGGGCTACCCTCATAAAAGGTTTGTGTGTCACATCCTCTCCTAGTGGAAAGGCTAGATAAATAAAATCAAGGTCCATGCAAGTGGTATAATAGAATTGAATATACTGCTTTAAAGAACATACAAATCTATTTCACTCCTCGCATAGCAAGTCAAATGGATTGATTTAAAAACTGCTGATTTTTCTGCAACTGCAGTTGTAAACTGAAATGAGTAGAGCAAACTTCATGATTTTTTCAGAAATCCTATTAATCCAGTTACACCATTTCTTTTCATTATTACTAAACTTAGTTCATTCCCAAATATTCCCTTGTGCTGGGTTCTCACAAACTACATCCAGCAGGACGTTTTCAGGAACGTGGAACCACATCTTAATTGCCTTTGTTCCCATGATGATAACACCTGTTAGTGTCCCAGCTATGGGCAAATAGTTAACCCCCAAACTGGGGTCAAAACACTATGAAAGTGTAAAAATACCAGCAATAAGTTTTTTTTGGGAAAAAATATTACCCGCAATTTAAACTCTCTTTACAAAAATATGTCAATGAAACCTGATCTACAAAGAAAACATATTCTATTCATATGAACCTATCCTAAAATTGTCGTCGGCATAAAATAGCCCATAAATGTCAAAAATTAAACCTATTTTTGCATATTTCATTTTTTTTAGATTTATTAATCAGTTTTTTAATATTGGCCTTTTGATTTGATTTTTCAAAATAAAACCGTTTATCTTTTTTACAAGCCATCATATGAATTTTTTTTTTAATCCTCAGGTCAGTTTGGTCCTCCAAGTTTTGCACTGTCAGCCTTCATTAGCTTCATGGTAGCCACATTGACATCTATCATTGACTCAATTGGAGATTATTATGCTTGTGCACGGGTTTGCAATCTACCTCCACCCCCTGACCATGCCATGAACCGGGGCATCATGATAGAAGGCTTCTCAAGTCTTTTGGCTGGTTCTATGGGAGCTGGGCATGCTACAAGTACATATGGTGGAAATATTGGAGCCATTGGCATCACCAAGGTCAGCTAATATTTTTAATTTTTTTTTTTTTTTTTTTTTTTTTTTTTTTACACACACGCACATATTACCCCCCCCCCCCCCCAAAAAAAAAAAAACGGGGAGTCATCATGCTCACTGTTTTATATTTTATGGGCACATTCATATAGAAAAGTTGTTTGTTAATCTGTTTTTAAGAGTTATTTACCTTGTAAAAGAATTAAGTTAACGCTACAGTATTATCTCCCATATATATTAACTTTTGATGTATTAGCAGTTGTCTCCCTTATTATATAAGGGAGATAACTGCTAATATCAAAAATATGATTAAGCGAGCATTCGTTTCAAAGCTTGTTATTAAAATGTAAATTCTTTAAAAAATATATTTAAAATTGAAATATTTCTCTTTTTCTGTCTGTATTTATTAAAACGTATCTTACATTTTAAAATCTAGTTTATAAAAACTCGATTATATCAGCTGTTGACTAATTCACAATTAGTGGCACTGATCTGATGAGTGTTCCTGATGCTTCTAATCAAAGAGAAAGAAAAAAGACAACAGTTTCTAATTATTATTATTATTATATCTAAATATCAAATGCAAAGAGACCTGAAAGTTCTATCGATATACTGGCCAAAACAATACCATAAATGGCAATAGAAAGAAATTAACTTTGTATAAATCTTATAAAAAGTTAAGAAAATTTAATTTGTAGCACAAGGCCTTTTGCTGGTGGGGAATGGATGATGACTGTGCCCCTAGAACATCAACTGCACTCTTTCACCCGCACTCCACTCCATGAAAATTGCATGTAAATTCTTACTCACCAACTTAAAGACCACTAACCACACATTCAATATACATTCTGATGACAGACAGTGTTGCTTTTTGTTTATTTCACTCAAGAATTAAGTTTTATAATTGTTTCATTTCTGAAATGAGTAATTGTCAATATTCTTGTATTATTTCAAACTATTGTTCTAATCTTGATGGATATAGACACCTGATGATGACCAGAGAGTACTTGGTCAAAACTCTGTCTATAATAACATTTATATCAACCAATAATAGTTTAAAATAATACAAGTAAATTGAGTTTTAATTAAAATGTCCTTCAATCATCATTTGAATCAACACCAAGTTCAAATGAAGAGATTATAATATTTTTTATTCTACAATTCCTTAAAAAAAAAAAAAAAAACTTAATTTTATTTTTATTTTTTGTAGGTTGGCAGTCGTCGTGTTTTTCAAATGGTGGGATTGATATTTGTAATATTTGGTGTTTTAGGCAAATTGGGTGCCATATTTGTTATTATTCCTCATCCTGTACTGGGTGGAGTTCAAATCATCAGCTTTGGAATTTTCATTGGAGTCGTTCTTTCCAATATGATGTACATTGACATGAATTCCACTCGCAATCTGGCTATTATTGGTATTTCACTCATGTTTGGACTCATGATGCCTCACTATATCAAGAAAACCAAGCAGCCTTTCAACACTGGTAAGTAGAACATTCCATGAGAGATAATATGTACCAAGACATGCAACTGAACCACAAATAGTATCAAACTATATATAATGGCTGGTTACTCTCGTTTCTGAGCAAACTCTGCTAGGGTGGTTAGCCAATCCCTATTGCAGACGCTTGCTCTGGCACATTTGTGCTTATTCAACATCCACAGAGACCACTTGTGGTTTATACTGCAACTATGCTAAGCAGGCCATAGTTACAGTTTTTGAGAGAATGGGTATAATCTGGTATGATCACTAGTTTGAACAATGCCAATATGGTCAAACGCTCAGTCACAATGACTCATGATTTCATGCTAACACAACCATCGGCAGCTTTCAAATACTGTTGTCAATTTTACTCACAAATGAACTTCACTTGTCTTTTCCCATACTCATACAACACCACACAGTAACCCTCTACCTTGGATTGCTCTTGGGCCTTGTATTGGGTGAACACACACACACACACATTATATATATATATATATATATATATATATTAATGCATGTTTCATTAAATAATATAGACAAGTTTTGTCTATTTATTTTAAGCAAATTCCTTTCATATTGTCTGATAAGCTTAATAACATTATCATTGAAAGATGAAAGAAAATCACCATATTGATACATGTTTTTAAATCCTATCTAAGCTTTCGGCTTACATAAGCCATCATTGGAGATGACAAGTACATTACAATAAATTAAACAATACACAGACATAGCAACAATGATGGTCTGTTTGCATGGAAGATTTCCAAGCAATGACAAACTCGTGCATACGTGCCACTGGAAGCGAAAATCGCACCACGGCCCATGACATCACACATGACCATGCAAGAGTGGAAACGAGAAGTGTTAAGTATGGGAAGCTATTGGTATAAACCAGTGGCTTCTGTTATAAATTATAGTCATTTAAGTATATTTGTGGAGTTTTTATAGTTTATTTTGTTCAGGTTAGGTTTCAACTGTTTTATGTATATAGCTTCAAGAATACTTAAACATGAAAACAAAAATTAAAAATTCTTGACGCTATATACATATATATATATAAAACTAACCTGAACAAAATAAACTATGAAAACTCCACAAATATACTTAAATGCCTATAATTTATAACAGAAGCCACTGGTTTATACCAATGGCTTCCCATACTTAACATTTCTCGTTTTCACTCTCGCATGGTCATGTGTGATGTCATGGGCCGTGGTGCGATTTTCGCTTCCAGTGGCACGTATGCACGAGTTTGTCATTGCTTGGAAATCTTCCATGCAAACAGACCATCATTGTTGCTATGTCCATGTATTGTTTAATTTATTGTAATGTACTTGTCATCTCCAATGATGGCTTATGTAAGCTGAAAGCTTAGATAGGATTAAAAAAAACATGTATCAATATGGTGATTTTCTTTCGTCTTTCAATGATAATGTCATTAAACTTAGACGATATGAAAGGAATTTGCTTAAAATGAAAAGACAAAACTTGTCTATATTACTTAATGAAAAAATACACACACACACACATATATATATATATATATATATATATTTGTATTTGGGCAGCAGAACATTATTCAAAAATATATTAAATATAACAGCGAATGTCTGTTTGATCATGAGCTGTTCTAAGCTTTGTATAGTGGATTTAGTTTCGGGAGAAAATAAAGGCGAAAACCGCTCAATATTTGGATATTTTTTTTTATTATGCTGGTCCTCAGTCTAAGCTTTCAGCTTAGATGCCCATATAACTACTCTGATGATGGCTCATATGAGCTGAAAGCTTAGATTGAGGACCAGCATAAACATCCAAATTTTGGACAGTTTTTGTCTTTATTTCATCCCGAAACCAAAGCCACTATACAAAGCTCAGAATGGCTCATGATCAAGCATAAGGTATTCACTGTCTGTTATATTTAACAATATATGTTTGAATATATATATATATATATATATATATATATATATATATATATACACACACACACTATAAAAAGGTTAGGATCAATCCATGGTATGGTTTTCAAATTCTTTCTCGATCTGCCACACACTCGGATCACCTCCCAGACCAATAATATCAAAAAGCCCCCTTCCTGATAAATTCAGAAAGCGGACATTCTAACCACTCAGCCATGTGTGTGTGTGTGTATATATATATATATATATATATGAGAGAGAGAGAGAAAGAAAAAGAGAGAGGATTAATACAAATATAAAAATTTGTCATTTAGCTGATTGGTGTTACCTTCAGCATCCCAGAACTAGAGTTTCATAGGAGGTTCCTCCAGGAATCAATCCATCCACTTGTCTGTTTATTTTCTCATATATTTTTTTTATATTGAGTTAAAAAAATAATTTATGCACTTTTCATTTGTGCCAGGTTAATGATTTTTTTTCTTCTTTCCTTGTGGCCATGTGCATGTGCCTGCCCATATGTGCATTGTGTAGAATGTCCTGGTTATTTTTCCTTTTCCTCATTTTTCTTGTCTTTTTATACTCTCTCCTTATTGGTTTTATACCTTTTTCTCTCTCTTTCAATCTTGAGTGTCAGAGACAGATGTAGCAATTTGACATCTGGATTTTCAGATTGTCTGTGTGTAAGAATTAATGAGAGCAATGACTAAGTTTTCACTACACATTCATACCTGTGATGAAGTTTAATTTATAGATTAAACAAAGCAAAAGGTCAACACCCAATAACAAAATAATTAAACCACATAATGTAATGTAATAAAAGTTATGTAACCAATAGAAGATTCCTTCTGACCATAGATTTTATTAGGCACAATAAAAGATTAACAACATCTACAAATAGAATAATTATAACAATATACCATAAAAGTTATGTGACAAATAGAAGATTCAGTCTTACAGTTTTTTAAATGCTGTTGTTCACCCAATGCAAGGGCCACTCAAGGTAGAGGTTGCTGTATGGATGTAATAACAGGAGGTGAAATGCACATTATAAGGATATGCAGAGTATATAATTTTTTACTCTAAACTTGAAGAGGTTAAGATTGTAGTGATTGTGAAAGAGACTCCTGAGAGGATGTTTACTCAAAGCAACAATTCTTGGGAAGAAGCTGTCTCCTTACCAATGGTACACAAAGGGAATGAATAGGATGAAATGTTAACTTGCTTTTGGAGGTATTGAATGTTACAAGCCAGTTCTTTTTCCTCTTAGAACCAAATCAAAGGAGAGATCAGCTACTGTAATGTAGATCTTAACTTTAAGATACAATTTTGTTCTTTCTTTATTAAGAACTTTCTCATTTTTACTTAAAAGGAAGATCATTATGACTTCCTAGCCTTTTCATCACTCTTGAATTTTGGGATCATTATTAAGTAAAACTTGTAATTTTTCGCTCGTTTTCAATTAACCTTTGAGAACAAAATACGCAAAGCGAAACTACACATAAGGGGAGATCACTTGCATATTTTTTTTTTAGAAAATGAGCTCTACCGAGAGAAAAAATCCTAACAATCTTTTAGCTATTTCAATGTTATTTCCACTTTAACTATATTTTATTATCAGTTTTCATCATTTCAAATAACGACATTTTATTAACTTGTTGATATCAGCCAAAAATCTGGTACTAATTATAAAATAATAAAACTTCAGTATTAATTGTCGGCTTCATTAATTCCCACTGTCTAAAAATGGGACATGGCCATGAAGAGGTTAAAAAAAAACGTTTAGATTTCTTTTGATTTTTAAAAAACAAACAAACAACTGTGGGGTTAGCTTTTAAAAAACTATCTAATAAAGGATCTTCAACAACAATAATTAAAATTTAATTTTTTGATGTAGATAACTTTCTAGGTTTAACAAATGTCTTTTAGACAAAAAAAAAATAAATTTTTAAATCATTTTTTTAAACTTATCCCATCCATTTTAAAATCTATTCAGACCGTATCCTGTGAAATTGTCAAATTCTTAATGAATATTTCATTTCTTCTCATTCAGGTTACGTCGAATTGGATAGTGCTCTTCACGCCCTTTTAGCAAATGCTAATTTTGTAGGTGGAGCTCTGGCTTGTTTTCTGGATAACACTGTACCGGGTGAGTTTTAGAAATAACTCATTATTTATGTTTGTATATTTTATTCACATAAGAAGAGCAGAGTTATGTCCCTTGCATCATAATTCTGATGTGGTTTAAAGTTATTTTCATTAGGTATCTCAAAAAAAAGAAAAAAGCGGTATCGAAGTTTAAAATACATTTTAAAAAAATGAGAAATCTCACTTGAAGCTGTAATTTTATTTTATTTCCAAGCTAATATCTTAAATTTAACATTTTTTTTTCTTTGTCAGTAAAATCTATAAATTTGTCCGTTTGTTAATATAATTATTTTTATTAAAAACAAATTTCAAAATTAAATGTACTCTTCTGAAATTATATTTGAGTGAAATTAGCTGATTTAAAGTTTAATCTGATACCTGTATTTTTAGTTTGAAATATCAGAGAAAAGCATATTTTAACATGGAGTGTATTTTACTGACATGTTGAGTGATTTATTGACAGTCTTATGTTTGGGAAATTTCATTAAGGGAGATAGAACTGAAAGAAATCACTTGATAAAATGTGAACACTTTTTTATACAATTTTAACTGCCCAGTAATCTTCAAAATTTAAGATATTTTATGCAATCTAATATTTTATTGAATTTTAGGTACTTTGCCTTCATAGCCTTACTCATGAAGACATTTGTTAAAAAAAATATTAGAAAATTACCAATAAGTTTTTAATTTATTATAGGTATCTCTCATTTTCTGAAAATGAGATATGGATGTCTGTATTTACTAAAACTGACATGTTTATACACACAAAAAATTCAAAATTCTTTTTAACATACTGTGGGTTGTTTGAATTGTAGTGAACGTTTCTATTTATGATTAGTAAATACAGCTTTAATTTAATAATATCACTTTTTTTTTCTTATGACAATAGTGTCCATAATATATTTTATTCATAAAAGCAATTAAAAACTTTTTAATTAAAAAAGGTCTTTGTTTTATAGCTTTTTATATTTTACAATTCAGGATCGATTTTCTGTAATTGGGGTGTTATCCTGTTTAACAAAAAAAACATGATGATTTAATTTCTCCAAAGACCTGTCCTTTTAACAAAATATAAACATTAAGTGATAAAGAAAAAGATGTACTCAACACCACTCATTAAATAAGTTGGAGGTAAAGATTTTCTAAAAAATAAAACATTTTTCAAAAATAATTTCATTCCTTTGCAGATAAGTCCTGATAGCATCATTAAAATCAGACAATTATTTGATTTTTGCAAGAATTTAAAAATCAATGTGTTTTTCACTGGAAAAAAAAAAATGTTCAAATTTCCTGTACAAATTTTAAACTTTTTTTTATGCAGTGAGTACTGTATATACTTGAGTATAACGAGTTGGAAGATGTTAAAACTCATGCATTTTCGGTGACCAGTTACACCATATATAAGTAAATTTTTTTTCTGTATGGCTTAAAATTCATTCAAAAACATTCACGGGTTGCCGGCTTATACACAAGTATATAAGGTAGACAGATTAAAATGAAAGTAAATTCTAATAAATTTAATTTAATAAATAAAATAAAAGTAATGATGCTTTAATTAAATGCATGCAATTTCTGTTAGCAAGTAATTTTTTTATTATCATTTAGAAGCTAATATTTTATACAGATGGGTGCTGGAAAGTTATCAGCCCAATAAAAGCTCTTCAAAAAATAAAATAAGATTTGATATTTCATCAAAATTCCAACATCTTTTCATTGATATGATTGTTAAATTTTGTATAATTATTATTTTTTTTACAAATTTTTAAAATTTGAAAATAAATAGCCATGAACAAATCACTGATATTTAATATATAAATATGATTATTTGATATTGGAAAATAAAATAAACAAAAGAAATTTATGCTAAGCACATATATCAAAAAGAAAATGGTAAATACTTAGAATTAAAAATATAATTTATCATAAATATTATTTCAGTGTTAAATAAAATATATAATTCAATTAAAATGATTAAGATGTCTAACCAGTGTCTATTTTAAAATATATTTTTAAAGTATTTTCTGAGCTAAAAAAGATGATGCTATAAAATACTTTTTAATTAACCAAATTGAATTTTGGTATCATAGCTGATTCAATAATTCTTCTAGATAATTTATGAAGAATAAACTTAGCTATTGTACAGTATTTACATTAGTCAGACTATTGTCCTCATCTTTGTCGCCATATTTGTCACAACGTTTCGGCCGTTGTACGCTCCGGCCTTCTTCAGGTCGTTGGAACTTCGAACCGAACCCTCAAGGACACATGGCACAGTGGATAAAGGCGTTGGTTAGATCCAGTGACAGACCCAAAGAGTGTGAGTTCAATACCCAGTTCAGGCAGTGGAGAACTTTCAGAGGGAAAATTACCAGGAGATAACTGATAACTGACATTCATCAAACATGGCTCGTGGAACTAGAACAGTCTACCCCAGTGATCGAAATAAAGGGTTCGGTTCGAAATTCCAACCACCTGAAGAAGGCCGGAGCGTACAACGACCGAAACGTTGTGACAAATATGGCGACAAAGATGAGGACAATAGTCCGACTAATGTAAATACTGTACATAATACCTTAGCTATTGTAGTATTTTTAAAATCAAAAGGATGATATTTTTCTTCTGTATATGAAAGAATAAATAATGTATCCTTAATTCCTTGTTTTTATATATTTCTTTTGTGGGTATTTTTAAGATTGTTGTGTTTCACCATATTTACTACATGCTATTATATATATCAGAATTTGAATTGTATTTATTATTTTTGACTTATTAAATGTCTCATCATTGAAAACTCAGATTCAGAACATCATGTTTTGTTATATATATATATATATATATATATAGCACATAGTGAGTGCAGGTGGTAATAATACAACATTGCTTAATATAAAGTAACAGCTAAAATTTATACTAAAAATAAATATAAATTTGTTCCTCATTATGTGATGCAACTGTGCCATCAAATGGTGGGGGACAACTTCTTTATATATTATTTAATATTATTTTTAATGGATACTCATATTAGAGTAGACACTGTTTATTTATTAAACACATGTTGTATGTTAAATAAAACAAACAAAAACAATATATTTATTTAATATCATTTAAATAATAAAACCTGTCAGATTAATAAATAAAAATCCATCACTTATATACACACACAATTTTTAAGAAAACCCTTTAGCAGCAGAAAGAACCCTATGGCTAAAATAGAAGGCTAGACTGAGCTTTCTAGCTTTGGGTGGCAGCCAGTCTAGGGGAAAGCAAGAGGAGATTACTTTATTATCTTTACCAAGAAGTCATAGCAATTCACAGATAATTAAAAAAAAAAAAAATCCTGAAGTGACATATAAATCATGTAAAAAAAAAAAAAATATATATATATATCAGAAAATGCAACTCATCAGTTTGTATACAGTTTTCATAGGTGTTATATTTTGAAAATAACTTGTGAAAGCTTAACAAAAATATTGAGAGAGGAAAAAAAACAACTTTATAATTTTAAGAAGCTTTCTTTCCTTTTTACCAAATCTTTTGAGAGGATAAATCACATTGCCTTCTCTATTTCCCATAATATAAACAATATTTTAGAGTTTTTTTTTTTTTCTAAAATGAGCCAAAAAAAGCTTTTTTCTCTGTTTTTATATAATTTTCTGTAAAACTAAAATAATTCCTCATCAGGGCTGTTTTCAATGTAATATACAGGACATCTTGAATTTTTTCTTTTTTTAGAAAGTACTGACTCAAAAAATTCCATGAAAACTATTTGACTAATTTTGTTAGCTATTAATATATGAAATTTGATCATATCAGCTTTGAAAATTATGAACACTTGCAATACAAAAAGAATTTGTGTGGTTTTAGGTGTCACCACAGAAATAAAAATTCTGTCAGTATTTTAATCCGTAAATCCTTTGATCATTTGGAAATAAGGAAGGTTTCTATTTACTGAGCAACACATATGTTGTTTTCAATTATGACAATGGTTTTTGCAAATTACATCAGGACATAATGAGGCAGTTTTTTTCTGACATACATGACAAAATCAATATATGTGACAAAAAAATTATCAAAAACTATATGCCCAGATTAAACATATTTAATGTAATTAGGTTAAAGTTGAAACTTCATTTTTTTTTTCCTTTTTCTTGATAATTTTATGAAAATCTTTTTTGGAAAAGATTTTAGTACATCTTTTGATTTCACTTTTATGAGAATGTGCCATCCACTTTTTATAATAAAATGTTGATTTATTCTACTTTTCTCTTTTTTTTAAGGTACATTAAAAGAAAGAGGTTTTATCGCCTGGCAAAACTTTGGCAAACCACCCATTTCAGAGAACAATTCTAAAGCAGGAACCGAAATGTACAGATCTTACGATCTTCCATTCATTAGTTCTGAAGTGAAAGAGTCCAAAGTTGTAAAATACATTCCATTTCTTCCTGGTTACACAAAGCCTTCTTATAAATGCAGATGTTTTCAAAAAAAAGGAAATTCAGACATTACACAAAGTTGATCTTCCTTTCTTAGACAAAAATTCTTTTCCATGTCACCTCACTCAACAGTTGGATACATGGAGAACAGCAAATCAAATGAACAAATTACCAACATTACCTGTGGAACTTTGGTAGGATAAACAAGATGTCAGTTGGAAGTAACATTGGACTCAGCAAGAAAATTTTTACAAATTTCATTTCTCAAAGACAGAACAGTATACTAGAAAAAAAATCTTCTTCACCAACGTTTTCATTTACAAGTGCATTTTTGCCCAGATTTAACTATTTTATATTCTCCAGAAAAATAATCTAATAACTCATCTGTAATTTTAAAAAGTCATTATCATTCCAAAAGTTGTTTAAACTTGAATTCATGTTTTTTTTTTTTGTTTTTTTACTATAAAATTTTGGCAACTTCATCAGATTTAAAAATCTGTAACAAAAGAGAAAACAATGGTAAACATGCTCCTCAACTCTGCCCATCTCTAGCAAAACAAGCCATGAAAGAAATTCCTTTTACAGTCACCCATGTGATACTGGTTTTTATATACACACACACATATATAAAGGTATATTTAGGCAATAAGTACTCATTTAATAGGAGTAGATCGGTTCACACTCTTACTTAGTCTTTTAAACAGAAGTAGAGGTTTATATCCCTTGTTTCCTGTTTAACATTGGGTTTCTGGTTCCTTCTAAATTCTACTTCAATGTTAATTCTAGTATCTCTACCTAAACTCTGAAATGTATACTATTATTGGGTTTCTTTCTAAAGTCTTTTCCTTCTCTTTCACTTCTAGAAGCCCCTTGCGTCTTATAGGCATTATCACCTTGCTTGCGGGGGTGAATTGATTTAAAAAATATATTAAATTTAACCAACAAGGTTAATTTTCAAATATGTTTTATCAGGGTTGAAATTGTGGATAAACTGTCCAAAGTTCATGTTTGTTGTGTTGCTTTTGTTCAAGTACTTTCAACCATCTCACTCATTATCAAAAACCATGAATCTTGCCTACCACACTGTCAGCACATGGTTCTTGATAATGACTAGAACTGTCAAAAGTACTTGAACAAAAATAACAAAAAAAAAAAATGAACTTCAGACTATGCACAGTTCTGAGATACAACATATTCAAAAATTGGAAAAACACAATAAAAAATCTATATAGACCTTAGCAGTTGAATTTACTAAACTTGTTAAGATGAATACTTGCTACCTAAATTTACCTTTATTTATATTAATGGCCAGCTAATTGTTTTTGATCACATACATTTGCTAGGGCGCAGTTAGCCAATCCCTGTTACAGAGATCTGCTCAGGCACTTTTGTTTGTTCAACACTCAGAGCCCACTTGTGGTTTATATTGCATCTATGCTGAGCAGACCCTAGTTCCTGCACATAATCTGGCATGATCAGCAGTTTGAACACTACCAGTATACTTAAGCCCTCACTCACAGGGCTTGGGTCAAACCATAGTATGGTTTTCAGACACTTTCCAAAAGGTACCGCATGCTGGTATCATCTCTCCAGACTTATAGCATCCTGACAAATCAACTATGGTGAGATTCAAGCTTGGGTCTCATGGTCAGAAGATGAACATTCTAATTGCTCAACCATGTACCCATTGCGCACACATACAGAGGAATGCTCTTAATCCATACCAACCTGGTACATTTGTCTGTTAGACTAAAGTATATTCTACCTTTCAGTGATGCTCCCTTATCTATTATTTGATGCTCATTAGCAAGAGGAGGATGTGAACTCTACTCCTTCAAGTAATGAGTTATTGTCTTAGATATCCCAAAGGCTTTGGCAAGGTGTGGCATAGGGGGCTGCTATGGTATCTTTGGAAGATTATTTGCAACTATCAAGTCCTTCCTATCAAATACGTCCATCAAGGTCACTGGTCAGTCTTCTGAAGCCCATGAGAATAATGCAGTTGTCTCATCTCACAATGGTCTCTCCTTAGTTCTACCCTCTTTCTGCTTTATATTAATGATCAGCCTAACATAGATCATTAGTAAATATCTATGCAGATGATACAGTGCACCTCCCAAAATCTAGATGACCAGAGACTAGCAGCTGATCACTTCTCTGACTTAGCTCTAACAGTTCAATGGTGAATTCAACTGGCTTGTAACATTTAATACTTCCAAAAACCAACTTTGTAACATCTTATTATCACCAAGCAAATCCTGAGTTTTCTCTATTCATGGTGAATGGTTGTACTGTCAGTGAGGCTGCTTGACTTGAATGTCTATTAGGACTCAAACTCAAGTAGAACCCATGTACAATCCATAGCTAAAGAGGCTAGAAAATGATTGTACTGCTCCAGAAAGTATCTGACTTGTGCCATGCTCCATCTTTACAAGTGTCAAATCAGACCAAAAATGGGGTATTGTTGCCTCTATTTGTGCTAGAGCTGTCCAATCCTCACTTCCTAGTCTTGATAGAGTTCAGAAGCATTTATATAGCCTTATGGGTGATGGATTATTTTTCACCTTAAAAACACTTCCCCAACAGGCCAATGCCCACCCACAGAAGAATTTTTGCTAGCCTCTCATTACTCTACCACTATTTCCATGGCAAATACTCAGATTAGATACATTCCTAAGTTTCACCAGCTCGGACCAGCCATGCCATGTATATGATTCTCTTTGTATTCCATTGGTAAAGAGGAAGTTCCACTCAAACAGCTTCTTCCCAATAACTGTTACTTTGTGGAACAGACATTTTGAGAGGATGCTTCTCTGATTGATTACTGCAATCTTAACCTGTCTAGGGTTCAACTGTTATCTATCCAACATATCCTCATAATATTCTCTTATTTCAGTAACTTTCTACCTTCAGGGGTTCTAAGGCCTTGTATTGGAGGGAGACTAGTGTGTGTGTGTATATATATATACAAACACATACATGAAGAAACACAGTTTTAAGGTGTGCTATATTTATGGGATAAAGTGCTCAATATCAGGGATAGAGTGTATGTAAATATAAAAGTGAAAATTGAAGTGGCCTGATGATTGTGTCTAGCATGGAACAGTCTGTTGCCTCTGAGTGTTGACTTCAGTGTTCACTTATATATATATATATTTGGAACCAATTTTATTTTGAAATTATTTTAAATATATATAATTTGAGCCTCACCTGAAAGAAGGTAATGTGATTCCTTTTTCTTCAGTATCTAAATGCAATGTATGGTAGACCATAACATCCTATGAGAATGTAGAAAAATAATATGAGAGAAACCAGCCATCACCTGAGAGTTAAACTGAGAAGCATAAGGCATCTTAAAAAGGGACAAGTAGAAAAGTCCCCTTTTAGATCTGTAAGGAAAAGGATTCACTTTTCCTTGTTTAGGATGAGATCCAAATAATAGAGAGAAAATGGCACTGGAGAAAGCTAAAGAATTCAAGGAATGGACAAATATATCAGGCTAGCATGAATTACTTTGGTAAAACAAAAAGTTGGAGAACATCCACGTTTATAAAAACTAGGAAATCACCTGTGTTACACATCTTGTTGAGAACAAACTGAATCAAGCAGTATTTTTTGTTTTTAAATGACTCCAGTCTTTCTTTACAGTCTAATGAAGGCTGTAGATGGGCAAAATATTTTCAAAACAAAACAAGATTTGGAACCGATTTTATTTTGAAAATATTTTCCCTATTATTTATCAGTCGGTTGTACAATTAGTTTTGTTATGAATCAAGCTTTAAATTGATCCTCAATTTTATGATATAAACTTCAGTTAAAAAAAAAAAAAAATCTATTTGGATAAATGTTTTATTTTTAGGTGGAGGATCATCTTTGTTGTTTTTGTACTTTCATTTTTATACAGGATAATTGACCTTTTGTGATTGGTCCAAAAATAATGAAGATTGAAATAAAAACAAGATGACAATTTAAAAAAGGAAACAAAAATAAAGTCAATAAAACTGGATTTTTTTTTCATAGAACATGAAGTACTGTGCCTAACCGTTTAATAATAATAATATTAATAAAACTGATCCCTTGCTTTATTTGCTCTCTGCATAATCATAGGAAAGTAAATAGTTGAAAAACTTATAAATATTTATTTCTGATCTATTCTCAAACATCCAAGAGAAATAAAAATTAGTATGATATTCCTTTCCATTCAGATCTTAGTTGTTCTATTCATGTTTTGGCTGTTGTTTCTTCCAGCCTTCTTCAGTTGTTTGTTGTACTTGCTAACCTCCTTAGAATCTTGTGCATATTAATCCAAATGAAATGACAATTTCTTTTAAAATTCTAACATAAGATTTAGTAAGTTATACTTTGTTCTAAATTGTTAAATAGAGGACCAGTTCTATAACTGAGTAATAAAAAAAAAAATCTTAACCTTTTTACTCAATTTATAAATGGTTGCCTTTAGTAGAGCCTTGGTTGGTAAACTTGGTTTGAAGACCATTGCTAATCTAGTGAATTTAATTTTCACTGTTTCACCATTCTGACCCTATGATAGACTGAGCTGAGTAAAATTTTATATAAGCAAATATGTTATCTTTGATAACTCCTGTCATAATTTCCTTTAAGAAATCCGGTAAACGTTATTTTTTTGTTATTGATTTATCTCAACTGACATTTATTTTTGCTTCTTCACATATTTCCAATACATTTTGTGAATTTTTAAAAGTCTCTTTAAAACGTTCTCTTTATAAATATGTAAAAAAGTTCGATTTAAAACGAATAAAAGAAAACATTCAAAATGGAGGACAATTATAAACATAGGCCAACACGGTTTTCTTTACTAATAAATAACCACAATTTTTTAAAAATTTTAAATTTGCAGCTTTTCTATTGTTAATAGAAATAATTCAGTTAGTGAAATCACAAAATTTGGTAACACTAATTTTTAAAACAAAAAACTGATTCTATTTCTATAATAAAAGATAGAAATAATAATTTAAAAAAACTATTTGCATCTCCTACCTATATATCATTTCTAGTATTAGAATTCCTTAAAATTGATCTTTTAAAATAATCTCTAAAGAATTCTCCCAAGTCAGTTATTTTCTTTCAAATACTCTAATGTTATTAATTTTGAAGTCTTCCTTTCTGCTATATCAGTCAGAAATTTCTTATGTTTGGCCAAGAGTTAAAATATTGACCAACAACCTCATTATTTAAAAGAAAATTGTTTTTATATACAAAAAGAAATGTTTTTTTTTTTCCTGACAAAAATAAGTATTGGTTTTTCTTGAGAGAAGACTCCAACTACACCTTACTTCAATCAATCAATATTTCATTGCTGTTTGAGGTAGTCAAAAATCTTTACTCTGATCAGTCATATCATTCCAGCACTTGGTCAGTTGTCTGAGGTGTTTTTGGATGGTTTGTTGCCAGTTATTTTTCAACCAGTGTTTCATTTTTAATTAGGACCTATCCATTGTATTTGGAGTGCAAACTTAATAGGTGGAAGACTTTCTACAGGGTCAAGCCATTTTATCCATCAATTGCAGACTTTCTTTAAGAAAGTACATAGATTCGTTGGTTTCCTTTACAAAATTATTTCACTTGATTTCTACTACCATTTTTAGGCATTTTCTGTTGAACAAATCCTGTTTTCTTCTGGTTGGATTTCCAATTGTTTATTTCACTGCTGTACAACAAGGTAAAAAGAGGATACTGGAATTACAAAACCCAAACTAGAAGAAAAATTGTACAAAATAAGCGACTAAAAAAAATGTTATATTCATTAAGCACTCCAGACCCTTAATATAAAAAAAAAAAAAAAATTTTTTTTGTTTATTTTATTTTATGATGAAAGTTAAGAAACTGGATGACATAAATTAATTGTAAATTGATCTCCCTACAAAAACCAAACCTGCTCATACGATATGAATTCTTAAATGTAAAAAAAAAAAAAAAATATGCAAACAGACATAAAAATAAAAAGATTTTGAAATTTATGATCTGGAGTTTTTTTTGGTTTTATTTTATATAATACTATCAATTAAGTACTCTAGATTACAAATTTTTTAAAAATCACATTTTAAGAAATCATATTTGGAGGATCAAAATTATTATTCCTAGTCACGGTGACTATTTTACAAAGCCCCTCCCCTACACTCCAATGTTAGTTTTTAGGAAAACTTACTGTTCCAGATTTTTATCATCTTTATGAATGCCATTGCTCCTTTGTTTATTTCCCGATCCATATCAACCTGGTTGTTAACTGAGCTACCCAAATAAACAAACAATCTGTAGTTCATTTTAGAATGTCATTTGGAAATTGATAATTTCCTGACAGCATGTTCCTTGTCCTCCTATTTAACTATTCTCCAGCACAATCCCCAATGGTGTCAACAAATTTTAGAAGACAGTGTTTTTTGATAATGTAACTATATCATAAATTGACATGGGTTTTCTACATACATTGGCTCATGAAAGATCTGATTCCACAGTATATAACATGTCCTCAGTATCCAACTTCATGACTGAATCTTGAGTGATTTATGGCAAACAGGGGAACCACTTGGAAGATTCTATCTCGATTACCTAACATTATTGTGATTAAATAAACAAGATTCTTAAACCGTTATCTCCTCCTCTGCCAGTAACAACTGCAGTGGTTGGGTTTTATTTATACAATGAAAGATGGTCACATACCAAGGAGGTTAAGTACAATGAGCTGGCTACAGGAAAGCACCTTAGTAGGCCACTCTGCACATGTATGCAAAAAGAGAACACCTATAAATATCTTCTAATGCTTTGACTACAATCTCGGGGGTGCTGCAAGAGAGTAACACCTTTTAAAGAGGTCTTGTAGATGTTGTCAAATACCTTTTTGAAGTTGATGAAATGTTCTATGATGCACTGTAAAGATCTGAGAATCAATGTAATCTGAAATCTGCCCATTCTTGCACTTCTAATCCATTCCAAGATACAGAAAACAAAAATCCTCAGTCATTGAGGTTTCTTTTCTTTAGGATGCAACAACAGTACTATATTAATTTTCTAGGACCACTCCAGACCTCATTACAAATATGGTCCATACAAGAGAATCTCTCTCCTTCAAGCCTTAAGCATCTCAACACTAATTCCATCCATGTATGGAGACTCATTCTTAAAGGAATTTCCTCATCCACAGTGAAATTATCCATCTTGATGAGAAGTGTAACTGTAGAATTTTAAGTTGAGCTTGAAGGTTTAGGTCCATTTGGATCTTAAAAGTTTCTGCTCAGCTTGCTAGCTTCTCACGCCTTAGAAGTTTTTTTTTTTATCTTAATGAGATCTGGTGTTGGTAACATATTGCACAATACACACGTCACTTTGTCAATGTATTTCTTATAGAAGACATTAATCATAGGGACTTTTTATTCACTTTTGATGAAGTAGTTTCTTTTTCAACAACAATCTCAAGTGCAATCACTGGTTCATTCCTCATTTTTTATTCTCAATATCCCAGGATATTTCCTATCATTTTCATGCTGCTCTGAGAATGAGTGTAATGCCTTTGCTGTAGATATCAAAGCACCTCACAGAGAACAGGGTGTTGTTCTCCAAGATGACTCCACAAATCATGTAGTTATCTATTTCTTTCATAACTTGAACTTGGATGGTTCAAACACTACCTTGATATTTCAGTATTCAATACTAATTTTATATTCTGCCATCAGAAAAGTTATTGAGACAACAATTTCCTAAGGAAAGATCTTCAGAGGGAGACAGTGGTTGCTAAGGATATGTTGGTTTTTATTTCTGTTTTCATAGCATGTTGTTTTAATCTTCTATAAGTATTGTAGGGGTTTTGATCCACCACCACACCAAATGTTTTTCCTTAATATTTAACAAGTGGCAAGTCAAAATTTCATGATTAATCAAAAAGTTTTCTGAATATCTCTATAATGTTACTGGAAGGGGTTTCTGATTTTAGTCATAATGTTTGTGTGAATTACAATTAGTTTTATTTGCATAGGGGTGCAAAAGTATCCTGTATTATTAAGTGATTTTTCTTTTCTTTTTATCAGATTTTGAGACATGCATTTTAAATTGGTTTAATTATACAAGAAGCAAGAATATAGTTTTAAGTAGTTCTGTAAATAAATTGTCATTTTTCATCAATATAGCTTCCTTATTTTGCCCTTATAGTTGCATATGATAAGCAAGAAACATGGTTGAAATAGCCAAAGACCTAAGTTGTTAAATCTGAAAGAAAAAGAAAAAAAATCATTAGACTCTTAAACTTAATTCACATTTAAAATCGGTCCAAGTTATCGTAACACCCAATATTACCTGAAGAAGGTCAGAGCAAACAAGAGCTGAAACATTGTGAATATGGCAATAAATACAAGGACAGCAGTTCGAATGATGTAGAAAGTTAGCTTAAATAACTTCTATGATCTAACTTGTCAAATATATCATGCTCTGTACACAATATAAGTTATATACTTTTTCATTTGATCACATCCTCCTAAATTCATTCTTTGAAAAATTGTTTTCTTTTACTTCACACTAAATTTGTTCAAACATTGCCACAATTCTATTTTTATTCAACCAATATTCAAGATTTTCTTCATTTTCCCCAACAATAATAAATAATCAAAACTGAAATATTTGTTCTTCATGTCAGAAGGTGCACCATGTAAATTTTTTTATTAGTTGGAAAGTAAACATACTATAATTTTTCTAAGGAAATGAATCTTTACAATTTTTAAGTCTTTATTTAAATAGCTGTCTGCAGCAAAACATTTTTTAAATTTGCTTGAACTTTGGCTATAAATGAGGTTGACATTAACCTATTTGTAATGTTAGCTGACATTATTAAGTGCAGTCGAGCATTGATGACAATTCCAGAACAACGTAACTATAAACAATTTTTTCTATACTCTGCCTAGCCGCTATGATGGAGAAAGCATTGCCTCAAACCATCGCCAGTGAGACACACTGCAAGAGCCACTCCGTTTAGCGAGGCTCGTTCCTTGTTTTGTTTTGTTATTATTAGTTACTTTGTTCATTATTAAGTGTATCTTTGTAAAATTACTTTCTCAGTTTTACTCATTTCTATTTTATTAGGTTGGTGCAAAAATAATGTCGTTTTCTCACATATGTTACTTATGTAAATAACGACATTATTTTTGCACCAACCTAATAATAAAGAGAATGAGTAGCATTAGCAGATTCCAGTGGAACCATTATGCAAGTCTCATATATTAGATATATTTTTATAAGTTTTATATAAAATTAGCTGTGATTAGTTTGAAAATAAATGTTCTTATTTTTAGAATTTTGGACATTTGATTTTTTTTTCCCCCCATTTCTAATAAACTGACTTTTATCTACATACTTTTTTTGCATCAAACAGATGATGTTCAGAGCATTTCAATCAATTTTTGACTTTTTAATCAGCATTTGAAAGCTTAAGCTGGAATGTGATTGGCTCAAAAACACTTGTAACAAGTTTCATTTCAAACACATTGTCTTTTCTATTTCTTTTATGGATAAAAAAAAACAAATTTAAATAAGATTCATAAAAAATATTTCAATTTAAATAGATTTTTTTTTTAAAGATTTATTTATGACACTAAATGAATGTAATGAAGTGGGTGTGCTAAAAAGAAGGATCTGCAATGTAATCGATCTGGACTTGGCATCTCAGCTTCACTCACTTTCTCACCAATGTAATATGGCTTCCCTCTGTCTTTCCAACAAATATTTTCATGGCAACTGTTCTGACGAGCTTTATTCCTGGTGCCCAGACTAACATCTAGGTCCCACCCTTTTACTGTGAAATTAGTTAAATGTAACCACCACCTCTATTCCAACAGTTTCTTTTCTTGCACTTCCCACCTGTGGAACTCCTTTTTGTTTACTTGCATCCCTGATAACTATAATCTTCAAAAATTTAAATGCAACATCAATCACCATTTATCTTCTTAAACCCTGTTCAGCTTTTATCCTTTCCTCAGTTATCTTTCCCCCTATACGCAGTCTTTTCTCTCACTTTCACTCTCCGTAACCCTCTGCATACTATTGGCATTCCTGCCTTGCTTGGGGTGAAATGATTAAAATAAAATAAAATGTTAACACTTGCAGACTGACAAAGAAAACCTGATTTGAATTTTCATATTTAACACTACATTTTATTTCACTCCTGACTTTGACAATTACTCTTGGCCAGTGTGAGTGCAAGACTCTGTTGAGCTCTCATTTGAATGTTGTCCTTACATTCTCCCACTGTTATATCTGAAAGATTACCTAAATCTTCCCTGGGATGATTTTTATAACTGTGTGTATTACAAATCATTCCCATGCTTGCAAAACTGGATGCAGATTTGAAGGGATGTGCTTCTTCATTTGGCAGCTAAGAGTAACCTCAGGTCAACCCTTTGACCTAGCTTTCTTGATAGTCTAGTGTGAAATCGAGTCCAGCATGATCCCAGATCACACACACACACACTACATAATGAAAAGCAATTCCATGTCCCTTCAGGATGTGGGTGATTATGGCTCACCACAATTTCTTATCCTTTGTAGCTCAGTAAATTTTGTCCTGTCAATGTTAAATTTTCTAAGCCCTCTTTCCTCATTATGGACCCTAAAAATTTCAACTATCTCTTTCTGATGTTAAGTGTCATTTTAGTTTCTGTTTTCTATAAAACTTTGTCATTGATCACATGTTCTGTTCATTCTCAGCATCCTTCTGTAGAGCATTTTTGTTGCTTCAAGTCCCCTCTTCATCTGTGAGGAGATTGTCCAGCTTTTTATGTCATATAGAGGATAAAAGTACCAATATTACATAACAGTCCTGTACTCTTCTTTGTTTCTAATGAGAAAGCACTTACTCAACCTGTAACAAATATTTATGGGAAAAACTTATATAAGCAAATGTGTTAATGTATTTCTACTGCAACAACAAATGTCTTTAAGTTTTAAATTAATTTTTCTTTTCTTTTTTAATAATTATTAGATGATTAGATAAGAGGCACAAAATACCTGGTCACTTCATATTAACGCTTACAGGGGAAGCGGGAATAGAATTCTTCCTCACAGCGAAGTATATCAGTTGAGAAAAGTTTAATTTTATTAAAATATTTAAAAAAGAAAAAAAATTAATTAGAATCCTAAAATAAGAAATTATTTCTTAAAAAATGGTAGCTGCAAAAATTTATTTTATACCATTTGTGTTTTGTAAATTGTACAAGTGAAAGAAATTTTTTCTTTGTTTTTACATATCACAAGTCTCACCCTTGGAATAGAAGTTCATCCTTTCAATTAATTTAGCCATAATGGAAAGCAAAAAAAAAAATTTGGAAATTGTTAAACTATTTGTTATGAAAACACACTACAGTTAAATAAAATGAAAATTATTTTAGTAAGAAAAAGCTGGACAAAATTATTTGCTTTTCTTTAATATTTGAAATGTTAATATGCAATTATCAAATACTCAAATTATTTCCTATTAATTTTTTAAAATACCATGTTCCTTCAGGACATGGGTGATCATGGCTCTCCACAGATTCCTTTTTCTTTATTATGCGCAAATTCTTGCGAAAAGATGGATTTATGCCTTTATCAAAGACATTTGTGCAAAAGTGAATGCAACCGGCTAAGCTGGAATTTGAACTCTTCCATGCCGATTCCATTTTCAAGGCAAACAATCACAACATTCTTTTTCTGCCCTTCATCTTGATACACAATTTAATTAAGCAGGCTATATTATAATTACTTATAATATTTAAGTGTTACAGATTTGCTTATAAATATTGTATGTATTCTGATGGACTAGATGAAATCTGATCAATAAAATAATTCATATGACCAGATATATTATTGTCACAGAGAAGGAAAGACTGAAAAAGGATTTTTTTTTTTTATTAAACATTTATAATGAAACAAAATCAAATTGGCTTGAAGATCAATTTCTTTATTGGTGAGGTACCACTCTTTCATGTTGACTTTGCATTGAACATTAAAATAAAGAAAATTACTATAAAAAGATTTTTAATTTGGATAACTTCCAGAAGGCTCAAACTAATCAAATTAGTACATTTTAAAGTATATAGTATTTGGATTATAAAGTATAGTTATTTAAAATTTTAGATTATAATGTATATAAACAATTATGCAAAATGCTATTTACTTTAAATTTAAAGAAAACAGACCAAAAATGTTTTAAATGCACTAACAAAGAAATTTTAACTTTTCATTAAAATATGATTATAGCAAAAATTTAAATGACAAGTATGGCTTTGTAAAGTAATTGTCTACCTACTGGATTCAGTTTTGAGGAGTACAAAGATGTCATGACATTATTCACTGCTGGCTGACTGAGAGTAAGAAAGGATGGTTTTACTCAATGATGATTTTACTTTCAAAATGATTGCTTATTGAGTTACTTAACCGTGGAGATCAAACAGGAACCAAACTTAACCAATATCCTGCCTCAAATCTAGCAAAACTATATGAAATTGTTGCTGCTGCTAGCAGGTATTTTTGTGGAGGTTAGAATTTATTAAACTATGTTCTGTATACATGATCTGAAATGAATCCATTCCAATGATGTATGTATACTGGGTTAAATGCACTAAATTCTTTACTACACATGGAATTTACAAAAAGAAACTCTTGAATTTATGTTGATAGAAAGTTTTATTTTCTAAAAATAAAATTATTAATTTGAAAATAATTTTGATGTTTCTTTTTCTTTTTAAAATCTTTCTTTCACTAGAAGTCTTTACAAAATAGAATGTGAGTCTCTCCATACAAACAACAGAGAGAACTCAGCCAAAAATCAAGAGAGATGCAAGAATTGTGTTCTTTAAGCAAATAAGAATTTGTTGGTACAAAAGGAACATATTTTTTTATTACCACTCTACAAGTAGAATTCAGTGGAATCAGCTTTTTAGTTTTTGTTCTTGATTGTATCCTATAAATACAACCTAACTTGCATTGTAAAAAGAAAAAAATAATTACATTATATAATCCAAATCTTTCCGACCTTGGCAATGAATGTCAAAAATGTTTTATGATACAAAATTTGTTAGCCAAGCCATAAACAAAGATTTTTCCAAAATCAAACGCACTATAACTACAAAAAAGACAAAATCACCAGAAAAAATATTTTTAAGATTTATTATTTCCTATAAAAAATTTAAAACTAGCAATAAACAAAGATATTTCACCACCAAGCCCCTACTGACATTTATGAATGCTTTTACCCAGCCAGAGAGTGAAAGAAATCTGATTTAGGTTATACAACAACCACTCTTTCACATGAACTAACATGTCATTTGTATGACCAAAGTGCCATGAGACAACACAGCAACAAGCAACACAAGGATTACAATTAGACAACTCCTTCCAAATAATACTAGAATACTTTATAAAGCTAACTGTAAAAGGCATTTATATACAATTAAAAAAAATATCTATAAATAAAAATAACTATAGCTTGAGACTCCACATTCTGAAATGCATATTAAAAGAAGTTATTATTCAATGTTGGTGTTACATTTAAGTTTAAAAATAATAATAATAATAATATAATCTACTTAAAACATTTTTCTTTTCTTAAATTACCCTCACTCCAGTGATGACCCATGCAAATCAAAAGCTTGGGCCATATGCATTTTGGCCAATTTATCTACACACGTCAATGACACTTTACAAGAGAATATTTGAACATTAGGAAAAAGATCAATATAATAGACACAAAATGTCTATTTTTTTAACATGACATGTTTAAAAAAATAGAACAATTCCTACCCAAAGACACCAAATAATTCAAGATGTATATAAATAATTGGATAAAAAAAATTGTGCTAATTAAAGAACCAGTAATTAATTATGAAAGTACCAAAACTCATAAGATTGGAAAGCTCTGAATTGATTATTTTAATTATAATTACTGAATTTATAATAATTATTTTGACAATTTTTTTTTACTTATGAAATCAGTTTTCAACTGTGGACAATTAGTGTTTATGAAAAATTAATATATTTTATCATTGGATTTTATATTCTAAAAGATTGACTAATAAAAAAATGTCTCAAAACAAAAAAAATAATTTAACAATAAAATGTTTACAAGATTCAAAAAAAAAAAAATAATAGAAAATGGATAAAATTAGGGAACATCTAACTCTACTACAATTGTCTTTTCTTTTTTCAGATATCCTCATAATTTGATAGTAAAATTTAAAGTATGAAAGCAATTTTCCTTTTGGCCACAGATATTTTTAATTTCTTCCATTCAATTGTAATAATCTATAAAAAGAAATTGTCTTATTGGAATTGTTTTTGTTTAAAAAAAAAAAAAGGAAAAAATGTTTCATCAAATTAGAAAATACCTATTCTTGCTGCTGCTCTACACTTAAAAAAACATTGTAGCAGACAGACATATTTGGTTAAAAGCCAGGCAAATTCTAGGAATTAGTAAATCAGGTGGGGTTAGCGAGTATTCAGTATGTAATTTCCCCACTCTCCCCCAAAACAGCCAATGAAATTATACATCTACTTAAATATTTTAGTGCTAAACTGATTACTTACTTTGACAGAAGTACTTAAAAATTGTTGTTGGCCAAAAATGTTATGTTTTTCAGAGAATATTACTTATTCTCTGCTGCTAATATATTCCATGTTAGATTTATTTTGTCACCTTATTTTTTTATATTTTATTAGATAAAAATGATATTAAAACTACTATGACTAAAAAAAAAAACAAAGTTTTCAATTTGCAGAACTAGGCACAGTCAAATCAAAATGTTCATTTTTATTAATTTTATTGTTCATTTATTGTCAAAGGAAGAATAATCCAGTTTTTGTAGGTCAACAATAATTGGACTAATGAAGGTTATTTATGAATTAGCAAATGTTGGAAAGAAAATCCTGTCGCATTTGAAAATAGCAAAGAAACAAATGCTTCTTTGGTTTTAATTGATATATTTTATGACTTGCTTAAAAGCCACCCTATTGGGAAGCATTTAAGTTAGCTCCTGCAGAGGGCTCTTGATTGGGCCTTCATCACAATAGGAAGGGAGGAGTAGATGCAATAGGCAACAATAAACTACAGAAGAACTCAAAATTTATCCCTGCATTTTAAGTATTACATTAATATTTAAGCTTACCTTTTAAAAGTTCAATGATAATTCTTCTGCCACCACTTAATTTAAAGTCAATTTGATGTATGTAGGGCCTTAATTTCTGTACAAACATTTTTTTTTCATGGGTGGCTTTCACTGTATTTCACAATTAATTTTGATTATTCCTAAATTTTATTTCCAAGTTATAAAAATTGTTATTGTACAAAAAAATTTGTTACAAAAAATCACGTAACAAAAAAAAAAAAAAAAAAGCCAAAAACAATCGCAATAATGAAAACTTGGGAATCCAAAATTTCAGGATTGTGGGCCCGGATCCAGCCCAGAATGTTTTTTAATAATTTGCTCATGGATTCAGCCTGATTCCAAAATGGTATGATATGTTGGACTACGGCCTCTAGGAGTAAAGTTGAAAAAGTGACACACTAACATTCACATTTATTGTCTAGATGTTATTATCTTGGAAAGAAAGTCCTGTTGCATATGAAGATGTAAAAGAAACAATTTTCTTTGGTCTTAATTGACATATTTAATGACAATATTAGGTTGGGAAAAGTTCTGTCACATTTGAAGATGGAGAAGAAACAAATGCTTCTTTTGTCGTAATTGATTTATTTAATCAAGATATTTCCTTTCATTATCAATAACATAATCTCATCCATTTGGCAAAGTATTGATTCCCCAGGCATAAAATTCTTCAGATTTCAATGTAAAGAAACAATATCAATTTTAACCTCTTCACAATTAACAAATTGTTTTGCCTCTAAAGAAATGTTAATCATCTGAAAAAAATTGATCATCAGATGGAACACTTTATGATAAATCCTGGTGTAGTGATGGGGTTCTCCTTTTTCAGTAGGAGCTAACCGCCATTTTAATAGATTAAGATTATAGAGAACCCACTTTTCATTACTAGTGATAATTCTACCCAGGAAAAGTTTGTTAGAAAGTTTACTCTTCAGTGATGAGCACAGGACAATTTTCATGCAGTTTTCTTTTGCAATTTTTTTAAATTATGGTTTTCAGAAGCTCAATATTGACAGAATTTGTTCATCCAAATCTAAGACAATCTTTGAGAGAAAAGTTTCCCCAATTGAAACTGGACAAAATATCTTTGGCATATCCAGACACTTAAAGTGTCATTTCCATAGAGAGAATGAAAATTTCTTGCCACTTCTATTGAAGATTGATTGATTCATTTTTTACAGCTTATCAACCCTTTGCAGGTTATTTAAAGCCTGAAAATATTTTTTATATTAGAAGAATTTGTTTGAAGATAATGGTTTAGTGATATAAGTCTTACTAATTAACTCATAGCTGGTGCAGAAGAGATGGATTCCTACCTTTCCCGAGGGTATTTACGTATAAGTAATGAACCCAGCTGAAATTGTAACTCGGCTCTCTGATTAACAATTTTGAGCAATTATCCATTATACTATTTTCGCATCCACACTTACAGCACAGGGTTTTCTCAAGTGGTCCCCCATCTAGGTACTGATCAGGCTCAACTTTGCTTAACTTTGGTGACCATACAGGAACCAATGTGTCAATGCTATATGGCCGTAAGCCCATTGCTGAAGTGCTCATTTTTTTAATTCATATAACAATGTCTGATAGGGATCTGATCTAAATTTATTTAAACTAATAAAATCAATACAAAATTTACCCACTCTGATATGAAGTAATCTGCAAAGAAAGGGGAAAAAAAAACCAATTAAAATGTAAAAATTAATTTTTTTTTACCATAAGTATTGAAATGGTTCCTTCCAACCTAAAATATTTTCTTCTGGTTGATTAAACATTATTCAAAGCAATATTATTAAGCCTTACTTCACTTTTAGGCTCCCTCCTGTTTCTCTTGCCTTTAATATATCCTGTGAGTGTTAAATTCTCTAGATCCTCTTTCCTTCAGCTCTCACTTTCTGATTGTAAATATCAGATTACTTGTAATTCCTATTTTCTTTAAAATTTCCTCATTGATCATATGTTCTGTCTATGTTGTTCTTAGTATTTGTTGCTGTCACTTCAAGTCCTCCTTATCTGTTAGGAGCTTGTACAAAATTCATTGCCATATACAAGATTCAATATTACATAGCAGTTCAACAACCTTTTCTGTTTCTAAGGATATCTCAGTACTTTGTTCAATTTCCAGAAAGCACCTGTCGTCATTCTTATGCACCTTTGGTGTTTTGTCAAATTTTCCATCATCTCTTACTACACTATGAAGATAATTACATTTCAGTATCTGCTTGATTTTGACATCCCCAATACATAGTTCATATCATAGATTGTCTCTTTTGCTGACAACCATGCATTTTGTTTTTTTAGAGTTAATAGTTAGTACTTACTTCTTGCATTCCAAGTAAGGAAATTTGTTACTTGCTATCTCAATGTTATCTGAAGATGATTAGAAAACAGAATATTTGATGAAATGTTAATTTTCTGTGTTCTATCCACTTAGAAAGTTATTCTCAAAGTTCGTCCTTGGGCCCAAAATTGGGCCTGAAGGATATTTTAAATGTACCTGGAGACATCAGGAGCAGTGTAGTCATTAGTCAGGATTTATATTTTCTACTACATTTTGCTTTTGTAAATAAAATCTATTTCCTGTTACAAATTTCTATTTGTATTTATATGGGGGCTGAAATTTCTTTGACACCAAAAATGGGCTACAAAGAAGAAAAATTTGAGAAAGACTGATTTAAGTTATGAATGATCAGGATTCACCACAGCTTCCTGCCTTTTGTATGTAAGTACAAGCAGTGTGAATAGATGGCAACAGTCGGTTTCATGTTTAAATGCAATTGCCAAACCATGATTTTATGATTCCTATATAGTATATAGAGATAAAGTAAAGGCCAAATTTACTGTCTATAGTACTATTTATTGTTGACTCCATTGGGTAACAGTGTTTAAAATAGTTGACTATTGTCATAGTTCTTTTTTTTGTGATTTGAGAGTTCATACAGGGTTGTTGTGTACCTTCTGGTTGATGGAACTTAAATCATAGCATTCAACCTTCCTTCCTTCTTTCTCTTCTGGAGTTGTATGTCAGGTCAAACTCACAGCCGATAAATCACCAACCCTTGCGTCTTGAACTGCTACCTTGAATCACGTTCCTCTCCACTGCAGCATCTCTAGTCTCATGTTGTTTTCTTCTTTTTATTGGGGCTGACACATCTGTGTTTCCCCCGTTTGGTTTTTGGCAGGGCATGTTGTCATTGGTTGATTTTTTTATGATGTTCACTAACCCACATAAACTAAGTCTAGGTTCATGTCTGTTACTGAGGATAGGAACAATAGAAGGAAGGAAAGGAAATATATAGAAGAGAGGGAGAGAGAGTTTTCTTTGTCACTCACTTAGTAAAGAGGAAAATGTATATTTTCATATGGTGTTATTACTACCTAATCCTACTACACCTATGTCCACACTGCTTGTATTTATATATATTAGTTTGTTACAAAATAAATGTGCCATCATTTAACCATCAAAATGCCATTAAAGTTATTTTCAATTTGTTATATTCTAAATGATGATTCTTTTCATGCTTGAACATGGAAATTTTTAAAAAATATTATTGCATTTACATTGCTACTTGTGTTTTGTTTCCATGGAGTGGAACACTAATATAAAGTTTTAGTCTAGAGTATAAAGAGTTTGAAAAAGTTATGTTATTACCATGCCCTTGCAGCCATATGCAAATACAACAAAATGTTTATAGACATGAAGACTATGTCACCTCCCTACTCTTGTAAGACTCTTTAGTTACAACTCAAGGGTTGGGCAGTCAATGTAGTTGACATTTGTGATACAAAAGGAATAAACCACTGCATTCCTTCTTAAATACTCATGACTTATCTGATATTTAATAGTAACCATTTGATGAAAATGCAACAGAGTCCAACCATTACTGCAATAATCTGTTGAAGAAGAGGAAGTATTTGGAGTAACAGGCTTTTTACATGCACTGCAAAAAAAAAAAAAAAAATTATCTCTCTTACTTAACCCAACCTCCTCCTTCAACCTTTCTTGTTCGTCTATGCCATTATTATCTACATTTATCTCTTTGCCCTTGTTCATATTTTAATGCTTCTCCTGTACTTCCTCATTGAGTATAGGAATGTGCAAAGTAATTTTTAGGGGACTTGGGCAAAAATTAAAGTGAAAAAAAAAAACTGACTTTAAAACCTTCTTTTTAAAGGAATAACAAAGCTCTACTGGGGGAAATGTTAAATTCAGAACAGTTCTGTTGGACTGAAAAGCTTTTCTTTTTAGCTTTATATTTTACTTTCAAGAGAATTATTCTAGAACAATTTTACCCTCAAAACAAGAGTGTATTTGCTTTCTCTCTCTAGCATTTAAAATAATCACAATCAAATATTGAGTATAATTTATTAGAGATCATTTTACAAAAAGGTCTCCTAGTCAAATTTTAGTAATAAAATCTCATAATCCTAACATATCAAATTCATAACAAAATTTAAATTAATTGCCTTAAGATTCATTTTTTTATTATATTGATTTCATTGTTGTAAAAATTAAACTTCATTTCATAGACATATTTTATGAATTTCTTTGCTTGTCAAGAAATTAGAGTAATAATTGAGTTTTAGCTTCTTTTTTTTTTTAAGATACTGCCACAATATTTTAAGATCCCAATGATGAGTGCCTAACATAAGATAATCAATTTTAATAGACAGATTTCTCATCTTTATGCAAAATTATAAACACTTCAAGCTTTGGTGTTAGAAAGAGCATGAACTTGTAAGTTTGTTTCCTCTTGTTTAACAATACATCACCCTCTGTAGGTCATCCTAGTGTCAAATCTTCTATTTAACATACTTATGATTTTTAAGAAAGTTTAAAATGAAATTTTTTAGAGATTAGGTTTTGGTTACAGAGCTTCTAAAGAAAAATATATGGGGGGGGGGGGGTGAGAGATTACATCTTTGTGTAAAAAGCCTCACCTATTTGCATTTGTAAGTATCTCAAATTTTCATTATTCACTATATAATTGTTTTGCTTCATTTTATTAATTTCTCAGTTTCAATGCACAAAATTTTAAGCTATACAGTTATGTCCAAAGAACCAACAAAGTTTGACCTCCAAACTGTTTGGCTTTTGCCAACTTTTGCTTATTAATCTCTCTTCATCCCATCAAAATGATTTTCATCAAGTGATTTTGAAAATACTTTTAGTTTTCATTTCTTTATACTTTAAATATTATATTTAGTGGATACACATGAGTAGACATCAGTTCTTTAAACAGTGTAAATTTATGTCTACTGGTCTGTGCATTCAAGACTTTATAAAGAAATTGTGCTTTCTGTCAGGATTCAAACCTGCATCACTCTTATAGGGAAAACTACAATTAAGCGCCGTGTTGTAAAAATAAAAAAATTATTCATGTATGCCAGACAAATTATTAAAAAAAGATGTTAAAGCTTATTGGCAAAGGAAATATCTATGTATATTCCCATGAAATCTCTCTACAACTAAAATAGATAAACACTTTAAAAAAATAATTTTCTAAATGTTAAGACATAATATTGATAGTTGAGAGAAATAAAAAAAAAAAAGAATGCAGTTGGCTACTCCAAAGATTGCTGAAAAGATTATAAAGTGTTATTTGTAGGATTTGAAAGGCTATTGCAGATGTTTGAAAAGTTGATCCAATAGCTATTCAATATCCTATTTATAAAAACATCTACATAACAGTTCATATAATTGAAGCTGAAGTTTATCAAAATATTATTCAATTAAAGATTATAAATTTCTGTTTCTAAAGAATAAATCAGTTTTGTATTTTACAACATATACAGAAGAATCAGCAATATTATTGGTCCTGATCTAGTAGCTCAACTTCAGTCATTTTCCCACTATTGTAAGGTTGCCTCTGTGCCTTTTCTATAAATAATTTCATGGCAAGCGTTCAGATGAGTTCTTCGGTATAGTACCTAGACTTTTTGAATTTAAACACAGTACTACACTGGCATCAAGATCTCATCAATTTACGGTTGAGCTGGATAGATGTAGCCATCTATGCTAACAGTTTCTTTTCTCGCACTTCTTGCTTGTGGAACTCCCTTCTGGCTCTGTGCTTTCCAGTCAACTTTAATCTGCAAAAATTTAAATGCAATGTCAATCACTATCTACTGTCCTCCTGATTACACTTTTCTCTTCCCACTCATTACTAATGTTTCTGTTCCTAATTCTTCCACACCCTGTAATCACTTGTGGCTTTATTGCCTTGCACTGGGGGTGATACAGATTAAAAAAAATATGTAAGAGAAGGAAAACTAATTTTTAAGAAGTAAGAAAATGCTGTCTTCACATTGTGCAAGTGCATTTTGATGACTCCTTAAAGAACAATAGCAAATAACAGAGACCACATCCTTGAGGACTTTTCAGCAACTAAAATGAATAGCACATGTAACATGAAGAGAGAGTAATGGCATAATCAAGATGTTGCACACTACTTCAAACAAAAAGTTAGGAAGAAAACACCCATCAATACTGGAAGAAGTGATAACAGCTACTAGACTTCTGACTTATTTTCCTGAAAAATTGTTTTAAGAAAAAGATTTTATAATTTCAACTGAAAGTAGCACTGTTTACACTGAAGTCAATGAATACCAAATATTTCCTTATAAGGAAACAACAAATATTACCATTACCTGTTCAGAAGGGAGGCATTTCATAGCCATTCATTTGATTATTTCCATTCCTTGTCTTACACTATTTTATCAAAATTCTACCAACCGAAATAAATATTCTTTCCTGCTTTACCCACCAAAAAGAGTCTACCGTCATTCCACCATCAAAAATCAGTGATGACCAATAATCCACTGAACACTGGAACAGCCAAATTATTTATTCTTAGGATTATAATATCCAAAGGATGTTTAATTAGTACAAGCAAAAAGGGAAGACATTTTTTTTTATACAGAAAGAATATTTGTTTAAAAAAAAATAAAGCAAGCATTCTTTCTGAATTTTTGACTCCCAATAAAAGAATCTATCTATATTGAAGAATGTTGCCAGAAAGTTTTATTTTGTGTGTGTGTGGGGGGAGATGAGGAAATAAGAATTTGCACACTAAAAATCAGTTCAGTTTTTATGAGGGTGGGATTTTCTGGGTAGGGTAGTGTCTGTTACACCACACACCCCGATGATGGGCATGTCTAGATTAGTCATTCTGTAGATGTCAGAATGGAAATTGTAATGGTCTATTTATTTGGGATGGGAGTGAGGGGGATTTTGCTTCTTATTTTTGTTGAAACTTTTGCATACACAAATATACATTGACATAAAATCACAATGTATGTATACTTATTTATTGAAATATCTAGATGTAACTGTAAGTTCTATGTTAACAGTTTCTTCTCTCACCCTTCTCGCTTATGGAACTCTCTTCTAGTTTCTTGCTTTCCAGTCAACTTTGATCTTCAAAAAATTCTGTCTTCTTAATTCCTGTTTTTTTTTTTATTGTTCTCTCTCCTTAACAATGATTTTCTTTTTTCTCATCATTTCACACTCAGTAACAGATTGTGCCTTAGTAGTTTTATTCCTTCCTTGAGATGAAATAATTTAAAAAAAAAAAAAAATGTTCTAACATACTGCATTCTGTTTCTCTCAGGGTGCCACTGCCCACACAAATAACCAGGACACATTATTTTGGGTTTGTTTTTTTGTTAGACTATCAGATTACAGACTGATTGAGAGGAACCGCCCTGAAGTTGTAGCTCATTGCTTTACAAGTTGAAGGTTTTTCACCCACCCATGTCAACAATACATGTCTATTTGAACTCAGAAGAAAATTAGGAAAGTTCGCTACTTACAGAGGAGGATCTCCTAACAGAAATGAATCATTTCATTTGGAAATCATAAACTGTTATTTAGGATATTTTTTCTAAATTTAAAAGAAAAACAATAAAAAGAGTTATATATATATATATATATATATATATATATATATATATATATATATAAATACATACATACATACATACATACATACATACATACACACACACACACACACTTGACACTATTTTTTATATACTCTTGAAGTGTTTTTGCTCTGTCTAGGCAATCTAGGTGTTGAGCATTTTACTGAGTAGGTAGGTGTTTGTCTTTAGGTCTTTTCTTTTTTCTTATTGCTGTCCTTGTTTGAGATTTTATCTTGTTTAAGGGTATCTAGGTTTTTAGCACATTGTTCATCGGTGGAACCAATGGTTTTGGTTTTTCTTTATATATATATATATATATATATATATATATATATATATTGGGGAAATTGTATGACAAAGCGGAAAAAGTTTATTTGTGACAGGTTTTGTACTTCAGGACTTCTTTGGACTAAATTTATGTTGGTATGATTATGAATAGGTAACAAATAAAATATGAATCTATAAGACAATTTGAGCAAAAAGGTGCTGAAAAGTTCCTAGTCTAATCTACTTCCAAAAAACTGCATTCTGATGTTTAATGTTTGGTTTTAGGAAGTGGCACTGGACAAAATTGTTTGTTTTTTAGCACCCCTTATACTTATTGGATCTGCAGCTCAATCTTCCCTTCCTTTTGTTGTAGTAACAGGAGGAATTACTAGACACTTGTATGTGAGCATTCCTTGTGATACTATAACAATAGAATATCTTGCTAGAAAGTAGGGGAGATCAGGCTGCTAATTTTTACAAAATTTCTTTTGTTTTCTGTTAGCTTTCTTTGAATTTTTTTTTTTATAAAAATCCTACATTACTCATGTAGAAAATATAACCAATGTAATTACAAAATTACTTTAATATTGCAATCTTTTCCTTAAAGTAGTTAAACTAGTATGTTAATATCTCAGGTAATAAATTTGTGATTATTCTAATATGTTTATAAGTAGAAGGATATCTATGTGTAACATTGGGATGTAGAATAATGTTAATTACTATTTCTTTATACTGTATTTTCAGATGTCCATCATTCATAATTTCAATAAAAAATAAACAGTATTTTTTGTACTCATTTATGATGGAGATATGGCTTCCATCATCATCTGATTTTTATTTTTTTTAGGTCTCTATGTTGTCCACTCTTTAAAATCATCCCTTGAAAAAGAAAAAAGACTTTTCAAACTGGCTACTTTAAGTTGAATACATCACCTTGATTCACTATTCATTTTAAAATACGTAGGTTTTTCACCAAATGTTGGACTCTTACAGGTTTTTCAATAGTAAATCATATTTTTTTTGTTTTGTGTTGATATAAAATAAAATAAAAACTTTCATATCTCAATTATAATGGATACACAAATAGTTGTTAGCAAGTTTCAACATTAATATCAGCCATTGTTGATTCTTTAGAAGAACTTGCCAATGACTCAGGAGGGGGATAGAGGAATCTGCAGCTGTAACCTCGCAATGTATAGTAATGTTTATTTCTTTATACTGTATTTTCAGATCTCCATCATTCATAATTTCAATAAAGAATAAAGAAATTGTAATTAATTTTACTAATACATTGTGAGGTTATACATAGATATTCCCCTAGTAATTTTTTTTTTACTTCGTTATTTTGCTAGTAATTGATAATGTCTGAGCTTTACATATTTGTGTTTCTGTTTTGGCTATGATCTGAATGTTGTGAATAAGTCTCCAAAGACATAGCTATTTTCTAAACGTATGCCACCCTCAAGTGTAAGGCACTCAGTGAGGACTGAACTGTCTTGTTGACCAACTTATTAACCATTACTCTATGACAAGCCACTCATATACAGAGACATATATAAATGCATGCATGTGACTGTAGGGGATTACAGCCATATCACGTTGAAACACTAGTTC
Source organism: Acanthosepion esculentum (assembly GCA_964036315.1). NCBI lineage: Eukaryota > Metazoa > Mollusca > Cephalopoda > Sepiida > Sepiidae > Acanthosepion > Acanthosepion esculentum. The sequence goes on along the minus strand of OZ038481.1, from coordinate 90,729,010 downwards.
TTGTATGATCACTGAACTTGAGCAACATTGAGTTTGGTCAGTACTTAGATGGGTGATCACTTGGGAATACCAGGTGGTGCAAGCCTGGATGTAATGGATAAAAGCTTAAAATTGGAGAGCCAAGTTCCAATTCCAGTCAGGTTTGTTATATTCACATAAATACTGTTGGGAATGGTATGAATCCACCTCTTCTCTCTGTAGCTATGGGTTGATTAGTAGAAATTGTATCAGTAAATCATCCCAAAATTCTTATACTCTTAAAATATTTTCTGGCTTTAAATAACCTGCAAAAGGTTGATAAGCTGTAAACAAACAAATCAATCAATGTGACTCTAGGATATTGGATGTGTAAAGGCACATATATACTACACATACAATCTTTCACTGCTGGATTGTTATAGCATTGTTGCCTGGGTGTGTTGGTTCATTTTAGGTAATAATAGCAAATTACCATTTACTGGTAATAAAAGACCATGAAGATGCTGACAGCAATTTTTTCATGAGCATCACCATTTTGGCTTCAACCAGATACTCTGTGGTACAGACTAAATAAAACAACACCTCCAACACACATTATGATAAAAATAGATCACAAAATAGGTTTCATTGTAGACTACTACAGTGTAACCCGGATATAAGAGAGTTGTCGGGACCGGAGAAGAAGTCTCTTATATCCGGGTTTGGTCTATTATATATACATTAACACAGGCTCTAATTTGGGGCCCAGAGAAAATCTCTCTTATATCCGGGTTTCTCTTATATCAGGGTTTCTTATATCCGGGTTACACTGTATATCTGTATGCAGGTTTGAAGATCATACTAAGTGCTAGGGACTGACATTTCACAATGTCTTGAAAATACATACACACACACACACACACACACACATACATACATACATATATATATATACACACACACACAAAGAAAATTTCATAAATAAACCAACATGCAGACTAATAAATTTCACAAAAAACTAACATTAGAAAAGTAAGTAAACAAATTGTAGAAAAAATATGAACAAAGTTAAGGAGCATACTAAACAAACCAATGGAAAAATACAAAAACAATTAATTGGTTTAACATCACCAACAAAAAAGAAACTGTTCCTTCATACAAGACATAAAAGATTTTTACCCATCCATCAATAAAAACACACTAAACAATGCACTAGACCTGGTGAAACAATACGTAAACATCCCAAACAAAGATCTAAACATTATCAAACACTGCAGAAAGTTGATACAATACTATGACAACAAAATATGGACAAAAAAAACACAGCACTAATAATAACAACAATACCAATATTGACCATACATTTGATGTAACAATAGGCATCTATGACAGCATGTATATATGCAAACTCATAGGCAAATACATCATCAATAAATTAAGACACATCATTAACAGAAAAGACATAGGCGTTACAGGGATGACGGCCTAATAATCATAAGAATTTGCAGTGGCAGAATTATGGAAAAAATAAGAAAACAGATCATAGAAACCTTCAGAACATTAGGATTTAAAATAGAAATAAAATCTAACCTAAAAATATTAAACTTCTTAGATATAACATTCAATCATTAATAACAACATATACATACCATACAGAAAAGCAAACAACCCTATATACATCAACAAAACTCCAACCACCCTCCTAATGTATTCAAGCACATATCCATAAATAAAAGAATATCACCAAATTCCAGCAACTTAAAAATATTCAACAAAAATATGAAACCGCATTAAGAAATAGTAGTTATCTGAATAAACTAGAATATACAAATGAAAACAAACCAAACAAACACAATAGAAAAAGAAACAATCTAGTTCAACCCACCCTATAATAATACAATGGAAACAAAAATAACTGAAAAACATTTTCCCAAACACAAAAATTATCAAAAATCATCAACAAAAACACAATCAGTTACAGCTGCATGGATAACATGGAAAAAAATAACCAAACAATAAAAAAATACTAAATACAGACAATAACAACAACACAAATCAGCAAAACAACAACAAATGCAATTGTCAAAATAAAAACAGTTGTTCACTTAACAACAAATGCCTAACCAACAACATAATATACAAAGCCACCATAACAAACAATACAAATGCAGAAGAAAAACCTACATAGGAGCTACAGAAACAACCTTTAAAGAAAGATTTAATAATCATCAAACCTCATTTAAAACAGAAAAATACAACACAACACTAACAAAATACATATGGAGCCAGAAACAAAATAACATTGCCAAGATTAAATGAGAAATTATAAAAAAAGCAGCTGCACACAGTAGCAACAGGAGAAACTGTTGTAAATTGTGCCTGGAGGAAAAATTAACAATCATCACCTTTAAGGATCAAAACAACTTATTGAACAAGATGAATGAAATAATGAGGAAATGCAAACATTTAAATAAGCATCTACTCTGCTACCTAAATACTAATATAAAAAGAAAAGAAAGAAATACAACACCAAATACAATCCCATCACAATCATACCTAACACTTAATCCATACCAATGCCAAACACAATCCATCCAGAAAAGAGCTACCACAATATCAACAAATAATAACCAACAAAATAACACTCAATTATACAAAACACACACAAAACCCAACATATAAATTACTACAACTACACCACTTATAAAACACACACAAAAAAAATGAGAACACATATAGGGCATGAATGTACAAACACACCCACATAAACAAGCAAATACAAAAGCAAAATACACAGACACATTAATACACAAACATGCACATGTGGGCACATATATGCATGCAAATTTGTAAGTATGCATACAAGCACACACATGAATACCCACCTGCACAAAAAAAGACACACACACACACACACACACATCTAAAAATTCAACCATAACTTTAAAAAAAAAATAAAGAGCAAAAATAAAAACAAAAAATAGTGGCAGGAAGAGGAAGATCAATCAACACCCATCAAAGCAAAAGCAAATAAGTAATACACTCACACCAATAAAAGTACAGAAGAATTGAGAAATTACAGCAGATTAACTGTGTTTCAATGAGTGGTTATATCTATATAACCACAAAATAAACATAAGTGAGAAAAAAACAAACTTTTTCATATTAATTCTATTAACGCTCTATCTTTGATACTGATTACACTTCCACAAAGCTTGCTTGCCTTAAATGCCTTATCAGTACAACCACTGAAAAACCAGCAATTTTGGCTTCAAGAACAGTATTTCAAATTAACACTATATATAACTGTCCAAATGATTTGTGGATCTGAGTGTTTTCAGTTAATCTGTTAACCATTATCAAGGATTTTTTAGGGTTGTCTGCATATGTAATTTTTTTTTTTTATAGGAATGGTTTAATTCTTGAACACACTCAGTACATTATGGCCATGTTCATAATTGATATTATTGACAGTTGTTTTTTTTATATTGTTAATGCTTTCATTATTTTTAACCATTTTCTGCACAAATTAACATCTTTGATAATGGCTGATAGAATAGCTGAAAGCACTTGGATCCAGATCATTTGGCTGTTTCTTATACACTATATATATATATATATATATATATATTTAAAGACATTTATATTATGTTTAACGTTCTTTTTATAGATACAAGTAATTAAGCAAATGCTCTGTTTTATAATAAACAGTATTAAATAACATTTACCGGCCTGAATGTCCGAGAAATTTTCATAGAAAATTTTCGCTCTCCGACAGGAATCGAACCTGTATCCTATACGGAACCATCATTTCACGTGATGTGCCTTAACCATTCGGCCACAGATGAGCGTCTGGTTAGCAAGGTCGATTTTACTATCTTTAAACTTAAATCTTCCATGAATCTCTTCTATTCATATCTGCTCTAATATAAATGTCTTTAAATAAATTGTCGGACTGTGTCCAATTCTAAAATATATGACGTCATTTGTTTACATTTGATACGCTAGAGCAGATATGAATAGAAGAGATTCATGGAAGATTTAAGTTTAAAGATAGTAAAATCGACCTTGCTAACCAGACGCTCATCTGTGGCCGAACGGTTAAGGCACATCACGCGAAATGATGGTTCCGTATAGGATACAGGTTCGATTCCTGTCGGAGAGTGAAAATTTTCTATGAAAATTTCTCGGACATTCAGGCCGGTAAATGTTATTTAATACTGTTTATTATAAAACAGAGCATTTGCTTAAATACTTGTATCTATAAAAAGAACGTTAAACATAATATAAATGTCTTTAAATAAATTGTCGGACTATGTCCAATTCTAAATATATATATATATATATATATATATATATATATATATATATATATATATATATATATTAATGCATGTTTCATTAAATAATATAGACAAGTTTTGTCTATTTATTTTAAGTAAGTTCCTTTCAAATTGTCTGATAAGCTTAATCACATTATCGTTGAAAGACGAAAGGAAAACACCATATTGACACATGTTTGAATCCAATCTAAGCTTTTGGCTTACAGAAGCCATTATCAAAGATGACAATTTTAATAAATCAAACAACACATATACGAAATCACAATAATGGCCTGCTGTTGCTGTTTGAATAAGCTCAAAGTAACGACAAACTCTTATTTACGAGCCAAGGAAGCGAAAAACGCGTCATAGCTCGTGACGTCACACATGACATTTTTAGACATTTAAAACAACATGCCTGTCCGCGTACTCAATGCCGGAAAATCCTTGCTAAAAACACAACTATACTTAAACATGAAAATAATAAAGAAAAATTTAAAATCCTTGAAGCTATATACATAAAACAGTTGAAACCTAACCTGAACAAAATAAACTATGAAATCTCCACAAACATTCTTCAATGCCTATAATCTATAGCAGAAGCCATTGGTTTATACCAATGACTTCCCATACTTAATACTTCTCGTTTTCACTCTCGCGTAGTCATGTGTGATGTCATGAGCTACGATGCATTTTTTGCTTCCTTGGCTTGTAAGTAAGAGTTTGTCGTTACTTTGAGCTTATTCAAACAGCAACGGCGAGCCATTATTGTGGTTTCGTATATGTGTTGTTTGATTTATTAAAATTGTCATCTTTGATAATGGCTTATGTAAGCCGAAAGCTTAGATTGGATTCAAACATCTGTCAATATGGTGTTTTCCTTTCGTCTTTCAATGATAATGTGATTAAGCTTATCAGACAATTTGAAAGAAACTTACTTAAAATAAAGACAAAACTTGTCTATATTATTTAATGAAACATGCATAAATGAAAAATTGCTGCCAAAATATACACAATATATATATATATATATATATATATATATATATATATATATATATATAGCTTAATCTCAGTGCCTTGTCAATCATCTTCAATAAAACCTGTATAAAAGAGGGACTGCTGCTCAAATACTCTCTCATATAAATAAAAAAATTTCTTTATTCTACATTCAACACCATCACTTGATAAGACACCAGAAGTATTGAAACAAAATGGTTATTTTTGTAGTGATTTTATAACCTCACTATGCTATAATTTTTGAATAAATTATATTTGCCCTACTCTGTATTGAGCACTCTTTTAAGAATAGTATTTTTTGGTTATTCGAATTTATTCTGTATACACCAATCCTATATTTGTGCGTGTATGTGTGTGTGTATATATATATATATATATATATATATATATATATATATATATATATATATATATAGAGAGAGAGAGAGAGAGAGATCAGGTAATGTACACTTTGTAAAGACATATATCCATAGCAGCAGCAGCAGAAGTGTGGGCACTTGATATGGTATAATGGTTAAGAAGCTTGTCTCACTAGAACAATTGTGACTGAATAGAGAATTCAATCCTTACTAGGCACCCCATACTTTTGGACTTGTGCCAGATCTAAGCTATGCAGAAGTATTAATGCAAGTTTTCTGTTATATTAATGTGTATTGTTAGAAGTATAAAAGTGATTTTAGTGGCAGTTTATTTAGATTAAAACTGTGGGTATGCTGAAAGTTCTTGACCTGACCAAGAAATCCTCCTCAAAAGAAAAAGAAAAATTCTGATGTTTAGTCGTTTAGTAAGATTTCATAAAAAAAAGATTTTTCCAGTATCACTTCCTAAAAACCAAAATTTATAATTGATATCTGTGTGTGTGTGTGTGTGGGGGGGAATGGTACATAAATTTTTTATAGATCACAACAGTTTTAGGAAAATCTATGAAAAAGCAGAAAAAATTTTTCATGTGACATATTTTATCCTTTAGAACTTCATCAAACTAATGTGGTATTTACATTGATGTGAGTACATATGGGAATGAGGAAGACTGAAAATTTAAATTAGGAAATATTTTTTTTTAAATGTATGTTTGGGTATATAGTCTAGCCAATTTCATTCAGTTTCTTATTACTATGTGTATAAAAGTCTGCATATAAGAAAATACCACTGTGTTGACATATATACATGTATGACGGGGGGGTGCCAAGAATTTTGGGTTGGGGCAAAGAATTTTTGAGAACTCACTTGTATGTTGTAGTATGCTGAAACATTTTTGAGTTTAGCTTTATAGTCAAGCAAAAGTTACAAACCTGAGAGATCCAGGATTTCTGCCTAAATATCTCATTACCAGATATCCACTTTAATGTGCAAGAGAGTAAAAAGCCCTACTTTATAGAAGTCGGTCTAGTCTAGTATATGACCTTCACAGAACATAAATAACAATTAGAATTTTTAGTGCTTGTGAAGAAAAACCTAACAAAAAATATCTATATAAATTAAGATTTAGCAAAAAAAAAACAGAAACAAATTAAGTTATTAGAAATTTTATACTTCTCAAGTAACATGCAAGCATCTTTCTGTTAAATATTTGCACACATTTTGTGTCTACTAAAATGTCTGCATGTGAGATATAAATTAAAGGATAATGTATCAAGTAGTCAGTCAGTTTATCCAAGTAGGAGTCAGTGAGAGTCTATGTGATAATAAGGGTAGCAGCTAAATGTACCAGTCCGAGCCAAAATTATTGTTCCCGTGTTTAATCTATTCCCTGTTAAATGAAAACTGTCTTTATAAGAAAATAAAAAGTTACCTCAACAATTTCTGGAATATGAAATCTTTGAATTTACATTTCATTTGCTTTCTTCATTTCCATTTTCTTTGTGGATGAGTTGAATATTTTTACAAGGCCAAATCTTCACCTCAACAAGTTATTCAATTTTCAATAAAAATGAAACAAAGAAGAAATACTATGAATTAACTCTTTCAGTGGGGTGGGGGAACTTAATTATTTCCATTTGAAAAATCTTTAAAATTAATTTAAAAAATGATTTTTTATTATTTCAGAAACAAGAGAAAAATTATTAACAAAATTGTGAATAGTTAAGAAATTAAATAATAAAGAGGAACCCAAGGAGGAATACAATGGAATAGCAAATGATGCTCATCAAATCTCCATTGATTTCATTTATGTAGGTTAAATTCTGATAAAAACAATTTTAAAAAATATGGAAATTTTTTTTAGAATTACAGGAAATATAAAAAGGAAAAACAATTTCAATTTCAACAGAAATCTCAAGCTAAAAGAACCAAAGAATAAATGCTGAAATTCAGAACAAGAAATTTTTAATTTTCTGCTGTCTGATTAAAAATAAATCATTTTCTAAATTTTATATCTATTTTATATATGACTTCAAATTTACTTTCATGAACTGTATGCTATCTTCTTTCAGTTATTTAACTTCTGGGTTTCCTGCCACACTGAAAAGATTGATTACCATAAACACAAAGAAATAAACCACTTACTCCAATTATCTGATTCTTTTACCAAAATTCTAGTACAGTCATTCACAAATTCTGACTATTCCAGTGTTGCACCCATCTGGTAGAAAGAAAGATTTCCAAACAGAAATACTCTCTCTTTGCAATCAATCTAATTACTTTAAGAATTTATGATCTTGAAAGAATTTTAATACTTTACCAAATTTCCAAAACATTCCATTAGTTGTTAGCAATGCCCGAGACTTTCTTTTTTAAAAAATCTTTACTATAAAATAGAATTGTACCAAAGAAACATTTTTTTTTTCCTTTACAAAGGAGGTCAAGAATAAAATAAAGGGTTGGGAGGCTGTTTGTTGCCATGGTGATTTGTTTCAAGGAGGATTAGGGATGAAATGTTTTCAATGCATTCACATTTCAGCCAAACTGCAAATCCCTTCCTCAGCTGAATACTATATGGACACATTTAAAAAAAAAAAAAAAAAAAGAAAATTATTTTAGATTTTAAAAAAATCACCAAAAGTATTTTTTTAATCTTTTCCAAATGATAATCATTTTAATTTATTACATTATATCAGATTTTATTATACAAGTTAATTTTTTCATAAAATGGTTGATAAAATCTTCAAGATATACTCATATGATACATATACCACATGAATTTCAGCTTTTAATACCAGTTTTTATTTAAAACATTTGCAATAACTTATTTGGTGGTGTGAGATGTTATACAATTCAAGAGATGTTCTTATTCTAAATAAATATATATAATATAGTTTGTGATATTTATTGCTTAATTTCAGATATATAAAGATTGCCATGGGTCATGAGAAAGATAGCCCTGAAAGAGAAACAAAATATTATAAAGTTATTGAGTGACAATAAGATGTTAAAGCCATCACAGAACAATTAAAACAAAAAATAAAAATCTTGGCAAGAAAAATGGCTTTAAAGATGTTATAAAAAAAAAAGACTTGAAAATAAGCAAGAGAAGTGGATTGACCAACAAGAAAATAGTGTTGTTAATGTAAACAGAGAAAAAGGATGTAGAATATTAAAAAATATTGACTATATGCATGAAAGCAAGCAAACTACAACCCTTAAATAAGCATCACAAAGAGAAAAATGTAAGTATGGCAAGTGCATGAAAACTGATTTCTCAGCAATAATGTTTAGTGATGAATGTAGAGCTACATTGGATGGAGTAGAGGATTGGTCCTTCATAGAATTATGCTGATGTACAAAAAATTTGGACAACCTTGGTAAATTAATCATTTTTAAAATTTTTACTTCAAAATAGAGAGTGATTAGCAGTGTGCTTTTCTTAGTACATTTTATGATTTTTGAGAGCCAGAAAACAAGTTACTGCATTTTTATTGATGCTGTATGGTGGATGATAGAGCATCTTAACCCCTTTCCTGCCAATTATTTTCAGAAAAACGTTTCATTTTCAAACAAATTTTTTAGTTGTTTTTAATATCGTAACTAAGAAACTGAGGCAACTTGAAGTACCCAAGTGGTGGCTAATATCTCTCCCAGATGAAAGAATTGACAATTGGACTCATTTCAAGCTCAGGACATAAAAAGAATCAAGATCGACATATAAACATATCTGTAGCTGTGTTTTGAATGCGTTTATTTGTCAGTGTCTGAAAAAGACACGTTCATTAATAATGTATATATACATATGGAGAAGATGTTAAGCATATTGATGCGGAAAAAGGCCATGTGAAAATACTGTCCACCAGTGAAAATTTCACCTTTCAAGTTAAAGAGGACATTTGTTTTTTGTTTTTTAGCAAAAAAGTAATCTTTATTATTACTGAAAATACAAAACATTAAAGTATGGAGTTACTAATTAGTGTTTCTACCTTTGGTTTGAATAATTGCCTCAATCCAATGTGGAATTGAAATGAAACAAGGTTTAGATTTTCTCATTGGAAACTCCCCCCACACCATTCTTCTTAGCAGTGATTCCAAACCTCTTGGAGATAGCATGGTTTTTGTTGGAGCCCTTGTTTCTACAATAGTCCAATTATATTGAGATCAGGACTTTGTGCTGGTAAGTCTTTCAAAAGGTGAACATCATCATCATCCACAAGTAACCATTTTGTTGCACATGATGTATGGCAAGGATCACAGTCATGCTGAAAAATTCCTTCATACTTATAGTCTGGCAGAAGATTAGACAGTAGTAAACTAATATACTTTTTGTTGTTTAGGTTTCCATCAACTTTACCAATTCACTTTTATCATTGCTTTTGCTGTAACCTTACTGCAATATGAGTTCATCACCAAATTTTATCATCTTTTTGGTATAACTTACATTATTTCTTTCTCCTACTGGTCTTTTTACATCTTCTTTTGCATTGAAATGTAACTATTTTGTTTTCATCACTAATATCTTTGAAGCCAATTTCCAGCATTACTGTTAGATGTTCTTTTGACTACTTCAATCAGATGTTTTTGGTTAATGATGATTTCTTTTGCTGCTATACACATGTTCAAATTGTTTATTCATAATATTTTGCACACTGTATTAACTGAAACCTCACTGTTAAGACTATATCCACTCCTCACTTGTCTGGCTGTTAATTTTGGATTGCCTACCATGACTCTTACAATCTTTCTTTCATCTCTCTTGTCTAACTTTTGTGGCCTAGTTTTCTTTGTACTTAAAACACTTCCAGTAGTAGCAAACATTTCTTGGATGGTTTGAACACATTTTCTGGAAATTCCAAGCCATCTGGCTATTTCTCATTGAGTCATCTTCCCATTCAAAGTCACAATATTCATCTTTATTCCAGCAAAAATTTTAACCATAATTTTAGTGTAAAAAAAAAGACAAAACAAATGAATGTTTATCTACAATGACTTGCTAAAGTACCTTACACTCATGTTAATAAGATGAAACAATTTCTACTTAGAAATTTGCATATTATTATCATGACTATCATCTCAGATCTTTCACTGTCTCAATAGTTTTGCAAAGACAAATACACAGAATTATAGTAAGAGTTTTTTCTTTGTGAGTTGTACTGGTTAAAATCAAGAAGCTTTAAGCTGCAGAGCTTATGCATGCAAGACATAGCTCCTTCACAATCAAACTATCAATTGCCCACCTTACCAAACAAAAAAAAAAAAATTTGAGACACCAAATTAATAGAATGTTAATTCAATAAAACTTATGGTGCATCATTAAACGAGGGGTATACAAAAATGGAAAATAATATTCAAGCAAAGATATTTACACTATTTACATCATTCAAACTATTGTCCTCATCTTTATTATCATATTCACAATGTTGTGGCTGTTGCATGCTCAGGCCTTCAGGTGATATACACTGGAATTTAAAAAACAAAAAAAAAAACACTATTTGGCCCACAGGGGTAGATTGCTTTATTTCCATGTGCCTTTTCTGGATATCTCAATTTCAGTTAATTCCCTTTAGTAACTCAACTCTCCAATTCTAGTGTATATCACCCAAAGAAGGCCAGAGTGTACAATGGGCAAAACGTTGTGAATATGACAATAAGAATGAAGACAACAGTTTGAATGATGTAAATAGTCTAAATAGTTACAATATGTTATCTCGGAAATATAGACAGATGCTCAAGCAAAGAAACAATAAAATACTGCCTGTTTTTTTTTTTAATTATTTCACCCCAAGGAAGACAATAAAAACACTAAGGCACAAGGAGTTATTGAGTGTAAAAACATTATTAAGCAGTGGAAATAATAAAAGAACAGGAATTAAGAAGACAGAAGATGATAACTGACATTACCTTTAAAGTTTTGAAGCTCAAAGTTGACTGGAAAGCAACAGCTCGGAAGAGAGTTCCACAAGTGTAAAGTTTGAGTGAAGAAACTCTCAGCATAGAACTTACAGTTACATCTAGCCATTTCAACAGTAAAATGATCAGGCTTTGCTGCCAATCTAGTACTGTGCTTGAATTTTTAAAGTCATGGTACCAAAGAGGAAATCTCAACAGAACAATTACCATGAAAATATTTATAGAGAAGGAGCAGGGAAGTATATTACAGCAATGGGAAAGTGTGTGAAGCCGAGATGTCAGATCAGGACCAATAACATTGCAGATTCTTCTTTAAAGTTATGCTAAAGTCAAAACAGTAAAAACTTTGATAATTAATGGCTGAAATATGGATAAAGGTTACAGAATATCACAGAGCCAATATTAAGAAAAATAATAAAAATTATTCAGTTATATAGTATTAAATATGTGTCTCTGACCTATATCTTTTAGATCTATTTATAAATAATAAAATTATGTAGTACGTTGCATGATAAAACAAGTTATCAATAATTTGTTTGCATAATAAAACTTGATGTTCTCCATACAAATTATCAATATTTTTAATAAGGATTGATAATATAAACTGAAAATCACACAATATATCAACAGAAGGTTGAGTGTAGGATTCCATTGATGAGAAATGGAGTACAACAACCTCTGATCCATGCATATATGGATGACCTGACAGTTACATCATCTTTTCCTGGATGTCAGTCGATATTACAGTGTTTAGACAAAATAATGATAGGCAAGAATGAAGTTTAAACTGACATAATCAAGGTCATTAGTATTGAAGAGAGGGATTGTGATAGAAAAGTTCCATTTTAAGATTGCAGGAACCATAATCAAATTGTTAAAAGAAAAAACAATTAAGTGATAAAATTTTAAATGCTGATTTATAAGTTAGACATGCTATCCAGAAATGTTTTATAGACCCCGAAGCAATGTCAAGTAAAGTGTACAAGATAGGGCTCTCAGACCATTTTAAGGCATGGATATAATCAATATGCCATTTTACTAAAGATTTTGTGGCCCCTGATGTTATATGAAGTGGCATTAAGAACAGTCATGACTATGGAGAAGAAAGTTAGTAGCTTAAAGTAGTGAGGACATGTGAGGTAATCCTATACAGGGATTAAAAAGATCCTAAAGTTGCAGAAGCAGGAATTGAGGTTCAAACAGGTAGACAGTGGGTAGATCAAGCCAAGGTTACTGTCCCAGTCCCTGAAGGAGAGAAAAACAAAAGACTAGAAACACTGTCTTCAATATGAAGTGAGAGCAGGAATGGAGGAAATTAGAGCCAGTAAAAAGGTGGCCTTAGTTCAGCAAGAGAGCTGGACAAAATGGAGGAAAAAGAAAAAATGGAATATTTCCTGGTCTGCTAATTCCAGTAACATAAGTTTCCTTGTGCAGGCAGTATATGATACATTACCTAGCCCAGCAAACCTCCACATGAGGGGAAAGAGTGAGTTTCCACTTTGTCCATTGTGTCTAAAGAGAGGATCTCTCCAACATGTATTGAGTGGTTACCCCAAGACACTGAGTGAGGGGTATTACTCTTAATGCAAAATTTTGATATCAATTGCAGTAATAGTCCTGAGGAGTCTCCAAACAAACCAATATGAGCCTAATAAGAAGCTGATGAATTTCATCAGAGCGGGAAAGAAAGTAAAGATACCAAAGAGGAAGAAAACATCAGTCCTCAGTTCTGCCTCGGACAGTCAAATGAAAGTAGATATATGCAGGTAGCTAAAATTGCCATGGCAAATAATACAAACACAGCTTGGACTAGACATGATTATTTATTTGGATAAGACCATACAAGTCCTCATGTTAGAATTAATCTAGAGGAATGTAAAAGACAGGTTTAGCAAACTCAGTGTAAACCAATTGAAATTGGACGTAGAGGCTATCAAAATTAAGAGTAACAGGTTTGCTCAATATCAATGATAGCAAAAGAAGCCTCTATATAGATCAGGCTTAAAAGATGAAGGAATTGGGAGTCAGCAAGGGCGTGAGGGGAAGTTGTGGTTGATATTTAGATTTTTTTGAGGGAACTGGAAAATGGGTTTTGGGTATGGCCTAAAACTACATCCAACAATGGAGCCTGGACGAGGAGACAGAATTAGGGTACCATGAACCATTGTTACCTAATAATGATCTATGGCTAAGATCTAACAATTGTTTGCCCCCTCACCAGGGTTATGTTTTCTTGTTTGTTTTTTTTTTTCTTTTTTTTTTCTTTTACATATACAATAGGAACATAGGGAGAGTGCTGACTGGATGATTAACATGAATAGAAGTAAGATGAGAGTGGGTAGAATCGCTTTTCTGTGTGTGTGTGTGTGTGTGAATATATCTCAATGAGAGAAAGAAACAATTGTTACTTACATTTCAAACGGTGCATGTCACCATATTTTTTACAAGAATAAAACAGTTACTGCATTTGCTTCCTTTTTTATGGAAGAGTGTAGAAGCTGGTGAACTGGAAGTTATCAGTAATGGGACTATAAATTGCCAGAGAAGTTGCAGTGTATTAGTTAAGATGGGGAAAGTTGTAGCTGACAGATGGCATACAAGTCGATATCCGATCAGTATCTACTAGATCACTGTGGAGAGGTGGGGTATGATGTTGAAAGACCAAAAACCTCTAATGAACCTCACCTAAAAACATCACTGATGATGTATGCCAAAGCATCAAAACAGACGTATTTCACAAAATAGTCATATAAATCAGAAATCCTGAGAATTTTGACACTGTCAGTTGGCTAATGCAATTTTATCATGAAAGCATTGATTTGTATAATAGAATCTCACATGGCTGTGGTGAAGAAAATGGTGATTTACTTTGTCAAAACAAGTGATAACATGTTGTGTGTGTTATCTGCCAGCAAAAACGTTAAGCTTGCGTGACTTCTTGCTTTATAGAGAGAACATGATGCAAATTTCTGTTCTACTTTCAACCAATCACTGACTTTCTGACCTATATATATATATATAAAGCCAAGTACCCCAAGCAGCTGGACAGGCGGTCTTGGTTACTGCAGTCTGTGAAGGACAGTTTTGTGACCCATGACCTACAGATTTGTGACTTTTGACCTGCAGATTTTTGTTTTTATCTTTACCACTTCTAGAATTTTTCAACTGCAACAGCATAGTGAAGATTTTTTAAATTTACAAAAAGAATTACTTTTGCTTGTCTAGACCTAAATTTTTAATAAAAAGAAAAAAGCTATTTTGTTGAATAAAGATTATTAATGTTATCAGCACAACACCTATTTTAACAGGAAAAAAACTAAACATCTAGCAACAGAAAAACATCATCAATTAAACTGTTGTCAGTTCATCAAGAAGCCAAGAAAGCGAGCTACAACAAAAACCCAAACAAAAGCTACCATCATAATATTATAATTCTGTTTGTTAGCATATACATTATGCCTTGCTATTACCTCAAATAAACAATGGACCATTCCTATTTGTGAGGATAAACAAAAGAAAAGATATATCAAAGTGCTGTTTGGTTTTAGGGAAAGGAAGGGGAAAGAAAAAAGAAAGAAATGTTTGCATCAGTAAAATGATAAACCTTGTCAATTTGGAATCTTTACATTTGTAAATTTATACTTCTTTAAATAATGACCAGCATTCACACTTTTGATTGTTATTATAATATTTTATTATATAATAACTCACTTTTTGGCTATTGTGTCATGTGGAGAGATTCCTTACTTTGCTCAATTCAGCAGCAGCAGCAATCGAAGTAATCGAAGTAATCAGCAGGGAACAACTGGAAGTCCCAGAACTCATAAAACTGCTGACAGAGCCCTATTCAGCCTCCTTTTCCACTTTTCTTTTCAGTGGCCACTACCTTCAAGGCCCAATTTGAAGCACTACTCACAACCCTTTCTGCAGAAGACAGGTAGTCTGTCCTGGCAGCTTGATTCAGATTTCTTGTTCCTCATGGGAACAAGCAGAGAAATCGCCCTTCAAGACACCTACCCAAAGGACTACTCATAACTCTTGCTGCAGAAGAGATGTACCAGCCCTAACAGTTTGACACTCAGATTTCTCATTCCTCGTGGGAACAAGCAGGGAAATCTCTCTCGACAAATGAGAATCAAGGAATTTTTATGTATCATGTATCTTATAGTTGTGGAATTTTCAAAGAGCTAATTCAATCATTAACTTAAGAATTAAGATCATCAGAGAACTAAAATAGTAAAGTCATGAAATTTTCAAAGGCATTGTTAGTTGACCATAGTTATATAATCAGTTTAATGGTCAAATTATTTGTTCTTTCTACCAATGATTTTCATGCCAAGAATTATAAACTTATGTGAGAAAATTTCACTAACACAGCAGCCCAATTTTTACACCAGAAAATCTAAGCCACACCTTATATATTCATGTTTATGAGAGGTAAAGAATTAGGTGAAACTAAGAATGACCACAATGCTTTTATTTTGCTTCTCTATTAAAATGTTTTGCTGTCATCCAATTTCCAAGACTAATACTTCTGGTAGACTCAAGCGTCACACCAATTCGTGCTTCTCCCTCCTGGCCAAGCCAAATATATATTTCAGTTGCTCAGAACAATAAATGAATTTTTTTTTCTAACATCCCAATACACTGTTTTGAGATACAATGGTATTCACACTTCTGAACACAGAATGTTAAAATTCTAGTCATTCTTTGGTTGGCAGCCTTTAACTATGTATTTAGAAATTAATTAAATTGCAGTTTTTAAACTTAAAAAAAAAACAACAACAAATAAAAAACTTTAAAGTAAATAAAATTATCCTGAAATATTGAATGTAGCAATGTTTTATTTGAAGGTGCATTCGAATAGAAAAATATACCTTCCAAAACCTAAGCAAAATATTAACAGAAAAATTTCATTGAGAACAAAGAAAAGAATTCTTAGCTGCTATGTAATATCATTCTATATGACAATGAATGCTGGAAAATCTCATCACACATTAATAGACTGGAGGCAACAAAAATATGATTCTGCTAAAGAATGCTGAGAATACCATGAACAGAGCATGTAAGCAATCAAAACATTTAAGGAGAATGGAAACAAAAAAGATGTTTGTACTAAGAGTCAGAAAGAGAATTTACTTTTCTAGGGCACATAATGAGGAAAGAGGGCTGGGAGAATTTGACACCCACAGTACAAGTAGGGTATGATTATCTGCGGAGAAACAGCAAGTAACCTACCTAATGAGCTTGTCTAAATCAATGGCAGAACGGAGAGTGGGAGGAATAGTAAAAAGACAAACCTGACTAAAAGCTACAAAGGACAGGAAGTTGGTGACATGACACATACAAGAAGTTGATCTTGTTCGTATATTTTGAAATTCGCCGTAGCCAGATTTAAACCCAGATTCATAATGATGATATAAAGGATATTTCTCATATTCTTTGCTAATGAATACATTCACGATTTTAAAACTTTGTATGTAAATCAATAAGTGTGTACCTTAAACATGAGAAAATAAAAGAAAGAAAAAATTGGGCTAAACTACTGTTTTCCAAGCATGCTTAGGAAAAGCAGTAGCAATTTACCATCTGCTTACTTGAGGAGGCATGGAGGAGTAATGGATAGTGGCTTGGATTGAGGAATCAGAGAGCCGAGTTCAAATTCCAGTCGAATCCATTACATTCACTTATGTGCTAATACCCTTGGGAAAGGTGTGAATCCTCTTCTCCCCCCCCCCAGCTATGGGTAAATAGCAGGACAGACCTGGTTCTATAGCCTTGGATGGAAATTGGTCTATCACAGAAAGAAATGGCAACCTACTGCAGGAAAAAATTTGCCTCGTCAGTCATGTATCAAAAAGATACATGATCGCCTAAGTGTGAATCACGCATGGCACATAACTGACTGGCTGACCTGCTTACTAAATAAAAAAAACAAATGAACTGAACTAAATTTTCTTTGGCAGGGTTAGAATTTTTAAAAGTTTTTATTTATTATTTTATCATATTAATTTTATCATCATTATTTAAGAAATTTAATTCAATTTTTAAAATTAAAAAATATTGTCATGTCATTCCCTATGTATAATATGCATTTTTTTCTTCTAAATAATAAGCAAAATCAGAGGTGCATATCATGCAGAGGTACAAAAAATCTTTAAAAAATTGCCATAAAATAAAATAAGACATCATAAAACTAAATTAGAATAATATTATTCTATGTTTAAAATCATTTTTTTTTTAATAAGTGTAGGAAATGCTGGCTATAATGAAATTGGAAAGGTACAATTTATAGGGTTTGATTACCAAGCAAGGGGTGCATATTATGCATGAGTAGAAGCATTTTCCCACACTTTCAACACAATTTTAGGTGTGTGTATTATGGATGAAGGCATATTATACATGGGGAATTATGGCAATTACTAAGTTGGTGATTGTTTTGGTAAAATACAAAAAAAATGCTGACTATTGCTCACTTAGTAGGCAAGTGATAAATTGCTACCACTTTTTCTTAAGGTGATAAATTGCTACTTCTTTCCTAAGTGTGCCAGCTAAATTGTAGTTTTACTCTAATGTTTTTTTAACAATCTCTTTTCTTGTCATTGTATTTGATTCAATGGTAAATATTAATCACACCTCAAAAATCATGAAGGGAAAATTCAAGATCAAAATTCAATAAATAACTGTTAGGCTACAAACATATTGATTCATTTACATTTACTGTGTACCAATTCTTCAGAACAAATAGAAAGGTTTGTGCCAACAAAAAAAAACATTTTCTTCTAATCCTCTCTCTTCTCTAACATTTGTAGGCAGCTGCATCATTAATATCTCTGAATGTTGCATCTGCAAAATAAATCTGGTTGCCATGGGGATGACTGCAATTTCATTGCAGTCAAGACAGAGGCCAAACCAGAAAGACTGGATTAGAAACAAAAAAGTGAGTCAGCTTACCAACTGGAACATGTGATGAGCAAATTGACTAATGGCAAAAGAGAAACTCTCATTCAATTATTATCTACTGTTCATCCTTACGATCAAATAACAGACATTCAACATAAAAAAAAAGCTTTGGTAACATGAAACTCATTTCCTTCAAGTCATGTGTTTGTGAAAATGTGCATGCATATTCTTGTATTTGGCAGTCATTTTGACTTTATTTCCTTTTTATTCAAAGGCAAATAGTTTTATTAAGTTTTGTCTAAGAGTCACCAAACTATGACTGGAGATGACATCTCCAGTCAAGATTTGGTTACTTTCTAATTGTTATCAGTCAATGTTTTACCTCATCAATATATTTTTTTATATCAGTTCTTAATATCTGGTCACTCTCCATTTTACTGGTACCATGTAACTCAATTACTTGTTGCATGGTTGGGCCAATGATGATTAAACCAGTTCACACACCAGGCTTTTCTGCTGAGGAGTGTGCCTAAACAACTAGTAGAATTAAAATCAAAACCTGTCAAAGGGTTGATGAACTTTCTTGTAGGGTCAACAACCATCTAGTACACTAGAATAGATTGGGCTCCATAGTTATGGATGCAGCTGGTGTGGTGATAGCATGGCATCACTGGGTGGAGAGTTTTCTAGACTGAAGTCAATGGCCAGGCAGGGAGGAGGGTTTCTCTGATGAAATCAACAATGACATGACTGTGACTAAGGTGGGCCATCAATTTATAAAACATCAGTTGTGAGTTGACCTAGAGAGGGATGATCTCTACCAGGTCTACTTGCATAAGACATACTATGCATGAATGAATATCTCTCCAGATATATAGCAACGAACCTGGTCATGGAATTTATGATGATTCCATCAGTTAATTTGTTTTCATGTATTTGAAATTGTTCATTACTTGTACTCATTCATTTTTGGTTACATTCACTATTTTATCTGTTGCTTTTTTTCTTTCTACATTTATGTCATGTATCTTACATTCACTATTTTGTCTGTTGCTTTATTTCTTTCTACATTTATGTCATTCATTTATGTCATGTATTTTACATTCACTATTTTATCTGTTGCTTTTTTCTTTCTACATTTATGTCATGTATCTTACATTCACTATTTTGTCTGTTGCTTTATTTCTTTCTACATTTATGTCATTCATTTATGTCATGTATCTTACATTCACTATTTTGTCTGTTGCTTTATTTCTTTCTACATTTATGTCATTCATTTATGTCATGTATCTTACATTCACTATTTTATCTGTTGCTTTTTTTCTTTCTACATTTATGTCATGTATCTTACATTCACTATTTTGTCTGTTGCTTTATTTCTTTCTACATTTATGTCATTCATTTATGTCATGTATCTTACATTCACTATTTTGTCTGTTGCTTTATTTCTTTCTACATTTATGTCATTCATTTATGTCATGTATCTTACATTCACTATTTTATCTGTTGCTTTTTTTCTTTCTACATTTATGTCATGTATCTTACATTCACTATTTTGTCTGTTGCTTTATTTCTTTCTACATTTATGTCATTCATTTATGTCATGTATCTTACATTCACTATTTTATCTGTTGCTTTTTTTCTTTCTACATTTATGTCATGTATCTTACATTCACTATTTTGTCTGTTGCTTTATTTCTTTCTACATTTATGTCATTCATTTGTCATGTATCTTACATTCACTATTTTATCTGTTGCTTTTTTTCTTTCTACATTTATGTCATGTATCTTACATTCACTATTTTGTCTGTTGCTTTATTTCTTTCTACATTTATGTCATTCATTTATGTCATGTATCTTACATTCACTATTTTATCTGTTGCTTTTTTTCTTTCTACATTTATGTCATGTATCTTACATTCACTATTTTGTCTGTTGCTTTATTTCTTTCTACATTTATGTCATTCATTTATGTCATGTATCTTACATTCACTATTTTGTCTGTTGCTTTATTTCTTTCTACATTTATGTCATTCATTTATGTCATGTATCTTACATTCACTATTTTGTCTGTTGCTTTATTTCTTTCTACATTTATGTCATTCATTTATGTCATGTATCTTACGTTCACTATTTTATCTGTTGCTTTTTTTCTTTCTACATTTATGTCATGTATCTTACATTCACTATTTTGTCTGTTGCTTTATTTCTTTCTACATTTATGTCATTCATTTATGTCATGTATCTTACATTCACTATTTTATCTGTTGCTTTTTTTCTTTCTACATTTATGTCATGTATCTTACATTCACTATTTTGTCTGTTGCTTTATTTCTTTCTACATTTATGTCATTCATTTATGTCATGTATCTTACATTCACTATTTTATCTGTTGCTTTTTTTCTTTCTACATTTATGTCATGTATCTTACATTCACTATTTTGTCTGTTGCTTTATTTCTTTCTACATTTATGTCATTCATTTATGTCATGTATCTTACATTCACTATTTTATCTGTTGCTTTTTTTCTTTCTACATTTATGTCATGTATCTTACATTCACTATTTTGTCTGTTGCTTTATTTCTTTCTACATTTATGTCATTCATTTATGTCATGTATCTTACATTCACTATTTTATCTGTTGCTTTTTTTCTTTCTACATTTATGTCATGTATCTTACATTCACTATTTTGTCTGTTGCTTTATTTCTTTCTACATTTATGTCATTCATTTATGTCATGTATCTTACATTCACTATTTTGTCTGTTGCTTTATTTCTTTCTACATTTATGTCATTCATTTATGTCATGTATCTTACATTCACTATTTTGTCTGTTGCTTTATTTCTTTCTACATTTATGTCATTCATTTATGTCATGTATCTTACATTCACTATTTTGTCTGTTGCTTTATTTCTTTCTACATTTATGTCATTCATTTATGTCATGTATCTTACATTCACTATTTTATCTGTTGCTTTTTTTCTTTCTACATTTATGTCATGTATCTTACATTCACTATTTTGTCTGTTGCTTTATTTCTTTCTACATTTATGTCATTCATTTATGTCATGTATCTTACATTCACTATTTTGTCTGTTGCTTTATTTCTTTCTACATTTATGTCATTCATTTATGTCATGTATCTTACGTTCACTATTTTATCTGTTGCTTTTTTTCTTTCTACATTTATGTCATGTATCTTACATTCACTATTTTGTCTGTTGCTTTATTTCTTTCTTCATTTATGTCATGTATCTTACATTCACTATTTTATCTGTTGCTTTTTTTCTTTCTACATTTATGTCATGTATCTTACATTCACTATTTTGTCTGTTGCTTTATTTCTTTCTACATTTATGTCATTCATTTATGTCATGTATCTTACATTCACTATTTTATCTGTTGCTTTTTTTATTTCTACATTTATGTCATGTATCTTACATTCACTATTTTGTCTGTTGCTTTATTTCTTTCTACATTTATGTCATGTATCTTACATTCACTATTTTATCTGTTGCTTTTTTTCTTTCTACATTTATGTCATGTATCTTACATTCACTATTTTGTCTGTTGCTTTATTTCTTTCTACATTTATGTCATTCATTTATGTCATGTATCTTACATTCACTATTTTGTCTGTTGCTTTGTTTCTTTCTACATTTATGTCATTCATTTATGTCATGTATCTTACATTCACTATTTTATCTGTTGCTTTTTTTCTTCTACATTTATGTCATTCATTTATGTCATGTATTTTACATTCACTATTTTATCTGTTGCTTTTTTTCTTTCTACATTTATGTCATTCATTTATGTCATGTATCTTACGTTCACTATTTTATCTGTTGCTTTTTTTCTTTCTACATTTATGTCATGTATCTTACATTCACTATTTTGTCTGTTGCTTTATTTCTTTCTACATTTATGTCATTCATTTATGTCATGTATTTTACATTCACTATTTTATCTGTTGCTTTTTTTCTTTCTACATTTATGTCATGTATCTTACATTCACTATTTTGTCTGTTGCTTTATTTCTTTCTACATTTATGTCATTCATTTATGTCATGTATCTTACATTCACTATTTTGTCTGTTGCTTTATTTCTTTCTACATTTATGTCATTCATTTATGTCATGTATCTTACATTCACTATTTTATCGGTTGCTTTTTTTCTTTCTACATTTATGTCATGTATCTTACATTCACTATTTTGTCTGTTGCTTTATTTCTTTCTACATTTATGTCATTCATTTATGTCATGTATCTTACATTCACTATTTTATCTGTTGCTTTTTTTCTTTCTACATTTATGTCATGTATCTTACATTCACTATTTTGTCTGTTGCTTTATTTATTTCTACATTTATGTCATTCATTTATGTCATGTATCTTACATTCACTATTTTATCTGTTGCTTTTTTTCTTTCTACATTTATGTCATGTATCTTACATTCACTATTTTGTCTGTTGCTTTATTTCTTTCTACATTTATGTCATTCATTTATGTCATGTATTTTACATTCACTATTTTATCTGTTGCTTTTTTTCTTTCTACATTTATGTCATTCATTTATGTCATGTATTTTACATTCACTATTTTGTCTGTTGCTTTTTTTCTTTCTACATTTGTGTTATGTATCTGTCAAATGCTAAACACTCCTTGTTTTTTACATGTATCTTCAGTCTGTGTCCTATAATTCTTACAACTCAAAATTTCCATTATAAAATATTATTGCATAATTCTTAAGCTTGATTATATTTTGTGATGTTATTAAACAAAGTCGTGACTTGTTACTCTCTGAAGTTTCCTTTTCTTTATTATCTGAGAAGTGTCATGACTTCTTTTGAGAGATATGAAATGATTTCCTGCAGCTCTCTCCACAGCTTTCTATTCAGTTTTCATTTTTCCTAGACTGGATTCCACCCAAGGCTAGAGAGGCCATTTTACTCTTATTTAACTTGTAGCTGGACAGGAAGAGATAGATTCATACCTTTCCCAAAAACATTAGTGCAAGAGTAAATGCAACAGACTAGGAAAGAATTTGAACTCTGGTCACCAGTTCCTCTTCCTGTAATGATGACCGTTACACTATTTGGTTCATCACCATTCATATCTATTAAATAATGGAAAATTAAATAATCATTATCTCATACTTGATCTCTTTTTCAATGTAAATCACCCAAAATTACAAGTCCTACCAGGATTCATTATTGGCAGCCACAATCTTAACATGAGATGCAGATGACACAGTGTTTATAGCAGACCCAGAAAGGAAACTACAGGAATTCATACAAAAGGTGATAAAGGCATTTCAACATGGTGTCATGGTTACCAAGCTTGTCTCACTAGATCAATTATGACTGAATAGTGAGTTCAACTCTTACTAGGTGCCCTATACTTTTGGTCCTGTGCCACATCTAAGTTATGCTTAGAAAATCATCATGCAAAACATGATAAAAGAGAGAAGAAAGGACTAAACAACAATTGACTAAACAACAATTGTAAGAAGATAGAATTCATGGTTATTAGCGAAAGGAACAGCCCAACGGGCAAACTCTAAATTGAAAATACCAAAATCAACCAAATACAACAATTTAAATATCTGGGAAGTGTTTTAACAGAGAACAAAAAATGTGACACAGAAATCTGAAGGCACATAGGAAGGGTAAAGATGCTTTCCAAAAGTTGAGCAAAGTATTAAGAAACAGGAAAATTTCATTAGAAATAAGGAAAAATATACTGAACTGCTATGTAATATTGGTTGGCAGTGAATGCTGGACAATCTCTTCATAACTGAAAAACAGACTTGAGAGCAATTGAAAATTGGTTCTACAGAAGGATGTCAATTCAACATATGAGTAACAAAGAAGTATTATGGAAATTAGAAACAAAAAGCCACTTAGAAAGAGACAATTTAAATTTCTAGAACACATAATGAGGAAAGAGTCAATAACCTACCCAACAAGTTTGTGTAATTGGTTGGCAGAAATGGGATTAGGAGAGATAGCAAGAAGAAAAACCTTCAAAGTGAGTTGTGGAGAGCCATGATCATTCATGTTCCTTCAAGACGTGACACAGAGAGGAACCACCATCAATGAATTTGGTGAAATTACAGCACAATTATTATTAACTTATCTCTTTGCTTATCTTTAACACAATCTATATATCTAAAATTCTCAAAATGTGTGTGCATGTGATCAGATGTTGTTTATGCGTTTCTCCAGTTTTCATCCGATTTGGATGAATTTTTTTTGTTTGATAGATAATTCTTCAGTACCAGTTTTGAGTCCAAATTGTTGGCAACAACGGTTCTCTACTACTTCCTGTCCATTATAAGTCTCAACATTTTACTATTTACTATCTGTTCTTGGATATATATCTTTCATAAAAACTTTAATAAAAATAAATACTTTAAATTATTACAATATTATCTATAATTCTCAGTATGTGTGTGTGTATGCGTGTGAGATTGGATGCTGTTTATGCATTTCCACAGTTTTCATCAGATTTCATTGAAATGTTTTTTGTTTGATAGATAATTCTTCAGTGCCAGTTTTGAGTCCAAATTACACATTCCCCTTCTCTTGGCCAAGCATTTAATCTCTCTCAGGTTACCTTTTCCATTGCATAAAGCCTACTACTACAATTTTAAGGTGTTGCTTTCATTGTCGTTTATAGCCATTCCCAATTTAAATTTTTTTATTGACCTGTCAGTATTTGCATTGCATTCACCCTAGTAATAAGTAAGCTTGCTTTTTTATCACTTAACACTTATTTTTTAACCTTTCCTAAAGTTATTCGAGCTTAGTGATCCCTGTAGCTTCACAGCGTTCTCTATTGGTATTTGCCCACACATTTCAATTGACAATTTGTACTTGCCTAAGACATACCACCAAAGAAAAGAACTTGCCTAGGTCGCAAAACTGCTGCCGCCAGGTCCGCCATGCGAATAAGAGATAATGATCATCTTTAGAACGTTCATTTTGCCTGTCTGAAAATGCCTCTCGGAATGCTTCAGTCAGAGCCACTGAGTCCAAAGATCAATGCAGCCATTGGTTTTCCAGAAGAGCATACCTGAAAGCTTCTGCACATGAGGCTGAAAAATGATGATCAAAAGACTCAACGGCTGGGGAGAAACACCCTCTTCAACTGCTACAGGGTGTGAGGCTGAAACAAGATTGAGAATGCAAAAACGGCCCTTTTCAGGGCCACCCACCATTCAAATTGTTAAACCCCCCACTTGGGGATGTGCCTCAGTTGCACCAAATCGTTACTAATACGGATTTTCGAGCAAACTTAAACTGCTGCAATTGAACAGTAAAAATTCCCAGTAATGAAAGACCCGGTCGAAGATGGGTTATACTGCTAGTATCCTATATAAATTTTTATTTGACTCCTCAGTGTGAGAAAATGCAATAAAGAATAATTATCTATGGAAAGTTACATGGCTTAGTACACAATCATCATGACAAACTACAATGATTTCACTGTAATCTTTTTGATTTTACAAGCAAGAGCAGTTATATCAATAAAGTGATAAATATTAGACAATTGTCTAATAACCTATAGTTGTTCTCTTTGCTTGAATAATGGTGGCTACATGACATGGCATCCTTAACAGAGTTGCGTTTCTTGTGTATGGGGCTTATGGCACTATCACATTGAAACACCAGTTCTCGTATGATCACCAAAGTTACATCGAGCTTGGAGAGATGGATAACTGCTTGGGAATACTAGCTGCATTAAGTGTGCATGTGCAATTGTGCATCTGGTGTAATAGATAACTGCTCAGAATTGAAAATTGGAGAACCAAGTTCCAATTCCTGTCCACTTCGTTATATTCACTTACATGGAAATACCTTTAGGAAAGGCATGAATCTACCTGTTCTACCCCCAACTATGGGTTAATTAGTATGATTTATATCAGTATATTATTATCCACAAAAAATTCTTTTAATCTAAAAATATTTTCTGGCTTTAAATAACCTGCAAAAGGTTGATAAGCTGTAAAAAAAAACCCCAAATCACTCAATATTGTGTGTGGGGCTGCAGGGAATTTAGCATGATTTTCAACATGTCTTGTACATACTTAATGATGTTTAAATCTAGTGAATGCATAGGTCAATGGAGTAAACAGAATTTATCCAAATGTTTCTGAAATCAGTTTTATGTCTTGTGTACAATGAGGAAGAAGTTATGTTATCTTTTTGAAAGCAGCCATCTCTACCAGGGGAGCATTGCAAGCATAAAGGGTGTAAATGGTCTGCTACAAGATCTCTATATAACATACAAGTCAAGAAAGAGCCGTTTCACTAGGGGTCTTTGTAAGCGCCATCAAAACACACACCACAGCAGAGGCACTACCAGCTTGCACAACATTTTACTGACAGGCTAGATTCATAGCCCTATGCAGTCTCCTTGACCATCAGCCCAAAAAAGATGGAAATATATGCATGACCAAGCAACACAATGCCAGTCTTCCCTGGTCCAATGGTGATGGTCTCTAGCCCATGCAATGCACAGTAATCAGTGCTGTGGGGTGAATGGTATTCATATTGGTTGATAGCTACAAAACTCTATGGAATACAATGTGTACTGTACAGTGCATTGATTGATGGGTTGAGTACCAACAGCATTGAATTGAGATCTGATATGATCCAATATTCCCTCCAATGTGGAGTTACCATGTTAGTCACTGGCAGCTTCGTTCTTGCATCACTTGTAGCCATCTGACATACTACTGTCTAATTTTTTAGCAGTTCAGTTTATAATAGAAAAATTTTCATCATTTATTTTTCCATTCATTTTGGAGATTTTTCATTATGATGATTATACACTAAAGTTCATCTTTTAAATGATCTTTTATAGGTTCAACCCATCTAAACTAATTTATCTGCCTCCATTCCTCCATTATAATCACTGTCATTCCTCCATTAATATAATCACATATGTTAGCTTTTGTTGAAAATATCTGTTTACAATCAGTATTGTTGTTAAACTCTTTATGATCATATTCCACATATTTCAATCCCCAATTGTTTTTGTAATTATGAATAATGACAAGAGAATTAGTGATTAAAAAGAAAATTTAAATAATAGTAAATTCATATAAAATCTTTTCATTTCATAGTTTTTGGCTTTGCTCCCCCACCCAACCCCATTGACTAAAAGGTGCATTTATTAATAGAATGGCTGTTACCATAGCAACCATTTAATATAGCTGACAATGATAGGCAAACAATCAATACAGATGAAAAATCAGTCAAATCGGAAAAATGGCCAGTGCATGTGGAAGTAAGAGTCAATTGTACAATGGCTGCAAACAATTGACAACCAATTTAGAAAGGGAACAAAATCATTAAGTGTCAAGAAAAATAATTCTTAATCTTATATATATATATATATATATATAATAAAAAAGGCTCAAACACTAATATTTCAGGGTTATAATTTATTACATTGCAATCGTAATATATATATATATATATATATATATATATATATATATAAATAAATAAATAAATTGTCTGTGAGAGAGAGAGAGAGAGAGAGATAATTAAAAAGCTAATAGCCATTGGTTGACTATGATGAAAATAGAAAAGAAATGGGAATTTAGGTTCTATAATCAAAACGGGAACATCACAAAAAGAATAGTGAAAAAAAAGAATATTGGGATGTGTCCAAAAATCAGAATATTAAAAGGTAAGGATATTAGAATAATCAGACAAATTAAGATGAATCTCCTTCAACTTAAGAGTCAGAAAGAAAAGTATCCTAAAATAAACTATAGTTTTAAGTTGAATACTTTTTATATCATATCCCACCTTGTTATAGATGCCTATCTCAGTCTTCAAACTGAGATGTTCTTTTTTTTTCATTATAGTGTTGAAAAGTCTATATATTCATCACATGAGTGAGTAGGCCAATATTCCATTTTTATTGGATAAAAATCAGGACATTCAAGATTTATGTACATTTTAGACGGAAATGAAGTTTATAATACTGACATTGGCTGCTGGCTGGGTATGGTGTTATTCCTATACACTAAAAGAATATGTTCAACAAAATGAAAGTAGCTTTGGGTCATTGTCCAGTAGAAAGTGCAGAAATATAACTCTTGGATATGTGAGAGGGCAAAGAATGGAGTACGAAAGAAAGATGTAAAAAGGGAATATTTTTGTAATCATTTCATCATAAGTGTTTCCTTCTTTGAAATCATCAGAAGTGGAACACTTTGTGTAGGCTGCAATTCTCAATTATATATCAACTCAAAATAGATCACTGAGTTTTGCTACTTCCTCCATATTAGCTTTTATCAGTTCTCTCTGAATTTCTAGGATTATTTTTACAGAGATTTATTCAAATCAATATCCTCATCTTGGACATTGCAACATTCAATAATCTTCAGGTATCTGTCAGTTTAGTAACTATTGAGGGGTCTCCCCTTTTCACACAAATGGACTCACCTGAGGTATACATATACTACTACCAGTAAATACCCGGACAGTCTGTAATAGAGAAGGGTAGCACAAGAGTCACAGCGAGCACATAGACTCAGTAAGGAGTCATCTGCGATACTTCAATACCAAGACTGTATATATATTATTGCTACTAACCTGCATTCCTGGATCTACTAACCCGTATTACCAGTTTGTATTATTACGTTAATACATTTATTTTCCTTATCCATTCCTTGTATTTGTTATTCATTGATATCAGATTCATCCCGGAATCCACAACAGTAACATTCTGAGAATTCTGACCTGCACTCTAGTTAATCAATAAATAGCTTATCTAGACCATGTCAATGGCAATAATTGGAAAAAGTTGGAAGATTTCTCTGTTACTTTCTATTCTATTACAATAAGACATCTCACAAGACTGTCATTATTCTGTTGCTATTTCAAATGTTCAAACAATATCCATTCTTTAGTTCCACCAGTTCAGACCTTTACAGCTAAGACCTGCCATGCTACATTCATAGAATTGAACAATCCTCACTCCTTCCATATTCCAGTTGTAAGAAAGAAGTTCTCAGACAGCTTTAAGGAGCTGCTGCTTTGTGGAACAGACTCCTATGTTCATATCACACACTTCATTCAGTAACCCTCTACTTTGAGTGGCTATTGAGACTTGTAATGTGTGAACATCACTTTAAAAAAATAAAAAATAAAATAAGTTTTTAATTTACAGTAAAAAATATTAAAGTTAACCAGGTTAAAATTTATAAGTAAATTTTAAACAATCACTTTGAAGTTTACTTTTCTAGTTGATACAATTATATAAGCTCCCATCACATCTTACATAAATTTTGAGATGATTCTGAAAGAATTATATATCCTATGAGGATTCATTATTGGTGGCCACAATTTCAACAAATAAAGGATTTTTTTATTTGGTAAAAAACCCTACAAAAGCAAATGTTTGAGGTAACATTTAATTTATATGGGCACGCAAAGACAACAAAAGCTGAATTTAATAATAAACAATAAATTTACAAACAAAATTGAAAGAATTATACAAATTCAGTGCATTGTGCGCCAAACAATGTCCAATAATATGTATGTAAAAATAATCATTGTAAATTAAATATGCCCTTTTACAATAAAAGTTATAATGCTGCGTAAGGTCCTCAGTAAAGAAAACTATATATAAAATTTAAAAAAGGAGAAAATACTTCTCTGGTTAGTTTTCAAAGAATTGGTACAATTTTCAAAGCAAAGTTCATGGCAACAGTGAAGAATAGAACAAACACACCAGCCAAAGACTTTTCCTTGATGTAGGAGCAACTTTGATGTTCCTTTCAAGTCTTGTTTGGTGGTTGTCAAATTTCTTCTGTATTGTTTCCTCTCTGAACCTGTGTTCCAGCAGTAGACGTTTGTCAACTCAAAGTAAATCTAAGACCCCCTTTTATAACCTACAGGTAGGCTCAGAATTCACTTCTCAGAATTTGGAGGGAAACTTTTTGATTGGTTCTGGATGAAAAACAAATGCTGCTGTTTTCCCACAAATTGAAATTTACCAAAAATACTTTTGAAATTCAAAAATTAAGCAGGATCCCAATGTAGCGTCTGCTTTCTCTCAGGAAAGCAGATGATACATGCTCAAGCAGCTTAAATTTCTTATACAATGTAAGATATGCAAATAACACAGTGTTGATAGCAGACACAGAAACTACAAGAAGTACAGAAGGTAGTGAAGGAAAACAAGAAGAAAGGACTAAACATCAACTGCAAGAAGATAGAATACATGGTTATTAGCAAAGGTTAAGTAAAGTATTAAGAAACAGAAAATTTTTGTTAGAAACAAAGAAAAGTGTACTGAACTGTTATGCAATATTAGTTCTCCTACATGACAGTGAATGCTGGACAATCTCCTCAGTTAAAAAGATGTGATGCAACAGAAATCTGGTTCTGCAGAAGTATGCTGAGAATACAATGGATGGAACATGTGAACAATGACAAAGTTTTAGAGAAAAAGGGCTTGGAAAATTTGATACTCACAGGATAAATTGAAAGCAAGAGGAACAGAGGAAAACAATGCATAACCTAATTAATTAGCTTGGGTAAATGAATGACAGAAGATTTAGGAGAAATAACAAAGACAAAATTTATCAAGAGCTACAAAGGACAAGAAATTGTGGAGAGCCATTATCATCAACATCCTAAAGGGACATGCCATATAGTTTACATATCTTCATGCCGAATGAAACTTGCCACTTCCACTGTGAATGGAAGTAGAATCTTTTTTGTGCTTAGTTTCTATATGTTCCTCACTGTTCACTCCCAAATCAACTTGAAATATTTGGACATTTGATTTCACAAGCATTGTAGATTTTACAAGTATTTTATACATTTTTCTTTTTGAGAATTTATAAAAAAATATTAAACACTATTAGATTGTCTAACATACATACCCTTGAAAAGATATGTCAAAAAATGTTTTTTCTCTTGAAAAATGACTTCCTCAGTAATTTTTATTGTTTTAAAGAAGCTATTTTTAGAATTTTAATACAACCAAAACCTATAAAATAGGATTTATAAACAAAAGCATCATCATTATCATCTACACTTGTCTTAAAACCCTCACTCTTGTACCATTTTTTTTTTTGCCTTGTCTGCAAATCACTAGCAGGACTCAAATGTCATGTCAAGCATAAACATTTGAACTGATTTAGTTGTTGGACACTCATACATTGAAATCAATTTATGAAACCATTACAAATACATAGTTGTATGTAATACCTTTCACTGTGTACAAATACTACACTGATCCTTGAACTATTTATACTATTGGTATCTTTTTAAGTTACCTTAGCCCAACCACCTGTCACTAGAATTTATAATAATTATATTCATGTTTACTGATAAACGTACAACTTTGTTCTGGTTGGCTGATAGTACAATATAGTCTCTTATTCTGTCTAACTTTGTTTTCTTTCTTTCATGACTTTGAATGATCAAGATAAACTCATTTTTTCCCCATTTTATTCATTGTCTATTTCATTCTTTTATTCATTATAATTTTTAATTATTTTTTCACTCTTCCAAAATGAAGAATTTGACAGCATTTACTGAAAATTTCAAGTATCACAAAGTTTATTATTTTTGTCATTTAATATTTTTTCAGGCCCATCACCATCAGTGTTTTGACTGGTGAGGGACAGCCTTTAATTCAGGGGAGTGCCACAAGTAAGAATTTGTACAATAAAATTTTGTAACCAGACTGTCACATATATTTAAATTTTCTATAATTAGGCAGCTATTGTTTTTAACTAGATAGCTAGCAATGAGCAGAAATAGAGGGGTAGATAGCTAGCAATGGCAGGATAATGGTGTTCAAACTCCTTTTTATAATTTCCAGCTCTCATGTTTGTCAAAAAATATATTCTTATCTCTGATAAGAATCAAGACTTTGGGAGCCGGATTTGAAAGCAAGGGAAAAAAGTTGGGGTAAGGATTAGAAAAGAGGCTAGAACATGAACTTGTAAAATATTGTAGTTCTCAAATTAAACTCTAATACAATGAGCAGAAATAGAGGGGGTAGATAGATGGCAACGAGCAGAAATAGAGGGGGTAGATAGATAGCAACGAGCAGAAATAGAGGGGGTAGATAGATGGCAACGAGCAGAAATAGAGGGGGTAGATAGATAGCAAGGAGCAGAAATAGAGGGGGTAGATAGATAGCAAGGAGCAGAAATAGAGGGGGTAGATAGATAGCAACGAGCAGAAATGGAGGGCGTAGATAGATAGCAACGAGCAGAAATGGAGGGAGTAGATAGACGGCAACGAGCAGAAATGGAGGGAGTAGATAGACGGCAATGAGCAGAAATGGAGGGAGTAGATAGACGGCAACCAGCAGAAATGGAGGGAGTAGGTAGATGGCAACCAGCAGAAATAGAGGGCGTAGATAGACGGCAACGAGCAGAAATGGAGGGAGTAGATAGACGGCAACGAGCAGAAATAGAGGGCGTAGTTAGACGGCAACGAGCAGAAATAGAGGGGGTAGATAGATAGCAACCAGCAGAAATAGAGGGGGTAGATAGATAGCAACCAGCAGAAATAGAGGGGGTAGATAGATAGCAACGAGCAGAAATAGAGGGGATAGATAGACAGCAACGAGCAGTGATAGAGGGGGCAGATAGCAACAAGCAGTGAAAGATAGCAGTGAGCAGTTATAGATAGATAGCAGAAATAGAGAGATAGTAATGTGCAGAAATACACAGCAATGAGCAGAAATAGAGAGATGAGCAGATGTGACTTATAAATGCAGATATATACACAGTATTATTTTCATCTATTTCCTTAAAACAGGTGAAGAGAGATTTTTTTTGATAGATTTTAAAAAAAAACAAGTTTACTTTTTATTTTTATATCTTGTTTGCATTATGAAGATTCCGAGAAGTGAGGGTTCTTCTATTTGCATAAGTACAATTGTCACACCCTCTACCTCCCTCACATTTAATATAGGTTGTCACTATCATAGTATATCCTGTATGAGTCACAAGTGTAAAGCTCACACCTGACTCATCTGGGCCATCATATAAATGAAACTTGTTACCTGACAGGTCAAGGTGAGCTGCTGCTAAAAAGCATTTTATCAAATCATAAAAGAAAATTTAGAAACAATTCTTTCTTATTGGATTTAATATTTGTTAACTTCTTAATAAGAGAAAAAAAATAAAAAGTTTAGAAAGTACTGATCACAAAATATTTGATACAGAGTGTTAAGTTAGTTATTTGCCTTTTATGAAGAGCAGAAAGATTTTTTATTACTTGAAAAGGCATCCATAATTCATTATGTTTCCTGTATAAATGTGCCTTTTATCTATTAAAAAATAAAAGCTTAGGGCCCACCCCTACTGTGCAGATAAGATAGACAAAAAAAAAAAGAAGTAACTTTGCTTTAGCATTTTCAATATCTTATATTTTAGGATATTTATTGTTATTGCTGTTGTGTGGTAGACAAAGAGGCTTCGTCTTTTAATATTCACTGACTAATTCTGTCTACCTACTTTTATATTTATGGATTTTTATGCTTCAATACAATTAGGGCCAAATTTTAATGAAATTAGCACAAGGATGTGTGTTAGAAATACTGATGTTTTTTTTATCTATTTGTCTTTGTTAAATTACTGACTCACAGCAATTTTTACATTTGTACAAAATGACTAAGCCTAATTCTTACTCATTGACCTTGTGTTTGTGAAGAAAAACTTTAAAAATCTGTATAAATTAAGATTTGGTAAAATGAACAAATTAGACTGACTCAAATTATAGCAGACACATTATTAGAACATGTTTTATTAATTAATCAGCTTCAAATAAAATAAAAAGGGCTTTTTATTGAAAATTATTAACAAGATAAAATATCGCTATTGAGAAATAAATAAACTAAACTTATAATTAACAGAGAAATATAAAATTTACACAGTATTTAAAATATATCAATATTAATCTGCAAGGTTTCAGCTTTTAAGCATGCAATAAATTTTAGGCTATTCAAGTAACACATTAAAATTGAGCTGAGCATTTTTCTGTTAAATATTCATGTACATTTTGTGATTACTACTACTACTACTACATCCATGCACTAGGTATAAATTAAGGACAACATATTAAGTAAGGAGTCCACAAGATAGAGTCAAAGTAGTAACAGGAATCAAGAAATCTTTCTGTGTCTAATCTATTTCTCGTTGCATAAAAACTGTCTTCATAAGCAGTGATATCCTATGGTTGCTAGCACCCTAGGCAAGATGAACTTCGGCAGCCTTATAAATATAATTTTTTTAAAATTTTCATAAGGGGAAAAAAATGAAAATATAGAATAACAATTTTATTACAATATACAACTTATATATAAGCTAAAGAAAAACGTTCATTATCCTACCTAAAATCTCTTTTTCTATCCTTTAGATCTGCAAATCTTTTCATGGCACCTTCTACACCTATCTTCTTTACAAGATCATTTTCTATTGACAAAATAGTCAAAGAATTTAATCTGTCTTGAGTCATGAATGACCAGAAGTTAGTTTTATAATCTTTAGTTTTAGAAGATCCGAAATACATGATGGCATGATGGCGCCCCAGACAATCACCCAAGTTGCCAGTACCTTGAGCTGGCCTTGTTCATAAGAAAAAAACTGAACTTAAAAGAAAAATTTTTGTAGTCCACTATAAGAATTTCTTGATTATAAACTTGTATTTACATTATATCTACTTCTTTTTCTTTTTTATGAAGGAGTTGAATATTTTTTATAAGGCTAAGTTTTCCTCTTCTCAAAATTTCACATCCTAATGCCATAATCATTTTCTATAGAAATTATAAATCTGTACATTAAATATAACATTAGATTTTGAAAATATGTGTAAGAATATCACTTGCTGAACATACATATGTGAGTGATTGAGAGTACCTTAAAAGTTGCTTCATGAGAATGATGTTGCTTTTTGATATGAAATATCTGTTTTACATCTTTTCAATGTTAAGACTTATGATCTGTTTAGTTTTGTTGCTTTAACTGTACATATTGCCATCATCACTGATGTAATAATGAGTTTTGAAAGACTTATTTTGGTTATATTTACACTCATTTTTAATATAGTAAAAAAAAAAATGAAATTAACATGCATCAATGTCAAATAACATTCTTCTTTCATCTTTATTATGGATACAAGAATATCTTTAAATTTATGAGCAATGGATTATTTATATTTCTTTAATGGTGCTGTTTGAACACGTGATTTTTCTTTCACACATGATGAAATTTATGATGCACACACACACACACATATATATATATATATATTCTGAAAAATCACATTTCAGCGCATCTTTTTATATGATTTGTGTGTGGATCATGAATTTTAAATGTTTTTATATTAAGAGTCACCAATAGTTAAGAATAGTGTTAAAAAGAAAATGGTAAGGGAAGTTACAGAGATGTGTTCTTTTTTGCAGGACAATTCACAGACTGGCAAGATGATGGATATTTAGAAGACTTTCATGTTTGTATGTATAGGACATCTACTCTACTCATTAGATCTTGGTTAATCAATTTAAAAAGGACAAAAAAAAAAAATTATCATCATTTGATGTTTGTTTATTTCCAGAAAGGGAAAAAAAACACAAATACTATACAAGCAACAAAAACCAGAAAACAAGATGGTGCCATAGCTGTAAGTAGTTTGTTACTGTAAGTAGTTTACTGATTTCAGAAATATAAATTTTGATCTAGTAAATTGAGAATGTTCTGACAGACCTGCAGTCATTGATGTCCAAATTGAAATGCTGAATAAAAATAATCCATGTCATATGACATGGGATATTGCCGTGATACTCCACATATGAATACTCTAAAGCATTTAAAACACAAATCAAAATGTTAACTCTTAATATAAAAAGATTTAAAATTCACAATTTTGATAGAAAAAAGTATTTAGTGAACTATTTCCATCTGTGATTCTCTACTCAAACACAACAAAACAACCTATTTTTGAAAAGAATGATCACAGATGATGAAAAATGGATTGTTAACGACAACATGGAGCAAACAAGTTAATGGGAAAACAAAATGAGCTACTACTAACCACTCCAAAATCCAAACTCATCCAAAGATGATGATGCTATATATCTGGTGGGATTGGAAGGAGAGTGTGTACTATAAGATCTTTCTGCAAAAGTACTGTTCCCAATTGGTTTGATTAAAAGGCAGCAATTATTGAAAAGCATCCAGAATTAGACAATTGGGAGGATGTCATCATGCCAGATCTCATAACTGCAGACCCAGCAGAAATTGGTACAGCTTGTCTGAGAGGTCCTACTACATTCCCCATGCACCTTTGAATTATCATTTATTTAACTACAAAATTGTCTTAATCAAAAGAACTTCAATTCTCTAGATGTCTGTAAAACCCAATTAGATAAGTTCATCACTCAGAAAGAAGCCAAGTTCTAGGAGGATGGAATTATGAAGCTGCCTCAAAGATTATGAAAGATAGAACAAAATGGCATGTATATGACTGAATAAATCTACATAAAAATATCTAAATATTGTCTTTGAGAGTCACTTAAAAACACAATGAACATTTGTTCCAGTTCAATATCACTTCTTTTTTTTTTTTTTTGAGTGGCATGAATGACCACACAATTAAGTAGAAATATAGGTCATTCAAGGTCAGCAGAAGTCATCAAAGAGCACAGCATACCATTTGACAAATAGAGAAAATTTTAGCAAACAGTGAAATATTGACTTTCCTATGAAATGCAAAAACTTTTTGACTTCACAAATAGGAGAGAAAAGGTTTAATTCAACCTCCAAAGTTACATAAGGTCATTGACAGTAGAATTAGTTGATAGCCATTATCTGTTCTACAGCCCAACAATTGGAAGTAATTAGTAAATTAGAAGTTAACATGAGCAGAAAAAAAAAATGGCAGGGTAGGTGGGGTTGGCCTTCAGCTTTTCTTTTATAATAGTGACTATTGTGCCTGAAGCAATAAAATTCAGTGTATAGAGTTTTAATATTTTTTTCAGTCAAACAGACATTCATGAATATATCACACCAATCATCATGATTCTGCAGCAAGGTCAGAAGGTCAAAGGGTGGCATTCTGTGTCATAACATAGCTGGTCAATGTAAATGGTTGCTGAGAGACCAGTGCATCTTGCACCATGGCTAGGTGTCCAGAGCAAATTCTTGTTTTGCTTGTCAGCAGTATCCTGCAAAGTGCATTCTGAGTTTGTGTAAGATTGTAGAAATATCAGAGATGGATCCATGGAACTGCGATATAGCTGGATGTCTCCAACAGATGTTAAGTATAGTAATTTCCTTTACTGAATCTATTGCTTCCATCTGTGTGTAGGTTCCATCTAGCTTAGACTCTAGGATTTTAGTTACTGTCCAAGCAGTGGTACCATACATTAACACCACCTCTACAGTAGCTTAAAAGAATCTCCATTTGAGATTGGTTGATCAGATTTCCATATTATATCCATTTTATTTAAGGCAACGCAGGCTTTAGCTATGTGAATTTTTACATCCTTTTCATTTAATTTCCTAGGTATATAAAAGATTCAACAGATTTATTTCTTTTTCTTTTTTTTACAAGGGGTATAAAAAGTAATAATTGCAATAAAAATGGATATATTAAAACTAAACAAGAAAAATATAGGGTCATAGGAGCAGCACATGTACTGCAACTACAACAGCTGTGGTTTGTCTCGGACAAGATAACCTGATGCAGCCCGTTCCTCTTCAGGCTGGTTTTAAAGTCAAAGTTTTCCATCTCCTAAACTAGTTGTCATCTCAAAGCATGAGAACCCAGTCAGCCTTGCTATTTAATCTATAGCTTTAGGGAGAAGAGATATATTCATATCTTTCCCAAAGGTATCTGTGAAGAAGTAAGCATAAAAAAAATATAATTTGAGATTGGTCCACCATTTTCTCTTCCAATTTGCTGTTACACAACTCTCTTTTAGAAGGTATTTGGATAAGGGAAGGTTCAAACAATTTATGAAGAATACTACTTGTTTTATAAACTACCTTTTGATTGGCACAACAACATCTTGATCAATAAACTGAGTGACAACACTTCACCAGACAATAGAAAAATATAGCTTAAGGATAAATTTCAGTAAACTTAATGCCTAAAGGTTACTATCTCCAGAGTTATTATGATTCATGAGTATAATATTGACTTTGAATACATCTTCCTCATTTCCTTTGTCAAAGACATGTTAACAGTTTTTAGCCCAGTGCATGGTAGATTCACAAATAGCACATCAGGTCCAAGAGGATTTTGTTTCTTGGTTCTATTCTTTTGATAATTGGTATAATTTCCTTTACTGAATCTATTGCTTCCATCCTCTACCACAATAATACTTCTGTTGATTGCTGTGGACAGAGCTATACATTATGTCCTTTGACTGTGCATCACTATTTTCATTCAAAGATTGATCTAAGTTTACATCTATTAGTTTAGACTTTATTTGATGGATTACTGGAGAGGAAGTACTCATTAAAGTCTCTGATCTAACACCCATCACCTTTTTTATTTGAACCATCATTTCATCGAGTGTTATGTCTCTGATGGTAGCCATTATTAGTTTTTCATTGTTTTTCCCCAGATTAGCACACTTGAGGGCTCTGTAATCTAATACAGCATTGGGAAACTTAATATTATGTTCACTGAGTTAAGAATGGTCAAATTCTGTAATGAAATCAGTGATGGTACTATTTTGTGGTCTAATATATTTTTCAAGATTTCCATAAACCATGAGAGCAACTTGATTAGCAAAAAACACACACAAGCTTAAAATCTACCCTACTAGGCAGCATTTAAGCTAGCTCCTGCAGAGGGCTCTTGATTGAACCTTCATCACAATAGGTAGGGAGAAGTAGATGCAATAGGCAATAATAAACTACAGAACTCAAAATTGGTCATTGCATTTAAGTATTGCACTAAGCTTACCTTTTAAAAGTTCAATGATAATTCTTCTGCCGCCACTTAATTTAAAGACATTTTGATGTATGTAGGTCCTTATTTTCCGTACAAACAATTATTTTTATTTCATGGGTGACTTTCACTGGATTTCACAATTAATTTCAATTATTCCCAAATTTATTTCCAAGTTATAAAAATGGTTATCATACAAAAAAATTTGTCTCAAAATTTCAGGATTACAGGTCTGGATTGAGTCCAGAATGTTATTAATTTGCTCATGGATCCAGCCCGATTCCAAAATGTTGGGCTATGGCCTCTAGGCGTAAAATTGAAAAAGTGTAACACAGTGACACATTGATTAATCATCAAAGGCTGATAACATTCAGACCTAAAAATCCACTCCTCCTGTTTAAGGAGGAAGGACTTAGAGACTTATATAAGTCTAGTGTTAAAGATATATAAGTCTCTAAGACTTTTAAATAGAAATTTGAATGAACTGTCCACTAACTCTAGAAACCAGCGCACTGAGAGTTTTGTAGCAAATGCACAGAGTTTATAGCGTGATTTTTCTTACTCAGTTAAATAACTACTAAAATAAACAATTACTACAAACTAAAATTTAGAGAATGGGTTCTGAACATTTTTGACTAGAATCTGTGGAAACGGTAAAAGCTTAAAACTATGTCCACATGTTCTGTTCATAAAGGAACAAACAGACATACTCATTACTCACTTTATTTCTGGTTGTGTTGAAATAAAGCTGTGCTATGTAAGGGCTCACTTTCAGCCAAGTGACACCACCCTACATATGAGGGGAACCTAAAGTCTTACATAGATTAACTCTTAACTCTTTTTTGCTATTATTGCAAGTTTGTAGACTGCTTATCTGGGTCTTTTAAAAGGGAATATTTTGCATATTTTTCTCAATAATTTTACATATAAAAATTTGGTAAAGCTGACATGTAATAAAGTTTTTTTTGTAGCATCATAAAGTCTTGTATGGAAGTACACTTTTAATCCTACTTTTTCTCTTTTTGGTATTTTAAATGTCACAAAATACTTTCTATTTAAGTATATATTTTCTATGAAGCTATTAAAAAGATATTGTACTTTTCATGTTTTTTATTTCAGTGCATTCATTTTCTTTATTCTTACAATATATTTTTTGCTGTTTAAATAATTACCTGCTTCTTTAAAAAATTCTTTTATATTCCTATGTAATTTAACAGAGATGAAAAGACTCACAGTTCAAAGAACACAAAAATGCATCATTCTTGAAATTCAACATATCATGTATTTTCTAAATAGAGATCGTTTTAAGAATCTTATAAGGGGATAAATAATAGTACCCCTCCAACACAGTGCTCTCTTAATAACATCTCTCCAATACAGTATTCTCTTAAATATACAAACAGTTTTCTAAACATATATGGGAAATTAAAAACAAAAAACAAATTATACCAAAAATTTCATAGAAAATAAGGAAAACAGCATCAGCTTACAATAAATTCAAAAACTGTAAACTGACTAGAGTAGAAAATAGTTATAATTACTTTTGCAGACCAACACAAATTACTAAATAAATACACAGAAATTTTTACTATGTTACTTTAAAATTGACAGCTAAAAATGTATACTTCATAAAATACCACCATGGAAGATGCAAATATATGCATTATATACAATGCAGATAATGTGACATTAGACAAAGTCAATACTTTAAACAAATAAGATAAGCAACCTAAAAAAAAAAAAAAATTAAGTAAGTAATAAACAAATTAACAATCTACAAATGCACACAGAAACACAGGTAAATGTAATAATAATATTAATAATCACCAAAAAATAATTATTTAATCAATGATAAATAATGAGTAAAAATTTAAACACTACAAGAATCCATTATTTCTACTCAATAGCCTCTAAAATAATTTGAGACATAACTTAACACTTAATAAACATTAGGATAATACAATAGTTATTACCCATAAAGCACCACTGACCAACACACATACACACACACACATATATATATATAAAATAACACACATGGCCTGAAGATTGTTTTCAAGTATGAAACAGTTGCTACTATGTGTTGACCTCTGTGTTCACTTATATATAATGTTCAACATATTTATTGTTATTAATGCTTCATTTCTTAATATTAAGCATTTTAATTGCAAAAACTTGCCTTAACACTTAAGACAAAATACACTGGTTAATGAAAAACATTGTTGTCATCATCATCATCAGACTTTCACAGACTCCAAGAGGCAAAAAACTGTCTTCAGATATTTCATCAGTAACAAATTGGCCATTTAAAGATCAGAAAGATACAGGTAATATAACTTATATACAGAGAGAAAACAAAGTAAACAGTAGGATAGACAACATCCAAGAAAAATGGATACCAGATGTTGGTGTAGTCTGATATCGAAAACTAATTCTTTTTTTTTTTTACTTATAAAATCTGAAAGAGAAAAGTGAAACCCAAGACATTTCTATGAATGGATTTTATATGAATGTGTCTGCTATAACTTGATAATCCATATAAGTAGGAATAAATGTCATCAGTTTTAAGTATTTGCAGAAGTAGATCATATTTAAAAAGAGGCAAAGAAAACTAAACAACATCTGGGTTAGGTACACTTTTATGAGATAGGCTATTTTTATTTAAAAAGAAAATTGCAAGTACATATGTCATTTTAGACATTTTTTTATCTAAATTTATTAAAAACACAAGTTTTATTTCTTGTGGCTTTTTACTTTTACACATCTTGCCATTCTGTTGAAATTCTAGAGATCCAGGCTTTCCAAAAAGATATTTCAGAGACTAACACAGGATTAATAATATTTCAATGTTATTTTTTGCTTATTTCTATCTGAATTTCTGTGATGACAGGTTATCATTATTTACACTATTTACATTCAGACTATTGTTCATGAACTTAGTGACAGAGTAATTGTGAGTTCAATCCCTGGGATGGGCAATGTTTGCTTGGATTCAGTGGAAACAGGGCAAGCAATAACTGAACAGTACTAAAAATTAAAAAAAAAACTAGACAAGATATCTCTAGACATGGGAACTAGAACAGTTTACCCCCATAGATTAAATAAAGGGTTTAATTTGGAATTCCCTGTATGTGACCCAGATCGTTATACACATAATGAAGGCTAGAGGGCACAATGGTTGAAATGTTAACAACAAAGATGAAGACAATAGCTTGAATGTAAATAGTGTAAATAATTATTTTTTTGCTTTCAAACGACCCTCACATGATCTTTTACCTCACCATGTCAAGTTCTTCAGCTGGTCCATTCTCTCACCTTCAGATGACTTTATCCAGTCTTGTTAGTTTTGTTTCACTTACATATTGCGACCATGAGCTATGTTGTCATTGTGCTTTTAGCAGACTCATTCAATTCCACTAAGTACTCTGTTATGATAGTGGTACCACCTTTATTGACTTAGGTTTCTGTTTTCTTTGTAACTTCATGTCTACCATTATAAAATCTTTATAGACAAAATGTTGTTTTTATTTTATTTTTATTCTCATATGTAATCTATTAGGCCTCTGTTTTGCCCTTGTGAAATACATTGCTTTATGGAATATCAGATGGGTTAATGTGTTTTGGAATAATGTCCTCTTGACATTTGAATTTTTTTTCTTTTTAGTATTGCCTCCTAATCTCTAGACTATGCTTACTAATGGGATTTTTTTTTAATAAATGTATATGCTGTCTCTTTTAGTTTTCTTATTTTCCTCATATAGTTTCTGCAGTTTGTAATAGTGTTCAGTATCTTTCAGTCCTCACTCTTTCATGTCACCAAATGATGTAACCTCACAGTACTAGGCTGAAATCTCAACCTTTGCTTGCTCAATGTTAGTATTTTTATAAGGTCAAGTGATTTGCTAATCAGCTCTACCATGCATGCCCACATTCTCCCTTCTACCAATATAACACAAATGCCTCTTGATGCACTACTCGTTTCTTTGCTACAGTTCCCTGTCAGTTATGTTAATTACAGTGACACTATTCTTGAGTTGGATGAGGAATCCTTTCCTGCTATATATAGGTATATCAATAACTCTACACCCCTAAATAAAAAAATGTTTCATCCATTTTCTACAGCTTAACCCTTTGCAGGTTATTTAAAGCCAGAAAATATTCTTAGATTTTAAGAATATTTTTTTGAGATAATAATGATTTAGTGATACAAGTCTTACTAATTAACTCATAGCTGGAGGAGAAGAAGTGGATTCATACCTTT
The DNA here is from genome assembly GCA_964036315.1 of Acanthosepion esculentum. Lineage (NCBI taxonomy): Eukaryota > Metazoa > Mollusca > Cephalopoda > Sepiida > Sepiidae > Acanthosepion > Acanthosepion esculentum. Next base: position 90,685,309 of record OZ038481.1, on the reverse strand, counting down.
CCCAGAGGTATTTGCATGTAAGTGAACATAAACCCAGCAGTAATTGAAACTTTACTCTCTGTTTAACAATTCCAAGCTATTATCCTATTACACCACCTGCACATCCAAGCTTACAGGACCTGGCATTACCAAACTATCAAATAAAAAAGTGAATATAACAGCCTTAGCCAAAATTTGAACTTAACCTTCAGATTCCATTTTTCAGGTCAAATAACATTCAACTTGTTTTTATCCTATATTAAGATGTATAAAATAAAAGCATATGTAAGGATTTCTTTCTGGATTTCTAAGATAATGAATTATCTGGAATTGGAATAAAAGCAGTGATGGCACCCTGAATATATAAAATTTCAGGATATGGAATTAATAAATACTAAACACTTCAAATACCTTGGTGTATAGATCAGTTATAATAAATTAAGTATAGTAGATAAGGGAATTGAACATAGGCCTGAGATAGTTTTGCCCAACACTACAAATTGATACAAAACCAAAACATTAACCTAAAAACTAAAGTCATGTTTTTAAATAGCCTTGTTAGAACATGACTTTCATATGGATGCCATACTTTGTGCCAAACCCATTCATAAATATCTAAACTGTATACAACTACTGTTGAAATTCCACTCGTCAGATGAACACTTGCAGTTAGATAAAGGGTCGGAGTTATCTACCCTTAATTTCTTTGTTTTTATTATTGTTATGAGGGTGAACTGTTGTGCTGTTCCTAATAAATAAAATAAGTCACTGCATGTGTTAATATGGTACAATATGTGTGTTTCCTTCTTGAGTTTACCCTCCTGTCTGGAATATGAAGTTGAATACCTGCATTCACACAAAACAAGGTATGTCTATGTTTGCTATCTAACTTGATGCATAAATTTCTAACAGGGGTTATGGGCCCAGAATACACTATACAAAGAACCATGTGGGATTGTAATGGCCAACTTGAATTTGCCACACACAGAGGAGAATATTACCAAGTTGTGATAAGATTGAATATGATGATGGGAACAAAGCTTATTAATCTTGTGCCATTGAATGGGGCAAATTACTCCACTTGGAAAGTGCAATGCAAAATGGCATTGATCAGAGAGGGTTTCTGGAACATAGTTAATGAGGCAGAGATTGTTTCTGAACCAAAACAGATGCAAACTTATACTCAAATATCTGTTGTGGAAAGATTGTGCCTTGGCAATGATTGTGCTGTCAGTTAAACCATTACTTTTGTATTTAATTGGGGACCCTGATTGCCAGACCAATTTCAAAAGAAAACATGGATGAGCAAGTTAGCATTCAGGAGGAGATTATATTCACTTAAATTGAAAGATCGGGATTTTGTTTACATTAACAGACATATTAAAGTGATGACAGTAATATTTGAAGAGTTGTCAGTCATTGGTGGTTCCATTTATGAGGCGGATCAAGTTGTACATCTTTTAGCTAGCCTACCAGATTCTTATAATTGAAGTTAGTCAGGATGTGCCTAAGTGCATAAATTTATAACAACTGAAACCTGAGGGGTTTGGCAATGATCATCCATCTTTGAACATTCTGGACTGGTGCTACAGATTCACAAACAAAAAAGTCACATCACTTGAGGAATTTCAACAGCAGCAACAATTAAAATGGATAGCACATGTAATTCAAAGAGAAAATAATGACAATCAAGATGCTGAAGCTTCACACTACTTCAAAGATAATGTTAGGAAAGAATCCCCCAATCCCTCAATACTGGAAATAGCAATAACAGGTAGAGAAACCAATTTTCCTCACTGCTTCAAATAAAAGGTTAGGAAGGAAACTGTCATTAATACTGGCAGGAATGATAACTGATACTGGACTTGAAAAAACAATTTTACTGAAAATTTTTTTTAAGAGAAAGTGTTGTAGAGTAGGACTCAGCGTACTTCCTGCTCTCCACTACTATTGTGACAATGGACTACTCCTGCTTATAAATATGGCAAATAGCCACATTAGAGTAGGATTTGAGGAATAGTTGATTTACTTTAAGTTTTTCCATTCTATTTTTTTTTTTGTTAGTTTTTCCTTCTACTTGTGCTGTTAGGTGTTGTGGGGAGACACTGTCAGCAGCAAGGCAAGTAGCCTGGAGGAGAGATATCTCATGGGCTCTGAGAGTGCCACTGAATTGCTTCTATGTATGAGTATTTAATAAACCTCTTCTTTGTTCTCCTTACTTAGTTTTCTGTTTCTTCGATACTCTCTCTAAATACAGCCTTCCTAATTCTCGGCTATTTTGAACAAAGACAACATTACAACAGAAAGATTTTATAAATTTCAGCCAAAAAAAGCACTGGCTGCTCAGCCAATGAATACTGAATGATTCCTTTTAAGGAAATGGCATATTATCTTTAGCATTATTATACACAAATTTATTCATAAAAAGGACAAAACAGAAAAACTAACTTATGATATCCCCTAGCAAAGACAGTGGGAATTCATTGCTTGAATAAAAGGTTAGATTTAAAATTCTGAGAATATTTATAAATATAAGACAACACCTGAAGAAAGCCAATAGAGTACAATTGTAAACATTACAATGTGACCCTTGCTGTAGCTTTCCACCGACTGGCCAATGATCACCCCACATTGCATTTCAATCCTTGATTTTGTTAGTGTTCACCAGAAGCTGGAATAAGTAAGAGTAAGCTATATGCTTACAAGGTAACATGATGAAAGAAAAACACCACATTGAGAAATAAGAATGGGAAACCCGTTTACCATATTATTTATAAATGTTTTATTCAGGGCTTCACCTGCTTGGTAGGTAATATTGGGGACAATTTATATGTCAGCTCTTCCCCCTACCAAATCATTGTCCATCTACTTATCCTAATGTGGTGTCTGGGAATATGAAAATAGAGGTTTCAGAACTCTAACACAGGCATGTCTATCTTCCACCAAGTGTGGGCCAGCACTTTCCTTCAATCCCAAGCATGGCTCTTAATATAGACCAGCCTGCAGTTGCTACTTAATTACCAAAAGTCCCTCATACATCACTTTACTTCCATGTTAACCTCCAGTCAAAGTGGATGCTGCTTAAAAGACCATACTTCAAAAGAAACTATCTGCTGGTTCATCAAACAGATAGTGATAAAACCACCTTTTCCCTTTTTATGTGGATGTCTATAGTATCATTCAAGGACCAAAATGTGTTTATAAAAATCAAAGACAAAATCTCAAATCAGTTTATAATAATTTACGAATCATATTTTGTCTTCAAATGAACAAGCAATTCTCAAAGAATTCTTTCTGGAAGGATCAAAATTATTCTTTTGATTTTACTTATCTCTAATTGGTATTCACAACATGAATCACTAGAATTTGACTGAGTGATATATATTTTTTACTGCTTATCAACCCTTTGTGCATTATTTAAAGCTGAAATAGATTTGTGATTGTAAGAATTTTTTTGTGAGTAAATATTGCATTAACAATTTTTTGAGAAGAACAATATTTTTTTCCAGATAGATGCCCTATTTAAACTATAGCCAGAGGGAGGAGATGGATTTATACCTTTCCTAAAGTTATTTGCATGTAAGTGAAAGCAACACAACTGATTGACTGGAATTTGAATTTGGCTCTCCAATTTTTCAGTCTGAGCTGTTATTCATAAAACCACTGGCACAATGCAAGGAAACACAACACTCATAAAATATACTCATAAAATCCAAATACATGCAATATGATCCTATATAAATCAACTAAAACATTCAAAGAGCATTTGCTCATTCTTCAAACAGATTTGACTTTTACTTTCTTATACTAGCATGAAAATGTCAGACTAAAGTCTTCCAGAGCAGAGAGCGTCCACCTCTGAACCCTTGCCATATGATCAAAAGAGCTGATCAGCAGCCCTGGACTGATGTGACAGCAGTGATCAAGGGATCATTCCAGCAGCCTTGAACTGATGTGTTACATACAATCAGAGGAAAGTAAATATGGCTACTCAAAGCTCTTTGGAGAGAAAAATTTCATGTTAGAACACAAAAATAAATGATTCTTATAAATATTCCTTTGAATATTTATAAAATGAAACATGAAATTTATAAAATGAAACATGAAATTAATACTCATTTTGAAAATATATATACATATATATATCCCTAATAATTAACCTATTATTTTTCAGCAATCTAATTTTTAAAGTCATGACTTCTCTCTATAGGCTAATGCTTTCTGTAAGATTATCCATTTTTACATTTCTCCTCAAGTCTTTATGATTAGAATTATTAAATTCTGGAATCTTTATTTTTGCTTGAGACCATCTAAATTCAACTTTGGTATAATCTCCAAATAGGCTTACTGGTATCTGAGCTTGGTATTATATATTGATTATGGCCATATCACATTAGAACACCAGTTGCTGTACAATCACTGAAGTAACATCAAGCCTGATCAGTACCTAGATGAGTGACTGCTTGGGAATACCAGGTGTTGTAAGCTTGGATGTGTGTGCGTGCATGTGTGTGTGTGTAGGGGTGTGTGTAATGGATTCCATTATTCCAATTGGGTTTGTTATATTCACTTATGTGCAAATACCCCTGAGAAAAGTATGAATCCACCTCCTCTCCCCAGCTATGGATTAATTAGTAAGACTTGTATCACTAAATCATTGTCTAAAAAAAAAAAAAAATTTCTAACAAGTACAAAATACAACTTCATCAGATTATTCTACAAACTTTTTTTTTAAAGGCACCAAATAAACTACCAAACTGACAACTTCATTAGAATTAAATTGTGAGTAGTTGATTAATGCCTGAAGGCCATGGTTGGTAGTGACATCAATAAAACCTAAAATTTTGATACACCAATCAAGTTCCAACTATATATGTCAAACAAAAGAATTTGGCAACTTATTACCCATGAATTATTCAGATACATATCCTTTCCTTTATTTTATCACAAAATTTCAACTGATGTTCACCAACTATTTTCAGGCTTAAGTCATATGGCAATCTTTGAATCTTATAAACAATATCTTGATAACTTTCTTCATGACAAAGAAATGTAAAATAGATTCAAAGATTACCAGATAGGACACATAATAAAAGTAAGAAGAATAAAGAATAAGAAATAAAATCACAGCTACTTGTGTTTCACTCAAATTGAAGGATCATCAGGCTAGGTTCAAACTTTGTCTTGATAGAGGCCTTAATATGGAGAACTCTTTTTTCTTTTACTTTTTTATTCAGAAGTAAATATCATCAGAGTTTTGTATTAGATATTAAATATTTTTGAGTGTAAACATCTTGTCATAATTTCAGCTCTCTTATAGTAATCTTACCAAATAGTCATTCTCATACAGAACCAAGATTTTTTTCTAAAGAGTAATTGAACTGGAATTCTTCCATATTAAGGTAGAAATCACAAGCAAGAAAATTACTTTCAAAAAGTGCAAAAACAAGCAAGAGTTGATATGGAGAAATGCAATAGTAGTTGGTAAAATCCAACTGTAGTAAATTCATAGAATAAAGAAAATATCTTATTTTCTGAAATATCAGACAATAACTTCTGAATTTTTTACTAATTTTCTTAACATTGCCTCATTATAAATTATACAAGTCGTATTAATAAAATGATATCACTACCTCCCAAATATGTTAATTTATTATGCATTTACATACAATTTTATAACAGCAAAATAGGCATGAGAAGCAATAAATTTGATATAATACTAAAAGCCTGATTTTGTATTTATATCGTTTTTCAGTAGATCAATGGCACAGTTTTTCAGTAGATCAGAGGCAATGAACTAAGGTACACTTAAAATGTGATAACCTCGAGAATTGTGGGTTAATATCACATCATATCAGGTACACCAGATAATGGGCATGCTATATGAAAAAGGCATATATACCTATTTACAATTTCCCATTATGGATATTATTATATCCATGATATAACACCTTAACTTATGGATAGAATGGAATAGCTGAAAAAAAAAAAAAATGTATTTTGACAAACATGTTTTGTTCTCAGAGAAAATTTTATACTGAAAATAAGTATGTATTGATAACTTCAAATGAATTCTCTACAACAACAAAGATGGTCAGTAAATCTTAGCTAATGATAAAACTCTTTCTTCAACCCTAATTTTTTTTCTGTGAACCAACTACCCAAAGGCTTTAACTCAAGACTAGTTTTACTCCTTTTTGATTCTTTTGAATTCATGTACATATCTTTGTAAATACAAATGATTTATTTAGCAGACTACCCATATTTTCCTTATTTTATCATTTGGAATTTGGTTTTTTAATGTAAAATAACCTGGATGACTAAATTTCCTACAAAAAGACAATATGTAAGATTAAAACTAGTACATTTATCTTTATCAGATTCAATTTTTGTTCTATAAATGCATTGAATTGCAATGCATTTTTTAACCTTTATAACACAGTAAGCAAACATCTCTCCAAAAATATAAATAAATAAAAACAAATTTATACTTAAATTTAAATAAAATAGATAAAATATATTTAGAGAATTCCATCAAAAATTATATTAAAAATAGAGTAACCAATCAGAAAAAGGCAAATAATTTCTGACCAATAGAAACCAGATAATTACATTTCAGTCAACCCTTTTATAGAGCCTCTTTAAATCTACATAATCTCAAATGTTTATTCTGACAGTATGTATCAGTCTGTCTTGGGGTATTATGCTGCTCAAATATTTTGCTTTACATATTGTTGTACAGTTTGGTAATACTGAAGCCTACATAACTTCCTTCTCCACACACAATTTACTCCTTGAAAGGTTGTGTACATTATTGGAATGGCTGATGAAGATATGCAGCTTTTGAACAATGATGTTCACCCTGTACAAAGCCCAAGAGCCATTCAAGGTGAAGGGTTACAGAGTAAGAAACACCACCTCAAGCAAGGTGATAATGCCACAAAGATGCAAGAGGGCACTGAAAGTGAAGGAGAAGAAAAATTTTTTTAGAGGGAATTGGAAACCTCTTCTTGAACAGGAAACAAAGGATAAACCTCTACTCTTCAAAAAATTGGGTAAGAATGTGAACTGGATGATAGGCAAACCTATCTACTCCTATGAAGGATAAAAAAATATGTAAATAAATAGTAAATAAAAGGTCAGAATTTTTGACAGATTTTAGAAATAAATTTTAGAAGGATTCAGAAAACCAATTCTAAACAAGAAACAAGGGATAAAACTCTACTCCTGTTCAAAAGTTCAGAGGAGAGTGTGAACCGGATGCTTATCATCCCATCATAACATTACAACACCCACGATAGAATAACACTTATGTACATAAGTGAATAAAAACAAGGACGTGTATAACACTTAAGAGAACACACTTTAGCTGTATATTTACATAAGCTAGAATTAGACAGTAGTTGGTTCATGCAATTAACTGGATACATATTAGAAGATATGGGAAATAGAAGTGAAATAAAGTCTTACTGGAAAGATGACTTAGTCATACATGTTAGTAATGCAGCTAGGCCAAAAATGGTGAGTGAAATTGAGGTCTAGAATAGACATACAGTCATTTTGAGAAACTTTTTCAGATTATCTTTTACACTTCTAGCTAGACTGTCGCACAATGTATTTCTTTCTTGTGCATAATTATCTGCCTTGATTCAGCTATAATTTTAAGTTTTGTAAAAGCACAACATCAGCACAATTCCTGGACCAACTGGAAAGTTAAAATCTTAATTATACATTTTAAAATAAGTTTTCTCATACATAAACGTAATGACAACCTTAATATAATTCTTGCTATAAGGATTTTCACAAACTTATTGAGTAGATAAATTCAACTTCAATGTAAATTTTATATTTAAATCTACTTTTTCCTAATTATTATAAATGAAGCCCTGACTATACTATTTCTTCTCTTTAAAGCACCTTCAAAATATCTTGCTTACTATACTTTGTTTCTTGCCTCTAAGGGAAATGTTGAAACAAAGACAGCAAAGTTTTCTTTAACACACTTTAGATTAAGTGAGGATATAGGAGCTGCTGCTGCTGCTTAATGAACAGTAGTAATTATTTACTCATATCGCTGATATGGACTGTGAATATTAGACATTTTTTTTTTTAATTGTAGAATTTTGTTTAGGAATTTAACAGTCAGACGCTTCATCCGATATAAAAGCTAAGCAACATTCTTCTAACCCTGAGGAAAAAAATTTATTTGAATTTTATGGATGTTTATTTTATCAAAGATTATAACATATTTTTTTTTTAATTTTACACACAGACAAAAATACATAGCAGTAACATTGCATCCATTATGGAAAACCAACAGAACCAAAAATGGCATTTTAGGATTGCCTATCATCTGGTTCATTTTCCTCCCAGGTCTTTTCAAGTCTACTTCAACTCTTCTAACATCTCTGCCTAAACTCTGAAATACAATTTATTTATTTTTTTCCTCAATAGGTTTAGATAGGTTCATCTATCATCCAGTTCACTCTCCTCCTGGACTTTTGAACAAGAACAGAGGTTTATTCTTTGTTTGCTGTTTAGGATTGGATTTATGGTTCCTTCTAAAGTTTTTTCATTCTCTGTCACACACAGTAGCCCCTTGCATCTTATTTGCATCATTGCCTTGCTTGGGATTAATTGATTTAAAGTTTAAATTTTTTTAGCCAAGCTGCCTCTGCAAGATATTTTACAACAACTGCACAAATTAGCATTTTATATTCTTAGTTACCAAACATGAATCTCTAGTGTAACTTATAACAGATGAATATTTTCTTTTTTAACACTTCTTTTAGGCAATTAAAATAAGTGAAAAATCATATATACTTACCTGGTTGCCTTTTGTGATTATACATTGTTGCATTTGTTATGTTTATAATGTCTCTGGGAGATCAGAATTTTCTTTTTTCATCTTCCATTACTGATTTTACAGTCAACATCTTATTCGGTATTTCTTTCCATGATGTTGTATGTGTTAAAACATGAATTTTTCAGACAAGGCCTCAAAAAGAAAAAAAATCATATCTAAAATAAACATACAAAGCAAACCAAATACCATTCTAAATCAATGAAAATTCATTAATAAAGAGTTCTTGACTGCAGAATTTAATCAAATTAGCACAGTAATAAAGTTTTATGATTTTTGCAAACATTTATAAATGCTTATGTTTAACAGATGTCTATAGATATATGCACAGTGTTCAATGTTGTTGCGGAGGTTGATTTGAAATAGGATCAGGCAATTTATATCAATTAGGCAGGTTAAAGAGGAAGCTACTAAAAATAGAAATTAGTACAGAAGGACAAAGTAGAGAAGAGGTTACATCAAATGAAAAGATTGTTTTTTTGTAACTACAGTTGGCTTGGAGTAAATGTTATAAAGGGAAAAAAAAAATCTAAGGGTTATAAATGGATCATTTCATTTTTATGGCTTATCAACCCTTTGCAGGTTATTTAAAACCAGAAAATATTTTTAGATTGTGAGAATTTTTTTGAGATAATGGTTTAGTGATTCAAGTCTTATTAACTGTGGGAGAAGAGGTGCTTTGGTTTGGTTTATGGCAGATCAACCTCAATGGGTTATTTAATGCCAAAAAGATTTTTAATTGCTGGTAATATTTTTTTTCAAAAAGTATTTCTGGTAATATTTTTTTCCAAAAGTGTATTGATGGTAATATTTCTTTTTCCAGAAACGTATTGCTGATAATAATTTCTTTAAAAATCCATTGCTGGTAATAAAACATATTTTTACACATTTTGTCCCCAGTTTGGAAGTTAACTATTTGCCTATAGCTAAGACCCTAACATGTACTACAACCCCAGATCAGGGTGAACCTGGGAACAGCAATGAAGAAGTGGTTCCAGGCTCCTCAAAACCTCCTGATCAGAGGCCTTGCTGTTGATGTAGCTTATCGTCATACCCAAGACAGTTCATGCCTTTACCAAGGTTATTTGTATATAAGTGAATATAAACCCAATGGGAATTTGAACTCTACTCTCCAACTAACAGTTCTTAGCCATTGTCCATTACACCACCCAAACATCAAAGCTTACAGGACTTGGTATTCCCAAATGGTCACCCATTTAAGTACTGGCCAGGTTCAACATTGCTTAACTTCGGTGATTGTATGAGAACCAGTGTTTCAATGTGATGTAGCCATAATCCCTAAGGCTTAAGATTTTTCAATAATCTGTTGACTTAAAAATGCCAGCCCAAATCTATACCCAATCATGACTCACAGTTGTGGACAGTATTATTTACCCCCATTTGCATAATTACAAATAAAGCTGTAATACCCCAAATTTTCATGGAAACTTCATATGCATTTTTTCACAAATGATGAAATAATGGATTTGAAAGAATGTGCAGTGTGCTCACAACAAATGTTTTATTTTAATGTCAAACAATAATACAAAAAAAAAAAAAAACGCCAAAAAAACATTTAATATAAGACAAAAATGATAGGTCCTCTTGTCTCAATCAATTGTGTAACATTTATTTTTGATAGTTCCTTACAAGATTACTATACACATTGATAGCTATCTTGCTCCATTCTTTCTTGGCAATAGCTTCCAGTTCCATCAAATTTGAAGGACTTCTTTCTCTTAAATTTTTCTTCAAATATGTCCATAAATTTTCACTGAGTTTTAGGTCAGGATTTTGTGTTGGAATACACCAATACTTTAATTTTGCTGTCATCTAAGTATTTTGTAAAATTTCATGCTATGTGTTTCTGGTCAAGGTTATGTTGGAACATCCACGGATGCCCCAAAGATAGCTTTCATGCTTTTTGTTTTATATTATTTTTAAGAATAGCTAATGATACCTTGTACTGTCACTAGTTCTCCTGGTCCAGAAACAGCAAAACATCCCCAGAGCAGAATGCTTCCACCACTGTGCTTAATTGTAGAGTGGGTATTTTTTGGTTTGTGAACTTCCTTCACTTTCCTCCATACATAATGGGAGTTCATGTGACCAAATAATTCTAGTTTGGTTTCATCTGAACATAAAACAGTTCCAATATTTACTCCCATGTTCTAGATGGCTTCTAGCATAAGCTAATCTGCATTTTAGGCATTTAGCCTTGAGCAAAGGAGTTTTCCTTGGGTGACAAGCTCAAAGTCCTACTCGATGGAAGCATCTGGTGACTCTGCAATACATTCAACCCCAATGTCTTTACATCATTAACAATGTCATTAAGTGAGGATTCTTTTGAAACATCTGACAATTTTCCTTTCCATTCTCTCAGAATTTAACTGTTCTCTACCTTCCTTAATTTATTCTCAACACAATGTGTGTCTCATTGTACTTCTTGATAATGCTATGGATTGTCAATCTAGGAACATCTAAACGCTTGGAAAATGTTTTTATCCATCATCTTGTTTGTATGCACCAATATCTATCTTCATTCAGAGCTTCTTTTCAAGTTCAGTTGTTTTCACCATGGTTGCAGAACAAATGAGTTATGTCGTATGTGGCACTCACATATTGTCGTCTTCATTACCTTTTACAATGTTATAGAATCAGGTCAATATTGTTTCATTTTTCAAAGAGTGTTTGTATACAATGTCAAATTAAGAAAAAAAAAATGCAATTGCCATAGAGCAATATTATTGGAGCAATTAATTTTAGACTGCACCAATTTTTAGAAAAATCTATAAATATGAATATAATCGATTGAAACTTCTAAAGATTTCATGGATTATTCAAAACTAAATGCAAAATCAACTATTTATGATAAATTCAGTAATTACTTGCAATATTCACATTTCCTTCAAAAATATGCAAATATTCATGGGAGAAAATAATTCTGTCCACAACTGTAAGTCTACTTCCTTTACCCCTTTGGGGCAAGCCAGTGGTAAAACATGAAATGACCCACCAACAACTAAATTTAGCTAGAATCTTGATATCTTTATATGAACTTTTTCAAAATTCAACTTTTAGACAAATTATTTATATAAAGTTACATTATTTATATTTTACCCATCTTTGTTGCTTTTATTATGTATTTAAAGAAATACATAAAAAAAATATACTGTCACTTTGTATTCAAAAAAATAAATAAAAATTAATTATAATCTCAAAAGAATAAGATAATTATAACAATTATAATAATCATTCACTCATTCTAAACCAGCAAGAATAGATCCCACTTTTCTCCTCTACAAATGCAAAGAAGTGATATTCTATTGGACAAGCAGTTCACAAACAGGTTCTTATCACGTTTCAACAAAAATTTCATCTCATTTTCTTTTTTCAGGCCATAATAGTAACATTTATCTTTTAGCATCCAACAAAAACTCAAGGTAAGAAAACCCCAGGCACTTGTATTTTCTAACTAAATTATCTGGACACTCACTACACACATCTATAAAAAAAAAAAAGAAAACATAGGAGAAAAATGGTATACACTTTACTTATTCTTTATCTTATTCTGTCAGATTCCGATCCATATTTGATCTACATTTGACCTCAAACTCACAACTGTACTCAGTATTAGTGTTTCCCATGTCTCAAATACCATATAACAACTAGATAATAAATAATACTCATTTTGTTGCTTCCATATATTGCTGTTTCTTATTTTTATGAGTATTTTTTATATGTAAATGTTGGAGGTTTATAATTATTTATTCAGAGTTATAACTCCCCTACATAGTGTTTTGGCTGATAGAAATAACAAAGATGGGGACAATAGTCTGCATTTAAATAATGTGAGTAATTTTAACTCCTCATTCCAGAAATTAAATTTCCATAAACTTTAAAAACCTGTTGCAAACTCTACAGCACAAAAACCATACATTTCAAACAGAGTTTTTACTCCATATATATAAGAAAAAGAGATCAATGCATATATCCTTAATATACAAAATGTATAAATAATGTAAATAAATCACATAGTTGAATATAAACTGTTCAAACTTTATTTTCTTTAATAAATTCAACTTTGACAAACCAACTAAATGTCATGCAGTTAGATATTTAGCAAATAAAATTCTATATTGTTTTATAGCATTTCCATTGATATAATACCAAAAAGATTTTTCAGTAACCCCTCAATTTTTCATTGAACATATAGTTTTCTTGATATAATTTGTTTAAAAAATAATGTTTCAAAATAATGTTAAATATTGAAATTGAAGAGGAAAATCCACATTTTATGTAAATTATTTTAGGTTCCGAAGTCAAGAATGTTTTATACCCTGGAGTTTTTCACATACCTAAATATCTAGGTTACCTTTTGGTGTCTCTAAAAAAACTTGCAAACTTGGTAAAATAATATGTGGTGCCTTATATCCAAATGTTGCCAAAAAAGATTGATATTAAATATTATACAAGTTCTAGCTTATGTATAACAGTGTTATTTTTCTATTTATGATCTTTATCTTTTGCAAAGAAGAGTTACCTAACTTTTTGCTCTTCAGTGACTGAGAACAATCTATTACAGTGACTTAACTGTTTTCTTATAATGTGTGTTTACATTCCCATCACCAGCTGCGTTTGCAGGGTGTAACAACATCAAGCTTTTAAAAATGCTGCACACTCATTAACTCTGGCCTGAATGTTGATATAGAAATGAGAAGTGCACATAATGTAAATTTGATATTCACTTACATTTTTTTGGTCCTTTTTTAAATATCTCTTATAAGAACTTATTTTATCTACAATATTTATCACTTATTTCTAAATAGGAAAAACACAAAAAAAGATTCAATGAAAAATGTTCCTTAGTTTTAATTTTCATGTTAAATTTTATAATTCAAACACTATTATATATATATATATATATATATATATAAAAAATTCTAGTTTGTGTGTATATATATATATATATATATATATATATAATATTTTCAGAAAATAAAACCTTCTGCAACAGTATTTTCACTATTGCCCGAATTAATAACGAAAAAGAAAGAAAAAATGCAATCAGATTCAATTACAAAGAAAAAATATTTATTTATTTCTAACCAGCTAAATAAGGGTTCTTGCAAAAATTTGTCCCTTTTTGCTGAGAATAAGATAACCTATTCTCTGAGTAACACAATGTAAAAAAGCATAGCAGAAAACAAACTTAAAAATTACAATGCACCAAAAAACAAAAAAGAATAGTGCCCACTTGCTGTGTCAATGATAATAAAAAAGGGGGAAGAGCCTTAGCTCTACAGTACACTTTCAGTCCTTTCAAGGTTCAAAAGATTTTATCTTTTTTCTTTTCTCTCATGTGTAGACAAAGTTCTCTTCCTGGTGACCAAACTCCCTCCGTTCTTCTCTTATTTTCCTCCCGTCTGCTTGGATATTACAACTTTCTTTTATGGCCACTAGACAGTGAAAATTTACTTAAACACATGCTAAAACACTTTTTGAAAACACACGTGTTTGCTCCTGCTTTTCCAATGGCTTTAACTCCAAACTCCACTTATGGACTTCTTTTCAACTTTCTTTTCTGGGGTTTCAAGAGGACTTCTCAAAACTTTCTCTGAAGGGGAAACTTGCCATCAGCAACTTTGTTACCTATGCATCCTTTACTTATGGAAAAACGCTGCCTGCCTTTTCAGCAGGGAGAGAGAAAACGAACCTCCATTTTCTAAGCTGTCTTGTTTCCAACTGCTGCTAAGGTTCAGTCCCAGTTCTCCCTTCCCTTTCAAATTGGGTTGGTTCACCTTTAAACCGTCCAATCACAGTCCATTAAAAAAAAATATGAGCAGGTTCTTAGGGCCAGTAACACAGTGAGTGTCTTTTGTTCTCCTTTGACCTAAAAATTTTATATTATATATATATATATATAAAGGAACCTTCACAAAAATGTGATATCTAAGTTTTAAAATTAATTTTGAAAAATCTTTTGAAATTTTAGTTTTAATTTTAAACTAATAGATTAAATTTAATATCTCCAATAAGGAAAATACTTTTTCTATATTTAAAAACTAATTTAAATTGACTTGAAGGAGTTTTTATTCGAAATTGCTAAAATTGCTGATTTTAGCATCATTTTTAGCCATCTGTCATCACAATGTAATTCCCTTTCCTAAAAAATCTTTCAAAAATAAAATACTCTTTTCTGAAACTTTGAGGAATATTAACTGATTTAAAGTTTAATTTGATTTGAAACAAATATTACTTAAAGTTTAAGCACTACCATTTAATCCTGTCTCAATAGTAAACCCAGCACTGACAAAGTTAACTTGGCTGCTGCTCTTGAAAAGGATCTCTAATCAGTGGTTAACTGGGGCAGTAAATGGCTTGTAAATTTTAATGCCTCCAAAACTAAACTACTCTCATTTAACTGTCAGAGAGAAACTTCCCTGCTTGGTTGATGCATGACTGTGAAAGTGTCTCACTGCACCTCCTTAGCATCATGTTTTCGAATGACTTCAGGTAGAACAACTACATTGAATCCATAGCTCCATCTACTGCAAGGAAAGTTGGTTCACTGTGTTGCGCCAGAAGGTTTTTCTTGTCAGAGTCCATCTTACACATCTGCAAATCTACCATTCGTTCATGCATTGAATATTGTTGCTATATCTGGTCTGGTGCTCCTGCTGTTCAATGAGGTTTTTGACAAAATCCAAAGAAGGATCTGCAATGTAATCGGTTCTGACTTGACATCTCGACTTCAGTCACTTTCTCATAGATGTCATGTGGCTTCCCTCTGTCTTTTCTACAACTATTTTCATGGCAACTATTTTGATGAGCTATTTTCCCTGATGCCTTGACTACATGCATTTAAGCATGCTACTAGATTGGCATCTAGGTCCCACGCTTTTACTGTTGAAATAGTTAAATGTAACCACCACTTCTACTCCAGTAGTTTCTTTTTTTGCACTTCTCAATGGTGGAACTTCCTTCCTCTTACTTGTTCCCCTGATAACTAAAATCTTCACAAATTTAAACATCAATTGCCATCTTCTATTGTCTTGATCTCTGTTCTTCAATCCCCACTATAAACAGTCTTTTTCCTCACTTTCACTCTCTTTAACCACCTGCATGCTAGTGGCACTCCCACCTTGTTTGGAGTGAAATGCTTATATATATATATCACAGAAATGCATTTTATAACAGGTTGGTAGCTGTTTATTTAAGGTGTTGACTGACAGACAGAAGTATATCTAATTGTTTTTTTATGGTGGATATATTTGTAAAAATTACTTAAAGAATATAACATGGGTGCCTTTTTATATATATATATTTTTACTACCCAGTAATCTTAAAAATTTATGAAAATATTCTCTATAACCTAATGTTTTACTGAATTTTAGGTACTTTCAGTTTAAATTTACTATAGTTATCACTTATTTTCTGTTAATGTCTGTCATGGATGTCTGTATTTACAAAAATCAGCACATTTATACACAAAAAAATTCAAAATTTTAAAAATATTGTGGGTGGGGGTGATTCACTAAATTCTAATAAACCTCTCTCTTACAAGTGGGATGTGGCAAGTCTCTCGTTGCTCTATCACTACTACCATGGAAAGTGCTTGAACTGCATCTCCTGGTTCCACCAGGTCAGATCTTCATGGCTAGGAACTGCCATGACACTTAGTAGCAAACCAACCATATTTGCTGCATATTCCATCAGCAAGAAGTAAATTCCACTCAAACAGCTTCTTCCTGTGAACCACTGCCCTATGGAACAGACTCCCTAGAGGATGTTTCCCCAACTACTACAATCTTAACTTGCTCAAGTCTAGAGTCAACCATTATCTTCCCCTCCTATATATATATATATATATATATATATATATATATACACACGCACACACACACTACCCCTTATTGTAACCCTCTATCTCGTGTGGTCACAGGATGAACCTTACTGTTTAAAAAAAAAAAAAAATCAAGTTTTTTCCATTTATGATTATTAAATAAAAATGACAAAATTTTAAAATTTAAAACTTTATAATTTATTATAATTAAAATTTAAAAAGAATGAAAACAATTCTTTTAAAAATTCATTATTCATTGAAATTTTTTTTCTTAAGGCAGTAGTGTCCATAATATATCTTATTCATATGCACAAATAAGCATTTTTCTAATTAAAATATTGTCTTAGTTCTATTGCATTTTTTATTTTATGATTCAGAGGAGATTTCTGGTAACTAGCACTCCTGTTTTACAAAAAGAAATTGATGATTTAAATTCCCCAAGAAATTCTGGTTTTAACTGACATAAATAAACATTAAGTGGTACAAAATTTAATTTTTCAAAATTTCATAAAATTAATAAGTGTATGGGTAACATATGTAAAAAAGAAATTAAAAAAAAAATTTCTAAAATAATTCACTTGTGAATAAGTCTTGAAAATGTTATTAAAAACTTTTTTAAAGAATTTCCATGTGTTTTTCACTACAAAAAAGTTAAAATTCCTTATACTGAATGATGCAAAGAAAAACAAGATTTTCAACCAAAATTTCAAACATTCTAAAAAAGGATAAGAAATATAATTTAATAATTAAAAAAATCCTTTGGTCTTTTCTCTTAATAAAGATTTTGACAATAAAACTTTGTTTTATTAGGTCTAGGGCATTTTTTCATCATGGTATGCTCATTTTTAGCAAATCATTGGAGGTACCCGCACTAATGAGTGCAGGTTAATGCATTAAATTTAAAAATATCACTAAAATGATTCTGTAGGTCAACCAAACCAATTATCTGAAATCCAAACATCTTTAAGATTTTAATTTAATTTTATAACTTTATCTCAAGTACAAGTTTGCTATATGTGAAGGAATTTATTGGTTTATTGATATTCTTATATTTGAAGAAAAAGCAGTCAGTCAGTTTGATAACACATGATCATTTTAACAGTGGTAAGGAAAGTAAGATACCAATATTTTCTTTAATCCCAATTAACAAAGCTCCCAATGGACTGTCTTTTTATAGAGTGGTACCAAACACAAAAGGAAGTCAACATTGCTATATTTTCAAATTTTACTGCTGGCACAAAAAAAAAAAAAGAAACAAGAACTTTAAGCAATAATGACTGGATAGTTTCCTCACTAAATGATTGAGCCTCACCACAATGAAATTTATTCCCATGAACTTAGCATTTTCAACAAATTTTTTTTTTTTTTAATTATGCCATTATTCTTTGAATTTGTAGCTCCATATTTTTATTTAAATGACAGATGGTATGATTTTATTTGTAAAATAAAAAAACAAATTCTGTTTTATTCATTTTATCAACTGAATGAAAGCAAACCATTTAAACCGGCTTTTTTCTTTTTTTTTTTTGCATGATCAATATGGCTTCCATTTTATGATTGGATCAGTTATCCAATCAATTATCCAAACAAAATACTATCATAACTGACATTCCACTTCACATGTTAAAAAATGTCTGACAGATTACAGATTATTCCCTCAGTTTAAAAATGGATGCTTAATGCTATACTCCAATGCAATTAGATCTCTTTCTGAGCCACACTACATGTCAGCTGGATGGGAACACTAAGAAAGCAAAATACAAAATAAAAGATTTTTTTTGCGCAGAAGCTCAGAGTCCACAAAAACAAATCCCTGCAATAAAATAGAATAGCCAATCAAAAATGTTCCTGCCAGAAAAAAGAATTCCTGGGGACCACAAGATTTGCTTAAAAAAGCCTCTCATAATGACTGACACAGTAGACCAAAAAGGCCATCTTTCTACACATAGGTGTGTTGTCACCATCACCACCATGGTTACTTCTGGTGAAACTCATCACATGCAGAATGCAGCTGACAGGCCAGCTTTGACACTGCTGGGCTCCTGACATGATTTCTAACAACTCAACATCTTCACTATCCAGCTCCAGGCTCCCTCATTGGGACCACCATGGCCTCATCTCATTGATATCACATTTGATCAAAATCCAACAAAAACATTCTGCTCAGTCAACCATCACTATCCATTCCCCCCTCATTTTCACTGCTGTGACCCCATTTCATTGATACCACATTTAACCAGAGTCCAACAGACATTCTGCTTGATCAACCTTTCCTATCCACTCCAGGCCTCCCTTGCAGCCACCACTGTAACCTTGGCAACCAATCCACCAATGTGTCTTACCACAAATCAACCCACCACTGTGACCTTGATCAATCAACCTGCCAACTCACCTTACCAGGCAGTTCAGCTTCAACATCACACAACCATCAGCCCATCAAACACCTCACAGGTATCAATTTCAACCATGAAGAAAGGCGTATGTCAAACACTACCAAGAACTAATCTGCTTCAGACCTATCCTCTGATACCAACCATGGCCTTGACCAACCAACCCAAGAAATTAGTCAACTCCCAGCCCTGCCGACAATACTTTTACACATAATCACTTTCCTTGCCAACACGAACTGAAGAACCACATATGATTAATTTTTCAACTTTTCAAACAACTATGTATATATTCCAAAATTTGATGAATACATACTGTTGAAATTGTAACCCTTTTTAATCCTTTTTGTTCCTTTCCAACCAAATGCTTGTTATAATATTAATAATGTTGATTAATATCACTATCTTTACTATTTGCAGTTTTAAATTAAAGATCATAAATGATAAGATATGAAATAAAATTAGGATAAATTTTAAAAGATGTTTTGTAGTTATTTCTACTCAATTATTAGTATCTTCATGCATATAGTCGATGGAGACAACCAAATACATGACTAGCATAAGGCTTTCAAGATACATCTGGGAGTTAAAAGAAAAAATATGAAGGTAGCAGTCAAATGGGAAATAATCAACTAAACTGTGAGTTATGGAAAAGAATTGAAGTTTTACAGGTTATGCTTGGAGGAGAAATTAACAGTAATTTTGTACAAAAACCCCCAGGAACACGCTGAACAAGGGATCTGAAGTTATGACAAAATTTAAACATGACAGAAAGTTCCTACTAATGGAATGGGAGCTGGGAATCAGAGACTGAGAGAAAAAGAAATCATTCCTGGCAGTGGTAAAAAATGAAATAAGAACAAGATATGTGAATTTCTTTTTAGTTGGAGATAAAGCAGAACAGGAGCGGTATATTTGAATGTAGCCTGGCAAAAGGTATGAGAATAAAACCAAAGCAGCCTGAAGAAATAACCAACAGGTGAAACAGCAGTATCTTGGTAGGGTTGTTATCTTTTTGAAATAAAAATTAAATGTGTGTATGGGGGAGGATTATCGCTGTCTGGTAATAATCACAGGTGGCATGATATTTGGAAGGGTATTCTTTTTTTTTCCCCCCTTTGACTTTTGCAGTGACAACCCCAATAATGACAAGGCATGTAGGTTCTTCCGAGACACAGACTGAAGATTGTATTGAACTGTTCATAACTTCAACTTTGTTTCTTTCTTTATCCATCTATAGTATGTCTTAATACTAAATACATTTATTAATTGTTGTTTGTTTGAACTCCAGCTTTTGTTTTTGTTTTTTTTTTACCTGGACTCACAGAAGTCCATCAAATATTCTTTGTGGGACAAATGTATCAGGAGGCATAAAATGATAATACTTTCTATTCCTGCAAAATCTATATATATATATATATATATATATATATATATATATATATATATATGAGAGAGAGAAAGAAAGATAAATGATGACAAGAACTGCAATGATTTAATTACTATTAAAAGTTCTCAAATCTGCAAAAAGTTGATGAGACATTTGTTTGTTTGTTCTTAAGTGGAAGATGCCATCTATGATCTTTCATGCAGAAGAGATGAAATAAGGATTTCACAGAACAGAACTTCTGCCATTTTGTTATCTGATGGTATCCAATCCCAGTCAGTGATACTCCGAGATATAAAACTGAATGTATAAATGGTAGCACCAAAATTCCATTTTAAGA
Organism: Acanthosepion esculentum; assembly: GCA_964036315.1. Taxonomy (NCBI): domain Eukaryota; kingdom Metazoa; phylum Mollusca; class Cephalopoda; order Sepiida; family Sepiidae; genus Acanthosepion; species Acanthosepion esculentum. Next base: position 90,664,507 of record OZ038481.1, on the reverse strand, counting down.
GACTTGAAGATCCCAGAGGAAAACACATCCACATTTATTTTAGAGAAGGTATGAAAAAAAAAAGAAGAAAATCTAGATTTCCCAAAATATGATAATCTGACATGGCATTATTAAGTAATGCTCTTATTACATAAATAAGCATTTCTCATATATATTTATTCATGGGCACCTTGACGTGGTGTAATGGCAAGCAAGCTTGTCTTGCTAGATTAATTACTACTGTGTAGTGAGTTCAATCCTGAGTGGCCCCATACTTTCAGCCTTGTGCCACATTTAAGCTACGCTTAGAAAATCAATATATTTATTCATAATATGCACATTAGGTTGTTATATTTTTTCACACCAACTCTCTCTGGGATTAATCTCTGAATTAAAATTAAAAATATGAATTAACAATAGCAATGGTCATTATTTTAATTAAGCTTCACACACTTTTGGTTTATATTCTAGTTAAATTATTCTTTGTTTTTGGATAGTGTTATATACTGTACCTATGGACACTAATGGGTATGTCCCAATCCTCATAAATACATTGGACACTAAGTGGGGGTAATATGCTGTCTAAGTAGTCCACCACTAGCAGTGATTTACCTACTTCACACTGCTGGCAAGTATTGTATTTTGTTGATGTCATGAAGATTACCAATTTCATTTCCAACCTCCATTTTGGTTATTCTTGATTCAGTAACCTTTTCGAGGTTACAACAGAGAGTTAATGTTTTTTTTTTATTAAACATTAAATTATGACAGAAAACTTTGGAATAAAAAACATTTTTAATCAGCAGGCTTTTTTTAATCTGATTAATATATATATATTATATATATAGTCAAACAGAAATAATTCCTGTTTCTTCTTTGAAAAAACAAATAAAAAAATAAAGCATAATACCTGAAAAATTCTGAGATTTCATAATAAATTTTCTGATTATAAAACAAGTGGTTTAAAGAGGTTAGTTTAGGTACCTCCACGAGATCGCTAAAAAAAGAGCATAGCATGATGAAAAAGACACCAAACTTGACGAAAACAAAATTTCATCGTCTAAATGTTTATGTTATTATTAAGAAGAAAGATCAAAGTATTTTTGGGGTATTCTTTTAGATTTTTTAATCGTTCCTAGCACATCTGAAATTTGCATTAAAACTCGTGTTTTTTTTTGAGTCAGCAAAATTGACAGATAATCGATCATGGCAACAATTTTTATTCCATTTTATAGAAAAAATGAAAATCTCAGTTTGAAATTCTTTTAAAAATCAATTATCATTTTTTCAAAACTTATTTTAAGAAAATCAGAAATTATGTTTATTTAAAATATTTTGAACCAAGCTTTACTTAGCTTCTGCTCTGAAAAGATTTAATTTGAAAATAAAACAAAGCAGGTCATAAACTTTCGCGTCACTTGACAGGTGATGAATGACATATTGACACATTACATGAGGATAATTTGTTCCACGGAGGGAGAAAAGGGGGTAGACTGTTCTAGTTCCACGTGCTATGTTTAATGGATGTCAGTTATCAGTTATCCCTCAAAGTTCTCCACTGCCTTAACTGGGTATTGAACTGACACTCTTTGGGTCCTGTCTCTGGATCTAACCAACACCTTTATCCACTGTGCCATGTGTCCTTGAGGACATCTGTGTATGAATTTCTGGGTATTATAAACCTGATGTCTTCAGCAAGACATCTCCTGAGCCATCCAAGCATAGAAATTAATACAATATTGGAACCAGTAATAAGGAGTGCCAGAGAAAAGCGATAATAACAACAAAAGTTGCAATATGAGTTCTGGTAAAAACATGTAATGATAACAGCAAAAAATTGCAATGTGAGCACTGGTAAAAATGGTTGCTATGTCTACCCCATTCTGGTAAAAATGGTTGCACGTCTACCCCATTCCAACCACCTGAAGAAGGCCGGAGCGTACAACGGCCAAAACGTTGTAATAAACATGGTGACAAAGATGAGGACAATAGTCCGAATAATGTAAATAATTCTCCACATGTGTTTTTCAAAAGTAAAGGCCTTAACAGTGGAGAACAATGCTTAACTCAAAAAACGCAACTTAATTGTATTCTGGTTGGTCTTCCGTACTTTATAATTACAGCCCGATTATAAACACAAAATTACATTTCTTAATGACTGTGGGTCTTCTGATTAATCAAAACGATACAATTTACAACGCGCTAAAAAAAGATCTATCTCATAAGGATACTTATGAAAGTGGATGTGGCTTTAAACTAATTTTATAATATTTTAAAAAATTAAATGTAAAAATCTATTATAATTAAAAAAAAAAATAATTGTATTGAAAATTCATTTTTCATCAAAAAAGTTTTTTGCTTTCAGAAAACATTGTCCATATTCATAAAAGCAAATAAAAGCATTTGAAATTAAATAATATATTTGTTTTATTGAGTTTTGTATGTTACAATTCAGAGCTGATTTTTAGGTAGGGTGGGGTCCAATTAAAAACAAAAAAAACAACATGATTTGCATTCCTCAAAGCCTTGTGCTTTTAACTATTGTAATTACTAAAGTGGACTTGATCAAATTTCTAGAGTTTTCATAGAATTAGTTATGGTAATAAATATATAAAATAATATTTCTGCCATGACTTTAATAAAAAAACATAAGTTCAATCATCTGTGAATAGTTTCTGAAAGTTTCATTAACATCTGACAATTATTTTTATTTTTGTAAGATTTTCCAAATTAATGCATGTCATACAAAAAAAAATGTGCTAAAAATTGTATATGTTATTTTACTAGTTCTAGTGATACAAAGAGAAACAAGGAGAAACAAGGATTTTTAAATCAAAATGTTCTAAAATGAAGGAAAAATTTTTTTAAATAATTAAAATAAACTTTGATCTTTCCTTTTAATAATAACAAACATTTAGATGATAAGATGTTTTCGTCAAGTTTGGCGTCTTTTTCATCATGCTATGCTCTTTTTTTAGTGATCTCGTGGAGGTACCTACGTTAGGTAGGTGATTTTACTTTTCAAATTTAAGTATATAAATGTAACAATTTGAAATTTGCTGAGTCCCTAACAATAGGAAAAAAAATTAATGGCAGTCATTCATTCTAAAGATCACTGTCAAAGACAACGAATCAATATTTTTCAAATCTGTTTATTTAAAAGGCATTTTGAATGCTAAATATATGTTGATCTTGAATAAAAATTCACTTCACCTAGATTATAACAGATTATATTTTTATTCTTTATCACCACCAGTGATTCTAACTTAGTTATGAGATTGGGTTCATGTATTGCAATGACCCAAAGATCTATACTAGCAGGAGTATTACTCCAGGTAGTTCCAACCAAACCAGGCAGCTTGGAGGATAGGGGTCAGTCAAAAGGAAAATTGGAATCAGATATACAATACATTGGTGGTTGTGCACAGTTGACAGAAGAGTTAATAAATTTACAACGAACAGTGAAGGACACATGATGCTGGGAATGCCAAAATTGCTAAAATCACTTCATTCCCAAAGTGAATTATTGCTATGACTAATGTATTGCTAAACACTTTAATTTACTACTGAAAGATTTTTTTTATTGCTTATTAGTGATGCATTTCTCTGGAAACTATCTCATAGACATAACATTGGACACTCTTTGAAGATATACAGTAACTAACTCATGCAAGTTGCTAAATGAAATAAAGATGAACTACCATCTGTCATAGATAACCAGGAAGGATGGTGTCATCAATTCAAGCAAGCTCAACACTATTTTTTGTAACCCTAAATCTGGCTCTTATATTTCTTTAAAAATTTATTTAAAATTTACAGCTAAATGTAACCATAAGTTCTATTTTAATATTTTCTTTTCTCTCACTTCTTGCCTGTTTCTTCTTCCAGTTTATTACTTTCCTGCCACCTACAATCTTCAAAAGTTTTCTTACTGAATCCTATTCTTTGAGTGTCCTTTTTCCTCACTAAAGTCTTCTCATTTTTGCTTTTAGTAACCCTTTGCATCTTATTAATATTATCACCTTGGTTGAGGTGAAATGATTAAAAAATTTTAAGAAAAGAATTTCAGGACATGGATTTATAACCAATGTAATATTAAATGTTCATAATTTAGAAGCTTCTGATAATTTTTTTTATTTAACATCAAATGATAACTGTTTGAAAAGGCAGAAATAGGCAAGATTTAGATCAGTCTAAGAAAAAATAAAATTGATTGTGAATTTAGGTTGCTTTGCTCATTTTTTGCCTTTGGAGAAAAACTGACTACTAAATTGGCTATTACTAAAATTTCAAACCAGATCAATCATTCAGTAAAATAAACACATGCTTAGGACACCAAAAAAGGGCTTCTTGAAGACATTACATCTGTTAGTTACCAGATCATGTTTTTGAAAATAATATAAGCTAGTGTTAAACTTGTGTCCATAAAGAAATATATAAATAAAAATTAGTTATAGTGTCAAAAATAATTATAATAAAATAATTGTAACAATTATAATTATCCTTAATTCACTCATTCTAAACCAATGAGAATTGATCCCACTTTTCTCCTCTACACACACACAAACATGATATTCTCACTATTGGACAACCAGTTCACATGGACAGGTTGTCAACATCAGTGAAAATTTTGGTTCCTTTTAGGTCATAATAGTACAGTGTAACCCGGATATAAGAGAGTTGTCGGGACCTGAGAAGAAGTATCTTATATCCGGGTTTCTCTTATATCCGGGTTTGGTCTATTTTGTTTTATTAACACAGGCTCTAATTTGGGACCAGAGAAAATCTCTTATATCCGGGTTTCTCTTATATCCGAGTTACACTGTAATATCTTTTAGCACTCAACAAAAATTCTAGTTAAGAAAACCCCTTCTAGTATTTTTCCAAATAAATTATCTGGATACTCATTACACACATCTGTATTAAAAAAAACATATGAGAAAGACTGTATACACTTTACTTATTTTTTTATCTTATCCATATTTGATCTACATTTGACCCAAACAGAATTTTACTCGGTATTACTGTCTCTCATATCTACAAAGCCACATAACAACCACGTAATTAATAATACTCCTTTTGTTGTTTCTACATCTTGCTGTTTCTCATTTTTGAGTATTTTTGTATATATAAATGTTAGGGGATTAATAATTATTTACTCAGAGTTATAACTCTCCTATAAACTGTTGTTTATAGGAGGCTTAAAGCAAGAAAGCAGTTATGGTTTTAAAAGGGCAGGTTGCCCAATGAGAAACCACTTTTTATAGATATTTCTGGATGTCTAAAATTGTTTAAGATAGTTCAGTAGCCTGTCAGCTCTCAGTGAAGCTCTTGCTTTATCTACAAAATATTTTTTTCAACAGAAATGTTTCTACAGAAGGATGCTGAGAATACCAGGGACTGAATAGGTAAGCAACAATGAAGTCTTAGAGAAAATGGAAACAAAAAGGACATTTATACTTAACATTAGGAAGTGACAGTTGAAATTTCTAAAGCACATAACGAGGGAAGAGGGCTTGGAAAATTTGGTACTTACAGGATAGATTGAAAACAAGAGGGGAAGAGGAAAGCAATGTATGACCTACCTAATGAGCTTGTGCAAATGGATGGTGGAACAAGAATTAGGAAAGAGAACAAAAAGTGAAAATTTATTAAGAGCTACAAAGGACAGGAAATTGTGAAGAGCCATGATCACCAACGTTCTAAAGGGACACAGCATATAGAAGAAGAAAAATGATGTGGACTGTAACAAGTTCTTGAATTTCTCATTAATCAAATTACTTTATATTAGTTTAAGAGGTAAATATTTCAATTACATTAAAAAAAAAAACAATAACTCTGGTTTAGTTATCATTGGAGGACCTGGGGGACATAACCCAACTCTGGGAAAAAACATACACCCAATCTTCTATTTATAGCTACATTGCTAATCATGTTGACATTTGTACAGTGAGAATGGAGTCAAACATGGTTTTCATTAGATGCCTGTGCAAACATCAATCACCAAAAGATGATTGAGAATTTAAAAATTTATAAGGTTGTCCTTGCTACTTTAGAGATTTGGTTCCAACAGATGTGAAGTCTTTTAAAGATATGGATTGATTATCTTGGTTTATGCAATCAGGAAATATGGACTTGTCATAACTGAGCAGAAATATGGTCTTTGTTTAAGGAAATGGGAACAACCGATCCATACAGATAGATGCAACTGAGATCTATCTATACCTAATGCAATTATCATAGCAGATGAAAAGAATTATGTATATTATAAATTGTCATCAGTAAGTGAATGACTTGTTGAGCAATCTTTTATTTATGAGAGTTGGCAGGTTTTACAAGTACAAGACAAATATTACTGAGCTTGAAAACTTGTCGGGTTTCCTCCTCCTAATTTTTTCAAACCGCTACTAAAAGACACTTTCAGGACTATAAGCATTCTGTAAAATTTTTATCGCTCTCTCTTCTTACTTTTTTTCACTTACATGCCAACATGTAAATCTCTTACGGAAGAACATGTTCCGTTTTGGGAAATGCAAGAACAATACACACACACATGTATGTATTCACACTCACTACACATACATTGCACCCAAAAAGTTTTCACATTAATTTGTTACACACATTATTGTCTTGTCACTTGTATACCTTTGTTGTCAATACATTATCATTTGTTTGTACATATATACATTGGTTCTTGTCAGTTTTTTTATGTTACTTTATGTGGACTCACATCCCAAATCTGCCATGTTTCTTGTGGGCATTTCAGGAGATATGTTTATCTCTCAGCACATACATTGGCCCACAACACTGGTTTTAATCAATACAATTATGCCTTGTTTTGTCAGTGACACTTTTTATTTTTCTAACCAATTGAATATAGCATCAAGTAGGATCAACCCAGCAGAACTCATGAAGATTCAGATATACTTTATTGAAATTTGATTGGTCTCTATAAATAGTTACAAGGGAATTAACTCTGTTTCTACTTTAGTATTCTGCATTATTCTTGGTTAATACTTATTGCACTTTTTCAAGGTCCCTCAGTTGCAGTAACCATGTTGTTGATTTCGATTAAATTCCATTTCATTTGCCATAGCAGGACATAAACAAAAAATATTGAACATGATTTGAGAGACAATTTAAACTTCAAGATCCTACATTTCATGAACACCAAAAGAAAACAATTCCTAATCAAGTTTGAAAAATAGTACATTTAAATACAAAGTCACTGAAATAAAACCTTAAAAAAGATTCAATATCGCAAACAATTGAAACTAAAAATATTCATCATTTACAAATCAAGACTTAATTGAACTATTAATCAAACTTTTTAACAATTTCTTTGTCTATATACAGATTATTTGAAAATATAATAAAATTGAAAAGCTGTGACTATTCAAACTGATATTTTAAAGTCCTGAAACAATGAGATACTAAAAGTTATAGATGAACAAATTGTCTCATGAATATTTGAAAATTGTTCAGATTTCCAAGAGATTAACTGATGCTTTTATAAATGATTCAACAGGCTATACCCTTAAAATGGCTTAAAATATCTAACTTCAACAAAATTTAGTGTGATACTATAAATAAAAAAAAAACAAAAAACATATCACCACAAATTCCTACAAAGAAGAAATCATTATGATACAATAGATATGACAAAAACCTTTTGACTATCATGAATTATAAGATTTTGAAATTGGTCATAAGACTGATTGCAACTTTAGGTGATTTTTCATTTACCTTCAACTTATCTCTCCAAACAAGTTTTCACTACAACACATGAAAACTTAAAAATACCTATTTTCTAAAAAGGTTATTAGTTTTAAGTTTCCCAAAGGATTGTGGTAACAGAGAAATAAATGAATAAAAATAAATAACAAGACCAAGATTTCACTATCTCTAAAATTAAATGGATAATAAAAATCACCAGGCAAACAAAACCATAATTTAATCAATCAATCATAAAGCTTTCACAATCAGGATATAAGGCTGCTAGCCATTGAGAAGTGGGCATCCTTTTCAAAGTTGTTCCATAGATGTGTATATGAACAGATGAAAAATCAACCAAAATTGGAGTTGATAAATTAATTTTGTTCATTCTTCAATGCTGTGGTCATCATAACATACCCAGAGATGAAACACAACATTTACATGACAAGCTGGTGACCTTATAGGTCTAAAACATCCCTGCTATATTGAAAACAAGCATACTTTCTTTCATCACATGGTCAAGTGGTAGCTACTACACATGGATACAAAACATCCATAACTCCTATACACATAATTAAATTATCTCCCATATGTATCTACAAAGCACAACCTCCATATGATTAATAGTTTTAAACCACTTTACTATTTACAAATGTCAAAATTTTATTTCTATCCTATCATGTACATCTAATGTTGATATATTTGATGTTTAAGATATTTCAATACGACAAGCACACACAAACAAGATAATCATTAATATTTAGAGAAAGACTTTAAAAAAATTAGGAATATTATTTATTCTTTAAATATAAGTCTGAAGAATTTGGGTGAAATGTCAGTCAACCTCGGAAAGAAAAGCCAATTTTGTTGGTTCATGCATACACTATAGGCAGTGGCAAGAATTTCAAGTTGGCTGTTCTGAATGGCAGTATTTCTCTGGGGACATTAAGAGAGGAATTAATTGCAAACGTCTGCCAACACATTCCTTCCGATAAACAGAACACAACACTCAACATTTCATGAAACTGATAAACAAACAGAATTTTCTTTCACTTTTTATCGATTTGAAGTCAGAGGGAGAGAAGAATTCAGAGGGCTAAAATTACAAGAAATGTGTAAAAGAGGAATGGTGTGGCCACAAAAATGGAGTTAATTCTTATGCATATAAACTTGCAGTGTTTGTGCATTTGGGTGTGTATGAAATTAAAAATAAGAGTGATTACAATAGCATTTTTATAGAACATGAAACAAAACAAACAAAAAAAAAAAAGAAAAAGAAAGATGAATATTGAAAGATTTGGAGTAAATTATCCCAAGTGATGAATATCATTGTCTAATATATTTTCCAGCCCCCTTGACCAAGGTAAAGAATTTGTTATCCTTTCTTGGTCCCTAGTTTACAAACTTAAGTTTCTTGTGCATCTGAATATATAGGTGTGTGTATATTCAAAACTTCAAATACAATAAAACAAAAAAAGTTAAGATATAAGTATCATTAGAGGCCAAAAATGTAACCAACAATATTCATTATTGCTGTAAATACAGACATGTCAAAACAATACAAAATAACAAATGTCAAAAAATATAAACAGCCAAGAAACAAACAAGATGGGAAGAGCAAGAATAAAATATAGTCATTGTAAAGAGGTTAGGCAAAAACATTTCAACAATAAGATAAAAAAAAAATAAAATAACATAACAAAAAAGAAGGGGGCTAACTGGATTTGATCCTTGCTATTGAGAGCAGCTCAAGGATAAGCGTGTATAAATGTGCTGCATTTAAACAATATATCTCACACACACACACACAGACATATTCCAGTGGATAAAAGCGTTGGTTGAGTAATCAAAAAAGTGACTTGACACAAACAGTTCTTTCAATACCTAGCCACAGCAGAAGGAACAAAAACTTGAAAAGTTGATTAATAAAGGGAATTAACTGAAATGGAGATATCCAAGAAAGACATGGCACATGGAATTAGAAAAGTCTACCCCTGTGCACTAAGTAAAGAGTTTGGTTCAAAGTTCCATGTATCACCTGGATAAGGTAGGAGCATATAACGTTAGGAATATGGCAATAAAGAAGAAGACAACAGTCTGAATGATGTAAATAGTGTAAATAAATATTTACACTATATCATTCAGACAGTTGTCATCATTATATATATATATATATATATATAACAACCAGGGAATTAGCAGAAAAAAAAAATATCACACTCTTATTACACCAAGGCCAAGAAGCAACCATTCTTTCTGCTTACAGAAAGAAGGCTGTCTGATCACAATGTATATTGTTTCTAATATTTTTAAATGATAATCAGTATGCTTTTCTGGTTATTGTAAAGGAATCCCTGGTAAATGTCATTGCACAACCCAGATTATTTGTTAAATTTTCAGCAATTGCTGAACCTGTCATATGCATCAGATTATGCAAATTATTGCACCTGCTCTGATGAATCTTAGCAGACACGTGTTATTCCTATTCAATAATATTCCTATTATTTCTAAATTTCTGGGATGAGGAGTTATTTGCAGGTGGATTATTGTTATTACAATGTTTTGACTAATAAAGAACCTTACCTTTAATATCACTTTTGCCCAGTGTTTTTCATTTTACTCATTGGTTAATGGTCATATTTTTGCTATAATTTCCATCATTTAAATTATTTTTATGTAGCATCCTTCTTACTATAGGAACTGACACTTCAGGTGTCATACCGCTTTCATCCATTATTTTTTTTTAATCATTTCACCCCAAGCAAGGCAATAAAGCCATTAGGACACAAGCAGTTACTGAGTGTTTGAGAATATGAGGAAAACTACTATTAAGGAGAAAGAACAATAAAAGAACAATAATTAAGAGAACAGAAAATAATGATTGACATTGCATTTAAACTTTTGAAAAAAAATATTGACTGGGAAGAAGGAGCCAGAAGAGAGATCCACAAGTGAGAAGTATGATAGAAGAAATTTAGCCATTTCAATTGTAAAATGATGAGACCTTCCCACCAATCTAGTACCATGCTTAAATTCATAAAGTCTAGGTACCATAATGGAATGTTCATCAGAACAATTATAAAAGTATTTATAGAAGAGACACAGGAAAGCTACATTACAGCAGTGGGAAAGGGACCAATACTGAGATGCCATGTTAGGACAAATAACACTGCAGATTCTTTGTATTTTAATCCAAAAATTTTATGTTATTTGATATTTGAGGAACTGTTACTTTTGGATTGGATAATCACACTAACCTTCCTTTATCTATTTTGAAGGTTTATAAGACAAAGAAAATGCTCCAAACATCAGCATGTTTTTTCTAGGTGTTTTTCCTTGTGAAATTTCAATAATTTTCATCCTCTTCTCCAATGACTTTTCCTCTTTGAAACTTATATCAACTACAATAAAAAAGATAAGTTGATAGCTCCAGACTTTATTCAATCTGTACACAAATTTGTATGCGTATCTTAATCTGAGATTATGTTATCTTGTCTAGTGGTTCATAATTTTTCATGCCTGATTTTCATTATCATGATGTGTTCTGGTCTATCTCCCAGCATAATGTGGTCACATGAATACAACAATTCACATTACAGTTCTAAATGTTTTTTGAAATTTAACCCAATTCAAAAACACTCTTAAATATAAAACACTAACAAAGTCAACAGTCAAAAATTTAGCATTTTACAACTTTCTTCTGTTACATGTCAACTAAATAAAAAAAAAAATAAAAATATATGATGGAGCATACATGGATATTTCTTACCATTATATAGGGCATGATGGATAAATTGTCTAAATTATACAAAAATGAAAATAACACCGATATCTCATTTGAACAGATATATTTACCAAAATTACACAAATTTATACTTAAAGAGTAAATTTATTCAATAAGATCATCATTGGCTTCAACCACAGCCTTCAGATGACTTCAGATTCTCCTGCAACTCTTCTGGATGGTCTCCTTGTTTAAGTTGGTGCATGCTGCCATAATCCTTACTTTCAGTTCATCTTTAGTGTTACAAGGAGTTTTGTTGGTTTCTCGTTCAACTGCACCCCACACATAATTAATGGTGTTACAGTGTGGGAAGTTAGATGGTCAGATGTAACGGGTGATGTGGTCATATAAATTGTCTGACAGCCATGACTGAGTTTTCTTGCTTGTGTAGCATGATGCAGAGTCCTGTTGCCAGACATAGGGTCTTCCAGTAGCCACCCTCTTGACCCAGGGTAGCACAACCTCCTCAAGGCACTTCATGTAGGCCTCCGTGTAGAGTCTGAGGCTCTCACCAGCAAATTCGGAAGTTCTTTTCTTATCAGAACAATCAGATCGATTTTTCCAAGCTGCAATACCTTCATAATCACCATTAGACTCATTCTTCTCTTTCCGAATCCTCTATGCTGTCCTCAGATTGACACTCAAACACTCTGAAATGTTTGTATTGGAGCTTCTGGCATGAATGCCAAGCAGCACAGCATGCCGTTTTCCAAATTTATGGCCAAGTGAATTGCATCATGGTGCTATTTTTCTCACAGACAGTGTCCAACTGACCATACTATACTGTGCAGTCAACAAAATCAAAAACAAACACACATGCACAAAATTAAAAATATAAAATGGCGACAATTTACCTATCGCACCCTGTAATTATATGTGGATACTGAGGTCGACACTAACTGTGAAAATTTAGACTCAACTCAGAAGGGAGCACAAGAAATAAAAATTTTTTAAAAAAAGTTCTGAAAAAACAATTTGTTAGATTTGTAATGTGTAATTAGTGCAGTATGGTACATTTTATAATCATCGGACTAAGACATTATTGAACAGTTTACTTCACAGCATTATATTCCAACTAATTCCTGATTCTGTTCAAATGCTGACAATCTGCAAGCAAGCAAGAACATTCATTCTTTAGAGAAGCAATAGAACCAGAGTGAAATGAAGTGGATTTTCTCCATCCATCCTAGTTGTCATCAATCCACAAATCTGGAGATGTAATGAAGATTTATCAAATACAGGAAATACCTGATGATAAATTAAACAAGGTAGTGACAAGTTTTGTTGCTAATTCAATTTATTTTGATTGTTAAATCAGTTTTTTGTTAAGCAATTAAAAATGGTATGCATCATCATTTTAATTTTAATAAATAATGAAGCCCTAAGTGTGAACTATGGAAGCAATAACTATCAATGTTTAATGCCAGTACTGCATATTTAAAGGATAAAACGAAAATAAGAAAACAAAAAATAACCCAGAAAAAGAAATACCAAATTCACTGTCATAAAAGAGACTTGGTTGAAAATATTGAGAGAAAAAATTATAACTATTTTGACAACATTTTTATTACTATACGAAAGTGTCTTCAAAATATTGTTAAAAATATGAGGGTAAATAAAAACAAAGTCAACAATTTGATCAGAATAATAAACAATATACTTACTTTCATTCTAGACATTACTTGTCTTTAGACCTCTATATAAAATTGAAATATATCCTTATCTTAGTTACATAAAGAAAATTATGTTTTTTGAAAGTAAAGTCATTGTCACTGAGCAAAATTAAACTGAAATGCAAACAAAAAGGATATTTTTAGTTAATGGGACAATGTTTGGGTGGGTACTGGCCTGATTATTATATTTCATGGAAGAAAAGATTTTTCATGTAAATGACATTTTAAATAACATCCGTCATTATGCAATCTTAAAATAAAAAATAACTTAAATAATTTATAAAATTTCATAAATGATCAGATTTTTTTTTCATTTGTTGAGTGAAATGTTTTTTGTAATTATATATGTATACATCCACACCCTGGTATTTTGTATGCAAACTTTATTCACTGTATCTCTTATGCAGAAGACTTACACAATAAATAATCACATATATTACACTTGATATATGCTTGGGAGTTTATCGCTATATGTCTGTAATGCTATACACATTAAGTAATATTTCTGAATATGTGTATGTATATATAAGTGGTAGGTAATATACATTTAAATTTCTCTCTCATTTTATATATATATATATATATATATATATATATAAAGTGAACATTGAAGTCAACACTTAGAGGCAACAGTGTTTCATGCTAGAGGCAATTGTCAGGTGGCCTGACAATTTTTTTCTAGCATGAAACAGACTGTCACTTCTAAGTAATATTTACACATGCTCTATCTCTGATATAGAGCACTTTATCCCATAAATATAACACACCTTAAGAGTATATTTCTTATATATATATATATATATAAAATGTGTGTGTGTGTGTATATATACACACACATATATATATATATATATATATATATATATATATATATATATATTATTTATATATGTGCAGTACTTATTGGAAAGCACTCAATATCAGTGATAGAGCTAACATAGTTGTATTGATGGGAGTTTGTGAGCCTGGGTTTTACATCCCTTGCCTGACGATCACAAGGGTGTGAAACTCTGGGTCACAAACTCATATCAATATTACACGCACAGAGAGAGAGAGAGAGAGGGTGCAATGGATATATAATCGTCTAAATTATGCAAAAATGAAAATAACACTGACCTCTCATTTTTAACAGATATGTTTAACAAAATAGACAACAATATCCTTAAATTAAAGAGTAAATTTGTTCAATAAAATCGTCAGTGGCTTCAACCACTGTCTTCAGATGACTTTGGAATCTTCTGTTTAATGTTGCCATAATCCTTGCCTTCAGTTCATCTTTAATGTTACAAAGAGCTTTGTTGTTCTCTTGCTCAACTGTACTCCATACATTATAATCAACGGGGCTGCACCTTTGCAGTCAGCATATTCTAGAGCCCCAGATGATGGTAGATGGAATGCTTCAAGGAATCTAATACTTATAATGAGATGAAGTATTGTAATTGTTTACACTATTTACACTGTCACATGCTCCAGTCTTCTTCGGGTGATTGCAATTTCAAACTGAACACTTTATTTCATTCACCTGGGTAGATTGATCTAGTTCCATGTATCAAGCCTCTTATGGGTATCTCAGTATCAGTTATTGCCCTTTAACTCAACCCTCCAACTTTTTGTTCCCCTGTAGCCAGGAATTGAACTCACAACACTAGGTCAAGTCAGTGGATTACTTCAGCCAATGGTTTTATCCACTGGGCCATGTGTACTTGAGGACACACAAATATAATATTGTTATGAATGTTACATTTAAAGGATTTAATATTTTTTCCTTTTTTCTTTATTTTTATAATCTAAAAGAGTTAAAATATGTATTGTTATAGATTTTGTATAGAAGGAGAAAAAAAAACACAAAACAGCTAAAAGTTTTAAAAAATTCATTTTTCTATTCGTTTGGCATGCATGTTCATGCAACATTTTCCCACCATTTAAGGGTTAAAAGAGTAAATTACTGCTTAATAAAATACTTGATATCAGTAGAATTTTAAATTCTTAAATTTCATCCTTTTAGCATAAGTTTGAATCTTTGGCAAATTTAAATCTAGAATTTCAGCATTCCTTTTTCTGCCTTTAAGAATTTTGTTTTTAATACTACTCAAAGACAATCTTTATTTCTTGCAGAAAAAAAAATTAAAGGTATTTTTACCATAATGCACTGATGTTACTTCTATGTGCTGTGTCCTTTCAGGACATGTGCAAACATGGTTCTTTATATCTTGTCTTTTGTAGTTCTTAGCAATCTTTGTCTTTTTGCTATCTCTCCTAACCTCTCTTCTGCCAACAATTTACACAAGCTTATTAGGTAAGTTATTCACTGTTTTTCTCTATCTTGCCTTCAACATGTCTTAGAAGTGTTAAATTTTCCAAACCCTTTTTCCTCATTATGCACCCTGGAAATTTCAATTGTTACTTTCTGATTTGAAGTATAATTGTCCTTTTTGTTTCCATTTTCTCTAAAACTGTTATTGCTCACATGTTAAGTCCATGGTATTCTCAGCATTCTTCCATAGAACCATATTTCTTTTGCCTTAAGTCTACTTCATCTGTGAGGAAGCTGTCAAGTATTCACTTCCATATAGGAGGACTGATATTACATAACAGTCCAGTACTCTTTGCTTTGTTTCTAATAAAATTTTCCTGTTTCTTAATACTTTGCTTAACTTTTGGAAGGCATCTTTTGCAATTCGTATGTGCCTTTGGATTTCAACAACTTTACTCAAAATATATAAATAACAAGATGTGAATATAAAAGTCTTGAGTAACACACAAACTTCTGGAATGAAAGTCTTTTTGCTTTTTGTTCATATCAGTTTCCTTTGGGGAAGTGTCTATCACTGAATTAGAACAACATTTTTAGTTTTTAACACTCTTGCAAACACCGAGTTATATAGGCAATAGTGTTGCTGGATTGTTGGTATAATTGGGTAAATATTTAGTTACCATTATGTTGTGGTAATCAACACTTTGGATAATAAATATTCATGGGCTCCTGGAAAATTTATCCCGCAAACAATATTGATGGACTCAATGTAAGTCCGAGTAAAATGAGTAACACAAAACAATATAAAACAAATGACAATGCATATAGTTACAAAAGGAATGACATATGACAAAAGGAAACACATGAAACTAGCTAAGAATGTGTGTGTGTGTGTGTGTGTGTGTGTGTGTGTGTATGTATGTATGTGAGTACAAAAAGTCAAGACAAAAACCATAGAAGTGAAGTGCTCCAGTGGGGGTCATTTTTTCCCCACATGCTACTACATTGTATCGCCAGAGTTGAAAAAGCTTTAAAAGAGAAAAGAGGCTATGGAAATAAATGCATGCCTTTATATAGGCTTAAGGGTGCCCCTGAGAGATATTTTTCACAAAGTGGGATAAACCATAATAGTTCAGAAAGTTCTGTATAATTGGCTTGATGGTTAACAGCACAGAAAATGGAGTCTGCAAACAAATTCTAGCTGAAGTAGTTTGTGTTCACTTTGCAAGAATTCCCTTCTTAAAGAGTATGAATTATTGTCGCCAGTGTTGTCCAACTTAAAACAACTTGTTACTTGTAGAAAAGATCTGTATTGCCAAGTAACCTTATTGATTAGAGAAATGCCATAAAGTACTCACAGTATGTTACCTTGATACTACAGGGTTATAGGATTTGAATTCAATATCAAAGAACGAGAAAGATTTTTTTCAATATAGCCTGATAATGTCACTGGAAGGTAATTTGGGAAGCAATGCTTAACCTTCATGTCCATAAAATGTTTATCATTTTAAAAAGTGATGAGATTAGAATTTTAATAAAACTCAAACATATGAAGGTTGATTTATACATTTTCTTTATTCTTAAGAATTGACAAAGATATTAAACACTATTTATTTATTAGATTGCTTATTTACAAGAATAATTTTATATTTACAATATTATAAAAATATGTGAACCAATTATAATGAAATATTTATTATTTACCTGTTTATAAGAGAAATAAATATGAAAAAATCATTTTTTATTCATATATTTATAAAAATATCTGAACAAGAAAATTTAGATCAACAAAATCATGAGTAACTGTAATAAGAATTTTTAAAAATGCATTTTCTAGGTATTTCTTTAATTTGCTCTCACCACATAAATTCACTAAAATAGGTTGAGAGCATCTCTTTCTCTTGCATATTTTGTTAATTTTGTAATTTTTTTTTTTAATTTTTGAATAAAAAAGATTTTTCAAATTTATTTCTTTACAAAATGGTAAATAAAAATGGTAAATAAATCTTTATTTGCTAGGTTCACATATTTTCAAAATTTTTTAAAACATTGTCAAAAGAGCATACAGTAATGGTGGTTTCAAGGGAATGATCGTCCTTTTGACACTATTTTTGGCAGGTAGAAAGTTAACCATTGCCTCTTTTTTTCTTTTTTATTTGTTGACAATTATAAAATGGCAGAAATTTACTGAAACAATATATTGCTTATAAGAGTTCAATTTTTTTTATTTTACAAACAACTATAGGATATAAAATCCTATATTTTACAACCAATAAGTGAAACAAATAAAAAATGGCCACACATAAATAGGGTCAAAAATTAAATAAGTGGTTTCTGGAATTTGATTGGACAGTATAATCACATGCTATGCTTCCAACTACGTCCGTACATTTGAACTCCAAATGAACTAGTTGCTGGGTGCTATCCCACGTAAAACAAAAAGCTTTCATTTGAAGCCAATCATGTAACCAGGATAATTATATATACACTGATTTCAGGGGCAATAAAAACAGACACACCAAAAACCAACCAGCAGAAGGACAGGGATCACCAGTCGATGACAGGCAGTTGGGTTTGTAAATTCTCTTGTTACCATGATAACACTTCAGTCAGTGACGGCTCCACACCATTCAAAGGAATATCCACATAACTCAAAGAAATATTCATAGCCATGGAAAAAAGTAAGTCTGATCATCTATCTGTATGCCCATTTCCTTTGGGAACCACCATAATCAGATTTCATGTATTAGTACTCACACATACATATGTTTTTACTAATGTACTTCACCCACCCACACACATATATATATATATATATTATATATTTATTACACACACTTTATACTGACTAAGGCATATGACTATGAACTACCCTTTAACAAATGGAAAATTGTGAAATATTTGAACTTTAGTTTTTTTACAACCAGAATAAGCAATGTTTACCATGTAGAAACTAATGTTAATATGTACATAAATATATGATTATTTCAATCCAGTTTTCCTTTTTGCCTATGTAAAAAAATCATTTCTTTGTGTTATGTTCTATTTGTTGGCATGACACTCGGATTTTAATTTTTCACTTTTAATCCAGGTAGACTGGCCCTACACTTAAACTTTATATGAAACTTTACACAAATTTGACTAAATCTTAAGTAACTTGACTATCAACTTCATTCTGGCTTAAGCAACTAAAGTAAGAGTAAAATTAAACAGGCATTAGTAAATACAATTATTTCATATGATGTTCAATACATTATTCTATAATGTTGTGGCTGAATTGACAATCACTTAATTCTGACCTCAGGTAAATTGTCTTCTATTAATAAAAATATAACCTTGTGAAATTCAGTTCAAACAATGAATGAACAAAATAATGAGAAGACCAAAGTTATGATTTCAACAATAGTTGGAAAATTTTTGTTAACAAATGATTCAAAATCTTCATCTTTGAAGATTGTGTTAAGTGAAATGGGTATTTTTTTATTAAACAAGAAATTGTAGACAGTTGCTGGAGAAAGAAACTAATATGAAGAGAGTGAGTGTATGTAGGTTGAAAAGTGGGCAGTTGACTGGACAGCCTCTGTGTGAGTGAGTAAGTGAGAGAGATGAACAGCATTTCTTATAAAAAAAATAATTCCATTCTAATCAAATTAAACTTAACTTTGTATAAGGAATGTTTTTCTGAGAGTTGTTATGATTGGTCCATGAATCTAAGAAATGTGTTTCTTTTCAAACTATAGCAACTTATCCAAATGTTGTTAACTGAATCCTTTGAAGTCTGAATTAGAAATTTTTAGTTCAAAAGAAGGTGCAATTTTGGCTCTAAAATAATTATTAGATTTGTATTTGCTTTATTATACTTAAATTTATAGTGGTGTGGGGCTCCAGGGGTTAAAATGAACAACTGATTCACCCACACCAAGAATATTAATAAAGGATGATAATGAGGAAACATATGGTAATTTTAACAAAACAAGATAAGGAATTTATTCACAAATTTATACACTTAAAGTTGTGTCAGAAGCTTGTTTCAGGAAAATATATCAGAAATTTTGAAAGTCTGTAACTTTAATTAATTGTTATGAAGTGGAAACATTTATACAACAGATTAAATGATCTGACACAAAATAATATCCAAAAATATTTAAAACAAAGATTGTTTATTGCTCACTGAAAGGATATATAGTTTGCATACTTTCAAAAGTAGACAAAAGGAGATAGTTTCTTAGATTGTTGAGAGAAAATTCTTTGAAGTCCTGTGTGCTTGTTTAGAAGCTGATAACATAATTGGTGAATAATTTTACTCTGGCAAAAATTTCAATGCTGTGAACAAAAACAAAAAACTTTTACATAACTTCAAACACTCTCCTTTGATTAATTTAATTTTTCTCCCCATTTTATCAAACGGAATTTCACATCGGTTCACTACTTTCTTTTCCTTCTTATTCTTGGCTCAATGGCTAATTTCTGTGAAGCAAAGGTTTTCATTGGTCAAAAATAAATTTCATATAGGCTTGAAAATTCCTTTCCATCTTTTACGTCAGTCTTCTGAATTTGAAGAGAGTGGGTAAAGAGAGTTATTATTTCGTACTCACTACAAATTTGTTTTCTACACTGCATTCAACCTAATAGAAACTAGATTTGACCAAATTGACAATTTAGAAGTGGAATTGACATTTTGAACATTTGAATAAGTGAAAATTTTAAATGTGTTATTTGATAACAATTGTAGAGCATGTGAAATGAAATTTTTTTTTTTTTAATTATTTATAATTTTAGCCCAAACAAGATGATAATCTATTAAGATGCAACAGGTTTCTGGGAGTGGAAGAGAATGGGAAGACTTTATGGAGTAGAAAGGAGAATAAAAACAGAATTCAGGAAGACAGAAAGCATTGAAATTTTTTAAGATTGTAGGTGGTAGGGAAGCAAGAAACCAGAAGTGATCTCCACAGGTGAGAATTGTGAGAAAAGAAATTATTAGAATAGAACTTACTATTACATCTAGCTATTTCAACAGTAAAATGATGAGACCTAATTGCCAATCTAGTAGTATGCTTAAATTCATGCAGTTGAAGTACCAAGGAAGAAAGTTCATTTATTGCCATGAAAATATTTATAGAAAAGGCACAGAAAAGCTACATTATGGAAGTGGGAAAGCCAAGATGTCAAATCAGGACCAATAATATTGCAGATTCTTTGGATTTTATCAATAATCTCCTAATACACAGCAGGAGTACCAGACCAGATATGGCAGCAATATTCTATGCATGGATGAATGATAGATTTATAAATGTGCAAGGTGGATTCTAGCAAGAAAAATTGTCAACTATAACACTGAACAAACTTTTCTAGCAAGAGACCTAGCAATGGATTCAATACAATCTTTCCACTTTGTGTCAGTAGAACATGTGAGAGCAAGAGAGTGCAATGAGGTGAGCATTAGTCATGCTGACAGAGAACAAAAATGGTTTTCTAAAGGAAGTTTTGAGAAAAAAAACAGGATGCCTCATATCTGTCAATGTGAATGATTATTTTTCATATCCGGTTAGAAAGCACATCTGATTACATTGTTTTTCTCCTAGATGTTGCAGGAAATAAAAATAATGCCATTGAAATTGTCACTCCTAAAGAAATCAAACAAGATTCTGAGGATATTCTAACAAAGTCCAATAGAGAATGTGATGATCAAAGCAATAATGATTACTGTCAGATGTTGAGGGGGAATATTTTGGGGGTGCTTTTTAGTTATGAGTAAATATACTGTATTGTTTCTTTGAAATATATTTTCTATTAGATACAACAATAAACATTTAAGGAACTAATGTATTAATACTTAAAAAAAGAATTGAAGCAACCGAAATACTCAAAAAGATTGTAATATTACATTTGTAGATAAAACTGTAGATGCAAACTTGATTAACAAAAACTAGGTCCTTGCCATTAAAACAAATAAATGGTCAATGTATATTATCTAACTTAACTTGAGCACATTAGCATTGGATAATGTGTAACAAGTTAGTCTGGCTGACTTACTACTGAGCAATGTGTTTGATCGTTAATGGGTGCCACCAAATGGCCTTATCCCAAAACTAAGCTCAACAAATCACTTAATAACTGATTTTTCTTGGATTCATTCATTGGCTTTTGTTGGTGTCAGGTTAATAAAGTTGTAACAAAAACGTCTCAGTGAGTTCTATATAAAAGAGCAAAGTACTTAGATTGAATTTTTGCGGCTGGTATATTGGCCCTCATACATATTTAATTGATTCTCCGGGCGGTGAATATCACTTCCAGCTGCAGAAACTATTTCTAGAGTTGACTTCATTATATCGGGGTAGGTGGAGAAAGGAGGTGTTGACGTACATCTTGGTGGCATCTTCGTTTGATGCCATAGTTGATATACAGTGTTTTTTTATGTTAAGTAATCACAATGTTTCTGTGTCTATTGTGTTATAGGTCACCATTTATTGCAGGTAGTATATTGGCCTGTAAACATATTGAATGACAGAAGACAACAGACAAAATGAAAACTTGAGTAAAAAAAATATATTGCCAAGTTTATTTTTGTTAATGAAAATACGTCAACAAAAATAAGGTTACAGTGCACTAGGCAAAAAATATTTCTGCATTCATATGTAGAGAGGGAGAGGAGCATTGAAGAGTATTGTCCTGCTACTGAAACAGATACCACACTTTGGCTTTAAGCATCATGTTTGCAGATAGTTGTTTTTTCCAATTTTTATATGCTGAATCCATTTTTACAACAATCACTGATCCTGGAAGGTGAAGTTTCTTCTGGTTGTTAGTTTGTTTTTTTTAAATGTGGGAGTGCTGACAGGATAAAAAGCCTAAACAATTGACAGCTTGACTAATCAGATCACATTTAGCTTCAAGAAAGCTATGTGTTTTGATTTTAATGAAAAGGCTATTAAACTGTGAATATAAATTGAAATGAAACAGTTTTAATGATTGGGTTATTAAAATTATATAAAGAAGGCAAGTTGTTAATGGAGAAGAACCAGAAAAACAAGTGTCAGTTTTAATAAAATCTATTACCAACAACTAAAAAGATTAAAGAATTGTACAAGCAAAACATTTAGCTAGGGATAGCATAACTCATCTGTAAATAATTAATACAAGTGACTTGTAATGTGGACATAAACATTGTATAAAGGTTAAAAGTTGAAGCTGCGTATTCAAATCATGTCTGAGTCTAGCAATTATAACAGGTTTATTGTGTCAGTACCCACTCTCAAAATAATACAAACAAAATTAGAACAAGATAATAAAATAAGAGTTTATGATATATTCCCAGTTCATTATGGGTGTCATCAGTTTGTAATAGCATTGTCTTTTTTGTTGAACTGGGATATTTTCTTGTATTGAATGTAGATATATAAAATTTATATTACAAGTTATTAGGGAGATATTGTAGTCATTCAAGTTTTTTGGGGGCTTTTTTGCTAAACAGGAGATTGTGTAGAGTGTTTGCAATGTGACATATTTGCCTATGAATTCTCTGGAAGAGAAATGAAACATCTTGCATCCTTTGGTTAAAGAAGTGAAGGAAGAGGATTTATGCCCTTCCCTTTTATCCAACACCACCTGCCAGGCATTAAGAGAAGTTCCCTGAAAACCAAGGTGAGATAATCACACAATTGGTAAAAGTACAAGAAAAAAATTTTATGAATTGAAGACAATTATTAGGTTGAGTCATAAATAATTTCCATCTTTGTTTATAAACTTCTTAAAAAAAAAAAAAAAAAAAAAAAAAGAAGAGAGAGAGAGAGGAAAATCCAATTACATTTTATTCAGTTTTATATTCACCATTATTTGAAAAGACTTTTTGCCATTTATCAGGCTGCTCTTCAATACCTTTTGAGTAAAATTCTGTAGGTTTTTATGTTAAGTTTCTGACAAACCCTTGAATCTGGTTTACATTAGAGAAAGTTTTCACCATCAAAGCATTTTGCAGAGATAAAAAAGTGGTAATAATTGATTGCCGCAAGGTCAGGTGAGTATGACAGGTGGGATAGAGCAGGCCAATTGAATTCCAAAGGTTCTCCTGTGTTATTTTTGCTCTATGTTGCCTTTTGCTGTTATGGAAAAAAACAAAACATTTTTCTTTTTCTCCACTATGTATGCTTCCATTGCCATGTAAAAACAAAGGTAGCTTAGTGTACTCCAAATTTATTCTTAACTGCCATATATGATTAGTAGTTAAGATGACATATTTGTCATTACAATTGGTTCTCCAAAATGGAAATCATTTATGACTACCTAATATTTCAGTTTCATTAATTCACAATATTAATATGCTCACCTCAATATTAGATAAGAACTTCAAAGCTATTTAATCCTGAGTATATTTCAAGACATTTCTGAGTACACAACATTACCAAATAGTCATGCAGCTTCTCCAACTTTCTATATTAATGCATATTTTATAATTTATAAGTTATTAAGATGATAATTCTGAATATTGATTTAGGATACTTGATTTTTTAATACCATGCTCCTTCAGGATGGAGGTGATCATGGCTCTCCAGATTTCTGTGAATTGCCATGACTTCTTGCTAAAAATAGAGTGATTCCTCATTGTCTTCTCCAGTTCTAAAATCAGAATTGCCCTTCTCCTAGACTGGCTGCCACCCAAGACTTGAGAGCTCAGTCTAATCTGCTGTTTAACCCATACTTCAAGGGAAAAGAGATGGATTCATGCCTTTGAACTAGGTTGGAAATTGAACTTGACACAGAATTCACCTCCTGCAGAAATAACCACTATGCTACCTGCACATCATTAGGATACATTAACTTATATGTATAAAGGCCAAAACATTCCAAAATAGATTCTAATGTTTAATTACAAATATGCATTAAAGTTTAAATTATTTTGTATACTGTAGTTACTTTGGAAAACAAAAAAAGGAATTATTGATATATTTTTTTTAAAACCAAGTTTGCAAAAAAATTTTGTAATTTTAAAAATAAACATTATTTGTTTGTAAATTTATTTTGCTGGAAAATTTGTTACAGAATGCACAAGCTGGCCCAAAATGGCAGAACTGAAAACAGAAACTGAGTGTGGATGATTTGAATTCCATGGGTTGTCTTTAAGATTTGATACAAGATAAATTAAAAATCCCCCAGATGCCTTTGTGAGACACACCACTACATGAGTATTTGGTCAACAGGTTGACATCCATCCTCTTTATCGCCTCCCATTGAAACAATGTTACAGCCATACAGCAAGGAAAAAAGAAAAAGAAAAAAAAAGATAGAAAGAAAAATAAGAAAATTGTCTAACAGTTAAGTTTCTGATGTGGCATTGGCATCTGAAGAAACTTGAGATGATGCAATGCAGTGTTCATGAACTTTTCATGAATAAAGAAATGAATTTCGTAAATATACTATGATAGGATGATACCGATATTAGAAATTATATACTATGATAGAATAGGATGATCTCATTAATGACTTTAGAAATATACTATAAAAAGGATATAATGCTAATGCATATCCTTGTTAATGGGTGCCAAATAAAATAATGATGGTAATAAGTTCAGTCCTGTTGAAATTCTCACTTGTGTTATCTAGTATTTAGGTAAAAAACAGCAAATGAAAAATAAGTTTAAAACTTAAGGGCAATTAATTCCCATGGATATATTACTTCCCCTCTCCTCCAGTTGAGCATCCTCTACATCATTACTCAGTGCCATGTTTGCTGGCTTGGTCTAGTCCTGCAATGGCCTGATGACCACCCCCACCAAAGTTGTCTACCAGTTCGACTCACCATCTGCAGACTGGAGATGACCATGTAGGTGCTGAAAGGTTGGCACAGCCAGCAGATCAATCTGGTGCTGGAGATTTTCTAGTGTTCTATCAAGACCATGAGAGCTGGAGGATCAAGGTGGCTTTTGTGGGCTCGATGTCTTCATGGCATGAGATTTAGCAGCAGATATATTAATTAGACAAAGAGGGTCGATCATCAGCTCAGTTTAAGTAAAAGACTCATGTAGGCAGAATATTAAAAACAGTGAAATCCAAGGCTTCATTCTTTATTTAGTGGTGTGCATGTATGTGTGTGCACATATGCATACACATACACAACCAAAAAAAAGATAAATCTGATGTTTGTTCAGGTTTTGAGAAATGGGTTAGAACAGAAACTTTTTCGCACACCCTTATACAATCAAACTAAAAGACCCATTTATTTTTAAATTTACTGCTGCTTTCATTCCACCAGCCTCAATGACCAGATTTGTTCTTATTACTTTTTATTCACTTATAAGGATCTTATGAAGTTCAGTGTATATCGTAATATCACCATATTTAGAATTGGTCCTTAACCAATAAGGCAGGTTTTGTTATAGTGTTGCATATTCAACACCTGGTTTCACCAGAGATCAGCAGCAATGATCCTTTTTCACCTTTTGGGGGTCTGTAAAATAATCTGGGAATGAGCATAGTGCAAATCTCAAAAGGCTAGTTCTCTTTCACACCATGCCAGGATCAAGATAGGACACTAAAGTTAGTGCTCTGGAACAGACACACATGGCTTAGACAAGATACCTCACTAACTCACCAACAAAGTAAGTTCACACATTTTTTTTTTTTTTTCTTTTTTTAAAAGAAAAAACAGAAACTCTCATAAAAATATTCCTTGAATTTAAACTTTCAAGAACTACCCTTGAAAATTTTCTACACAAAAACATTCACAATAGAATAAAAATTTCTCTTATTTTATACCATTCTCTTGTTTGTCTATTTTCTCAACCAATTCAACACTTGTAGTTTTTGTCAATATATGACACCTTTTCAACTTCAAATGTCAGCCCCAAACATAACCCAAAAGGTCATCGGTAATTTTGCAATTAAAATAAATGAATAAATAAATTTTAGGACTCTAATCTACAAAAGCTGTTTACCCATTGCATAATGGATTTTTTGTCAGAACTTAGAATTAAAAAGAACAAATAAATACACTACAGTTGATAAAGATTATATCAGCCAAAATCTAAATTAATTTAATCAATGTATGAACATAAAAAGCAAACGTATGTATTCTTAGAATATTTTTAACAAATAAATCTTGGCAAGTTGGAAATTTATGTACATAATATGCAACTTATTTCCATTCACTCCTTAAATTCATAGATAAATAAAAAAAATTATCTTCAAATAAATATGACTGAATAACTTACATAAATTTGTAGAAAGTCTTGCAACAATAAATGGTAACAAAAAATGAAAAGGTAATTATTTTTTTATTCAGATTACCAAGTGTCTTATAACAAGATAAATGTAAAGGCAATACAAGGTATTTTGGGGTCTTGAAAAAAAGAGAGCTTTGGAATAGGTGAGTTTGTTAGGAAAAATCTGAGAAGGAGGTAGTATTGGTCTAAAAATTTGTAGTTTATTAGAATGAGGGAATATGTAAACATACTACAAAATTATTTAAAGAGAATTAAAACAGAAAAAGTTCATGCAGAATAGGGTTGGTTATATATATATATATATATATAGTGTGTGTAATTACTTATATGGGTCTGTTTTTCTGCAAATGCATAAAAAAGTGTAAACTGGAGATTATAAAATATAAGAATAAATCTAGAATGCAAAAGGACATTTATGCTCCAAACTTCCATATCTTGTGAAATAAGACACAGGAAGAACAATTATTTAAATTTGATAGTTTCCTTTGTGTGTACCCTATACAACTATTATAACTGTACATATTGCCAAAAGAGTATGAAAGTAATTGTGTTGCTGGCAGAGGAAGAAAAAAACAGCAACTGTATTGAAAATTGGTGATCAATTACAGTTTTGTATAGAATAATGCAAATTAAGAATGTTTACAGAATATCAACATGAATGGTTTAAAAATACTTTCAACCACTGTTACCATTGGATATGGTAAGCATATTTCAAGTTACAGCTTAGGCAGTTGCATTTACTTTCATACAAATGCCTTTGGGAATGACATGAATCTATCTTCTCCACCCCAGCTATGAGTTAAATCATGGCAGTACAATGTAGGTACAAGGATAGAGCCCTGGGGAACACCTGCATTAATGCAAAATGATCTAGAAGAGTGTCCATTCAGGATAACTTTCATTACACAATTTGATAAGACTGAATCAGTTCAAAAATTTGTCCAGTAATATCATAACCTTTCAACTTGTGAAAAAGACCAGTATGCCAAAACCTATCCAAAACAGCTCAAGCTTTACCATTTTTATCTAAAGCTTGATATCCCACCTGCAATAATCATTAATACATCAACAGTTGAACTAAAGAAGCAAAAGCCATATTGCTTATCTGAAAGAAGACCCTGTGAGATGATGTTTAACCAATTCAGAGTTAATTATTAGAGTGTCTAGCACTTTACCAAAAATAGACTGATAGATACCAAGATACTTTTTGCCAAACTGTATCAAGTTACAGGAATTTACTTTTACAACAGAAAAAGTTAATATTTAAACTATAATAGAACAATGATTCAGAAAAATGGAATGTTATTTGCAAATAACTTTCATATTTTTAGATCAAATTTGCTTAAAATTGGATAGTTTACTGTTAACAGTATATTAATATTATATATGTAAATAATCTGGCATTTCCTCTCTGACAATTGAAATTTATTTAATCATTTACTTATGAAGTCATTTCCTGAGTATTCTCAGTGTCAAAGCATTGGTATAAAGAGTGGAATCTTTGGTATTTAGCATATTGTCGACCAGTATCATAAGGGGCAAGAGTTAAGGATATATCAGAGGCAGAAAAAGCCATCATTCACACTGTGTGGGAAACTGGCAAAACTCAGAAGGAAATAGCTGTCGAGGTGGGATGCTCACAGTCTGCTGCCTTGAAGATAACAAGACGGACTTGTTCAAAACAGTTCAACTGCATTATTTACACTATTTACATGCCAAGTTCAGTCCCAAATTAAAAAAAAAAACAGCAACAACAACTACCGATGAATGTCAGCTAAATAGGATCCTTATTGACAACTGATTTACCAATTGTGGTGATATTTACAAAGCCTGGAATGATACTAGTTTCACAAACTATAACATTCCAGAGACTCCAACTGTGATATGACAGTAGAATACCAATTTCAATGCCACTACTAACTCATAAAAGTAGAATACTAACTTGTAGATATGTTTGATAAAGAATAAAGTAAACTACTAACTTGTTTTTATAAATGAAACATATATACATATGTATGAGAATTTGAATGACTAATGATAGAAAACTTTTTTTTCAAAGGAAAGGGTGTACTCAAACTTGTGTAGAAATGCAGAAAGCAATTATCTCCCTTTTAACAGGAAAATGGGACTGATATATTAAAGGGGCCCTTGAATATCTCATGACAGCCTGTTGATGAGAGTAGTTGGTTGCTGCTTAGCCTGCAATGAAAATGGTTTGGGTTGCTGTGGAGGATGGAGCAATTTCCATGCAACTTAAATAGAAAGTTAAAATGTACCACAGGCTGTACTGTGTTCCTCTTGGGAATGTTACAAGTAAGACATTTTTATTTGTTCTTCACATACTGCTTGTCTTTTTCTATATGTGTTTTAATTTCTCTATGTAGGAGTATTTGTGATTATATATAATATGATAAAAATATAGTTTTAAGGTATACTATATTTATGGGTAAAAGTGATCAGGGATAGAGCATATGTAAATAAATAGGACTCTGGAAGCAGAGAAACTACATACAAAACATCCTTTACAAATATGCAAACAGAACAACCTTTTCTAAGTATATATGGGAAATTAAAAACAAAAATTAAATTACACCAAAAATATAGAAAATAAGGAAAGCAGCATCAGCTTACAACAATTCATCCAATAACTAAACTGTCAGGAGAAAATAGCTATAATCACTTTCCCATAACAACACACATTATTAAAACAGAACTTATTTCAAAATGCAAACATGAAAAAAGATTTTTAATATGTTAATTAAAAATTGAAAACTAATAACAAATACCTTGTAAAAGATCATGAAAAATGCAAATATATGCATTACATACAATATAGATAATGTAACATACGTCAGACAAAGCCAATGTTTTAAATGGAACTCAATAATAAATACAATAATAATAATCATCCGCAACAAGTAATAAATTAAGAATAAAAAGTTAATACTACAAAACAGCTTCAAATAACTGCATTCGAATCCACATCTATTTCTACTCAATAACCTCTAGAATAATTTGAAATATAACCATTACTGCCTATCTACTAATTATTAGGATAATACAATAGACCTTGCTACCCATAATGCACCATTAACCACCATACATAAATAGTTGAGCTAAAACACATATAGGAAGAAGATTGCATTCAAGGATAAAACAGACTATCATCAATTGGTGTTGACCTCAGTGTCCACTATATATTATACATACACCATTTTATAGTCTTAATTTCATGCATGCATGTGTTTGTTTTTGTTGAGTGCACAGTATAGTAGGGTCAGTTGATCACTGTCTGTGAGAAAAAGAGCACCATGATGCAATTCACTCTGCTAGAAATTTGAAAATGGCATGCTGTATTACTTGGCATTCATGCTGGAAGCTCCATTACAAATATTTCAGAGCATTTGAGTATTAATTTGAGGACAGTGCAGAGGATTCAGAAGGAGTTGGATGGTGAGTACAAAGGTATGGCAGCTTGGAAAACTCACTCTGTTCATTCTGATAAGAAAAGAACTCCCAAATTTGTTAGTGAGGGCCTCAGATTTAACACTGAGGCCTATATCAAGTGCCTTGAGGAGGTAGTGCTGCCCTGAGTCAAGAGAGTAGCAGCTGGAAGACTTTATGTCTGGCAACAGGACTCTGCATCATGCCACACAAGCAGGAGATCCCAGCCATGGCTTTCAGACAAAACTCCTTGTAACACCAAAGAACTGAAGGCAAGGATAACATTTGTCTGAGGTTGAATAAAATGCCAACATCTTGATGTTACATGTAATACTCATTTTAGTTGCTACTGTTGTTGAAAGTCTTGAAGTGATGTGGTTTCTGTTATTTGTTATAGTTCTTTGTGATTCTGTAGGGACAGTCCACAAGATTTGAAGATGAATATTAAGACCTATAGACTTCACTCAGTTGAAACGGTTTTAACCATTAATCAGAGAAAGCAGTTGTATACAGCTGACAGTTTAGACCTTTGTTTCCCCAAAAGGTAGGCAATTCGAGAATGAGTTTTTAACAGTGAATTTTTTCTATGTGAGTATGAGTGTATGTGCAAGTTAATACATATAGTGCATATACAGTATGCATACATAAAAATATGTATGTACATATGTAATTATGTATGTACTATATATATATATATATATATATATATATATATATATATATATATTTATTAGTAATATAATATCTTTATAAATAGTGTAAAATTCTAAAATTAAATGACAATACTATCGTACATATGCAATCTCAAGTTCTTAAGGAAAGTTAAGTTAATGGCCTTTTTATACTTCTCCCACCTGAGTAGGATTTCATTTTTGAACAATAAGAATTCTATGTCATGTGGGGAGGGATTTCAGAGATTCTTGGGTAGGGCATAGCAAAAAATAAATGTTGTGAACTACAGGTTTAGACATTTCTGAACAAGTTTGGTGCCAAGCAGATCATCCATATGAAAGTTTCAATGATGTTATATACAAATATATCTCAAGCTTCTCTAGGCTAATGCTTTGGATTTGTAGCAATTTGTAGTGTTTAGCCAAACTACCCTAGCATTGTTATATATATATATATATATATATATATCTGTGTGAGAAAAAGAGCACCATGACGCAATTCACTCTGCCAGAAATTTGGAAACAGTATGCTGTACTGCTTGAAACTTGCGCAAGAAGCTCCAATA